>OZ017803.1:8222173-8854648 GCA_963969395.1 Pseudoscleropodium purum
CTAAAGGATTAATTAAAAACAAAAGTTCAAATGAAAGACAATAAATTTATAAATGTATTGAAAATATAAAATATAAATGAAATATCAATATTTTAAGACAGGCTAATTGTTTTGTTTGATTGTTTGTTTTGTTATAAGAAGGGATGCAAGGGCTTTGTTTGTGGCATTCCAATCTACAACGTGAAAGTTATTGAATATCTAAGTTATTATGAATTACAAAATTAGTTTTACTTTTATTTTGATCGTGGCAACAACACGGGGTACACTAGTCTATTCATTAGATTAGGCTCTTTGTTTGTTTGTTTGAGATCTCCACAATCGTGAGTTTGTTGGTCATACTTATGATATAGTTAGAAAGCCCTTGGCGAGGAGGGGTGCACATGCTTTGTTTTGTAGTGTTCAAACATATAGTGTGAAAGTTATTAAATTTCAATATTATTATGAATTAAAAAAAATTAGAAAATTAATTAATTTTTCTTTTGACCAAGGCAACAACACAAGGCACACTAGATCACTAGTGCAGATTAAGAGAGCCAACCCATTTCCAATTACTTAAGCAATTACAAGGTATATAAAGTGTGGAATTCTTAAGTGTAAAATTTTCTTTGATGTAGAAATAGAGTTTGGAAGGATAATAGAGTTTTCTAGAATTTTTTAATTAAAAATATAATTATCATAAATTTTTTAGCTCAACTTTAATGTACGACCTATATTGGTCGTATAGAATTTTCTATTTCCAACTATGGGCTGATTGCAGAATCAACCAATATCTAGTTGCAATATTAAAAGCCTAACACTCAATGATAATGCACTACAACTATTTTGGAAACTGCTCCACAATTTCATAAAAAGAGATCACTCTATAGGTAGGAAATGGAGGGGGGGGGGTGATTAAAAAAATAGGTTGGCTCCTATATAATGTGTTTTGAATTCTAACATACAAATCTTATAATTTTCATAGTTCACTATTGATTACTCAAATTTTTGAATCTTTCAAAATTTTAGTGAAATTTGAAATTGTCAAGCTTCTTTTTCTTAGTTTAAAACAAATTAATCCCTAAAAGACTAGCATGCATTTTTTTGGCTACATTGCAATTTGGGGCAAGTAAGTGTGATTGGAGATTTCCATATTTGTCGCCCAAATTTTAATAGAAGGTGGAGACAAAGAATATTTTTTATATGTACTAAATTTCATGATATTTGAAAATTTGAATAAAAATTTATGGCCTAATACAATATTTTTTTTGTAAATGGGTAGTCTAGACAAATAAAAATGGTCACTTATTCCAAAAATAAAAATTTAAAATTGGTTTTCTAGAATTATATATATGTGAAAAGCTTTGAGTCATTCCATTTTGATCAATGACTCAAAAGTTATGAGGATTTTTTGTTTGTAGGTAGTTATAGATTTTCTACTCTAAAAATATAGTTTGAAGTCCTTTATTATACTCAATTTCTAATATTTTTGGATAGAAAATTAAAACCATAAGATGTAGACTGTTTTTTATAACATACCAACCATTGGGATTGGCATCTTTCAATTCTACAATTAAATTCTTAACAATTTTGTATTTTGAATCATTATCTATGTACTATTGTCTACTTACTATTTTTTTTCCTATATGTTGTACAATTCCAAATGATTTGAAATTTTTCAAGCATATACCCAACTTATTTAGAGAACAAAATCCAAAGAAGCACCACCATTTTGAACATTTTTTCATAGAAAAATGAGCTTGTGAAGTGCAGTTGCATTGTTTCTTGTAGGGCCCAAAAAATGATTTTAATGAATTTGAATGCTTATATCTTGCAATTTACTTGGTAAAAAGTTTTGAAAGTTTTACCACATGTTTTCAAGTTAGCATACTACAGGATCCTATGGTTATGTGTGTCAAAAAAATTAAAAAAAATTTGTACTTGTATTAAAAATGGCAATTATTCAAGTGTTTTTAATGAAAACATAGTCATGGAACTTTAGGGGTTAAAAAAGGGAATATTTTGAAAGCTAAGTCTGTCAGGTTGGACTAACATACATCTAAGTTTTGGTTGTATAGACCTTTAGAGTGTCTTTTAGTAACATTTGGACATTTTGAAAGTTAGATTCCAATTGGTTTGTTGTTGAAAAATAAATTTTGAAATAAATTTTAGTTATGATGGATGCAGACCTAATTTATATACATGTGATACAAGTGTAAAGTCATTTGAATAACTTTTAGAAATTTCATAGGGCTTAACTTCTAATTGCTTTATCAACCAAATATGGTTGATTTGAAATTTTAAGCTCGTTTGGTGTGGGCAATTAAATTCCTTTGACTGTTTTAAATTTTTATATGGGTAGTTTTGAACATTAACAATTAAAAATCCTTATTTTTCATTGAAAAAGGTAAATATTTCATTGTTTAGAGGTCCTCAAAGGCATATATGTCCACTGGTAGAAGAATAAAGCTTGCTAATTTTACTTCATTTACCAACTCCAAGCAAAGTTTGTCAATTTCACCTAATTTGAGATCTAAAAACTTGTACTTATCCATTTGCTCTGAAATTTTCCCAATAAAAAGAGTAAAGTGTTTCATAGTTTTTACCATTGAAAAATTAATTATGCAAATGTTGATTTGGATTTGTTTGCAATTTATACTTATTAAAAAAGTTGCATTTCAACAATTGCAAGGTGGGTTATGTGATGAGTTTGATAGCTCTTCATTTGAAAGTTTTTGGAAGTACATTTTAGGGTGCTAACATAATTTTTAGTTGTTCATGTCACCTCCAATCCCCCAAACTTCTATATGCAAATTTTTCAAACATTGTGGGGAAGGTTGGCATACTAAAAATAGAATATATACATTTTTCTTGTTATAATTTTAGAACTCCTATGCAATTTCACACTCAAAATTAGTACTAGATACACTAATAAGCAAACTTTTTAAACATCTAAACAATTAGATTTTGAAAAAAAAAAATTCTCCATTGGAGATAACTATAAGCCCATGTTCTTTTTTCATAAGAAAAACACACTTCAAAAGGTTTGGGAACACACTTCATTTAGGGGTTAAATATCAAACGATTCTCTACAGGGTTGACGAATCTCAACGTCCGCCCCAAAATAGCGTCCGTTTTCCGGACGTCCGGATGCTAGCGGACGCAGCGTCTTGACCGCCGTCGGAAAGCGGACGGGCGGGGTGGGGCGGACAGACGGGGTGAACGGCCCGAGGCGAACGCCCAGATCGTGCGGACCAGATCAATCCGCGCGTCGATCGGATGGCCGTAATCGGGTGGACGGGGGACAGGCGGACGCTGCGTCCGCTGGACCGCGAATGTCAGTGGACGCTGCGGACACAACGTCCGCGTCCGGACGTCGTGTCAACCCTGATTCTCTACAATTTTCAATGTTCAATTTATATTACCAATGTCATAACACAATTATAGGCTACTTCATGAAATCTACTATGATATTTTACCATCATTTGTAAATTTTCTAATACAATGACAATGATGTTCTTTTTGAAGGTTTACACTTTGTTTAATATTTTTGAGGTTTTTAAAGCCCATTTTGTAGTTAATATGTATAAATTACATTTGACCTAAAATCTTCAAAAATTGATAACAATTTCAATTTTCTTACAAATTAAAAAAATTCATCATCATGTATTAAAAAACCATTTGTAAAATGTATTAATTGAAGTTCTATTCCTTGATTATAGAGTTTTACATTTAATGTTTAAAGAAAAATTGTCAGATAAATTTGTTATGGTTCTATTATCTACTCAGTTACTTATTCTGTCTACCATATTCATTTTTCATTTTTTCTTAATCCATGTTTTTTTAACAATGGATTGTATATTTTGCTTTCATGAAGTCTTTCATGCTTTATAGTATGTTGTGTTTCAACGCAATGTTGGTCATTTCATATACAATAATAGTACTCAAAGTAATTGCAAAATATTTATTTTTTAATAATAAAAAATCCATAGTTTATTGTGTATTGAATTACATACAAGGTACCAGTTACAAACTATGACTTTCCATTTGCATAAAACTACATGGAATATTGTAATGTGTTTATGATATTATAATTAGGATGAATAAATTCTACAATAATTCAAGTTTTATAATTATTGGTGAACAGATAAGATTTGATTCACAAAACTTTAACCCCTAAATGTTTTGGACTATATTTTTACCAAAAATGTTCCAAAATTGCCATTTTTAGTGCAAGTGCCAAAATTTAGAATTTTTTTGGATACATATAACTGTAGGATTTTCAGTAATTTGGTTTGAGAAGATGTGAAAAAAATTTCAGAAATTTCCACCATGTAGATTGCAAGATGTTAGTGTTTGAAGTGTCAAAAATATTTTCCTTGGCCCTTCAAAAACATGGGCAATTGCATTTCATAAGGTCACGTTTGCATGAAAAAATATTTAAATTGGATGTGCTTCTGTGGATTTATTCTTTATGGCAAGTTGGCTACATAATTGAAAATGTTTAGATCATTTATAGCGAATTTCATTAAAATGGTGGTATTCCATGTGTCATTTTCACACCTTGACATCTAGGACAAGTATGCATTGCTAACATCTAGGTCAATTTTAGATTTCAAAAATCTAGGACCAATATAGATATCAAATTGAGTAGTTTGAAAATCTTTGATTGGTATAGATTTCATATATCTAGGAGATATGTAGATATCAAAAATCTAGTACTGGTATAGATTCTAGAATAAAAAATAGTTTACACTATGCACTTTGAAGTGCTAGAAGTGCCAAATTTAATGAAATACCACCATTTTAATGAAATTGACCACATTTAGAATTGTACAATATATAGGAAAAAATAATAAATAGAAAGAAGTAGAGAATGATTCAAAATATGAAATTATTAATAATTTATTTATAAAATTGAAAAATACCAATTCTAATGGTTGTAATGTTGTAATAATCAATCTACTTCCCATGATTTAATTTTTTTCATAAAATATTGAAAATTGAATTAAATAAAGGACTTCAAAGTTTATTTTAGAGTAGAGAATCTATAACGACCCACAAACTAAACTCCACATAACTTTCATCTCATTAATCAAATTGGAAGGAATCAAAGTTTTTTGTGTCTATATAAATCTAGAATATCAAATCCAAATTTTTAATTCTTAAAAAAATGATTATTTAAGAAATTTTTGGACTGCCCATTAAGCATTGAAAATTACATATTATACAATAACTTTTTAACCATGTAGTCAAAAGTTATGAAAATTGTTGGGCCTTAAAGCTACTCCTTGGGCATATGTTGTGTAAAATTTCAAAGAAAAAAATAAAAACTTCATTTGTAGTGAATTGCCCAAAATTGCTATGTTGCAAAAAAATGCACTTTGGGCATTTAGGGATTAAATACCAAATAAATAAATAAAATAACTTGCTTCTTCAATCATAGGTTTCCATTTACATTAAAAATCTCTTCATAACGTCATTGAAATATTATGAAACATTTCAGAATCAATAGAGCGTCAAATTGGCAAACAATCATCTTATAAGCAGGGTTGACACGACGTCCGGACGCGTCCGCTGTGTCCGCAGCGTTCGCCCCGCCCGTCCGCCCCGTTTGCTTTGACGGCCCTATTTCCCCCGACCGCCCTACCCAAACTGCCCCACGGTCACTCCCTTAATCTTTAAACAATTTAAAAGATTATAAAGTTTGACCATGAGTCCATGATAGTCTTGAAACTATGAAAAAATTCCAATTCATTTTCAGAAGGCAAACTAAAAAAGTTTGTGACTTCAAATATATATATATATATATATATACTATTTAAAAAATCGAGATCAACACAAATACAAACATAATCAATATGGGCAAAATGTATTCAATTTAATGTAGAATACCATACATTGTGCACATTTGGCTAATTGCACATATAATTTTTTTCATTCCAACTCTATATTTCTAAACTAATTTTTAATGCCTATATAACCTATTCAACTATTACTTCTGCACTACCAATCTAATATAAATGGCGGAAATGTTCATCTGGCATCGGCCAACAATATGTATTAGAAAATCGCGTAATCACATGGGCCAAACTAGTATTTTCATCGTCAGTTTTCGAAGAAATGCGCTTCAAGTAAGCATAAAACACTTTTGCAAAGTCATGAAAGGCAAATTGTGTCGCACTAGGTGTTTTTCGTAGCACGTTGAAATACGCCTCTGACATGTTGTTTCCATTCATCCGCCGAGCAATTTTTCGAATGGCATACTCTTCCGACTTACGTGAATACATCGGAATGACTTCCACATCTGCACCTGCTTTATGCAAATATGCAATACGTGGATCCACCCACCATCTCCTCTGCAAAGTCTGTTTCATCTCATTTGTTGATGTAAATGTGTACAAAGACTTCATTGGCTGAGAAGCTAAGGTGGTCATGCCCCAATCGCAAACTCCAATGTACACACGTGACTCATCCTCTGGAAAATGCAACAAGATGTTGTCCGGAGAAAGATCATTGTGCAAATGTCCAGCAACATGCACTGCATACATTATATGCATAAACACCCATGTCAACTCCGTGCGCTTCTTCCGATATCGTCCTAAATGGTGAACTTTTACAACCTCCTCTTCGGTTGAATTCGTATACATCAAACGGATTTGAATGTTGTCTGGAAAGTCCTTATCCATATTCAACATTTGTCGAAGAGTTCCACCATTCCACCAATACGCATAACCTTTACACGTCGTTCCGTGCACCGCAACAAACCGTATCACACCCGCGTGTGGAATTCGAACAGCCATTGATTCGTTTTGATGTTCTAGTTTTGCAAGATCGGGTCGAGTTTGGTGGTGAATGGATTTCTTTGCCGCAAACTCCCAATGAGGAAGTATTCCTGAACATCCTTCAATACGAACCTTTCGAATCGTTGCATATCCACCTCTCATCGTTCTATCATTAATAGCAATCACCCGTGTTGTATCTGGAAGTGCTATGAGGTGCCGTCTGGTCCTTTCCGCTTCAGCAACTCCATCATTGCTTTTCCACCAACCAATTGAACCAATTCGATTGTGCGTTTTGGCGAATGGAGCACATCGCCCCCTAAATAAGTCCACTTTCAGAATCACTTCTTCAAACTGGGCGTCATTGGGTCGATATTCCTTGCCATATTTAACCAAAATGATTTTGGAATTCCACAAAGCGTCATGAACCTTGTTCTCTAAACATTTGGTGAAGTACGTTTTATGCATTTCGTCATGCCACTTCGCCACATTCAATGCATCCAATAACATCTGTGTCATGTCTACCTTGAATTTAGACACGCACTCCTCTTGATATCTGATGTATTTATTGTCTAAAGACAATGTTGTTTCCGATTCATAAAATTGAACAATGCGCTCAATCATGAATTTTTTGCATTCTTCCGAAGGACTTTGGCGAGCTATCTCCAAGTTTGATGGTCCCTCTTCATGTTTTAGCTTCGCAACCTTCTTCTTCCCCTTCGTCATCGTGACAAATGAAATTGATATAGATCAAATTTTTTAATTTGAAATTGAATTCACGCGCAAGTGTCCAAAAAATTGGCAACAAGGAGGCCCCAATAAATCACTCTTGCCTTGCCTCGGAAAGGAGCCAATGGAGGATGAACCACCAAGCTCTCCGCTCCACCTTGCATTTACAAGGGGCAAAGCAAAAGTGACAATGCGGACGGCCCGTCCGCCCCATCGGACGGCCCTAAACCGTCCGCCCGATCGGACGGGCCGGGGGTGGCGGACGAATCGGCCGTCCGCCTCCCCGAAACCCTAGAGCCCTGTCCGCCCGATCGGACGGCCACGGGCGGACAAATCTGGCGTCCGCCCGATCGGACGGTCCGGGGGGGCGGACGCATCGCCGTAACGGGGCGGACGGGTATCGGGGCGGACGAGGCGGTCAGGGCGGATGCCGGATCTGACGGACAGGGCAGACGGGTATTGGGGCGGACGGGGCGGACAGGTATCGGGGCGGACGGGGGTCTGGGCGGATGGGGCTGACGGGGCGGTTTGACCCTAAAGTGACCCTAAACCCATATTTTGCACGATAAATAGAGGTCTTCATGGCACTATATAGTTCAACTAACTTTTCATTCATTCAATGTAAAATTTGAAATTAAAAAAGGTAGCCTTCCTTTATGACCAAATTTATGAATTTTTGATAAATGATATTTTTGTACAAAGATATGGACTAAAATGTGCAAATATTCACGAAAGGATTGCGACGTTTAATATATGTATCCAAATATTCACGTTGCATTGTGTATAAAGCAATTGTAAGAAGGTAGTTGAATAAAAATTCTACTATGAAATTGAATTAGTTGACGTCTAATCACTTAGTAAACCGCTAAATGTCCAAGTCCTTGCAAGTGTGTTTTGGCTATCGAAAAAGAGCATGGACTTATAGTTATCCCCAATGAAGCAAATTGTTCTTTTTTCAAAATCTCATGGTATAGATGTTTAATCCCTAAAGTTCTTTTCACTAAAAACACTTCAAAACTGCTAGTAGTAGTGCAAATACCAAGTCTTGGAAGAAAAATACTTTTGGACATATGTAACCGTAGGATCTTGTAGTAAATTAGTTGGAAAAGATGTGGAACAAATTTTAGACAAATCCACCATTTGGATTGTAAGATATTAGATATTGAGTGTTTCATTTAAGGGGGCTATTCAATTATGTCTATTAATGAACAATTGGTAGGCTAACAAACCTAACTTAGCATATATTTTAATATTTGTTGCAATTGTTTTAGGAATATTATAACATAATACTATTATAATATTCTTATAAATGATATAGTACTAAATCATTTCAAAATCAACAACATTTGAACACAATCTATCAATCTTGTCTTCCATACTCCTTTAATGATATATATATATATATATATATATATATATACATATATAAAATATATTAGATAAATCAACATGAACAAATCAATGATTATATATTTCATAGATCTATTCTTCATCAATCAAATAAGAGTGCATGTGCAAATATAGACAAAGATGGTTTCTCCATTTGTTCCCAAAAATTAAATAAACAAATAGAGAAAAATATGAAGTGAATGTTACTTGGAGAATTGAAGGGAAAGAAATTGAAGTATTCAATTGCATTTTATTAAATTGGAAAATTGCATGTGGATGGCATGAATTAATCTTCATAGATGCTAAACTCATACGAGTTACATTTCAACATTTATGATTTATGCAATTGATTGAATTGAAAGCTCTTGTAATTACATTTTCAAATTTTTGATTCAATCATTCAAATTTGCAAGAGTGATTTATGATAGATTTATAACTTTAAATGTGAAAGCATTCAATGCCTTTATGCGTTTGTTCATCAATATATTAATTTTAAATAAATAATATATATTTTTTATAACATATGCATAAACCATTGCATTAAAAAAAACAAAAACTAAGAGCCAAGCCAAATAGGCTGGTCAAATGAAGAGAACAAGAGAACAAGAGCCCTACGAGAAAGCAAAGGAAAAAAAAAAATATCAAAAGGATTCAAAGGAAGGAGCAAGATGCATTCTTGCAAGACCGTAGAATACATAATGAGATAATGATTTCAAAATCCAAACACAAATATATTTTCTATTTCAATGAGAGTCAAAAATGAACTCCCTTGCTCTCAAAGATTGTACAATGTACACGTTATACAAAACGAACATATAACAGAAAGAGTAGAAGACATCGTTTATCATGATTGAAAACTGAAATGATTTTTTCTTTCTATGTAGAATATTTTATGAAATGTAACAATGTATTTAATTATCATAGTAATTGGTAGAAATCTTTGTGCAATACATAGAAACATTTCATTCATGTGGAATTTTTTCATTTATTTAGGATTAAAATTGAAGTATTATACTCTACAAAGTACAAACCGAAAACAATATCATATACCTAAGTTCAAAAGTTTGCAATTGTTTCGTGAATTCATTTTGAAAACTCAAACAAAGAAATATTTTATAATCAATATCTTGTTCATTTGAATCATTTCAAAATTCGAATTCCGAATTCAATTCCTATTTATAATAGAAATTATGTTTGTCAATTTTTTAGATCTTTAAACAATGAACCTTCTTTTTTTTTAAATTAATATTTAAAAACATCTGAAATAAGAATATTGAAATTACCCTTCAAAATAAATATAGCACATGTATAAGTGTATAATGTATTCTACTCAATCAACTCAAGTAATGAATTTTTCTATGTTTTTAAGGAAAAATATAGCCATATATGATTTGAAAGTTAAAACATTGATTCTTTTTCTTTGTTTTCAAATCTAATCAAAATTTCATTAAAAAATATGAAAGACTCGATGTTCATTTGAAGATCGTGATGCACTTCTAATTAGAAAACACAACCTTTCATTAAATATCATGAGGTTGAAATCCATTAAACTATTATTCTAATTATGTATTGGGGCTTTTTTTTAAATTTTCATTTGCTTATGATGAAAAAGGAATTGATTATTTCTGCAAAACATTTGATTTCCTAATGAACTTTAAAAAAATCCCCACCATCTTCAGATCTTCTCAAAACCTATTTAGAAGGATAATATGAGTAAATAATCCAAACATATTCAACTTAACCACATTCCCTTCATTCGTAAAACAATTTAGGGGAGAAAAGAAAAGGTTTAGGGTATAGGGTTTAGGGTTTACATTTTTTTTTAAAATAAAATGATAAATCAATTACATTGATCCTCATTTAGCAGTGATTATTAGGCTGTTTTTTTTTTGAAATGTTACTGCTCTTTTTGAGTAATATCGACCTCTTAGGATGCTCTAATGGACAGCTGGGCGGACGCCGTCGGCGGTCAGTGTTTAAGTGGGGCGGTCGGCGTGTCCAAAGCGCGGACGGCGTCGGAAGGCGGACAGTGCGGACAGTCCCGTCCGACCGCCCTGTTCGCCGCGTCCGACCGCCCGTCCGACCCGTCTGGCCTGTCCGCCCGCCTTGTCCGACCCGTCCGACCGGTCCGTTCGCCTGCCCCGTCCGCCCGTCCGCTTTAGCCCCGTTCGGGCCATTTCTTGTTTTTGAATGGAAACCCTAAAAATGAACCTTCAATTTTCTGGAGGGGACTATAAATGTTAGAAGAGAAGCTTTGGTATTCACTCTCGAAAAACCGAACGCTAAGATTTCCAAGGGCTATGAGCTTCAATTTATTGAGTCTCTTGCTTGGTAATGCATAGTTCGGTGGACGGGGGGGCTTTGATTTTCAAAGCTTTGTGTGACTAATTTCATTGATATTGTATACATTGTCACGTTGTGGGTTTCAAATTGAAAACATTTTATTGGTTTCTTTTGAAATTGAGGTAAAACATACACTTGTCAGTATGGTGGCCAAATCGACGGGGGATTTTTCTCCTTGGTTTAGTATGCAAGAGGGTGGTAAAGTAAAATGTAGGCTTTGCAAAGCGAGCATGTCAAGGAAGCTCAGCCGTATGTTCAGCCACTTAAGCTATTCTGGGCCTGAAGGTGTACGTGATAAAGGGGTGAGCCTTTGTCCACGATTACCAATGGCAATTCGAGATTTATTTCGGCATTGCGAAGGAGTTTTTCCAAAACGCGTTGTAATGGACAATGTGGATGGCAACCCTAGCCCTTCAGATGTCCAAGAGTTTTCGGTCGGAAAGGTTGTGTCGCATTCTGACCACGAAGACTCTTGTCCAGCGTCCAAAGAATTGGTATCAATGGTATGTACTACAACTGAAATGACTTTGAGTACGGAAGCTTCTAGTGAACGTGAAACCCCGAGGGCATCAAGTTCTAGGCCTCAGAGGTAAGGGAGCTTAGTGAATGGGTTTGAAGAAGGTCATAGACGCAAATTACATTCAGTGTGGGCAAATTTTTTTTATTCGGCGAACATGCCATTTTCCGTGGCTCGAAATCCAGCTTTTAAAGAAGCAGTGAAGAAAACGGCTGCGTTTGGTAGGCCATACATTCCTCCCTTATACCACGACCTTTGGTACAAATTGTTGAATGAGGCGAAGACCAACATTCAGACACAGTTGAATGCACGGACTGAAGATAGCATTCGAAAATTTGGAGCAACATTGTCCATTGATGGATGGAGTTCGGTGACTAATCGACCTCTCATCAATGCCATGCTTGTATCATCCGCAGGTGAAGAATTTCTTGGATCTGTGGATACAAGTGGTTGTGAAAAAAATGCGGAGTACTTGGCAACTGTGTTGGAAAAGTTCATTGAACAAGTGGGGTCCAAGAACGTCGTGTTAATAACTATGGATAATGCTCCCGTGAATCCGTCTGCATGAGCTGTAATATCTGCAAAATATCCTCATATTTTTTACCAAGGGTGCGTGGTACATGCATTGAATTTGTTGTTGAAGATTGGGCTGCACAGAAATGGATTGCTTCCAAATTGGATAAAGGAGTTCTTGTAGCTAAATTTATCAAGAAGAGACATATGCCGCTAGCTCTATTGCGAAAGTATTCGCCAAATCTTGGTCTCTTGATGCTTGAGGATACAAGGTTCGCCTCTAAATTTATCATGATGGAGCGTTTAACAAAATTGAGAGGAGCATTGGAACAAACGGTGGTAGATCCGCAATGGGTTGAGTATGTACATACTCTCAAGAAGAAACGTGGAGCGAAAGTCCAACCAAAAGATTTGGCCTTAGCGGTGAAGAAAATTGTTCTTGATGACCATTTTTGGAATCGGTCCATCAATTATGTGGAGATGGTTGAACCAATCATATGTGCACTTCGCGATTTGGATTCAAAATCACCATGCATGGGGAAGGTGTTGCATATCATGAGGAAGTTAAAGAAGCACGTGAACGGATTACAAAGTCCACCATTTTGTTTGCTAGAAGAACTTGCAATTCCATTGGTACAGTCTTTTTATGCTTGAAGAAAAATGGTGGACAACGATCTCCAATCAGCCGCAGCTCTTTTGAATCCATATCTTCTTCATGACAAAGAGCTAGTGGATGACGCAGATGCAATGTCAGGATGTAAGAAAGTTTTGGAGAGAATATGTAAACCGGATGAATATGCAACAGTGGTGAAGGAATTTGTAGCTTTTCGACACAAGGAACCTCCATTCCACAATATGTTGAATCTGGGAGATCAAATGTTGTCCGCACATGCTTGGTGGGATTTTGAAGGTGCATGTGGCAAGTTTATAGTTCCATTAGCGAAGAGGATATTGGCTCAACCGGTGTCATCATCTTCATGTGAACGGAATTGGAGTAACTATTCTTTTGTTCACAACAAATCTCGAAATAAATTGAAGTCGGAGAGAGCAGCGGACTTGGTGTACGTATATACCAATTCCAAAGTATTAAACGCATCGAAGGAAAAAGATGAAAAAAAATGGTATAATGATAATGTGGATCCGATGGAATCAGAGGATTCAAATAGGCCGACGTTAGAAGACGATGATGACGATGATGACGAGGATTTGGAAAGGGCCCTTTCAGCTGTAGATGGCGGAGATGACTTCAATCGTGCGATAGCATGGGGAGATGAAGACGTTATGCAAGACTTTTCCGATTTGGTGAATGATACGCATGATTATCATCTAAACCGTAAGGATGTCGTTCCCGACAATGCAAACGATGCATATACCTTTTGTGAAGACGAGGACAATGTAGGGGGAGAGGAGAATCTACCTTCTTTAGCTGCATATTGCAATGGAATGGGATTCTTGAATAGCAAAAACATTCTATCGGAAAAGGCAAACGCTATTGCCAAAGAGGTGAAAATCAATGAGAATGCTATTGGTGATGATGGGAGAAATGAAGAAGTTTTAATTTCTCAATCTCCATTTGTGGCATTAAATGTAGTGCAAGGAAACGACAAAAGAGAAGATGCGGTCATGGAGGTGGACGTTTCAAAAGATGTGGGCAACAATAGTGGTGATGAGCGGGAACCAAATATTGCGGTACAAAAAAATAATGATTCACTTGGGATGGCAGTCACAAATTCGGCAATTGTGAAGAGTGATAAAGGAAAGGAGCCAATGAAGTCAATTTTTGAAGTACCGAGATCTAGTGCTCTTCTACCAATACCGTTGAAGTCTGTTAGCACACGATTGAATGATTCTCAGAGCTTTAGATATGGAAAACGCCTAATGAACATTTCCAAAGAAATTTCTACAGGCGGTAATCTACGGAAAGTAGTGTCATCACCTACAAGCCTAAGTGATACGGATAGTGATCGGATGCTATTGGCATCTTTGCGTGCTCGCATTTTAGCAAAAGGAATGGCGCAAGAACCGATCAAATCAACAAACGGCACTCTATTACTTCAAAAGAAAGCCAAAGTGGAGATAACCGTTCATAGACATGTCGACCCTACATCGAGATTGATGGTTCAAGAATCGAGTAACGTGAAAGCGAAAAGAGAAATGCAACCTTTTGCTATCTCTCTAGTGAAGAATAGGACCCCTCTTGATGAAAATGTTGCTACTTTGTCAAATAGAAAGAAAAGAAAGGTTCCTATTCAAAAAGCCTTTAATCGTTCTGTCAAAGTAAAAAAAGAAAAATTAAATTCGAAAGAAGGGAGTAAACCTACTTCGACAGAAGACTTGAAGGAGACAACGATACTTGATTCCAACAATGAAGATGACTCCGATAATGAAGATTTTGAACGGAGAGCTGTAGGAGAGAGTAGTGGGGCTGAGGTTAGAGGAGATGTGGATTGGCGTCCATAGGAATTGTGGAGATGTGAATTTAGATGTTTGATTGTTTAGTTGCTCATGATATATGGAGCTCATGTTGACAAATGACAATGGTTTCTTCAATCATTTTATTATAAAATTGTTTGTTTATTGATGATATACATCTCGCTGGATTTTAAAGTGATTTTGTTTTTAAATCAAAATGAAATTCAACAAAAAAAATTAAAAATATATTTCATATTTTAGCTTTTACATAAATAGTGATATACAACTCTATTGAATCGCAATTGCAATATAAGAAAAATCAAAATCAAAATGACTTCATTCTTAATCTCTCATTGGTGAAAACAATCAAAACAAAAAACCCAAAACGGGTTTTCTAAGCCGCCCCGTCTGTCCGCCCTGCCCGTCCGCCTGGCCCCACGCGTCCGTGCGTCCGGAATACGGACGCTATTTTGGGTCGGACGTAGAGATTCGTCAACCCTGGGGTGGGGTGAGTTACAACCCACTACGTGGTTACTAACTGATCTCTAACTGATCTCTAACGTAATATGATTACCACTAACCCATACTTAACGGTTGCTATATAGCCGTCTGCTTGCTTGCCTATACATTTGAGTGGCCACAAGGTAGGAGTACCGACAGGGCAGAGTAGAGCCACCTGGAGTGACACATGGGCCAGCTCCAAGTAGCTAACACCCCCCCTCGCTCAGACAACCGTTAGTGTCTGAGGGCTAATAGGCTGGCTATGGTGACTCTGGGAAAACAGTCAGTGGGGAATTTGTTGGCTTTGCTTATTGATGATCTATCTGCTTGGCAGATATTCCTCCTTAGCCTCTGGATCATTTGTCACTTGTTGTATAGACTCGCTGAGTCATCGAAAGAGTTCCTTAAGCGATGTTTCCTTGCTTCGTCAGGAGTCGAACAACCTTTGGATCTAGAGGAGACCACGGTAAGTGAGGCCTGGGTGGATACTCCATCAACTTCTCGCTCAAAGGATATTGCAGCATCAGAGTCGGGCGAGTTGAGTAGCTCCCGCGGTGTTCTCATTGCAGCTTTGCCTGATGAAATAGTTACGAGTAAAATTTGGCTGCTCATAGTGCATTCTCCGTCAGTGTCGTTGTTGTTAAAGCTCCGCTGCTTGAGTGCGCCATGGGGGTGCTTCAATGGAGTGGAAGGTGTTGACCTTCTTGTGGTTAGACATGCCAAGGTACAACGGGTATGTTTTGCGGCACAAGACGATTTGGTTGACACCAAATTAGCGACTGGTTTATGAGATAGCTAATTTTAGGGTTTTGATCTCTGAAAGCATGGAAGAGATTGAGAATAGACTTAGGTATACTGGGAGACGGACTGGATCGCTACCTTTCTATGTATCAATTCAGGATTGTCCTCCTGACATGAGTAACTGTCCCGAATACTACGGGCTGTAGCTCCATTTCAATAAACAGTTCTCGTATTTGGTTCTATCCGGCTTTTCTCGGTTCTATATCCACTAACCCTAATTGATCTCGTAATCTTTCAAAGTTGGTTTTTTCTAATGCTTTAGTTGGTATATCGGCGAGCTGATCGGTAGTGGGTACATATTCTAGTTTTACTTCGCCAGACTGAATCTTCTCTTTGATAAAGTGGTGGCATACCTCGATGTGCTTCGTGCGTCCATGATACACGGGATTGTGGGCAAGGTTCAAGCTTCCCTAATTATCGCCGTGAATCGTTGTTGGTTGTTGCAGGTCTTGTGCGCGTATTTTGCCAAGCAGCCTTCTTAATCAGACAGCTTCCTTTGCTCCTTCTGTTACAGCCATGTATTTTGACTCTGTGGAGGAGAGAGCGATTGTAGGTTGTTTTCGATTATTCCATGTGATGGGGGTGCTTCTCAGGAGAAAAACGAATCCAGTTGTGGACTTGCGGTTGTGGGTGTCGGCAGTCCAGTCGACATCTGTGAAGCCGAGAAGCTCGCTATTCTCCCCCCTGCGATACAGTCAGGTAAGGCTCGTAGTACCTTTCAAGTATCGAAAAACGTGCTTAACGGCTTGCAAGTGAATCTCTTGAGGATGCTGCATGAAGCGGCTGATGACATTAACCGCGTAGCAAATATCTGGACGTGTGTGGGAGAGGAAGATGAGCTTCCCCACCATGCGCTGATAGCGGTGGACATCAACGGCAGGAGTCTACATGTCGGGAGTTAACTTCAGCTTTTCAACCATCGGAGTTGAAACAGGTTTGCAATTTTCAAAGCCGAATTCTTGAAGAATCTCCTTGATGTACTAGCGTTGTGTAACAAGGATGCCTTTGGGCTTGAAAAGGAATTCTAGGCCTAGACTGTAGGATAGCAAACCCAGGTCAGACATCTCGAAAGCTTGTTGTATCTCTGATCGTATAAGAGAGATGTGCGCAGTGTTGTCCCCTGTAAGATAGACGTCGTCTACATAGAGAATAAGGAGGGTGAGCTTACCATTTTCTTTGTGAAAATACAGATTGTAATCGGCCTTGGACTTGTGTAGGCCTTGGCTGAGCAAGTAACTGTCCACTTTGTTGTACCATGCGCGCGGGGCTTGCTTCAAGCCGTATAACGCCTTCTTCAGTTTGTAGGCATGTGTGGGCATCGATGAGGTGAATCCAGGCGGCGGGGAGACATAAATGTCTTCGTCGATGATACCATTGAGGAAAGTTGTTTTAACGTCAAGATGAAATATTGGCCAGCCATGATGCCCTGCCAGTGCAACCATACTGCGAAGAGTATTCCATTTTACAACTGGCACAAAAGTTTCGATATAGTCCTGACCTGCCTTCTGTTGGAATCCTCTGGCGACAAGTCTGGCCTTGAGCTTGGCAGGCGTGCCATTCGCATTGGTTTTGACTCGGTACACCCACTTTGTAGAAATAGCTTTTCGATCTGGTGGTAGAGGAACCAAGTCCCAGGTATCATTCTTGTAGATGGATGCTAATTCATCCTCCATGGCAGTTTTCCATCTAGGATGGAGAAGTGCAGCTTTGACGGTCGGAGGAAGACATAGCGAAGCTAGAGACTGAGTGAAGTTGAGGTGAAAGTCGTTGAGACGAGTAGGTGGTCGAGGAGCTCGGCCACTGCAAGTGGTGACTATGAATGGATCGGGGCTAGAAGCAGCATCATGAGAATGTCGATCCTGAAGATGGCGGCGTTGATATGTGTGCAAGGGAAGCGGAGCATAATGGGAGGGATCCGGGTGAAGTTGAATGTCGACATAGAGATCACTGCTTGGAGGAGCCAAGGAACCGGGGGCGGGCACAGGTACCTGGCGTGGATTGCATGGGGGCGTCACCTCCGAAGCGGATGTGGTACCAATGGGACTAGTCATTTCGTCAGTGCTCGGGCCGTGAAGCAAAGGCAATGGAGATGGAACTAAGCCATCTAGATGAGCAATAGCAATCGGACTAGCTCTTGGACCTGTGGATGGGGATCCACGAGAGCAGGTCGTGGTAGGCACCGGAGCAAAAGTGCTACATAGCAGTGGATCCAACGGCAGTAAAGACTGCCAATCCACGAAGATAGGTGGCGGAGTGCTAGGTCCGCTAGTTGGGACGCATGGAAACATGAGTTCATCAAACTACACATCTTTAAAAACTATTATCTTTCGAGTAGCCTGGTAGTAGTTGCGGAATCCTCTAGATGTTGCATCGTAACCGACGAAGATGCATTCATGTGACCTCGGGGCCCACTTTTTTCTTGCAAGTGAGGTGTTAAGCACAAAGCTCCGGTAGCCAAACACGCGAAGATGATCAACGAAAGGTACCTGTCCAGTCAGCTTCTCGAACGGTGTGACGCCATTGTTAGCCTTTGTGGAGGTGCAATTGGCAACATAGTTGGCTGTGGCAACTGCCTCAGTCCATAGATGGGCAGGGATGCCACTTGCAAACGCCATGCATTGAGCCTTGTCGAGCAGAGTCCGATTTTTGCGTTCGGTGACCCCATTTTGATGGGGAGTGTAGGTCTGAGTAAGTTGCCTGAGAATTCCAAAATCATCACAGAATTTGACGAATTCATGAGAAGTGTACTCCCCCCCGTTGTCAGAACGGATAGCTTTGATACGATGAGGGCTTTGAAGTTCCACCATTGCTTTGAACTGCTTAAACTTGAGCAAAGTTTCTGACTTTCGTTTTAAGAAGTAAATCTAGGAGAAACGACTAAAGTCATCAGTGATCGTAAGCAGGTACCTGGACCTTGATAGTGATTAGGAGCTCAGTGGTCCGCATATGTCGCTGTGAACCAACTCTAGAGGACTTTGGGTGCAGCTGGCTCCTTTGCGAGTTTGATCGGTCCCTGCAAGTCGTGGAGGCAACTTGCGGGGCTTAGGAGTGCATGATTGCTTTCCCTTACACCAAGCATGACAGAATGGTGCTGAGGTGGGGAGCACAGGTAGCCCACTAACTTTGCCTTTTGCTGCCATGAAAAGGAGAATTTTGTGGCTCACATGAGCAAGCCTGTGATGCCAGAGCAAAGTCTTGGGCTCCTTTGACTGAACTTCTACATTGTATACTGATATTTCAGGTGGCCGAAATTTGTATAGTCCATTCCTCTGATCGCGTTTCCTAGTGGTGACTATCTGATGGGTTGTTGGTGATGGAAAATCTCGAAGAATCCAACAATTTTTTGAATCGAAAAGAATCTTGGGTCGACCTTGCCCATCTGCTATCGACTCGATTGATAGCAAGTTCTTTGTGATACCCGGCACATAGAGAACATCATCAAACTGTATTCCACCTGAGGAAGTGGAAACTTCCACTTTACCTCTGCCAGCAACATTCAAAATATCTCCTCCTGCAGTGTTGATCTTGGATCGGCACTTGTCTTTTAACTCGCTCAGGAGATGCTTATGTCCAGTTACATGTTTGGACGCACCATTGTCTATGAACCACTCACTGGTCTGGTTATTCTTTGCTAGGTTAATCTCTAAGAGATTGACTGCTAGTTCAGTCTCAGTCTCAACAAAATCATCCTTTTATCTATTGTCGTAGTTATCTACGAGGTTGACGGAGATCTTCTCTTGCCGTTTCGCTTTTCGAGCCTTCAGCTCGGCTGCCAGAGCAGGACGGTTCTGCACCCAGTGTTCCTTGGAACCACAGTAGTGGCACTCCCCGGTGCCGCTCTTCTTGTGTTTGTGTCGCGCTTCATCAGTTCTTGAGTTGGATTTGCGACTTCCAGAAATTTTCTTGCCTTTGACTAACAACGCTTCTTGATCGCCATGTTTGCTTCCTTTAATCTCCCTGCGCACGTCGTCTTGCAAGAGAATGATAGTGAGCTCGGAGATTGTTGACAGTGCAGGCCGATACATCACCGAATTGACAAGTCCCTCATAGCTTTCCGATAATGCTATAAGAACATGTTCGACCACCTCTGAGTCAGCGATGATTTCCCTGATGCAAGCCAGCTCGTTGATCAACTCCTTAACTTACTACAGAAAGTCTGGAATGGAGGCGCCTTCCTCCATCTTCAAGTTGGTGAGTTTCCTCCGAAGCAACAGCTTGCGGGAGTTTGTTCCACTTGCATACATATTCTTCAGCACCTGCCAACACTGATCAGGCTCAGTAATATTAGCGATGTAAGGGATTACGTTATCCTTCACCGAAAGTGCTATCATCGTTAGTGCTCGGTTCTTTAGGATCTGCAGAGCATCTATATCAACTTGAGTAGTTGGTGCTACTGCTCCTACAGGTGGGTCTACTATCTTCCAGATGTCATCTCTATTCAACATGTTACGCATCTTGAAACTCCAAACAGAGTAGTTTGGAATTCCCTCAAGCTTGCTAGCATCTCCTATGAATGAGTCTCTGGAGGCCATCTTAACCAACACACTGCTATTGATCTGCTACAACTTGTTAGGTGAGTAGCTCGGTTCCTGCTAGAGTGTCGGCAAAAGCATGAGACTCTCTAGGCACGGTCTAACAGCTATAGGTAACCTCGCTTTGATACCATGTAAGAGATCGGAGACACGATTGACACAGTGTAATCAGATGATTTTACTATCACCACAGGGAGTATATATGGGTGGGGTGAGTTACGGCCCACTACCTGGTTACTAACTGATCTCTAACTGATCTCTAACATAATATGATTACCACTAACCCATACTTAACGGCTGCTGTACAACCGTCTGCTTGCTTGCCTATACATTTGAGCGGCCACAAGCTAGGAGTGCCGACAGGGCAAAGCAAAGCCACCTGGAGTGACACATGGGCCAGCTCCAAGTAGCTAACAACAAGTCATCACAGCATCCATCATCGGAAGTTGTATGCGCAACACTCTAATTATAATTGTCGTCGAGATTTCAACACTGATAATTAGAAGGCCCCCCCGGGTGGACCGTTTTGGATGTTGTGGAGCTGAGCGATGGAGAATGTGCAGTCTTGTAATTTGGATGTGGCCTACTCTGACATTTTTAAGAGCAAGGATGAACTCTTGCTGGTTCGATTGATGGATCATACTAGTCCTGTTTGGGAACAAATTGGATCGGCTACTGTTTCGTAGCTTTTGGTCAGCATCAAATAGTTTCTTCAATAGCAAAGCTTTTTGGATTGCATTGTTCCTTGGCTTCAACAGGTACATGAACTTAACACACACTAATTGTCACCCTAATTTGTTTTTTCAAACTGTCTTGTTTGTATGCTTGATGTGCATAGATTGTCAGTCTTCACAAAGATTATCAAACATATTCATTCCTTTGAAGCATCTTTGCACTAGAAATGGCGATTTTGGGAAGTGGTTTAGGATGAAACATGATCATAGAAGTTTACGGTTCTGTTTATGTCAATTCACTATTGATTTAATGTCGACTTAAAAATTGCCAATGTATTATGAAATTGATTTCATGTTGACTTATGTTTTTTGAATTGCATTCTTCCTTTGGTTCAACACATACATGAACACACACTAATTGTCATCATAATCATTTTCTCAAACTTGTTTGTAAGCCTATTGTACATAGATTTGTCTTCACTTCGTGTACCACAAAAGAATATCAAAAGATGTTTATTTCCCTACAACATCTTTACACTTAGAAATGGCAAATTTTGGGGTGGATTCAGGGTTGATGAATCTCTAGGTCCGCCCCACAATAGCGTCTGTTTTCCGGACGTCCGGATGCTAGCAAGCGCAACGTCCCTCCCGCCGTCGGAAGGCGGACGGGCGGGGCGGACGGACGGGGCGGCTTAGAAAACCCGTTTTGGGTTTTTTTGTTTTGATTGTTTTCACCAATGAGAGATTAAGAATGAAGTCATTTTGATTTTGATTTTTCTTATATTGCAATTGCGATTCAATAGAGTTGTATATCACTATTTATGTAAAAGCTAAAATATGAAATATATTTTTAATTTTTTTTGTTGAATTTCATTTTGATTTAAAAACAAAATCACTTTAAAATCCAGCGAGATGTATATCATCAATAAACAAACAATTTTATAATAAAATGATTGAAGAAACCATTATCATTTGTCAACATGAGCTCCATATATCATGAGCAACTAAACAATCAAACATCTAAATTCACATCTCCACAATTCCTATGGACGCCAATCCACATCTCCTCTAACCTCAGCCCCACTACTCTCTCCTACAGCTCTCCATTCAAAATCTTCATTATCGGAGTCATCTTCATTGTTGGAATCAAGTATCGTTGTCTCCTTCAAGTCTTCTGTCGAAGTAGGTTTACTCCCTTCTTTCGAATTTAATTTTTCTTTTTTTACTTTGACAGAACGATTAAAGGCTTTTTGAATAGGAACCTTTCTTTTCTTTCTATTTGACAAAGTAGCAACATTTTCATCAAGAGGGGTCCTATTCTTCACTAGAGAGATAGCAAAAGGTTGCATTTCTCTTTTCGCTTTCACGTTACTCGATTCTTGAACCATCAATCTCGATGTAGGGTCGACATGTCTATGAACGGTTATCTCCACTTTGGCTTTCTTTTGAAGTAATAGAGTGCTGTTTGTTGATTTGATCGGTTCTTGCGCCATTCCTTTTGCTAAAATGCGAGCACGCAAAGATGCCAATAGCATCCGATCACTATCCGTATCACTTAGGCTTGTAGGTGATGACACTACTTTCCGTAGATTACCGCCTGTAGAAATTTCTTTGGAAATGTTCATTAGGCGTTTTCCATATCTAAAGCTCTGAGAATCATTCAATCGTGTGCTAACAGACTTCAACGGTATTGGTAGAAGAGCACTAGATCTCGGTACTTCAAAAATTGACTTCATTGGCTCCTTTCCTTTATCACTCTTCACAATTGCCGAATTTGTGACTGCCATCCCAAGTGAATCATTATTTTTTTGTACCGCAATATTTGGTTCCCGCTCATCACCACTATTGTTGCCCACATCTTTTGAAACGTCCACCTCCATGACCGCATCTTCTCTTTTGTCGTTTCCTTGCACTACATTTAATGCCACAAATGGAGATTGAGAAATTAAAACTTCTTCATTTCTCCCATCATCACCAATAGCATTCTCATTGATTTTCACCTCTTTGGCAATAGCGTTTGCCTTTTCCGATAGAATGTTTTTGCTATTCAAGAATCCCATTCCATTGCAATATGCAGCTAAAGAAGGTAGATTCTCCTCTCCCCCTACATTGTCCTCGTCTTCACAAAAGGTATATGCATCGTTTGCATTGTCGGGAACGACATCCTTACGGTTTAGATGATAATCATGCGTATCATTCACCAAATCGGAAAAGTCTTGCATAACGTCTTCATCTCCCCATGCTATCGCACGATTGAAGTCATCTCCGCCATCTACAGCTGAAAGGGCCCTTTCCAAATCCTCGTCATCATCGTCATCATCGTCTTCTAACGTCGGCCTATTTGAATCCTCTGATTCCATCGGATCCACATTATCATTATACCAT
Organism: Pseudoscleropodium purum; assembly: GCA_963969395.1. NCBI lineage: Eukaryota > Viridiplantae > Streptophyta > Bryopsida > Hypnales > Brachytheciaceae > Pseudoscleropodium > Pseudoscleropodium purum. The sequence goes on from OZ017803.1 coordinate 8,245,728, forward strand.
TTTTTTTCATCTTTTTCCTTCGATGCGTTTAATACTTTGGAATTGGTATATACGTACACCAAGTCCGCTGCTCTCTCCGACTTCAATTTATTTCGAGATTTGTTGTGAACAAAAGAATAGTTACTCCAATTCCGTTCACATGAAGATGATGACACCGGTTGAGCCAATATCCTCTTCGCTAATGGAACTATAAACTTGCCACATGCACCTTCAAAATCCCACCAAGCATGTGCGGACAACATTTGATCTCCCAGATTCAACATATTGTGGAATGGAGGTTCCTTGTGTCGAAAAGCTACAAATTCCTTCACCACTGTTGCATATTCATCCGGTTTACATATTCTCTCCAAAACTTTCTTACATCCTGACATTGCATCTGCGTCATCCACTAGCTCTTTGTCATGAAGAAGATATGGATTCAAAAGAGCTGCGGCTGATTGGAGATCGTTGTCCACCATTTTTCTTCAAGCATAAAAAGACTGTACCAATGGAATTGCAAGTTCTTCTAGCAAACAAAATGGTGGACTTTGTAATCCGTTCACGTGCTTCTTTAACTTCCTCATGATATGCAACACCTTCCCCATGCATGGTGATTTTGAATCCAAATCGCGAAGTGCACATATGATTGGTTCAACCATCTCCACATAATTGATGGACCGATTCCAAAAATGGTCATCAAGAACAATTTTCTTCACCGCTAAGGCCAAATCTTTTGGTTGGACTTTCGCTCCACGTTTCTTCTTGAGAGTATGTACATACTCAACCCATTGCGGATCTACCACCGTTTGTTCCAATGCTCCTCTCAATTTTGTTAAACGCTCCATCATGATAAATTTAGAGGCGAACCTTGTATCCTCAAGCATCAAGAGACCAAGATTTGGCGAATACTTTCGCAATAGAGCTAGCGGCATATGTCTCTTCTTGATAAATTTAGCTACAAGAACTCCTTTATCCAATTTGGAAGCAATCCATTTCTGTGCAGCCCAATCTTCAACAACAAATTCAATGCATGTACCACGCACCCTTGGTAAAAAATATGAGGATATTTTGCAGATATTACAGCTCATGCAGACGGATTCACGGGAGCATTATCCATAGTTATTAACACGACGTTCTTGGACCCCACTTGTTCAATGAACTTTTCCAACACAGCTGCCAAGTACTCCGCATTTTTTTCACAACCACTTGTATCCACAGATCCAAGAAATTCTTCACCTGCGGATGATACAAGCATGGCATTGATGAGAGGTCGATTAGTCACCGAACTCCATCCATCAATGGACAATGTTGCTCCAAATTTTCGAATGCTATCTTCAGTCCGTGCATTCAACTGTGTCTGAATGTTGGTCTTCGCCTCATTCAACAATTTGTACCAAAGGTCGTGGTATAAGGGAGGAATGTATGGCCTACCAAACGCAGCCGTTTTCTTCACTGCTTCTTTAAAAGCTGGATTTCGAGCCACGGAAAATGGCATGTTCGCCGAATAAAAAAAATTTGCCCACACTGAATGTAATTTGCGTCTATGACCTTCTTCAAACCCATTCACTAAGCTCCCTTACCTCTGAGGCCTAGAACTTGATGCCCTCGGGGTTTCACGTTCACTAGAAGCTTCCGTACTCAAAGTCATTTCAGTTGTGGTACATACCATTGATACCAATTCTTTGGACGCTGGACAAGAGTCTTCGTGGTCAGAATGCGACACAACCTTTCCGACCGAAAACTCTTGGACATCTGAAGGGCTAGGGTTGCCATCCACATTGTCCATTACAACGCGTTTTGGAAAAACTCCTTCGCAATGCCGAAATAAATCTCGAATTGCCATTGGTAATCGTGGACAAAGGCTCACCCCTTTATCACGTACACCTTCAGGCCCAGAATAGCTTAAGTGGCTGAACATACGGCTGAGCTTCCTTGACATGCTCGCTTTGCAAAGCCTACATTTTACTTTACCACCCTCTTGCATACTAAACCAAGGAGAAAAATCCCCCGTCGATTTGGCCACCATACTGACAAGTGTATGTTTTACCTCAATTTCAAAAGAAACCAATAAAATGTTTTCAATTTGAAACCCACAACGTGACAATGTATACAATATCAATGAAATTAGTCACACAAAGCTTTGAAAATCAAAGCCCCCCCGTCCACCGAACTATGCATTACCAAGCAAGAGACTCAATAAATTGAAGCTCATAGCCCTTGGAAATCTTAGCGTTCGGTTTTTCGAGAGTGAATACCAAAGCTTCTCTTCTAACATTTATAGTCCCCTCCAGAAAATTGAAGGTTCATTTTTAGGGTTTCCATTCAAAAACAAGAAATGGCCCGAACGGGGCTAAAGCGGACGGGCGGACGGGGCAGGCGAACGGACCGGTCGGACGGGTCGGACAAGGCGGGCGGACAGGCCAGACGGGTCGGACGGGCGGTCGGACGCGGCGAACAGGGCGGTCGGACGGGACTGTCCGCACTGTCCGCCTTCCGACGCCGTCCGCGCTTTGGACACGCCGACCGCCCCACTTAAACACTGACCGCCGACGGCGTCCGCCCAGCTGTCCATTAGAGCATCCTAAGAGGTCGATATTACTCAAAAAGAGCAGTAACATTTCAAAAAAAAACAGCCTAATAATCACTGCTAAATGAGGATCAATGTAATTGATTTATCATTTTATTTTAAAAAAAAATGTAAACCCTAAACCCTATACCCTAAACCTTTTCTTTTCTCCCCTAAATTGTTTTACGAATGAAGGGAATGTGGTTAAGTTGAATATGTTTGGATTATTTACTCATATTATCCTTCTAAATAGGTTTTGAGAAGATCTGAAGATGGTGGGGATTTTTTTAAAGTTCATTAGGAAATCAAATGTTTTGCAGAAATAATCAATTCCTTTTTCATCATAAGCAAATGAAAATTTTAAAAAAAGCCCCAATACATAATTAGAATAATAGTTTAATGGATTTCAACCTCATGATATTTAATGAAAGGTTGTGTTTTCTAATTAGAAGTGCATCACGATCTTCAAATGAACATCGAGTCTTTCATATTTTTTAATGAAATTTTGATTAGATTTGAAAACAAAGAAAAAGAATCAATGTTTTAACTTTCAAATCATATATGGCTATATTTTTCCTTAAAAACATAGAAAAATTCATTACTTGAGTTGATTGAGTAGAATACATTATACACTTATACATGTGCTATATTTATTTTGAAGGGTAATTTCAATATTCTTATTTCAGATGTTTTTAAATATTAATTTAAAAAAAAAGAAGGTTCATTGTTTAAAGATCTAAAAAATTGACAAACATAATTTCTATTATAAATAGGAATTGAATTCGGAATTCGAATTTTGAAATGATTCAAATGAACAAGATATTGATTATAAAATATTTCTTTGTTTGAGTTTTCAAAATGAATTCACGAAACAATTGCAAACTTTTGAACTTAGGTATATGATATTGTTTTCGGTTTGTACTTTGTAGAGTATAATACTTCAATTTTAATCCTAAATAAATGAAAAAATTCCACATGAATGAAATGTTTCTATGTATTGCACAAAGATTTCTACCAATTACTATGATAATTAAATACATTGTTACATTTCATAAAATATTCTACATAGAAAGAAAAAATCATTTCAGTTTTCAATCATGATAAACGATGTCTTCTACTCTTTCTGTTATATGTTCGTTTTGTATAACGTGTACATTGTACAATCTTTGAGAGCAAGGGAGTTCATTTTTGACTCTCATTGAAATAGAAAATATATTTGTGTTTGGATTTTGAAATCATTATCTCATTATGTATTCTACGGTCTTGCAAGAATGCATCTTGCTCCTTCCTTTGAATCCTTTTGATATTTTTTTTTTTCCTTTGCTTTCTCGTAGGGCTCTTGTTCTCTTGTTCTCTTCATTTGACCAGCCTATTTGGCTTGGCTCTTAGTTTTTGTTTTTTTTAATGCAATGGTTTATGCATATGTTATAAAAAATATATATTATTTATTTAAAATTAATATATTGATGAACAAACGCATAAAGGCATTGAATGCTTTCACATTTAAAGTTATAAATCTATCATAAATCACTCTTGCAAATTTGAATGATTGAATCAAAAATTTGAAAATGTAATTACAAGAGCTTTCAATTCAATCAATTGCATAAATCATAAATGTTGAAATGTAACTCGTATGAGTTTAGCATCTATGAAGATTAATTCATGCCATCCACATGCAATTTTCCAATTTAATAAAATGCAATTGAATACTTCAATTTCTTTCCCTTCAATTCTCCAAGTAACATTCACTTCATATTTTTCTCTATTTGTTTATTTAATTTTTGGGAACAAATGGAGAAACCATCTTTGTCTATATTTGCACATGCACTCTTATTTGATTGATGAAGAATAGATCTATGAAATATATAATCATTGATTTGTTCATGTTGATTTATCTAATATATTTTATATATGTATATATATATATATATATATATATATATATCATTAAAGGAGTATGGAAGACAAGATTGATAGATTGTGTTCAAATGTTGTTGATTTTGAAATGATTTAGTACTATATCATTTATAAGAATATTATAATAGTATTATGTTATAATATTCCTAAAACAATTGCAACAAATATTAAAATATATGCTAAGTTAGGTTTGTTAGCCTACCAATTGTTCATTAATAGACATAATTGAATAGCCCCCTTAAATGAAACACTCAATATCTAATATCTTACAATCCAAATGGTGGATTTGTCTAAAATTTGTTCCACATCTTTTCCAACTAATTTACTACAAGATCCTACGGTTACATATGTCCAAAAGTATTTTTCTTCCAAGACTTGGTATTTGCACTACTACTAGCAGTTTTGAAGTGTTTTTAGTGAAAAGAACTTTAGGGATTAAACATCTATACCATGAGATTTTGAAAAAAGAACAATTTGCTTCATTGGGGATAACTATAAGTCCATGCTCTTTTTCGATAGCCAAAACACACTTGCAAGGACTTGGACATTTAGCGGTTTACTAAGTGATTAGACGTCAACTAATTCAATTTCATAGTAGAATTTTTATTCAACTACCTTCTTACAATTGCTTTATACACAATGCAACGTGAATATTTGGATACATATATTAAACGTCGCAATCCTTTCGTGAATATTTGCACATTTTAGTCCATATCTTTGTACAAAAATATCATTTATCAAAAATTCATAAATTTGGTCATAAAGGAAGGCTATCTTTTTTAATTTCAAATTTTACATTGAATGAATGAAAAGTTAGTTGAACTATATAGTGCCATGAAGACCTCTATTTATCGTGCAAAATATGGGTTTAGGGTCACTTTAGGGTCAAACCGCCCCGTCAGCCCCATCCGCCCAGACCCCCGTCCGCCCCGATACCTGTCCGCCCCGTCCGCCCCAATACCCGTCTGCCCTGTCCGTCAGATCCGGCATCCGCCCTGACCGCCTCGTCCGCCCCGATACCCGTCCGCCCCGTTACGGCGATGCGTCCGCCCCCCCGGACCGTCCGATCGGGCGGACGCCAGATTTGTCCGCCCGTGGCCGTCCGATCGGGCGGACAGGGCTCTAGGGTTTCGGGGAGGCAGACGGCCGATTCGTCCGCCACCCCCGGCCCGTCCGATCGGGCGGACGGTTTAGGGCCGTCCGATGGGGCGGACGGGCCGTCCGCATTGTCACTTTTGCTTTGCCCCTTGTGAATGCAAGGTGGAGCGGAGAGCTTGGTGGTTCATCCTCCATTGGCTCCTTTCCGAGGCAAGGCAAGAGTGATTTATTGGGGCCTCCTTGTTGCCAATTTTTTGGACACTTGCGCGTGAATTCAATTTCAAATTAAAAAATTTGATCTATATCAATTTCATTTGTCACGATGACGAAGGGGAAGAAGAAGGTTGCGAAGCTAAAACATGAAGAGGGACCATCAAACTTGGAGATAGCTCGCCAAAGTCCTTCGGAAGAATGCAAAAAATTCATGATTGAGCGTGTCGCAGCACAGGGCAGGTCAATTCCCCATTATACTCACAAAAATCGCTCTAGAGTATAACTAAGTGACTCTAAAGATCGAACCCACGAGATCCTGTGAAGTATCTAGCTCTATTAAGCAGTTAAGCTCAGTCAGTATGCCAATCTTACTTTCCGGTCCTAGATCTAGAACCAGAAATATTACCACACCGGATAACTACAGACCGGATTACTCCTTCTTCCGGTCCTACTAACTATCCGGTCCGTACAAATACCCAAATCCCAGGATCTCACAACTTCCGATCCTGGAAATCCTTTCTGACCAATCCGGTCGGAATGGTCATCCTGTACTCGTAATCCTATCCGGTTTGGTTTTGCCTCTGTTTCACCATCAGAGGGGTCGCCGCTTAATTTTGAGAGTGGTAGGCCCACCACTCCTTCCGTGACTTATAGTGGCTGAAGACCCACTGTCCTACCTTCTAAACTCCTAAGCTAATCCGGATCCGGTTTGGTCCTTCACAACAACCCAGATAGCAATCCGGGTCGTAGGTCACACAAAGACCCCACACTCGACCCTCTCGTACTACAACGACCTTGATGCTACTTCCGATCCGTGCGAAGACAGGTGGTTACAAGTGCACCCGTCCGTTCCAACATCAACTAAAGTTCTTCCGTTACCCCTACGGGTGGTGAGACCTCACAGGAGATCGGACACTCGACCGGATTTCCCACCCGGGAGTTCTAGCGCAGCTAAGGAATCCCTCCCTACCCGCCTAGCCTAACAACGGCTTTCTCACCCGGAATCTCAAACTCTAGACGTGCTGAGGAACTAAGTTCACTCCCAACTCTTCGGTACCTACTCACATGCACCTAGGATCGGAAAATAAACACCAAGGGGAGAAATCACTTACAAACTAACTCGTACTATCCTAACTCCACATCATACAATCCTGTCGCGCTGGAGAGAGATACACAACGAAGAGAATGGAAAGGTACAAGAAGTTTGCAAAATGAACAACTCTCCAATTCCCATCTCAGGAACCGATTTATATACAAAGGGTCAAAACCCTAAAAGCACAAAAAGGAGCGGAAAACCCGTGGGGGTCCGCCGCCACCTAAATCTAACTTCCGGTCTAACCTAATACTATTGAGCCGGATCCGGATCCGGATCCGCTCCTACTCCTAACTGAAATTAAAATCCTATCTACCCTACAACTCTAGATCCTATCGTCGGGCTTCCGACCTCCGGGGTTAGCTCCTCGAAGACTTCGCTCAAATTTCGGACCCGTTCCCCCTCCTCAGGATTCGGTCCGGGTGGAGACTCCAAGTCGATGGTAATATCCGGTCTCGAGCCCGGAGTCCCAGTCCGTGCAGACTTCTTGGACTCAGGAGTCCAATCCTTCCTGTCCTTTGCCATAGTTGCATCCGGAAAGAGGTCCGGTAGAGAGATGTCCGAAAGGTGAATACCTTTGTCGCACGTCGCTCCCGTCAGCTTCCGGCTGCTCTCCTCGATCCGGTCCGCAGCCTTCCGCCCCTCCACCATTGCCGTCTCCACCTGCTCGGCGAAGTCCGCGAGAATCCGGACCATCCGGGAACCGGATAGTTTCTTCTCTTCGTGGATCTTCTCGTCGAAGAGCTTCGCCTTGGCCGCTGCCGTTCCGGTCTCTCCCAGGACCGTCTTGATCTGCTCGGCCACCTTCCGAGTCTCCTCCGCCATCTCCCGAGCGGCCGTCACGTCTTCCTGATAGGCGAAAAGTGTTGCCTTCAGTTTATCTACCTCCTCCTGCAACCGGCGGATCTCGGCTTCCTGCTTCCGGGTCTCTTCCGGATTCGTGATGCAGTGCGCCACTTGTTCCGCCAAGTTGCTGTCCGGTGCAGCACCCACCAACTTGCCGATTGCCGCAAGCGTCCTGTGCTTGACCTCCCAATCCGCCCTGATGTTGCAGAGGACGTTGATCAGACCGTTGAACGGATCTTGCATATCCGGATCTCCCCCGGAATTGGTCTTCTCGGCTTCCGGTTTCTCTTCCGGGGCCGGTTTGTCTTGACCGGGAGGCGTCCCGCGCTTGTGTGGAGGCGTCAGCTTCTGTCGCTTGATCGGCGGCATCAACTCCTCCTCTTCCTCGCTGGACTCCCGGTCTGACTCGGAATCGGATTCCGCTTCGTCATCCGTCTCCGACTCCCCATACTTCAGCAGCACTTCCTGCGTCTTCCACGCCTTCTCCTCTATGTTGGTGAGGACTTGGTTCTCCCGATAGAGGTGGAAGAGGTAAGGGCACACTGGAGTGGCCCTTTTCTTCCCAACCCTACTAACAAGCTGGGCCACGAGATCGGAAATGATCCGTGCCCAGTCCACTTTCCGGGTACCACTGAGGGCACCGAAAATGGTGTTGCCTAGGGTGATCGTCACCCTGGTCGGCTTTTCCGGGTGAAGAACCGGAACCAGGAATTGCAGGAGCCGACGGTGTCGGTCGTCCAAGCAATCCTCGACCGCGTATCCGTCCTTCGGGTTGACGGCTCCCTTGAACTTCCCTCGGACAAACTCATCCTTCCGGCTCGCCATTCCCAAACCTCCTGCCCGGAAACCGTAAACCGCTCTCCACATCCCCTCGTTCCAGCTGACGGGAGCTCCCCTCACGGTGTTGTCAAACTGGTTGGACAGCTTTCCGAGGAGCTCCTTGACCATTCTCTCCTCCCTAAAACCCCAAGGTTTCTCGGCAAACCCTACGCAACCCATGGATCTGAGATCATCCATGAGTTCAGCCTTTTCCGGCTCTGTGGAGGGAATAACCGGAATGACTTTCTGGAGCTTCACCTCGCCTCCAGAGGGACTCGCTTGCCTCGACCTACGTAGCTGAGGCATTCCCAATCACATCTACCTCACTCTCTCCTAGCCGCACGTCCCGTTCCTCACTTCCTCTCTCCGATCTCAACCGGAAGCAGAACAGACAAAACACAAACGCTCAGACGCACAAACGACAAAAACTCAACCGCGCACGCTCAAGGTCGAGTTTCTAAAAGGGGGTGCAACAGTGAAAGCTCCTCCTTTTATAGTCCCTGGACCATTTCCGGTTTGTCATCATGAATCCGGTTTACCATCATAATCCGGTTCATCATCATCATCCGGTCCTAGACCTAATCCGTGTTGCATTCCGTTTCCGTCGTTAGTTACTCCTGACCGGATTAGATCCAAGAAGCCCACTACTTCACGTTCCGTGCTAATTCTGAGTTTTCCTTCCCCACCTAATCGGATCCGGTTAGCTAATGACTAGTTGCCGTTCCTATTTGGGTGTATACTAAGAAAATCAAAATTCTAAGCTGCGACAGAGCGCATTGTTCAATTTTATGAATCGGAAACAACATTGTCTTTAGACAATAAATACATCAGATATCAAGAGGAGTGCGTGTCTAAATTCAAGGTAGACATGACACAGATGTTATTGGATGCATTGAATGTGGCGAAGTGGCATGACGAAATGCATAAAACGTACTTCACCAAATGTTTAGAGAACAAGGTTCATGACGCTTTGTGGAATTCCAAAATCATTTTGGTTAAATATGGCAAGGAATATCGACCCAATGACGCCCAGTTTGAAGAAGTGATTCTGAAAGTGGACTTATTTAGGGGGCGATGTGCTCCATTCGCCAAAACGCACAATCGAATTGGTTCAATTGGTTGGTGGAAAAGCAATGATGGAGTTGCTGAAGCGGAAAGGACCAGACGGCACCTCATAGCACTTCCAGATACAACACGGGTGATTGCTATTAATGATAGAACGATGAGAGGTGGATATGCAACGATTCGAAAGGTTCGTATTGAAGGATGTTCAGGAATACTTCCTCATTGGGAGTTTGCGGCAAAGAAATCCATTCACCACCAAACTCGACCCGATCTTGCAAAACTAGAACATCAAAACGAATCAATGGCTGTTCGAATTCCACACGCGGGTGTGATACGGTTTGTTGCGGTGCACGGAACGACGTGTAAAGGTTATGCGTATTGGTGGAATGGTGGAACTCTTCGACAAATGTTGAATATGGATAAGGACTTTCCAGACAACATTCAAATCCGTTTGATGTATACGAATTCAACCGAAGAGGAGGTTGTAAAAGTTCACCATTTAGGACGATATCGGAAGAAGCGCACGGAGTTGACATGGGTGTTTATGCATATAATGTATGCAGTGCATGTTGCTGGACATTTGCACAATGATCTTTCTCCGGACAACATCTTGTTGCATTTTCCAGAGGATGAGTCACGTGTGTACATTGGAGTTTGCGATTGGGGCATGACCACCTTAGCTTCTCAGCCAATGAAGTCTTTGTACACATTTACATCAACAAATGAGATGAAACAGACTTTGCAGAGGAGATGGTGGGTGGATCCACGTATTGCATATTTGCATAAAGCAGGTGCAGATGTGGAAGTCATTCCGATGTATTCACGTAAGTCGGAAGAGTATGCCATTCGAAAAATTGCTCGGCGGATGAATGGAAACAACATGTCAGAGGCGTATTTCAACGTGCTACGAAAAACACCTAGTGCGACACAATTTGCCTTTCATGACTTTGCAAAAGTGTTTTATGCTTACTTGAAGCGCATTTCTTCGAAAACTGACGATGAAAATACTAGTTTGGCCCATGTGATTACGCGATTTTCTAATACATATTGTTGGCCGATGCCAGATGAACATTTCCGCCATTTATATTAGATTGGTAGTGCAGAAGTAATAGTTGAATAGGTTATATAGGCATTAAAAATTAGTTTAGAAATATAGAGTTGGAATGAAAAAAATTATATGTGCAATTAGCCAAATGTGCACAATGTATGGTATTCTACATTAAATTGAATACATTTTGCCCATATTGATTATGTTTGTATTTGTGTTGATCTCGATTTTTTAAATAGTATATATATATATATATATATTTGAAGTCACAAACTTTTTTAGTTTGCCTTCTAAAAATGAATTGGAATTTTTTCATAGTTTCAAGACTATCATGGACTCATGGTCAAACTTTATAATCTTTTAAATTGTTTAAAGATTAAGGGAGTGACCGTGGGGCAGTTTGGGTAGGGCGGTCGGGGGAAATAGGGCCGTCAAAGCAGACGGGGCGGACGGAGCGGACGGGCAGGGCGGACGGGATGACAAGCGAACGGGGCGGTCCCAGCAGACGCTGCGGACACAGCGTCCGCGTCCAGATGTCCCGGACGTCCGGACGTCGTGTCAACCCTGCCCCACCCATATATACTTCCTGTGGTGATAGTAAAATCATCTAATTACACTGTGTCAATCGTGTCTCCGATCTCTTACACTTGTAGGGGTTGCAGCGCCACGAATGGCCGCGTTGGCTTCATCTCTGGATACGTGCCAAACGCTTCAACCAGTAGTAGAACCACCTACGTGCACGTGCAGTTGCCCTTGTCCGTGATCATGATCGCAAGCTCTCGTCATAGCTTCTACTTGGATTTCTTCCTGGAATGTTTCTAGATCTTCTCCTTCTCTTGTGAGTTTGTGCAAAGAACTTGAACCACCCAAGACACTAGGTTGTTGTACTGTGTCAGCATGGCCTATGCGAATAAACGTGAATTCATCTGAATCTCCGCATGTTGATTCCAAAGAATTCTGCGTTCGTGGACTTGAAGGTATTGCAATCTTGACGCTTACTCTCCTACGTTCAAAAAAATCATTGGAAAAGTAGTTTGAATCATGTACGTTACAACATTGAAGAGATTGCGTTTCCTCAATGGTAAAACTCTTGTCTGCATTACTTGAACCTTGAGCTGTGTCTCCGACTACATGCTCCAGCCGAGATACTCGTTCTTCTAAGCCTCGCAAGCTCTCGTGCACGTGGATCATGGATTCCTAGTCAACCATAGAAACTCAATGTTCTTATGAGCTTTGAAAATCTCATGAGCATTATGGCAAACCTCGCTCCACATTCCACAATCAAACATACTCGGGGTTGTCCCACTAAAAAACTTTGAATTGAAAATAGAGTATGTACCACTAAAAAAAGGGGCTCCATTTTATTGATTTTGGTCGTTGGTTGTTGAGGTAAGCAATGTGGAATTTTTGGAATTGATTAAGTGAGAAGTGATTTGAATTCCACATTACTTACACACATGTACCATAGATTCGTGCTCACCCATAGAAACTTGGTGATCGTGTGAGTTTTGAAAATTTCATGAGCATTATGGCAAACCTCTCTTCACACTAAAACATATTCAATCTAATTGTCCCATTCTAAACCTTTGAATTGGAAATAGAGCATAGAAAAAGGCTCAACTTTATTTATTTTGATCATTGATCATTAAGCAAGTAATGTGGAATTTATGGGAATTCTAGAATTGATTGAGTAGGAATTGATTTGAATTAATTCCACATCACTTGCTCAACAATCAAAATCAATAGATGGAATGCTTTAGTGGTACAAACACTATTTCTTATTTGATGGTCTTTTAATGGGATGGAGGGAGTAGCATCTCTTACAACCTATGTAAATCCATCATTAGAGTCTTAAAAAGATCTGGTTGACAAATAGCAAATTGGTGCTTTAAGGTGATTGCAATAAACACTTGTATTATTTTAAAGAACTTCTAATTGGATATTGTCCTATTCATTTTTGGGGATTTTTAGTACTATTTTGGGGCCAATAAAAACAAATTTGAAGCTAAAAATTGGAAAGTCTAAGGTTCTCTACAATGATAATATGAATTGATTAAATGGTATTTTAAAAATAGCATTTCTGAACCATGCATTTTTTAAGAAAATTTTGAGTTTTTCTATTTTGTGTGTAAGTTTTAGAGAATTTCTTTTAGCACTAAAGTTTTGAAAGTACATTTTTTTGTATTATACTAATATTCTACATTTTTTTTATTGAATTTTTTTTCCAATTTTTTTCACTTATACAAGAGTAAAAATGCAACAAACAGTACAAATATTTCTTGCAATCACCCTTTAGTAAAGAAAACAACTATGAGTTAGGGGGCTTAGATATTTACTTGCAACATTCCATTATGGAAAGTTGTTGGTGCTCCAAGCTATTGAAGTGTTGATGGATAGATACTATATCAATAGTTGGCTTATCAACGTCATTCATTGAAGTAACATTAGGGTCCCATTGAGGAACATACTCATCATTTTGATGAGTTTGTGGTTCTTTCACTTCTTGTTAATATAATCCAAAGGTTCATTAGGCTTTGGATCTTAGTATCCATTATCTCTAATTTGTTTAACAAAATCTATTGAGACAACAAAAAATTATGGAGGAGATGAATGGATTAATAGTTTTGAAATGAGGCATTTATTGTTCTATTTTATAAGTATGTCATTGGAGCAACATCATATGGTCTTAATTTCTAAAATATAATCACAAAAAAGAAAATATTATTGTTTTTGGATACAAATAACATTATTATTGAAAAGTTATTGCTAAGGCTAAAGTTATCAAAGGCATTATTTATAATATTTTAGTAAATTAATAAGATTGGATGAAGTTGAACAAAAATTGAAAAAGAGGTGCTCACTTGCAATATCCCCATTCTCTATTGGTTGATTGATTTGACCAACTTCACTTTGATCATATTGAGGATCCACACCTCTATACCTCTCTAGACACAATGTTTCACAAGAATCATTATATAATGGATTACATCTTGATAATGTGGCCATACAATTATTGTGATAAATTGGATTTTCACTAGCAATCCTACAAACCCTTGGACTCTCTCCATGTGGAGTCGTATGGGGCACCAATGCCCACGTGCCAATCAATGGAATTATTGGAATCTTTCACTCCTTCTACCTTTCAAAAGAATTTAGGGTTTGCATTTTTATCACCATGAACTAATGTCTTTTTCTTTAGCCATGTATTTGCATGTTTATCAAGTATGGACTTGAGACTTTCACTTCTATTACAAAATGAAAAATTCATTGAAATGCCAAATCTCATCAATAGACTATTTTTAAGATAATTCAACGGAAGGGTGGCATCTCCATCAAAAAATTGGTTGGAGACTTGGCTTTTTGGCTATTTGATGGTTCAGCACCTACAAAAAAAATACAAGAGTAATTTATCTATCAATTATAGCAATCCTTCTAACTATCATTAACAACTCTTCTTAAAGTCCTATGTGTTCTAAATCTATCTACACAAATGTCTAATAAATTATTAATGGTTAGAACTTGTATATAAAAAATCAAGTCTTTTATGAAAATAGTTACAAAAATGCATTAAATAAAAAATTTAACCTAACCATGTAACCCATTTGAATGATAGATATTTTTCCATAGTTGCAAGGCTTTACAAACACTATTTCGAATAGGCTTCACCTTCAAATATGTCAATCATAATATATGTCAAAATTTGAAGTTATTATCATTAAATACCTTGCCATGTGTTTCCACATTTCCATAAATTTTTTGAAAAAGAATAAAAACATATTTGGGAAACTTGTTTACAATATTAAACTTGTCAATCTCAATGCAAAGTAAAATTGTCAAAAGATAAGACTTTACTTTTTGACAAAAAACCTCATCAAGCAAACAAAACAAATGAAATATAAACACAAATTAATTAGGATTATCTTTCCAAAGAACAAGTATTATGAGACTTAAAAGAATATTTGTTTCGTTATTTTGAATTTAGCCAAGAAAGAAAAAGAAAGATGTTTCACCTTATCCAATTGAGTATTTTCTAATGCAATGATTATGCTTTCCCTATAAGATCCTAAAGCAAGGCTTGCTATTGAAGCTATGGAAGATAAAGTGTTTGTTGCTGCTTTTTGCACTACCCATTTACTATTGATGAGTTCTTGAGTCAAATTGAGTAGAACTCGTAATTGAGACAAAGAAACCACTCCTAGAACCTACACGATTATTAATATGGAGAAATAAAAATAGAAATAATACAAACTAATTGAAATATTATTGTGGATTCAAGAATGATCCAGGAAGATGATGAAAAATATACAAGGCATATGCAGACTGAACAAGCAATAATGTCACGCAGTTAAAGAATTATAATTTTCAATTTGATTTCAAACTTCAATTATTGATCAAATTTGATCACACTCAAGAAGAAGAAGAAGAGTTTTCAAACAACACAAGATAATCAACAACTATAGACTAATACATCCATTATTGAATTCAATTATTAAAATCTAGAATTTCAATCATAAAAATTGTTTGAAAATGAAACTACAAGTTCTAGAATTTAGATTTTAAACTTTGAAGAAGATACCTTCACACATATAGGTGATTCAAAATGAAACACAAATAAATCCAACATTGGGTGAAGTTGCCAAAAAAAGAATGTCTAAGTTGAAAATCATGTTGGAAACACAAATACTATCTATTTGTAGACTATACAAGATTACTAACTTTTTGTAAGAGATTTGTTTTACTATTGTGGTGAAATGGCAAGTGAATAAAATAGATGTACTTGGACCATGACACTAATGGCATTTAGAAGCAATGCCTTGACTAGAAAATTAGGTCTACCCAACATTTTTACAACTCGTGGGCATAGATGTTGTAAAGTCAAAAGGTGTCGGTCTTTAATACATTTGATGACCTCTGCTAAACACATTGAAGCTTCGGTTTGCAAATTTTCATGTTGTTCTATTAGAGCCTCCAACAAAGGTTTAATAAATACATTGTTAGTAGATTCAAGATCTACACCTCCAATTTGAGAAGCCAATATTCCAATAGTTTCTACACTTGCTTCATGGATATAAGAGTTTGGATCCTTCAACCTTCTAATAATGTTTCCTACCATCTTTGGTAGATGGCATGCCAATAGATCACCATGAATTGTGGCCAATATTCCAACAAAATGGATGCAATTGTGCCGCACTACACTCTTATATTGCGCATCTGTGTCATGCAAGCAAGCCAAAAAGAGTGTAATCCCCTTAGGAGTCAAATTTTGTATTATCCTCTCTAATTCTTCCATTGCCAATTGTTGCGTATCTCGGTCTGAAAGCTTATGCAATGTTTGGAGAATGTCATTTCTTAGCTCTATAAGAGCCGTAGTCTTGCTTATAGTTTGTTCAGTCCCCATCCTCTCCCTTTGCCATCACCATAACCACCACTATACCAAAATTTCTCTCTTCTCTTATGCCACAAGGCTTTGCCTTTGAGATTTTTTATTTAGTTGTGCAATTATTCTTTACTTCCTATGAAAAAACATACAAATTATCCTTCTCTTTACCACAAACCTAATCCAAACAAAACATCAATAATATTATGACCTCTTGCTCCATTCTAATTCCCTATTTTCTACTAGAAAAACAAACAATTAAAATTAAAATTCCCGTCAACTCATTGGATCATCTACATACATCTCAAAATTCATTAACTCTAAAAAATAAATGCCCTATCTAATCAATCATAAAGCCATTCCACCAATTGAGTGTGGCAATGTGATGCAAAAAAAATTGTTAAAAGATATAAAAAGAATGAAATTATTTACTTTGAAAACAAATAAAAAATACTTAAAACTCTTGGATAAAGGAGGAGTTTGAGCATACTTAATGGAATTTGTTGTATTTCTATGGAAAGTCTAATCTATCAAATCATAGACCTATAGCACTTACAAATACTATATATAAATTATTCACTAGTATTATAACTCTAATCTTCTCAGAATATGGTAAAAAACACCAAATCCTTCACAATAGCCAAAAGGGATTTAGAACAACTCCAACTTCTCATAGCAACTCTAGGAGACGCACAATTTACAAACCAAGACATTTATATACTATACATAGACTTCAAAAATGCATTTGGATCCATAGACCATGCAAGACTCTTTGCCATAATAATAGATCTTGGATATCCAAAAGATGTTGTAGTATCAATAGGAAATATCTACTCACATTCTAACACAGTAATCACAAGTGAACACTTTGGAAGCACTAAACCAATACCAATACAAAGAGGTACCATTCAAAGAGACATCCTGAGTTCCTACCTTTTTCTTATTTTTTTAGAAAACCACTACTCAAATGGCTCCAAGAAGGCAACAATGGTTATACATTTGGTACATCCAAAATAACTATTAGCTCTGCAACATATGCAAATGACCTAACAACTACATCAAATAAGGTCACATCACTTCAAAATCAACTTAACAAAATGGATAAATTTGGTGAATGGTCTAGGATGGACTTAGGCCTATCCGAATGCACAATCATAGATGCCCAAATAAATCAAAAACAAAACCTAACACTTTTAAGACCAAATACAAGTCATGAATATAAGTTATAGAAATCAACCAATACTAATTTTACACCAAAATGAACTATACACATATTTAGGCGTACAACTAGTACCATCACTAAAATGGAAAATACAAACCTATATCACTACTAAAAAAGTAATAGACCAATGCACAATACTCACAAATTATCTAATCACAATAAAACAAAAAATCAACATCGTCGACACTGTAATAAGAACTGGCATAGCCTATAGCTTCTATGCAATTCCATACTTTCTATCAACAATTAAAAAACTAGATAATACTAGTAGAAAATTCAGCATCCATAATGACAAAAAAGTGTTGATTTTTTTTGTTAATGTTTGTGTTGATTAGGACATGTTGATCCGGACGTTGCATAGCAAAAAAATGTTGATTTGGACATGAAATTGAACACTTTTTGGTTGAGAAAAGCGAAAAAATGTTAGTTTGGCAACAAAAAAGTGCTCATTTTCACAAATAAAATTTTTGAACCAATGAGGGATTGCCACATGGCACCACACCACACAAACAAGCCACATGGCAACCCGCCACGCAGGTGAGGCCACCTAGATGGTTGTGCCACATGGGCGGGGTGGCTCCTGGGGTTTGAACCCAGGACCTTGGAGGTGACACTCCAAGGTCATGAATCAATGCACCAGAAATGTATTTGCATGTGCATGGGAATAAATGTTTTTTTATTTAATTAGTTTCTCGTTGTTTTTGCATTTGCCATGTGAAGTCAGCAGTTTAAAGGGACCTTTTCACATAGTAAACTAACTTATTTTTTCAAACTTTCAACTAAGAAAAGTTGGGAAATGAAGATACCTTTGACCTTCAAAAATCCGTTTTCAGTTTGGAGTCTTTAGTAAAAAGTTATGGACAAAATTTAGAGAGGGTGTTTAAAAGTGTCAAAGAAAAATGGTGATTCTAACCCCTATCTGAATTTTGTTCATAACTTTTTATTTAAGACTCCAAATTGCAAATGGATTTTGGAGGTGAAAAGTACCTTTATTTCCCAACTTTCTTAGTAGAAAGTCTTAAAAAAAAGGTAGTATACTATGTGAAAACGACCCTTGAAGTCTATTGACTTTTAAAAATACCGATTTGTGAATACTTAAGCTATTAAATTCTTTTTTACCTATATATTATTTCCTTGAAGTATGAATATGAAATTAAAAAAAAAATTTGAGTATATATTTCCAACATTTTTTTTCAAAATGTGAAGGAAGGTTGAAAGTTCTACAATTGACAAACACATTTTGGATAAATAGTTTGAAAGAAAAAAACTTAACCATTTGTAACAAAATTTTAATATTTTTGCTTTAAAGTTCTCACACCAAATGTGTCGAAAGAGTAACTTTAAGGCACAAAAACTTTTATGACTTTTGATCATGTGATTGGAAAGTTACTCCATCATATGTAATTTTCATTAATCTTTGGGGAAATTGAAAATCTCAAAAATTTCTCAATAATATTACTTTTTCTGAAAATAAACATTTCAATTTGATTTCTTAAATTTATTTTTATATAAAAAGCTTTGAAGTACTCTATTTTGATTAATGAGATGGAAATTATAAAGGTTTTTAATTTATTGATAGTTGTGGAATTTGTATTCTAAAATAAAGTAAAATTTTTTTTTTTGTTACTCAATTTCAAATATTGTTGAAGAAGAAATAAAAACATTGGATTTATATCATTTATTACAACATTACAAATTATTCATGATTGAAATTGACATTTTTTAATTCTATAATTATATCTTAAAGAACTTTGAACTTTAAATTATAACAATGAATCCCTTGAAGATATTAATCCTTTAATGAAAAATTATAAACAAAATGGAGATAGGTATTAGAAATTATTATTTTTATAAACTCAAGAAACTTTGGAGGTTATTTTGGCATAGTAGAAAAACATTTTTGAAAACATTTTGAACTAATAAAAGTTGATAATTTAAATAAGCTTTCATCTCCAAAATTCCATTTGAGGTTTGGAGATTTTACTCAAAAGTTTTGGACAAATTTCAAAGAGAAGTTGGGAAATCATTACTTTTGACATTTTTGAACATCTTCTCCAAATTTTGTCCATAACTTTTGATTGGAGGATGAAAACTTCAAATTGATTATAATAGATGAAAGCTTGTTTGAATTACCAAATTTTATTAGTTCATAATTTTTTTTAAAAGTTGTTCTAATATGCCAAAATGGCCTCCAAAGTCTATTGAAATTTTTTTTTTATAATTCCGACACTTCTCTAAATTTTGGTTATAACTTTTGATTGAACAATCAAAATCTCAAACAAATTGTTGGAGATGAAAGTTGGTTCAATTCCACAACTTTTTCCATTTCAAAGTTTTTTGGAAAAAGTTCATTTATTATGCGCAAATGACCTTCAAAGTCTGCTGACTTTAATGGACACTGAATTGTACTTGAATACTTAATTTAAAAGAAAACTACATTGTACAATAAAGATTCCAAAAGATTGCAAAAATGTTCAACAAAAATCTGTTGATTTTGTCATTGACTGCCCAAATCAACCAAAAAAATGTCACCATTAACAAAAAAAATGTGAAAATGATCATTGTAGTATCCAAATCAACAAAAATATGTTGATTTTCTATTG
Organism: Pseudoscleropodium purum; assembly: GCA_963969395.1. Lineage (NCBI taxonomy): Eukaryota > Viridiplantae > Streptophyta > Bryopsida > Hypnales > Brachytheciaceae > Pseudoscleropodium > Pseudoscleropodium purum. The sequence continues at coordinate 8,265,574 of OZ017803.1, forward strand.
ATTTGGACATCATTTATTACTAGTGTACATTTAGTTGTGGGTGATTGCAAGAAACACTTGTGCTACTGATTTGCTAGTTTTTTTGGAACTGCTAGAACTTTTGCTGTAACTTTTTATTCTAGATTCAATGCCAAAACCAAAAAAATTCATTTAAGATGTCTTGTTTGTAATTGTATCCCTTCTTTTTCATAAATAAAAAAAACTATTTTATATTTAAAAACTCAATTTTTTTAATTTGTCACACTTTGACATTTAGGGATTTTTAGTATAAATGATTTTTAGTTGAAATTTCTATGGTATATTCTCCTAATAGGTAGACATATTCCTATCAAAGATCATCTAAACATTAGAAGATTTTTCAAGGCTCTTGAAGCCTATGAGTTATCAATTGCAGGAACTCTGTAAGAATTTGACTGTACAGTGACAGCGCAGTGGGTTGACATGGCCAAGACTTTGCCACATCATTGTCCCAAAAAAATTTCAACTTTGTTTTGCATTTGAAGAATTTTAAACTTTTTTTTTCTTTTTGAAATTTTTTTTTCTGATAGCAGGCCGTTCCTTGCACTACAAGGAATAGCTATGGGAGAACAATCCCAAAATGGGCTTTCAGAGCCCTTAGATTTTTTCTAATGAATACATTATTTTATAGCCTCCATAGTTGTGCAAATAGGCCTCCCTTGAGCGAGCATTTCTAAACATTAGAGATGGTTTTGACTTCATTTATTTGTCAAATCTCATCACCAAGAAGTCTTTCCAAATGGCCAATTTTTCGTTTTGTTCAAAATTGTTTTTCCTATTTTCTACAAATTAAAATGTTGAGAGATGAATTTTCTGGGACAACCAAAAAGACAATTTTGGGGTTTTGGGTTGTCCTAGAAAATACATCTCTCAACATTTTAATTTGTAGAAAATAGGAAAAATAATTTTGAACAAAACGAAAAATTGGCTATTTGGAGGGACTTCTTGGTGATGAGATTTGACCAAAAAAATGAAATCAAAACCATCTCTAATGTTTAGAAATGCGCACACAAGGGAGGCCTATTTGCACAATTGTAGAGGCTATAAAATAAGATATTTTTAAATTATCTTTGGTAGGAACATGTCTACCTATTAGAAGAATATATCATAGAAATTTCAACTAAAATCATTTATACTAAAAATCCCTAAACGTCAAAGTATGACAAATTAACAAAATTGAATTTTAAATATAAAATGATTTTATTTAATTTTTGAAATATAAAGCAAACAATTACAATCGAGACATCTAAGAAGAGTTTTTTTGGGTTTTGGCATTGAACCTAGAAATCAAATGTTAAAACAAAAGTTATTGCGGTCCCAAAAAAACCCACAATCTAGCAGTACAAGTGTTTCTTGCAATCACCCTTGTACTCAAAAATGATCTAAGTTTTGTATTGTGTGTAATGATCTAAGATTGTAAGTGAGACACAAGTGTCTCTTTTAAGCTCATTGTGACAAACTATCACAATGAACTCAAGATTTGGTTTCCTTTTTTTAATTTTTTTTCCATAATTTACCTCTTCTAATCAAAGATAATATAAATTAAATTTTATTCAGCCCCCCTCCACCTCCCTTCCCCCAATAAAAAATAATTTAAATTATATTATATTCAGTTCATCCCCCCCCCCCCTCTTTATAATTTGACAAGTCAAAAAAATTTGACAATGAATATGGGATATGTATTCCAGTATTCCAACTTGTATATATATATATATATATATATATTGGTATGAATATCCGTATCTGTATATCCATATATCCATATTTTTGGAGATCAATGGTTGGGGGGGTTCATAATTTTTATAAAAAAAATGAATGGCTTTCATTTTTTGGGACTAATGGAGATTGGTTAATTAATTGACCAATTTCTTTTCTCTCTTTTCAGCTCATTGTGTTAATGATTGTAGTAGAAGTATAATTTTTTGAATTTTGGCTTTTTATATAATATCCATCTATTGGGTTCATTGATGAGTAGTCCTCACCACCTTCTCTTGTATATGTTGTTTTCGTGTTGATATATTGGAGTTGAAGGTTTTGTATAAATTCATGACACTCATGGTCTTTGTTGTTGGGTTGTCTCTATCTATTGTTGTAATACCTCCCAATAAGTTGTATGTCACGGTTGAAGTCTCCTAATAATACTATATTGTATAGTGGTTTCATTATCCCATCTTTAAATATTATTAGGTGTATATATTTATCTTTTTTTATTTTTGTGTGGATTTACTATTTTAATAGTTGGGGTCTTGGGAAGTATATTTTATGTTGGTTTTATTTTATCTTTTTGTATCTTGTTATTTTTTTAATTTTGTTCATTTTCATCTATTTTGTTTTGTAATTGTTTGTTTTGTTTAAGATTGTATTGTGTGTGGATTGTAATTTTGGTTTGGATCTTAGTTATGTTTCTATATGTTTTATAGTAGTTTTGTAGTTTTTTTTGGATTTTTATTGAAATTTGAGGTATAAACTTTGTTTTTGGTTTAGGTTTTTGAGTTTTTGTTTTGTTTGCTAGATTTAGACATCAAGGCTATGAATTTAGCATAAAACTAGAGGCCTACTCTAGATTATATTCTATTATGGATAGAAGTATGTTGTGACAAATTGGTTCCCGGATGTTTTTCTTGAAAAAGATGAACCAATGGTTCAAATAAATGTAGAAAGAATCCTTCTCCCCTCCTATTGTAGAGAAAGATGGATCTTGGCTAAATCTTCTTAGATTTGATGGCATGACATTCTTTAAATGCATAATATGTATTTCAATTTCTTAATAAGTTTTATTACCAACTAACTTTACTTAGTAACAAATCTACTTGGATTTTAATTCCATGTTCTGAAACGGAATGTTGAAGAATTTGACACCTAGTTAATACCAGCTAGAATGTAATCTAACTATCAATGAAAAAACTCTCTAATATGATGATTTTAACACATTGTATTCATATGCTCTTAAAACTATAGCTCCTTAAGCAAAAGAGCAAATTTAGGACATATCAGAGCTAGGGACTTAGAGACATCACATTAAGCTACCAAGTTGATGATTATGCAATTTCTTCGTTTACTTTCTTTAAGTTGAGTGATTGAAGCTATAGCACAAAGTGCCATATGCATTGGTTGGCAGACTGTTGGGCTCCACCATTTAGCTATAAGGTAGAACTAACCAATACCACCAGTTATCCAATTTTGTCACCTACAGGTTCTTCCCATTTTCGTCACTAGTCCCATCTATTACCACAATCTTACTAATCCATTATCATGATGGCAATGCACTGGAAAGTGGACACATCAGCTCACGCTTCAACAATGATCTGATCATACTTCAACAAGGGTCTATTCACAATTTTATATTTTAGCTTTGGAAAACCACTAAAAAATTCAATTCTTATTGGAATGTCTTCATTCTTTTGCAATTGACTTCTCTCAAACAATTCAATCTCCAAAAAATATGAAAGCTCATAAATAGCTTCTCCAAAGTACCTAGATTGCAAATCTGTATGGTAATAGATAGTTCTACCTTAGAAGTAGTGGAGCATTTTGAGAAGCAATTGGTGGAATTATTACGAGCATTTGGAAGCAACATAGATAAAAAAAAATGGCTTCTTCTTCACATCCTAGCAATCAAGTTTATAGATGTGGTGTTGATATAGTTACATTTTAAGTTTAGATGGTTTGATTTGGTTTATTTTCTTAACTCCTAGTGACAGCTATAACATGCATTGTAGATTGCAGACACCTCGTGTACCTCACTAACATTCCATTTTTGTCATGTTGTCAGATGGGTACATGTGAGGTCCACAACCTATGGAGGATTTTGGACAAATTTCAAAAATACTTCAATACCGGACTCTCATGTTGTACTTCTACTTTATTGGATTATAAGTTGCAAAGAAGTCATATCCTACACTTAGAAATGATATAGATGAAGTACTAATGTGCAAACTTTGAAGTTTAGTACCATGATATTGTATACATATTGATTACATTATTATGGAAGTGATGGGATTTGTTATTTACGGTCTATTCTTGTGCTCACCGATTTGACAGAGTTTAGGTTTTTTGAAGTATATATGTACAACAAATAGTAAGAATATATCTCATTCTAGAAGCCCTTGTAGAAGCTAATTGATAAAGAAGTTATTCCAAAGATATTTGTGACCTAGATGTGGTTCTTGTAAAGCATAGACTTAATCAAATCATTGCCCTAGATCTAGGATGTTTCAAAAAAATTTGTTTGTTTTTATTTGTTTTAGTTTTAGTTTGTTTAAGTTTTTGTTGTTGGTTTTGTTTGGTTTTAGTTTGGTATTTGGGTAGATTTTTCTATTTCTTTGTTTTTTTTGTTTTATGTTTTTTTTAAAAATTTAGGGTGTTTTGTAGTGTTTTCAATGTTTTTGGTTTTAAGTTGGTTTTTGATTTTTTGGGATGTTTTCTTAATAGTTTTTTCAATGTTCTGGGGTTTACGTTATTTTTTTTTTGGAAGGCATTTTTTTTCAATTTTTTTGGTTTTTACTAGTTGTGTATTTATAAAGTGTTGAGAATACCAATATATGTGGTATTAAAAATATCAATGTATGTGATATTGAAAATACCAATGTGTAGCTACAAATATGATAGCCTATTAGTTGAGATGAAAGGTGTTGGATTGTTATGGAGACAATTGTTTAAGTTAGTTTGACTTGTCTTGCAATGTAAAAGGAAGTACAGGGTGTGTCCGTGTCCTTGGTTTAGTGAGAATTTTTTGGGTGTTTTCCATGACATTCATCATGCTCTCAAATTGCTCATCAATTTTGAGTTTTAGTTCATATGTCATGATATTTGTGTAGGTGTGTGTTTCACCTACAATAGCATCCTTCATCTCCTTCATGTTAATAGTAAATACTTTCTTGAGTTGTCAATTGTCCTTTGTCATTGCTTTGGTAACAAGTGTATTTATTTCCTCTTGTGTGACTTTGTTTTGAAAAGACCCTACCCTTGGTGCATTTTTGAGTACTGTGATTGCCCTTGCTAATGTTGTGTTAACATCCCATAAGCCATATTTCTTGAGAATAGACTCATCAAGTACATTTGAGCCATCAAGGCTATGCAGATGTGGGTTGAATTTGACATACTTGGAATGAAGCTTCAAGGTTTTCTTGGAAAATTGTTTGTAGACTATTGGATTGAGACATTTTACATTAACTTTCTTGCTATGCATTCCATTCTTGATATTGGGGTAAAAGGTGGTTACTATATTTTTGTTTTACATAATAGTTTTGAGCCCGTCATTGGTTTTTGATGTGGTTTTGGCCATGTTGAGGATAGTAACTATAAACACCATACAATTCTCCTTGCTTGGTTTTGTTGATTGTAAATTGAATAAGCTTGCCCAAGATTGCTTGAACTTCAAGATTTTTGTCCTTTGGTTTGGAGATGATGCAATAATGTACTCATTGTCCTTATCCACATCTTTAACAATTTGAGTTATCACAAACTCAAATTTCCTTGAAAAACTATCTTTGACAATCTCCTCCATGATCTAATATACATAAAGTCTGATGAGGTTGGGGTAGTGATTGTAGTTGAGAGATCCTCTGTTGGGGTTAGGCTAAGCTACCTTATCCTCTAGCTACTTTGAAAACATATAAGGATCTGTCCCATTCAAGTACAAAGACCCTTTTGCCATTGAGTAGTGCTATGCCATTATTGACTAGATCCTTCAGATGAATTCTGATCATCATGTTTTATTATTTGGACCGTCTTGAGTTACAAAGTGGTACGATTGGCTAGGGGATGTCCCCTACTATAATATGCATATTTTGCAATCTTTTTGTAGTCATCTTGACAATGTTAGAGCTAGTGTAATCTTTCCTTGGTTTTGCAAAGTGCAATAGGATTTAATAGGGTAGATTTGGGTTTTCTTGAAAGAATTGGTTATTTTTATTGGTAGTTTGTAAGTTGTGTGATTTGAAAGAGTATATTTTAGTTTTTGGAGTTGTGTTACATTATTAGTATCTTTATATGTATGATTTTTGAATTTATGATGTTGGATTGGTTTGTGGAATTATATGGTATTGTGAAATTTTAATTTGTTTGAGTTGAATAAAAGTTTTAGCCTATTGTAACTAGTGTTGTTTGAGGTTATATGTTATAAGTTTGTTTTGTGTTTTGTAAGTGATGGTTATGTTTGAGTTTAATGGGGATAGAGAGGTGAGTGTAATCTTTATAGATTGTGTTTTGCAAATTGTAATGACTTTATTAGAATATGGTCTAAATATTGTATATTTTGGGTTGATGATTGCATTTATTTTAATAGATATGGACTTGTCATATATTTGTATTTTTTGTGGATGATTCTAGTAATTATTAAAATGGTTTGTTGTTATTTGTTGAGCATGTTCAAATATTTGGTTTTATATTTTATCTTTTTGTTTAAACAATGCAATCATTGTAAGCTTGCCTCTTATATTACAAGTATTATAGTTACTTGGATTAAGTGGGAGATAGTATATGTTTTTTTTACTAATTTTGTTTGATAAGCAATATTCTAAAGATTTAGATGTGCATATAAAGTTTTAGATATTGGTTTGAGTTGATATTTATGTTTTGGACCTATTGTTCGTTGTATTGATGTATTGTAGTATGTGTAGTGTAATAATTCAAGACTTTTTTGGATAGAGGTTTTGTAGAGTTTGTATATTAATATTTCCCTTTGTTTTTGTTGGGAAGGTGATTGGACTGTATTTATGTTTATTAATGTGAGAAATGGAATGCATGTCATACAAAATAGGTTGCAAGGTCTCAAGATTTTACTTGTATGTATTGAACACTTCCATTAGATGTAGTTGATAATAAAGGATATATGCTTGATAAGAGATTTATGTGCTTTCAAATGCTCCCAATAGTCAACACCTATGTGTTTGATCAAATAACTCCATAGTTCTTGATGCTCCCAATAAACAATAGGTATGAGCTTTATAAGAGCTTTTAATAGCTTCAAGTGCCTCCAATAGTTGCTTGTATTTTTTGTGTTTTCATATAATAGGATTCTCCTTGCTTTGTGTATCTAATGACTATGATCAATGTAATAGTTGCATTTTTGCTCTTTTTGCAACAAGATGCAATGTTAGTGATGTTTTTTTTTTTCAATAGTGGTTGGGTTTTGGATTTCTTGTTAATTTTGTTTAGTTTATATGTTTCTAGTTTTGAGATTTGTGATATATGTCTACACAAATGTTGAATTAGTAGGGTATATATGTATTTGTATTTTAGGGTATAAAGAAGTTGTGTTAAAGTATTAGAAAATTTTGAATTAGGTGAAGATGGTTTTTGTGGATGGTTTGGTTTGGTTTGGTTTTAAGGTTTGTGTCATATATTTATATAGAAATTGGGTATTTAGGACAAGTATAAGGTTATGCTTTAAGATGTTGAAAGTTTGTATAAGAAATTGAAACAACACCATTTTGAAAGTTCTACCATTTTTTGATTAGTTAGTTTAGGATTAGGTATGCTATTGAATTTCCTTGTTGTTGGGAAGTTTTCCTTTTTTGAGTGCATATTTGGAGTTGAGGTATAGAGAATACATGTTATGGGAGACAAAGAAATTAGGTTTAAAGAAAGAAAAATTAGGTTTAGGGATAAAAAAATTAGAGGTGAGGACAAAGAGATTAGGTTCACTATAAGAAATCCATGTTTTATTTGACGGATTTTAGGTGACATTCAATGTAACAACCTCTGTTTTTATGTTAACAATAATGTCTTCCATAATCTCAAGATGTTATAGAAGACATCATTGTTGATATAAAAACAAGGGTTGTTACATTGAATGTCATCTAAAATCTATCACCTAAAACATGGGTTTCTTATAGTGTTTTAAAGACAGAAAGATTGGGTTTAAAGGCAAAGAGATTGGATTTACAGACAGAGAGATTGGATTTACAAACAAAGAGAGTGGGCTGAAAGACAAAGGAATTAGGTTTGAACACTTACCTGGCATTTGGTTTCTAGTTTAGTCTAGGGTGCTAGATGATAGGCCTCTCCTACACAACCTCTTTTAGCTCTTTCTTATGTTTAGTCTCAACTACTCCTTTTTGCGGCCACCTTCATGCTCCACTTCTCTTCAGCATTGGCTTTGCTCCACTCTTCTCCTCTGTTGTGCCTTCTCCGCTTCTATGACAATCTACCTTCATTCGACTTTGATCTGCTCCTACCATGCCTCTAATCATTGCATGCTTTGACTTTGGCTTCAACTTCAACTTTGCTCCTATACCAAATCTTGCTTTGACTTTGTCTTCCTTCAACTCTTACTCTACTTCATCTTTAGTTCAATCTACTCTTGCTCTTCTTTAATTTGCTCTTGTTGCGTTCCTACTTTGCTCTTATTCTGATTCAAATCCGCTTTGGCTTTGCTTTTGTGTTGATCAATTTGATCATATTTTTGTTTAGGATGGCAATAATATCATGGCGGCAATAATACCAAGACAAAAATGCAAGATATAACCTATGAATTGAATAGTTGCCGGGCTCATACACTCCAATTCCATCCAACGCACAGTGAAGCTCCATCCAGTCACCATCCAAGTTTGGCAACAAATTTTTCAGAGATACAATCAATTGGCAATTACCCTTGCAACTTTGTCTATAGGGGTGTTGTTGGTTGTTTTCATGGCTATTGTTGTAAGGACAACACTCGACCTCAAATAGTAGGGTTATCAAAACATGGAGAATGTCAACACCCTAGTTGTGGCCGATCAACACTATGAAATTTACTTCCAAGAAGGAGAATGCTACGCCCTAGCTATGGCCAACACTGTGAAACTCAACTTCAATATGGAGAACATGAAGGAACAATTGGTTGTACTCTAGCTAGGCCATCACTCCACCTACAAACTCCAAACTAGAATTGGAATGATTGCACCATATCAATAAGCTATATAATCTTAATTCTAGGACCTTTGGACTAAAGAAATCAATTGCAACAACTACATCAATGCACTACACTTCAAAAGACATCAAACATACTATAAAAAACTTGTGTTTTAGATGATGGATTTTAGGTGACATTCAAATGATTCAATGCAATAACCCATGTTTTCTATATCAACAATAACATTTGCCATAACATCTTGATGTTATGGTGAACATTATTGCTGAAATAAAAAAATATGGATTATTACATTGAATGTCACCTAAAATTTGTCACTTAAAATATAGGTTCCTTATAGAGTCAATTCTATTTTTTTTCCTACATAACTAAACTCAAGACTATTTCAAAGAGTTTACCTTTTGCAGATAGGCAATGAACTTTAAAACCCACAATGTTTTAGTAGTGTCTTGGACAAAAAGCTTGAAAGCATTATATAAATCAAACATGCAAGAATATAAGGACACAACAAACATATCATAACTAAGCATAAGAACTATAGGCATTACAAACAACATACATTCATTGTAATTGAAAAAAATGGTATAGTTTATATGTGTTCACAAATACAAGCTCGTGGACACAAAGTGCAAGAAATTCTCATCATTATTTATAGCATTGTGACATCACTAATACTGTGGTCACTGAATCAAAGTAGAATTGAAAAAATGACTAGAGTGGGAAACTCAAAATAGTTGATGCTCAAAAACCTTCAAAGAATTATACATCATGTCCACTTCCAAATGTGTAAAAAACAATCCAAAACTTTAGAATTTTGTAATGATAAACTAATTCAACTCAAAATCAAAGGAGTTCAATGTTGTTTCAATAGTCCTATAATTTTTTGGTTGTAATAGAAACATATTTGTCTAAATCCTAAATCTAATTGATTCATCCTCTAACTAAAAACAAAATGGCCTTACACATCAATGCATACCTATTGAAGCTCAAAAATGCAAAATCCTAAACTTCAAACCACATCAAGAATGCTCAAGAACACAAGCAACGATAGTCAACAAAATGGGTGGAATTAGAACCCTAACTCCTACTTCAATTGATGGGAATTTCATCCAATAAAACCCTAGGATTGACCCAATTTTTATCTAGCTAATTGTAACCCAATTGTCTAAAATGTATTATATTAAATATATTTTATAGTATCCAATTTTTTAGCCCCTTAATTACATGTAAAAATTTGAATGGTTTAGATTTGCAAGCTACCTGTATTATTTATAATGGAATTGGATATTTTCATTGCTTCCTAACGTATCTGTAAATCCCTTATAAATTTGATTTCAAACAAATAAAATCCTATCTATTTTAACCTACACATAGTTTTAAAAATGTGCTAAGTGATCCCTTGAGCTACAATTATATATATTCAAAAATATTCTTTTCCTAAAATTTGAAATTTGTATAAGAAATGGCAATTTGGAAGTGTTTTGGATGAAAATATAGTCAAGGAACTTTAGGGGTTGATCAATACACATCTAATTCAATGAACTACAAAAGTTATTATAACCTAAGGGGGAATATTTGAACTCACAACCTATTGCAAAAGACTGTCTCAATGTTTTGTAAGTAGGTTTAGAATAGTAGGGGGCCTTAGTGTTCTACAAGCCCATTCATGATTTTTCATTTGTATTGAGCACTAAGGTAGGAGGTTCTTAAATTGACTAGGTTCTAAATACATCTCCTATTTAGAAATGAGTGACATGTTCCTAAAAATATCTATTATTGTCATTGATGAAGTAGATAGGCTTAAACACGTGATATATGGACGTCCTACTTTATGCAACAACTATGATCAAGGCAATGAACAATAAAAGTGGCAATGTCTTGAACATTATATAACCTTCACAAAAGTTGATAGGAGTATATAAGTATATTTTGTAGGAGTGGAGGCAAAGTTGAATCTCATTGTGTATACTTAAATGATATCTCTTTTGTGAGCATATGGATAATCAAAGAAAAAGAATAAGGTATGTATACCCATAATCAACATTACCCCAAATGTGACTCTTACTTTTGGACAAGACAACCAAAAAATTAAAGATCTAGATATTGATGATATAAGATGTGCACTTGAGTCTTTTGAAATAAAAAATTAACCATCATAATTGTTTGGGCATCGGAGTGTGTTTATACATGAAAAACTCACATAATGAAAGATTGCATGTATGCATGAAATCAATTTGAAATCAATCAAATTGCATTCATATATAACTAGTCGGTTTGGACTTGAAAGTAAAGTGGTATTCTACGTTGGGTTAGATTCATTAGATTCCATACAAAATCATTTCTTTTTCGATTTATTTTCTTTTGGTTAACTCATTTTAGAAGTTTTAGAAGTTCATTTTATAAGATTCAAAATGTTTATGACATTTAGTACGGTTGAAATACTTTGACCTTTAGTAGTTTCACAGTTTTTTCAATACATAGGGCTTATTGATACTTGCAACTTTATGGATATTCACGACTATGGTTTCCAATGAGAAGGCAATAAAGCCAAGCTTGCTTGTAGAGGAAAACCATGAGCCTTCTTTTATAGAAGAATTTAAATTACAACAATTAGTTCATTTGGATCTAAAGTATAAATAAAATCAATCCAGGAGAATTCCATCTTTATCTTCTAAAGTGGGTGCCCTCAAATCAACATTTTTTACTACTATACCTATTTACTATTATTAGAAAAAAGAAAATTTTCTTATTTTCTTATTGGCAATTGGAAGGAGGTTCCAATGCACCAAAGAATGCAACAGTTGGATATTGTATGCAAAAGTTATTAAGAAACAAAGTTTGGTTTCAAGATAGTTTCTTCCCTATAGGTACCGATAATTGATTTTGGAGATGTACACTAGGGTTCTTTTTTCGTTTTTTACAAAGTGGCAAAGTGGCAAAGTGGCAACACTAAATGTTATAGTGGTGTTTAAATTTCAACATTCATCCACAAATTGGATAGAAAATATGACATTAGTGCATATATATGTATCCATAATTCTATTTTTATCCACAATTAGGCAATTTCATTCAAGATTTTTTTATTTGTTTGAAGTTTTCTGTCAATTTTCAGCTCTTTTACTACCATTTTTTTCTACAGGCTCGGTGCTGGGCCAAAAAATTTGGTGCAATTTGACAATAAATCGCCGGAAAAAAAACACATTGATGTAAATAAAGTAAAGATTGCAGTTCAAGGTTCAGGGGCGCATTTGGAGGGAGGGCACTTTAAGTGCTCAACCTATGATGAACCAACCTATCAGCACCCCATTTATTCTGCCCTTATCTACCTATGGAATATATTTCCAAACAAAAATATATACCATGGGTGTATGAGTTTGGAATTCTAATTTGGGTGGTAATAGCTAGGGTCACCTTACATATAGTATGAATATTTTTTTAAATTCTAATAAATAATTGAAACTTTAATATATTTATATTATTTGATGAAGAACATTATTTTTTCTTTCCATTGATATATGAGATAATTTTTCTTGAAGTTTCTTCAATGAATATTGATTGGATGAAGTACACTCTTCACAACATTTACATAATGGATGGTTGAGTCTATAAGAGTTAATATCATGCACTTTGATATTGTGCTCTCAATAATATATCTTCCCCGATGTCCTATCCTTTTAATATTATATACTTTAATATATTGCCTTATGTGTTTTGTAATATAGCCGACCTAACATTATTCATGTACTTTGATATAGATTCCCTAAACTATACACAAAATCCTTAAATATTAAGGATTTGAAAAAATATTAATATGTATTGAAATTGTAAGAAGAATTGTATATTCTATTAAATATCATATGGAGAATTTTCAATTTAGACTTTCAACAATATATAGAAATTAGGACACACAGCATGTTGGATTCCCTTTAGAAAAAAAATAGTGTAATTAACAAGTAGTTACTCTATAAGAGGCTTTTAACATAGTATTGAAAATATTTTCATTTCTTCCAAAGCATAAAATGTCTATAAGGTTAATACAAGGTATGATACTCCTAGTATATGTATTCTTTATCCAATACCTTCACTCGACATCTTTGAAAATATTACCCAAACTATGACAACTTATATAACAAGTGACTCAGATTTGGGTTGAAATCAACTCAAATTTTTTCACATCCACTGTAGTAACCATAGCTTTTGTCCATACAAAGCCTCACATTTTAACCAAAATTTATAAGTTTATATAAAAATACAAAAATGATTGGACTGTGGCAAAACCTAAAGTTGACACAACTCACATGCAATCTACACAAGTTTGTTGAAGGCAACATTTCACATACAATTTACGAGTTATATGAAACAAATCCATGATTATAAAGGAAACCACAGTTTGACAGACAAGATTGCTCCCTTTTAACTTTAATAATCGGGATAAATATTTGTCAAAATTTAAACGTTACCATCCTCGAGCATAAATACACAACACTTCCTAATCAATACCAAAGAATATTCAGCAGTTGCAAGGAAATCCTTTCAAAATCTTAACGCGGACAATTGAACTACCGTCTAGAACAGTACATAGAAAAAATATTGAAATGGGACTAGGACAAATGTTTGGCAGACGCATAAACGAGATGCCTAGACCCCAATCACATCTAAGAAAGAATTGTAGGGAAGGTTTGCGAATTTAAGGCGTTAAACATATATTTCATAATGATTGCCATCTCAAAAGGTCGACAATGTTTCACATCTACCAGTTCACTGCAAAGTCACTTCAACTAAAAATCAGGTTCTAGCACCATGCAGACTGTCTTTGAACACTAAATGAATAAATACATAAAAATTAATACTGGAAACACAAGTTCCAGCAATCGACAGGTGCTGTTACATGCAGCTCATCCCTTACAAGGAGTAGCTAATATTGTACTCTTGGAACATAGAGAATCACATAATTTACAGCCTCAGATGATCTATTTGTATCTAAGAAAGAGGCAATCAATCCATCCTACTAATATCTAAGAATGAGGAGTTACCAGTCATGGCCTAATCCATCAAGTATCACCCTACTTTACCTGGTTCCAGATTATTGTACACCACCAAATTCAATAAACATACCCAACGAAAAGGTAAAATTGCTACTCTGAAAACATACCTTCAAGCAACAGTTTCATATAAGCGATACCCATTTTTCAAAATTGGAGGAGTTTGATCTAAAGTAATGTCAACATACCCTGCCTCCTTGCAGCTTGACTTATTGCATACATGGCCCCCTTCGGAAATGGAGCTTTATGGATCAAAAGATAAGATCCCAGTAAGTCGCTAAATGGTCCTCAGTTTCGGAGTAGCATAACAAATTACATCTCAACAGCATAGAGCAGCTCTTTCCGGCTTTATCTGCCACATTGAAAAACCGATCAAAATCAGAGCTATTAGATTAACACTGAAATTAAAGCAGGATACCACCACGATCATAACCCTAAGTTCAGTTCGTCACACTACTGGTTACATATACAATGTAGAGCTCCCCTAATGACAAGCTAGATTGGGTCATGTCAGGTTGAAGAGTTGGAGGAGCTATTGCAAAAAGAATCAAGACATGCCAAAGACAAGAAGTGCACTTGTACCAGTAGTGCAACTTTAGAAAAATCACATTAAGCTAGAAAAGAGAAATCACCTTCGGTATCTGCACAATCACTGAATGCATACTGCTCTGTGCAGTATCCAAAACTTTATGACAGTCGATTTTCAAAATATGCACTGGCGAGTTTGCATATCTTAAATGTCCGAAGACCAATACAAGTCATCCTATTTGCAAATCGTCAAAGAGTGCTCCCTAGATCACTAGATAGCTGTAGAATACCCAGCATTTGCAGGTAAGGGTTTTCCAACAGCTTTTCATTGTTGCTCTGCTCAAGCCAACAAAACAAAATTTGTGAACATTCAGATAGGAGATGAACTCTGAATAAGGCTTCCAGATAAACAACAGAATGAGAACAATGAGATGCAATGCACCAAATGTACCTGTTGAGCTTTAAAGACTAGATTATGAAGCATGTGCTGATATTCCTCAGGCTGTTCTCTCATCATTCTCTTCAGTAAAAATGCAGATGTGTAATAAGCAATACGAGCATCAGAATCGTCCAAAAGCCCCCTGCAAAAAGTTTTTTTTATCACCATGAGCTTACATACCCCTTGAAGAATAAGAAGACTACATAACACACTATGAGAAACATCCAGAAAATACTGAAGAGAATTACAACACTTAATCCTTAAAACATATGCGCAAGACTGCAGAAGACAACGTTACAATTGAGGACTGAAATTTAGAGTGTAGTTCAAATACCTGAAAAATTCTTCGCCACCAACCTCTTCCAAGGCAGCTTGGTATGTACTACACTTCCCAATGAGCAGCAATAGAAGTGCTGCTCGAACATCACATGCTCCTCCCTGTACTATTCCTCCTCCTCTACTTCCAACAGAAACCCCAAGTGCCACGTCTTCATTAGCAGAGCTTGCAAGCTGCATAAGAGGCCAATAGAGAAGAGCAGTTGGCATATTGGCTACCAAAGACTTTGGGGACGCAGCCTGTCCGTTAAGTAACATCGTAGCCAATGAACTGTCCTGCCCATTGTTGAGCAAGCTGGTAATGTTACCATTCAAATTTATGAGATTGTTACTGATCATGTTGTTACTGTTGGCACTCCGGTCTGGTATAGAACTATCTGAGCTTTTTTCATGTTCTGGTGTGGTAGTTGTTTCTTTGCTAGATGATGAACTCTCCTCAACTTGGGGCCATTTCACACATAACTGAGCAAACATCATGTTGCACATCTGCACAGACAGTTAAGACCTGATCAATACACCTGTGAATTGACAGTCTCCTAAGTATAAAAGATCCTCAAGGTTGTCCATATATTATACAAACTAACCGTTCTTTCTGAGCAGAGTTACCAAGTACGGATGGCAGCAAAAGCGACTTTGAAGAGACCGGCATTGGAGATATTGAAGAGGCCTTGCCTGCAGAATATTGATGCGGTCAGTATCATTAGCTGAAATGACTTGCCACAAAGCTCCATTCATGAGTCCCAACATTGCAAGTGCACGGTCTTGAGCACCAGTGCTTCTGGACCCATCCTTGGCTTCCCCATCTCCTGCACCATTGGGGGGCTCCAGTTCCAACCCTGGTCTCTGACAGTGCAATAAGAGCTTTTCAAGTATAAGAATGAAACCCCGACGTACGACCGGCTGTTTCGCTTTAAGCAGACCGCATAGCAGCCGGGCGGCTGATGATATAGTAGGTGTCTCGGTTGCCTTTTCAGGAGAACCTGATTCAATAGCTCGTTCTAGGCGACCAAGAAGAGAGAGTTGTCTCTGCAGGGCGTGAGTATTCAATTTACTCGACTGTTTAGAACCTCCACGAGCCATTTCCGCACAAAGAAGCTCAAGTAGCCATGAATATCCGTTGGAACGGCAGATAGAATGTGGCGAGTGGAGAAGAGTTCTAAGTGTAGTCCAAGCCTTGGTGACCACTGCTGGCTCGAGTATTCTATCACGGGAAATAGGGCTGCTACCTCCACCAGTGTCCACATTGGTAAACCCCTCACTTATCATAGTCACTTTAATCAGATGCTCAAAACTAGGATCAGTGTGCACGTGTATGGAAGCAAGCATGTCCAACGATGCCGCAATATTATCCAACAACTGCAAAAAGACCAACACATAGTAAGTCAGTTCTTGAGAAACGAAGTTACATGACGTTTGGGACATCAATTCACAAGTAACAAAATTAAGTCCTTAGTCTGATTTTCACAAATCAACAAAACTACAGGACAATCGCTCTAGGAATTGAAACTAACGAAATGAGGTAGTGATGCAACAGCAGTATGGAGCTCAAAGTCGTTCAAATCATAAACCAAAACCTTCTTCATGCACACGAGAATGGCCATTACTACATCCACGATATAGTGCTGAACAGAAGCATGACCTTCAAAATACAATCATATGTACCTGAGCGTTCAGACGTCCATTGGTCACATCCCGAGCCATGGCTGTGACTATGGACTTGGCAATGCTTTCACCAACGCCCTGTAAACCCTGCTTAAAGGCTAGAGCAAAGGATTCAGGGGCATCGGCTAAGCACAACGCTGACACAACAGCTTGCACTTCTTCAATACTCGGAGGCTGTTGCTCACTGATAACTGCGGCTTCCAGTAGATCATGAAGGACAAAGTCTAAAAGTACTGCAAACAGATTTCGTTTTGTTTCTGCGGTTTTGGCCCTTGCATACTGCATAGACAACAGTTTACACTCTAATCAAAGGTCATCACATATTGCTTAGACAAGAATTCATAGTTCCTGATATTATATAAATGACCAAATCATTTCTAAAATATGCGAACATGGGGCTTAAGAAAGAGTATTGCATAAATTTAAGTAGTCACGCACTGATGACTCGCTCGATTAAGAACCAAGACTCAGAATTAAGACTTTCCTAAACCTCCACAAGAAAACTCTATGAAGCACTATAGACGAACATTTTCAGGAGTCTACGGTGTAAAAATTGATACGTTTGGGAAATTAATGTTAGAGGTAGGGGAATTACCTCATTGCACATGATCTCAATCCCACCCATGAGAGACAGCTGGTCCATGTCAAGAGATACTTTGCTAAGTTCTCCGGCTACTACTACAGGCTGGCGATACAGAAGATTGCATGCCATGCGTATGAGGCGGCAGTGTACTTCATCAGCCCAGGCGTGCATCCAGCTTACCTCCAACAGTGAGCTTAACACCTGTTCCATAGGTTCTCAGTATGCTACTGCAAAAATATTCTTTGCACTCACTTGCACCCAGTTATCACAATCTCAGAACTTCCAATTCATGACGACTTTAAAGTCATGCCGAACACAAACGAACACCTCACATTGTTTCTCAGGACTACGAACATTTAGCACCACTCGAGTGAAATATGAAAGATGGACTGCAGAACCTTTAGGAGCTGAACCCAAGATAAGCGTCATCACTCCTACCGTAAAGTAAGAAATAATACTTCATCTTAAACAAAAGATGGGCAAGGCTTAAGATTCTGGTGGATATGAAAAAGGAATACAGGGGAACATACCCTAATATCTAGTCCATCCAATCTTCTTCTGCAAATGCGTCCACTGTCACAAACCAAGTACAAGAGGCAGCTCAATGCAGCTGACCAAACTCCCTCCTCCGTCTCGTCAGCCTGCGAGAAAAGCAAACAGCCCGTACTTCAGATGTGAATCGTCTTAAACTCTGCAGCCACTGAGCAATTCCATGTCATACTGCATCCATTTGATACTTTAGCCACCTCTGAAGATAGGCTCCTGCTATGATATCCACGTAAAATTACACACCGAACCCGCAGGGGTGTGCCTCCCAGGTTTACTTCCCTGTGCATAAACAGCTGGATGCTAATTGCACCCTTGTTCACATTTTCACCTCTAGGATAGAGCACCACAGAGGTATTGGCATTCCACTAACCCCCCAAAGCATTTCAGTTGTAACTGTCCAGACAGACTAGTAGTTGGGTGATAAGAGGGATATGCATAATATTAAAATAAAACCCAAAGAGTAGAGGAGAAAATCTCATACCTGAACAAGATAGAGAAGCATTTCGCACACAATATCCAGCAACCAGGATTCAAAGATTCCAACGGCTGCAGGGGTTCCTTTGTCCGGCTTCTCAACACCTTTGACTCCATTTTCTTGATAAGTCCTCTCCTTCTCTCCGCCAGCCAAATCTCCTGCTGACAATACTGATGAAAATGAACCACCCGTCAAAGCAGACGGCTGACTGGGTTCTTCAGCACAAGATTGATCCTCACTTTGCGTTGGCTCCAAAAGGTGAGCATGGACGCCAAGGTTGAGTACCAAATCAAATGCACGAACTCTGACCGCTGCCTGTGTCGAGCTCAACATTCCCTGGCAAGTAAACAGATTGCAACATCCTATCAAATAGGAACAAGAAAAAACAGATGCAGAAATACGTACGCTTATGTGCTATTAGGATTTTAGATTATCAAAACTACGGGACTATCTGAAGTTGTTTTGGTAATTCACAAATTGCAGGTACAAACAGCACAGTATCAAAATATCCCTGAACCCCACAAATAGAAATGCCTCATTATGAAAAAGCTAGAAGGTCTCACTCAGTACCTGTAGCAAAGACAAAGTGAGTGGGGCTGCAGCTCGGGAATCTGCCATATACCTGAAAATACATCACAAATAAGTTCACGCATACTAAGTTTGCCTAAAGTACAAAAAAGAAAACAGACAACAACAAGGCCGATCAATAGCAAGGACAACAGGAAGTCAACGATGTGAACGAGTATTGGGTACCGTAACTCCCAAAAGCTCTTCCAGCACATATTGCTAACGATACCCCATGAAAAGAACAAACTCATCAAAGACAGCCTACGGATACACCCTTCCAACACACCAATATGACTCTAATAACCAAAGAATGATATGTGCAACCTACATATCAATAAGAAGCTTGATAAGGACGCTTGCAGCAACATCAGCAGCTTCCACCGGCACTTTGCCAGCCTGAGCACCATGGGCCGGAGTAGAGGCAGTACTCCCAGATGTGATCGCCTCGGCACACACAGCTGATACAACTTCCTCCATCTCCGCCTCACTTAATTTCAAAGGTTGCTGCTCACTGTGTTTGCATTTAATGCACAAGTAGCCAAGGATAAGTACCCAAGATAACGCAATATAATCCCTTACATAAGCAAAACGGTGACTAATTACTCAAGCATAAGCTGGTTATGAGGCATCAGGTGGACAATGCAAAATGCAACACTCAAAGTAGTTCCATATAATGCATATGCGTAGTCGGTCATTCCGTTCTAAAAACATTCACCTGTAGTAGCGATACTGAAACAAAGGTCGAGCCCTTCTACGTACAGTGCCTGCAGCGCCTTCTCCATCCCTGACGATTTCAAAAACCAATAAACGAAGCACACATCTAAGACGAAAATTTTCATTTTGAGCTCACAGAAGCTCAACTGAAATAATGAGTTAAGAAATTGTGGTCTATACACCACAGCCCACCACAGCTAAGGAGGATGTCCAACTAGAAGTCTGAAAGAGTGTATCAACTGACCTATGAAAGTTTGCGTCAGTAGGAAGCAATGCAAACTAGTTGTGAACAACACGAATGAAGAGAGAACACTTCCGCACGACAAAGTTAGATGAATGTACCATCGCGGGGATGGTGTGTTTTTCCTCTTTGCAGCGGCAATAGCTCGAAGATGGGATTTCGCAGCACCATGATCTGTTACAGAAGTCAAAGCAGATGGCCGGAGCAACTGTTCCGTAATACCCCCCTCCACACTTGTAGCCTTCACCTTCTCACCCTGCTCTACATGGTAGAAGGCAGTTAAATACCATTCACATGCAGGACAATTTTAAGAACCTCATCCGTAATCCAAACACCCACATGGATCTGAATCCTCCCTCAGAGATGAAAATGGAAGAACAGAAATCTCAAAGTAATCTTCTAGCATTGGTTTTAGGTGTAACCTTCTTAATGGCAGGTCCGGTATCCTTGCGATCCATCCCTCGAAGCAGAAGAGCAGCAGCTCCTTGCTCTCCGAGATGAGGCAAACGCTCCACATGTGGCCTTGCAATGAACCCACTGCCTTACCAGACAACACATTCCAAGAACGAAGTTCCACATACGGATATTGAGTGCTCCAGAATAACAACGGTAATTCGTAACAGCGGCAAAACTTGTAACAATACACTCACAGAAATTTCAAAATGGGAAGGTAAAATGGAATGACTACTACCTGTCCAACATTACCGGAGAAGGTACCCATGAAAGCTGACTCGAACTGCCTGCCCACCGCCACCTCAGCACATCCACAGCAATATATTGTGAATCCAGGTCCTCAACTACTTCCAGCCCTTCCATGCCGCTTACTGCCGTTTTGGATCCATTCCGATTTTCTGCCATTCCTCGTTTAATGCCCCCAGGTCGCGGGGAGCTCGTAGATGCCGGTGTGAGGGGTTTAGAAAGGCTTGGCGAACCAACCCCACCATAACCATGGTTTGGCAAGTGTCGCAAAACCAAGGCACGGACAAAATTTAGTGACTTGACGAGGGAAGCGGAGGCAAACGTGGAGGTTGTGATACCCGGTGACATGCCACTACCGCGGAAGCTAGACATGTCACCGGGTTGCACCCAAGGGAGGGATAACTTGCTAGCAGGCTCTGTGACGGAGTTGCATTCAGCAATAATACCCACACAAAACGCATCAATCTGCCGAAGAGTGGACAATCGCGGAAAATATCTGGTAGCATCAGGCAGTTTGTCAGGTCTACTCATATATATGTTCCTTGGCAACACAATCTTTCACGCGTCATTGCGGCCACACCTTCATCACCATCTCGTCATTTGCAATCACTATACCCACTACCTGTGAGTTACATTCATTGTTATCACAACAAGGAACTTCTTACGTTAAGCCATGTATTATTCCTACAGTGAGCAAGGACTCTCAACAATAACGTCATCTTTAAACAAAAGACTTAGTAAGTCTTTCCGACTTCAGGGTATAGACAGTAGTCATCCCTAAGTAATTTAAAAAGAGGATATAAAGACGAGGTCACAGGCGTACCTAAACAGATACTTCTTGAGAAGTGAAACACACTTGGTAATGACTGGTGGGCTGCAAAGATAACACATAACCACAATCGGCGGTTATTAGAAATAAGTGCTCAGTGGATCACATACGCAAGGGGCCATTTTGGTCCACTCAAGCCTACCGCACCGTTGAAACCCTTTCTTAAACATGGCAAGATATCGAGAGGTTATTGCAACAAATTATGGCATCGTTTCATGGAACTAATCCACATCAAATATCGAATACAATGCCACGTAGCAATGAGTAACACCTGGACAGGCATCATGTGTCCATCCCACATCCAGGTTGCAAGTGTTCTCTAACGTTACCGTTGATGTACTTTAGGTGTGTAACTACTCACGAATTCTCCTTGTTTCTATGCATTTTCTGTACCAACGATCCACATAACCGAAAAGACTTTGAAATATAAAAGAGATGAATAACTAGAAGTTAAACAAACCTGCGACCTCTCTCAGCCAGAGCATGTTCAATCAGCACGCTGTAAGCTGAGTCAACCGTCACCGAATTCGCAAGGTAGTCCTGCAAAACCCCAAGGTGGTCTTACTGCAGTGACTCACAGCGGCAGTTCACATCCTAGAGAGCGTGATTGAAGAAACTTGGAATCTTCGTAATATGGATACCACCAATCAATGGAGACAAATAGGGCTTCCCCTTACCATTCAAGGGCTCACAAAATTGTACAAAAGTAAGCGAACTTCAGGTCATACATTCGACCTAGACCTTGCCTGACACTCGAACAACCATTTTCGTTCCCAGCTCACGCTGAATGATACGAAGCAATCGTATTGTTAAGTTCCAAACCTCCACTGTTTTCATTGAAATTCTCATCATTATGAAACAAAGATTGAACTAAAACCAAATTAGTCCCGTCTATTTATCAGGGCACAGGAGTGAAGTTTTCCACATTCCATGAAGATTACTGGAACGAGTGGAAGGGTGTGAGACAGTGATGGAGGCAACCTATGAAGGTCATAATCGAAGAAAACATACCTGCACAGTGCGGAGAGCTTCCGTTGGAGAAACGTGATGTGAGGATGATAGGCAATCTGCCACAGCGCGCCTCAGAGGCTCAGGATGCTTTTTGGCTTGCTGGCGTGGTCGCTGACTGCCTCCAGGAACACGCCCGCCTCTTCCACCAAGACCCAGGTTATCGCGGTGACTAGGTCCCCCCGAGGAAGAAGCAGGGGCACCCTCGGCCAGAACAACAGCTCGGCCGCTCATGGACCTTTCCCGTCTCAGTGCCCCTTCCTGCTCCGTCAACGACATCCTGCCGAACTTTCGCAGAGACCCTGAGAGCCTCTTGAAGAGGTCGCCTCCTGTTACTTCACTTCCATTCTCATCGAATCGTCTTCCTCCGTCCTCCAAGAAAACTGCCACCACAATCTTTCCACTCTCCCAATCTGCTACCCTAAAGGGAACCAGTCCTATATACTCACACAAACGCTTAACCAAAAGCTCTCTCCATTCGCACGTCCCACAGAAAACCAGTTCACCGCCAGATCACCGAAGATTGGCATCAGTCTTGCCACAACAAGAACAACCCTAATTTCCGGCTTCCAACTAAATCCATACCAGCACAAAACTCTCCTGCATCTCACAAAAAATCACGCCACTCCTGAATCACACCTTCCCGATTCCCAATCTAATAATGCTGAACTCGGATCCCAAATGCCAGAGTCACAAATTTCCCAAACTCTCCAATTCGCGAAGTACGCAATTCCATAACACCAATACGATCGCCTTCAACGTGCAAATTGACTTCTTCCTCCACAATAAGCGTTGACCGTACGCTTGCAACCCGTGCACACCACCATCTCGCCAATCCCGCCTTCTCCCAGATTCACCTCCGAAACACTCCGCAATATCCTGTGAAAATCACCGTATCCCATACTCGCGTGACCTAATCCCTCCGCCACAACATTTCTTCCTTCTCGTCCCCCTCACGAAACGCATTCATCGCCTAATCGTACCAAATCAAACCTCAACTCAACACTAAACCAAAACTGAAACTAAAAACGCAAAACGCAACCAAAACCTGAGATGTGAAAATAAGAGGGAAGCGCCGAGAGGGAATGATGAGAGTTACTCAATCTTTCACTATTCAGCGATAGACTGATTGAAAAAAAGAAGGAAAATGGAAAGGGGAGGCGATAAGTGAGAGAGAGATGGTGGAGCGAACCCTAATTGTTGCGGGAACCCTAATGCAGAATGGTGTGGGAGAAGTGGCGATGGTGATACCTCACAGAGCTGGCCGGAGATGAGGCGAAGAAGATGGAGCTCAAGCTTAGCCGGGAAGCGGGGGACTTTCAGTTCTGCAATGACGGATGGATGTAAGAAAGTTGGATGATAAATTCATATTCTCTTTTCGTTGGGAGACTGAGCTGTTTACAGTTGGGACTGTCAGTCGTTTGGGAATTGTCCAATGGCAGTGCTGCGAACATTTCAAAGGGGGTAGAATTTATTTATTTTAAATTTTCCCTTGCTTGTCTTGGATGTAAAAACTTACATGTCCCTATTTTAGGCCGCCAATTTTGTATTTTATATGTTGTCACCTCGATAATTCAAAGTTTACAATTCAAAATGTGAATTCAAAATTTTCAAATTTCATCATTTGCAATAATTAATTTGTTCTTGCTTTTTTCCCTATATAAAAATTTGAAGTGAAGTTCTAAATTTTGCCCCTCTCATAGAAGGTTTGTTTGTGTAACACTAGTATAGTGTTAGTCCATTGGTTTGGGTTTTGCTCTTGGAATCCTAGCTCAATTTCATTAAGATTTGGATTATTGTGGGAGCTCACCCTAAGCCCTTTCAAGAATTTTGACCTAGAATATTGTTGAAATACATCTGAAAATTTTAGGTAGAGAAGGAAGTTAGAATGGTATTCCAAAAAATCATGAAAAATAATTATACAATTTTTATATTAAAAGAAGGTTGCATCATGATTTCATCAGTCACTTTTTCAATCACTCTTATAATAAATCAAGAATACTATGCAACCATTTTACTTAATCATAAGATGTTTTTGGAATTTTTAAAAGCATTGAAATTAGAAGAATTATTTGAATTCAATATGTCACTTTACAAAAATAAATATTTTGACATTCATATGACTTTAGAGTATGGTGGCATTTTGAGGCTCCTAGTTGAAATTGCTCAAAGTTTTGTCCATCACAATTTTAAAAACTTCAAATAAAAGGCAAAATAATATATTTGAAGAAGTCATTTACATCAATAATTTTAATTCAATTTTCTTTAAATGATAATTTAAAAACAAAACAAAAATTATGTGACATACAAATGTTAAGTGGCTATGGCAAAAATTCCAATTGAAGTATTCATAAAAAGATACCATTTATTCTATCATTTCCAACAAAGAACCAATTCAATCACAAAGATAATTTTTTAACTTAAAAAATTTCATAACTTTTTTGATCTATACAAATAGGGGGCTTAGATGAGCAACAAAAGTTGTAGTGATATTTATAGTCTCCATCTAAAAAAGGTTAAGAATTTAACAACAATAGAATATATTCAACTCAACCATTTATAAACAATAATGAATTTAATTAATTGTTAGACAATGTTCTATTCTCCATCATTCTCTTTTATATGATTTGATCATTTAATCATCTTAATTTTTCCTTTTATAAATTTTTCTATCATTTTCATGATATCACTTGATGATGTTGAAGTCCCTTGTCTACACAACTTAAAACAAATTGTACTATAAATTGAAATAACTTGCAACAATTTTTATTTTAAAACCTATCAAACTCTAGAATCAATTTAAAGCAAATCAATGACATAGTAATAAACTTAACAAATTTTATTGTTGCATAGAATTTTAACAAGTTAATCGCTAGAAGAAAAATGTATCTATCATAATCAACTAAAATGCCACTAAGTATCCTATACAACTATCTTGCTACTATAGCCCTCTTTATTTGCAGCAAATCTTATGTCGTTGTTTTAAGTCATTGTTTTATATCAATAGAACTTTTATATTTGCAATAGATCTTATATCATTGTTTTAAGTCATTGTTTTATATCAATAGTATTTTTTTATTTGCAACAAATCTTATGTCATTTTTTTAAATCATTGTTTTATATCAATAGTACCTCAAGCAGATTATTCCTTGTAATTTAAGGTATACACCTAAGTTAAGAGGGTATTTAAAGAGGTGCTATTTATTTTAATTATTATATTTAAGATGGCCATATTTTTACAAATTTTTTTATGAAGGGCATATTTCCAATCCCTTATGGTTTTTTAAGTGGAACCATCTTACATATAAAATTTCAATGTCTAATTTTTTCATGCACTCATCTTTCTTCACAAATTTTCACTTTCTTTTACTATATATATGTATAGAATATACACTATGAAACCAACAATAACCAATTTAAATGCCATTGACCAAGTGGCAACTTTTAATAACAAATTTACCATTGAATACTTCATAATTCCTATTAAAACCATCCTATAAAAATCTCATTCAATATGAGTGTGTTTAACACATATGGCTACAAAGATTAAAGATAAATGGACTACAAACTCTATCCTTGTATTGTACAATTTTCAGATTGTTGAACCCATTGATGTAAACCTCTCTTTACATGCAATGAGACAATTTTTACTACTTATAATTAATGTCTAGCATTTACACCATTTTTATATATTTACACTACTAATTCTATGGTACAATTTTAGTCAACCTCCCTTCATTGTAAATTTTCTTAACTATGTTCATTTTATCATCTACGTAAAATTATTTGTCCACATCTATACTTACTATATTATGAAAAATTGCACAATCCCTATTTGTCAAAGCTAACTTATTAATAAAAATTCCTACTACATGATGTTTTTACATAACCTTATTTATGTATGTATATACACACACATGTGTATATATATATATATATATATATATATACGAGCATGTAGTATTTCATGAACCCTATAGTATCCCCATATATTATATAAACTTTTCTTCCTTTGAATTAAAGTCATGAACTTTGTCTTTTAATTCACATAGTTTTCAAACAACTTGACATTGATCTCCCGAAGATTTGTACATTGTTTTAGTCACAAAGTAGTCACGAAATGAAGTAATAAAGATTGTTTTAGTAGCAAAACACTCATAGAATGAAGTGTAGGATTAAAATAGTTGTAATAGAGTTCAATTTAGAATGAATGTGAGCTATTCTCCATCCAATATTCATCACAATTGTCAACATGAACAAGTCTATGCTCTATGGAATTCATCAAGTCAATTTACAGTTGCAAAAAACAACTAGAAAACAATTCGGAAATGACTACAACCTTCAAATGACAACAATCATTTTCTACTCCATTCCTAGTCATTTCCAAAGTTGTTTCCTGATTGTCTTATATCAATTGTTCCATATCAATTGTCAAGAGTCCCATTAGGTTGGACATCTAAGACTTGTAAGTTGTTTTATTTACATGTAATGAATTTTGTTTAAAATAGAATTCTTAGATTTCTACACTTTGTTGATTGTTGCAATTTTTAGGTTTCCACAATTCCTAGATTTTTGTAGACTATAGAAATCTACAAATTGTAGAAATACAAAGAATTATAAAGTTTCCAAAATCTATGAAATACCAATATTCAAAAATGTTCTAATCTAAATAGAAGCTAGATTTGAATTTTTGAAATCTACAAATCTAAAAGTTCCAAACAAGTCGCAATGAAGTCACAGATGAGTTGTAAACAAGTCATACATTAGTCACAAATGATTTGCCAACAAGTTGCACAACTCATCAATTAAGTGATTGACCTCATGTGGCAAAAATACCACATAAGCAACCATGTCAAAAGAGTTTGTCGATGAAGTTTCCAAGTAGGCTATTTGATGAAAAAAAAAACTTTTGTCTTTTGCAACTACTAGTCCACATGTGACTACACTTCTCTAAATTTATATCAATTGTAAATGTCCCATGCAACTAAAACCAATTATTGTTCTTTGTAGTTGCAAAGTCCCTCATTTTCTTTTAGCGAAACATTACAACCAAAACAAAGTGTTGTCTTTTATATTTTGCATTGATTTTCTAGTTTGCACCCATTTTAGTTCAAGATTGTACAATGAAAGATGGCATTTTCATTATACACGTTTAAACATTTGAACCTTAATTTTCAATTTGTAAATTCTACGTCTATAATCTAACCAAAGTTAAATAAAAGTATAGAAATATACAATTGTTCTATAATAGACTCAATATTGTATTACTAAAAGAATGAATATTTAATATATTTCAAAATTTTATTGTAACTAAACTTCAACGAATTGTTTGTCATCTACGTTCACGTCTATAAGTATTTTGGAATTGTTTAGACACCGATTTTTTTAAGCTTGCAAGTCCTTCAATTGTTTGTCGCCTTTGATTTCTTGAAACCCAATGGGCTTCAGAAAAACTACCTGCTTCATTTGTAAGCCAACTATGATAGGAATCATCGTTTATTAGTTGTCTTAACTTTGAATCAGTTACCGCAATATCATATGTTTGAAAGTTATGTTTGGGTACAAATTTTGTCCCTGGCTCTCGAACTTTTGATAAATCAGCAAAAGTTGTAGTATACATTGTAATATCACAAAATTTATCTTTTGAAAATTCAATGTTTTCCACAAGATAACACATCTTTGCTGGAATTCGATTCCATTCTCTAAAATGGTCGTTATAGTTAGGGCAATAGGCAACAAATGCACGGTCTTGACTTACTTGAAAGTCTTCCATTAAATTTTTTTCTATTTTGGAAATATAGTTAAAAATGACTAATTAGTTACACTTTTAAAGTTTGTAAATACCAATATAGGAATTATATGCATTGTAATGTTGAATAAATCCTACAAATAAATTGATTAAAAAATTTCAAAAAAATAGAAATACATAAATATTAGAAGATACATTTAATTATTCAAAACTAACTATATAAAATTTAATCATCAAATGTTGCACTTTTTGTTTGTTTGTTAGTACATTAGAAAGACTTAATATTACATTTATTGTTTGGTTAGAATACTATCTAAATAACTTTCAACATAAGATGAATTATCATAATCATAATTTCAATCAATTGATTAATATTAATCATTAAAATGATGTACAAATAATTGAGCAAATAATCAATGTATTTGTACAAAATAAGAAGAAATGAACTTATTAAAAATAAACAAGACTCACTATGACAAAAATAAAATACCATCTTTAAATTAATTGGTAAGAACCTACATCATAGTTAGTAGAATTACCTCCAAGAGATTCTTAGTTTTTACTCATCTTCTTCAAATAGATACTTAGAGAAAGGAAATGGGTAACATGCCACTTTAATTATCCAAAGGTTTGGACCTTATTGCAATTCTGCCTTCTCGTATCTATCCTTTCAAAAACCCTAAACCCACTAAATTTGCTAGCTTGCATACTACAAGATCCAAAGCACATCAACCAACATTCAAATGGAAATGTGACCATATTTGATAGTAATATGCAAATGAATGCACCTTGAGTTTGACAAGATCTCAATCTTCAGACACTTATTCCACCATGAAGCAATTTCTAGTGGGAACTAAACTACCTAGTGAAGTACCTAGTGTTGTAGGTATGGTGGAACCACCTATAGGCAACCATTTTAGAGGTTCGACATATGTTCTTGAGCAATATAAGGCAATGTAAATTTTTGTGACTTCATTAGTCTCAACTTTGAAAAGGATCAGAGGAAAAACACATTCTCCAGCTTTGGTTGCAACTATTTTTTTCCATACAGGTTGGATATGGGTCCTTGGTTGGTAGTAGGTGGTTCTACAATAGTCTCTTTGAGGTGACATAGTGAGTTTCACTCACTTCACTCATTGTATAAGTTAAATGAATGAAGTGACAATCAATTTGTACATTTTAATGTGAATAAATTGATTTTTCTAAGTGTACATTTTTCTAAACTTGTTAGATTGACAATTGATATGGAATTGACAATTGTATCCTATAATTGTATCTATATATTGTACTAAATCCAAATTTTGGCCAATATATCTAGTTTTCATATATTTTTCCATATTCCATATCCTAAACTTGTACCAATATGCCATACCGTATCAATGTAATTCTATATTTAGCATCTATATTCTATATACCATACATATTTTCATATATACTTCATATGTATTTCCATATCAATAACAATGCATTTTTTGTTTTTGTTTTTTTGGAGGATAAGTGGGCAAATTAAGTGATTTTAACTTTAGAAGAGAAATAATCATTTGCAAAAAACTATGTCTATATCTTTTAAGGTGATAGTAATAGTGCCAAAATTGCCAAAATTGCCAAAAATCAAAATCAACTAAAAAACAAGTCCATGAGTCATTTTCCCATTAATCATGATTGAATTACAAAAATACATCTCACATTTATTTCATTGGTAAAAAATCATCTCCAAAATGATTGTCCTTAATAATCACTTTTGTAAGGTAGTAAATTATTTTTTAATCTTCTTAAGTAAACCCTAAAGGATTGGGGGTGTTTGAGCATTATTCTTGTTTTCTTGACTAACTCTTGTAACAAGCATAATTATTGATTTGGGTGGAATAGTTTTGATGATCACCACTGTTGAAATAAAAAAAGCCCTATCAAACTAAATTGCACAATACGTCACGGAACCTAATCTTTTCCATGTTCATAGGTACCCAATCCAAGATCCCCAAGGTTTTGCCTATTCTTATTCATATTAGTTTTATCCGCACCAAAATCATTAAACTTGAAGAAGATAGAGTCCGCCTATTGTCCAGCAATTTGATGTCACCATGACATTTATTCACTTCATCTAGGGTATTTGAATATGTATTGAAGACTCATCCTTGACTAATACATGCTAAAAAAATCTCTTCTATTTTGAATGGCAAGCAAATTTGCCAAAGCAATGAGGCACCCATTGAAAATCACCACAATTAGTGGGAAAAAGCAAGGAATATTACCACAAATATATGACGGAGGTGAACTTCCTTTTTTGCCTTGAACTTAGTGCTTTTGTCTAGGATTGGCCCTAACCAAAAGGTCCAATAACATCACACTTTGTAATTTTCCATCTTATATTTGTCTTTATTATAGATGCATGAAGATGACTACCATTGGAATTTGGAAAGTATAGCATTTACATAAATTGCAAACACCTTTATTACATCTTTCGGTATTTTTGTAAACTGGATTATAAGATAGGCTCATTCATCCATGCTTCTATCCTTAGCTTGGATGAAGTTAAGCAAGTGCTTATTGCTACTAGAACCATAAAGATGTGCAAGTGAGTAAGTTAATTGACAAATATTAGCATGATATAAAGTTGACATGTAGTACCAATATATTATCTTTAAAATTTCCAAATTTGAGTAGCAAAATATTATATTCATATTCCAATATATATTCTTTGCTATAATGAAAGAATATTTTATTATGTTCACAACATTCTACATTCTATGATATTTTCAATGAATTTGTCCTCCTTTCATCTTTAGAATTGCCTCTAAATTATTTCTATTCTCATTTGATCCACCCACCTTAGGACAACCTCTCTGAACATGATATAAATTTCAAAACATGCAATAGTACCAACTTCTCAAATTTCTAAATTTAAAATCCACGGCCATGGTTCATGTGGTAATAGGTCATATTTTTCTAACTATAATAAATTTTGTTGAAAAAACATCAATCTTTTAATTATTTAACCCCCAAGATTAGAAATTACATCACATTTTAAATTTCTAGGCTCTAGGTTGACACAATCCTTGCTCCCTACTCCTAGGCTCACACTCACATGTTCCCGTGCTAGTGTTGTTGCTAAGACTCATTGGCTCATAACTCAATGAATGGACTAAAAGTAGGACTATAGAAGCAAGTTGTTCTAAGGCTATGGGCCTCTAGTAGTACACTTGTGCGACATCTATCCTAAAACACTTCTTTTGGCCATATCCACGTATTATTATATATTTGTATAGGTCATGCTTGCCTTGATTGCCCACCTATAAATTATATCCTCAACAATTTTAAGACTAGGCTTTAAAATTGATACTCTAGGGAGCCTTTCATTTGACCTTCAAGTTTTAGATTAAACTTTTAACTACAAGATTAAATTTTTTTTCCACCCTTTGCAATTAAAAGGTCAAATTTTTTTGCCTTTTATTTGAAGGGCACTCATTTGTGCTCCCCTTGATTTAATGTTTTCTTGCAATGTCAAGGGCATTGCAACCATTAGAAGACTTTACAGAGGCTTGGAAGGTTGTTTCAGGCTCGTTTTTGGCGTTGTTCTTCTAGCAGTTAAAAAAAAGGCCACTGCCAATTTTTTTTTCAAAAATTTAATGAAAAAAAAATTGAATTTTTTAAAAATAAAATAAATTTATATAATGTGGCAACCATTGTGCCACATTAAATAGCTGTTGTGGAGAGTTCCCATAGTCTAAGAATCTGGGGGAACTCACAACCCTCCAAAGAAGCTAAATCTCTTTGAAGGCTTCAAAATATAACATTAATTCTAGATTCTTTTAGAATACAATTTTTTTAACACAATATGAATAAACTATAAATTATAAAGTGCTAATAATAGATGTGCCCAAAAGTTGATCCTAAAATCACATAAATAGAGGTTAAACATTTTAGGCATTAATATATTGAAGTCTATTTTTAAAACATGACATAATTAGAAGTGCTTGCCTGAATATTTTTTAATTATAATTCTATATTGATTATGTATATAATGAGTAGAAAAAAAACATTAATCAATCAAGGTACCGTGAGAGAAAGGTACTACAAGATAGGGTCCGTGCAGTTGAGAAATTGAAGAGATATAAGCAAACTAGAAACTTCCAAGTTGCAACTACAAAAACATGCCTTGCCTACTCTGGATATCAAGTTGGATTGATAATTAAAGGAAAAAGTAATATGTGTTTTGTACATTGATAAGACAACACATTGTTGCAACGTTGCAATCAAACCATTGATATTTTAAATAACTTTTAGTCTGAATCTCCAATTTGAACACCAAAGTTGAACTAGTGGCTATGAGAATGGGAGAACTAGCAATTAAAAAGTTTGACTATAGTTCACTCATGTCAAATTTGGCTCCTACATGTCAAAATAATTTAATTAGGGCATTTGGATAATTCAACAACTTCATCAAATTTACTAGACTTTTAGCACATAGATCTCTTAATTTTTCAATACTCTTCATTGTAGTATTCCAAGTAATATTTTCTTTCTATTGATGTGTAGATGTGTTCCTATTTCTAAATTCTCTCAAGAATATTTTTGGGATATTTAAAATAGGTAACAATGAAATTTTCTCAAATTTTCAGAAAATAGTTGCACAATTTTTCATATTTTTTTTTTGACATACTCCAATTTTATCCTAATAATTTATGAAACTAACCTACACATAGGGTACCGTGTTAAAAAAGAAGAAATAACTTGAAAGATTTGACTTTTCTCAATAGACTCATTTCCCTTAACTAATACACTAGTTCTTATCCTAAACCTTATGTGGCTAGGTCAACATAGTAATTGCTAACTATAAAATGTTGTCGAGGATAAAAAATGTCTAATGAAATATATTTATCAAGGAAATTATAGAATCAAAGAATGTGTCTATTCATCCAAGAATTTTATATTTCTTAGTTGACTTCTTTGGAGATAAACTTCATCTTTTCAAGATTAATGGCTATAATACAAGATTGAAGAAAGCAATAAAAAACAAATTCTTATATTTTGTCAAAAATTTCAATGTCCAAATGCATTATATAATAGAACTTCTAATAAGTAATAAACCTATCTCATGTAATATTGATTGCTTGTTGAAATCTTGACCGGTACAAATATCATGATTCCAAATGACTATGCCCTTCCTGTAAAAACCTCTCTAATGTAATGTGTCAGACAAGTCCCAGCCCTAAACTTCTTTAAAGTTTTACTGTATCTTAAAAATAGACTGAAAGATCTTTGTGACATCCCCCAATTTCAAAAAAGGTAGATAGGGCTCCGGTTCTGGCTCTGATTGGATGTTGCAAATTTTGATTTTCTGATGCCGATTTTTAGATTTACATCAAGATAGAAAATGAGATCAAACTGAACGGAATAGAAAATGAAAATAAACCCCAATGTACAATGATTTGTAAAAGAATGCATAAAAAATAAAAATCTTTTGTAAAAAACAGAAAAATCAATAGAAAATGAATTGGAAACGTAATCAAAATGATATGAAAATGAAAATGCTCTTCACCACTCCGACACTCACCCCACAAACAGCACGGTCACAGCAAGCTCTCAAATTTCTGCTGAAAATTTCAACCTTGGATTAAGTTATACAACGACAATGAACACTTTCCAGAGACCAACTTCCACCCTCAAATGCAACAATGCGAACTTCTGGAAAATCAACTTCACATCACCTATTTCAACCTTTTTAAGGTCCACACTTCAACACCCTACTGAACTTCATACACTCTTGGGCCAAATTCCAGTATTCCACAAAGCCTGGGCAAAAACATGAATAGCTGCTGGAATTGGTCCCCTATCATACTCTTTACATTTCCGAAGAAGGCCATGGTCTTATCGTTAATCACTAGGACTAGGACTCAAATAACGTTACTGAAGATGCCACGTATTCATAATGACGAGCTTGCCTGGAACTAATTCATAGTTTCGTACAAAAACAAATCGTACAGTGTGCTTCAAGCAATTTGCGGGCGATTTCCACCGTCAGTGTTCAAGACTTCAAGTTCCGTCGACAGTTCCGTGCTCAGAAGGAGGATTCTTTTCACCTCCGCAATGGAGAAGTTCGACTCTCCCCACACATCATGACGAGGACGCTCAAGGTTGTAACCACGCTTCAACAATAATACGCCATATTCTTGCCACACGAAATCACGTTGCTGAGTATAGCAACTCGCTGGAAATTGCAAGCTGAGAACAAGCTCATAGCACAAATACCCAAGTAGGCTTTGAGGATTTCGATCATGTTGCTGTCGAGTACAAAGCCCGAGCAGGTGGACTTCACAAGATCCGAATAAGTCCAACTTTGAAGAAGTCAAGTCAGCTTGAGTTCTTCGATCTCACAGCACACTTCATGTGAACTGCAAGTAGGCATGTCACTGACAAAGCGTAAACCAAGACCTTTTCAGTCTCTTGGTGAAGTATATTGAGCAACCCCAAACCTCTCGAGATTGAGGTGACCAACGTGTGCAGAGGTTTGACCCTCCACCATCATGTGAGTTTGCCTCGCAGAACAAGGGCCGCACGAGCTGTGACACGTGCAGCACGAAATATTTCATGCTGTACTGCCACCCACTTCGTTGTGTTTAGAGCATCGTTGCTGTTACTCTTTGCCTGGTAAATAGTGTCCCAAATACCTGGGAAGGAGAGGGATTCATAGGCGTTGTTTGCAACAGGTCCATAAACCTGACAAAACACATGATCAGATGCAGAGATTGATGGATATGTGCGTTCTCTAATCGACAACTGCTGTGACCTACTCATCGTCTATATCCGTATAAGCAAATGTCAAGCGCCAAATTCCATCAATCCACTACATTAGAAACTGAGCATTTGATCGAGTTCAAAAGGTGAAGAGATATACCAAATGCTTAAACCAAGATGCACCAGGGATTCCATCACTGTCAAGAAAAGCACGCTCTGCCCGGAGCAAACGATCATTGAGTTCACGCTTCCGGTACAACAATCCCGAAGTCGGTCCTGACTGCACTTCCAGCCCTTCCTGTCTGACGGCCTGCACAGGGATAAGATTTCAGTCATCAACAAGGCATGATCTTGTAAGATAGCAAAGTCATAAATTCCGCATGAATATATCTTCGTATCAATGTAGAACTGCAACTTCACCTCCAACTCTTGCGTCAACTTCTGAATAGATGCTCGGAGATCTTTAATAGTCGAGAAAAGAGGGGCACAGGATATAGTTTCTGGACCATTTGCAGCAGACAGTCGCGAAACTATCGATTGGGCGTACGACTGAAGCTCGTTGGCATAGGTCTCATAATTCAGAGGCAGAATGTCATCGCTCGCAAGTCGCAAGGCTAATAACCCCCACACACTTGTCACTGCACGACGGAAAAATCCAACCAGCTTGCCAATCTCAGATTGATATAGACATCGTCGAGTATACACAACAAAGGTTTGACTACACGACACAATACAAACACTTCTTAGACTACAAGAGTTGCTGATAAATCTTCAAGGGTAACAAATCAATTGTAGAAAACGCTCTTACCAGCTACATGACGATGAAACAAAGGATCACCAAATTTGACCATCCAATTGTAGTTATCAAAAACACTGTGGTACACAGGATACTCTGCACATGAACACAAGAATCAGTAAGAGACCAAGACTACCGCAGTAATTGAGGAAACTCGTGCTAAACCAGGGACTCACAACAGCTCAGATTAACACAAATTCATGTATCATAAATATTTGTCAAGCTGAAGCTACTAACCTTCGCTAAAGAATAAATCCATAGATGGAACACCTGCATTTTGTAGAAAGGATGCATAATCTGAATCCCCGCCTCCTAACCTACCAATCTGGACCGCACACTTTTCTCAGACATCACTTCGTGAGAGGAGGCCATGCTTTAAAACATCAACAACCTTCCCAGACATCTAAATTTAATCTGTGGTTGGCAAACTGCTTTCATAATGTTAAGGGCAGCTGAGAGATAGTTCAGGACAAGGAAGCCATGATTGCAGGACCCAAAATTACATAGTACATACTCATACTCGAAATGAAACAAGAAATTACATACTCAAAGGTCGGTGACAAATGACCATTTCCCTCGAAGTGTCTGGATGAAATTCGATACAAATTGAAACAGAAATCCTGACCTTATTTCTCGAAAGACATATTGAAGAGTCAGCGAAGATGACTTACTAAAGGCGCAGTCTTAGTTTTGCTAGAGACCCATGCCTTGTACAAGTTCTGGCCAACGTCATCTGGGTCTGTCACCTGTCAATTCGTAACCTCACATGTTGATGGATATGAAGAGGCTCGGAAAAAATCACATTAAAGACTAGACTTTGTGGAAACTCTGTGTCAGGGACAATTTGAATCCGATATTCAATGCCTTAGCAAGATGCAAGATCTATGATTGTAACATGGGAGCAAAATAAAAGCTTCTCCCAAAATGTATGCTACTGAATATTACCCCGGTGATGAGCTCAGCAGACAGGCAAACACGTCAAATGCTGAAATGAACGAACCTGTTTAGTGATTTCTAGTAAGAGATCGTCAAGCTGCGGAGAGGCTCGTGCATTGAATCCAGAGCCAGCAACTGCACAATCTACATTCATATAAGCCACTGCGCTTGCACCAAGTATATCAATATTTTGCTCCACCCATTCAGTTGAACCCACCTGTAGAAACCATTCAATAGTGGTTAACCTGGCACTCGCTGAATCATTTTCATCGAAGTTACGTAAAAATTACTGCAGACACAAAACGATATGAGTGCACGCAACAGATCCCACGAAATCAGCAAGTTTGGGATTGTAAACCGCTCAGAATTGGAAGTGCATCTTCAGCAGAAATTGGTAGTGAGGGGATTCGGGGCATCTCAGCTTCAGGGTCATCCACAGACAACCTTTTTTTGCTAAAATTTTCACACAACATGTGCCCAAAGGAGTAGCTTTAAGGTTCAACAATTTTCATAACTTTTGACTACAGAGGTTAAAAGTTATTGCATGATATGTAATTTTCCATGTTCAATGGGTAGCCCAAAAATTTCTTAAAAAATCACTTTTCTCAAAAATAAAAATTTGAAATAGTTTTTCTAGATTTATATATACGTGAAAAACTTTGAATCATTTCATTTTGATTTACCAAATAAAATTTATGAAGTGTTCTAGTTTGTGGGTAGTTATAGATTCCTTACTTGAAAATAAACTTTGAAGTCCCTTATTTAATTCAATTTTAAATATTTTTTGAAAAAAATAATAACATATGATGTAGATTGTTTATTACTACATTACCACCATTGGCATTAGAATTTTTCAATTTTATGCTTAAACTCTTAACAATTTAGTGTTTTGAATCACTTTGTACTTCTTTCTACTTACAATTTTTTTCCTATATGTTGTGCAATTCAAAATGATCTAAAAATTTTCAAGCATGTAGCCAACTTGGCTTGCAAAATGAATCCAAAGAGTAGCCACCATTTTGAACATTTTTTCATACAAATGTGACCTTGTGAAGTGCATTTGTCTGTATTTATACAGAGCCAAAATGATTTTCGTCACTTTAAACATTAATATCTTGCAATCTACACGATTGAAAATTAAAAAAAAAATTCCACATCTTTTTAAACTAGTTTACTATAAGATCCTACAATTACTTGTGTCCAAAAATGTTTTTCATCTAAAATTTTGTGCTTGTATCAAAAATGGTAGTTTTAGAGTGTTTCATTGAAAACATAGTCTCCGACCTCTAGGGATTAATCTATATATGATGCTATGAACATTTTGTGTCTAAAGAACAACAAGTAAACTTTTGGTGTAGGACAAAAGTCCAACTATTCATCTTCCAAATTTTGTATGAAAGGAGGACATCTTCTACAATAGTTTGATTTCCTAATAGTGCTTTGAAATTTTTTATA
Source organism: Pseudoscleropodium purum (assembly GCA_963969395.1). Classification (NCBI taxonomy): domain Eukaryota; kingdom Viridiplantae; phylum Streptophyta; class Bryopsida; order Hypnales; family Brachytheciaceae; genus Pseudoscleropodium; species Pseudoscleropodium purum. The sequence continues at coordinate 8,303,789 of OZ017803.1, forward strand.
CCAATGATACATACAGTACAAAAATGGATGGTTTCCATGGGCATTGGTCCATCCTAGGAAGGTTAAGCAATTCAAGACTTGATTTGGAGTTTTATAAGGCAAAACAAATATTTTTCTATATTCAAAGGTAGAAATGATAGGAATTGCCAAAAATATTGGTAATTTTATTACTTGAACAAGAATTACTATAAATTTTGAAAGCGAGAAGTTGGTTAATTAGGACCCATATCAAATGTCTAAACTAATCGAAAACCACCCATTTGAAAGAGTGTTTCTTGTTTACTTTGGCCAGACTTTGGTACTCTAAACCAAGGCCATGTGTTGTGACAAGAATGGAAGAATTATTGATCGGAAACCAAGAATTGATGCTTGGAAATTAGAGGAGCCGACCCATTTCCAACCACTTAAGCAATTATAGACATGTAGAGGGCAGATTTCCTAAGTGCAAAATTTTTCCTTTATATAGAAATGGAATTTGGAAGGATTATATAATTTTCTAAATTTTTTTAACTCAAAATATAATTATTACAAATTTTTTAGCCGAATTGTACTATATGACTTATATAAGTCATATAGACTTTTCTATTTCCAACAATAGGCTAGTTGAAAATCAAACAAAAGTTGATTGCAATATTGAGAGCCTTGCAACCAATCATCATGCGCCACAACTACTTTGGGAATCATGCCACAACTTTACAAAAAATGGAATAGCCTATAGGATGGAAATGGGGGGTCGATAAAAAATGGGTCGGTTCCAATAGTCTTAGCTTCTCTTGAATTTCAGACACCCTATTGATTGATGGGGCAGTGGTTGATAATAAATGCTTTCACCTATATATCATCTAGTTTGGATATTGATATCAATAAGTATCACATGAGTATAGTAGAACCACCCATTGTGGACCAAAGACCCATTCCCAACATGTAAGGTGCAATATTTCCAACCAAGGTTGAAATAGATGTTCAAGTAGAGCTTTGAATGTGTTTTTTCTCTTTTCCAAAGTTAAAACCAATCAAGTCATTATACATGTCCCAAAATAGTGAGCCAAAAGAAGTTTTGGAATGATTTGGATTAGAAAATTCTGCATATTGGCTATAGGTTTGGACCAACTGTCTACTTCCAAAATTCATAGTAATTTGAATTCAAAGAACAAAATTACAAAAGTTTGGCAATTCCTATGATTTCTATCTTCCTAAATGCTCAAGAATTTACATTGCCTTCTACTACTCCTAAACATGTGCAAGGTAGTTGCAAGAAAGACCTCCCGTATTTTGTAGCGTTTGGCATTGTAGTGTTGATTTTTTTTAAATACTTTATAATTAGAAAAATAATTTTTTTAAAATATAAAAAATATATTAAATGTACACACCTTTAAGAAGAAGGTACCATAAGAAAGAACAGTGTAGAAAAACTCTCTAAGTAAGAGAACTAGAGAAGTACAAAATGTCATGAAAATAAGTGTTTTGACATTTTAATTTGTAAAAAATAGAAAAAAGTATATTTCTTTAAAATTAAGATTTGTCAATTTGGGAGAACTATATGATGAAGGTATTTCACCAAAAGAATGATCCTATAACCATTTTCATTGTTCAAAAAGGTGCGTGCAAGGGGCCTTTATTTGCATGCACATGGATGACAAAAAATAGTGTTTTCTTAGGTGCCCTTTGGTAGTCACATGTCGGCCTAGTGTGGAAATAGACCACAGAAATTTCAGCTCTAAATCATTAATTTTGGTTACTCCATAGTACTAAAAAACCCTAAATTGCAAAGTGTGACAAATAAGCTAAATTGAAATTTAATTATTAATTTTTTTTTTAATTTTGAAAAATAATTTTTGTTTTTATGACCAAGTTAGTCATCTTCAATAAAAATTTCAAATACATTGGCTTGCTTCTCCAAAAATTATGGCAAATTTAAACTCCACAACTACACTTGTGACACAAAGTAGTACAAATCTTCCTTGCAACTACCCCGCAAATGGCTCAAGTGGTCTACAATAGGTGGTTCTATTACATTGATGAAATAGTTGGCTACTTTTTAAAATGATTAAAAAAACCACTGACTTACTAAACCCATCCTTTGGCTTCTTGAAGACAATAGGTACCATATAATAGAAGAATTTTCACATTTGTTATAATGCTAAGGGAGGATGTCCATAAAGCACCCTTTTTAAGAGTTAAACAATCATTTTAGAAGATATTAGACTTTGTGGACATTCAAGTAAAATTTCTATGAAAAGTAGATGGATTGGCATCTAATTCAAGTGGTTTCATGTTTTTTAGAGCTTCATGGAATTCATTTTGATTTTTTGAAGTTGGAAGGCAATAGTCACTGAAAGCATTTATCTTATGGTATGTACACAATTTATACATTGTTGGTGCAATGAAAAATAAAAATGTACAAGTACTACACATTTCATGTGGTAGATGCTTTCTAAGCACAAGTTCTTTATGACTTCTTACCCTCATATCAAGTATGGTTCCAATTAATGAACTAATGATATTAAATTTGGATGTTGTTAATAGTGGAAGGGGATTCTAGATAGTGAGCATTGTATTTTGAAGGGCGGGTCTAACCTTTATATGAACTATTGAATTTTTTTTATTATCCTATGCGTTTGCATGGTTGTTGAAAATTGAAGTATTAAAATTAAAAAAATTCATTGAAAATAACATACATATTAAAACTTCAATGAAATCCAATAAACCAATCAAATATGTTTGAAACTTTAGACAAAATAGAGATATTAGTGAAGCCTATATAATCTTTTAGAATGTAGGTGCCCTTAATCTATTATAATCAATCTTAATCTTTGTATAATTTAAAGCTATATTTTATAGTGCTTGAACATGTTGGCTATTTCAAATATTGAAAATGCCAAATTAATCTATGGGCTATGGCTTCAATTTCTTTTTTACATAAAGGCACCTTCATAAGTGCATTCAATATTTTGAACTTCATTTTTTCTTATTTGTTCATTCTTCACCCAATTTTGTTTAGAAAAGTCATGTTTATATAATTATGGTAGTGCTTGTTGCAACTATTGTAGTTTTTTTGCTATAGAATAATGTGCCCAACATTTAATGCCATAGTTTTTTGCTCATATTTTCACCATTATGTCTTTACAAACTCAATAAGTTCAACTCTAGCCATATCAAAATTGTTCTTTAGTGTAATATAACTTGATAAAAAAATCTATCAACTATAATTAATTGCTCACCAAGATTTTATTTCAAATATAAATTGTTAAGTGACACGCTTGCCTTCAACATTAGATAGATGGACAACTGGAAAGCTCCTTAGAACTCACTTCCTTATTGGGACTCAATGACTCAAGCCTCAAGAATTGGACTAGAAGTAGAATTGTAGAAGCTAGTAACTCTAGGGCTTTGGACTTCTAGCTATACACTTGTGCAACACCAACTAAAGCCTTCCCTTTGGCCATTATCTAGATGTATTGTTGTATATCCATATGGGCTAACACTAGCCTTAGTTGCCCACCTATATACCATATTCTCAACAACCCCAAAACTAAGGCTTTTAAAATTATATACTAAAGTGCCCTTCATTTGACCTTCCTAGGTAAGCCTATTAAGTACAAGGTTGTATTTTTCCACTTTTTATGATTGTAAGGACAATTTACCTTTTGCCCTTTATTTGAAGGGCATCCATTTTATTCACCTTCAGTAAAGGTTTTTTGTAATATTGAAGGCATTCAGGGTTGACGAATCTCTACATCCGCCCCAAAATAGTGTCCGTAACCCGGACGTCCAGACGCACGGACACCAGTGAACGCAGCGTCCCTCCTGCCGCCGTTGGAAGGCGGACGGGCGGGGCAGACGGATGGGGCGGACGACCCGAGGTGGACACCCACATCGTGCGGACCACATCAGTCCGCGTGTCGATCGGACGGCTATAACCGGGCGGACAAGCGGACGGGTGGGGCAGACGGATGGGGCGGACGGCGCGTCCGCGAATGTCAGCGGATGCTAAGACACAGCGTCCACATCCGGATGTCCCAGATGTTCGACCGTCCTGTCAACCCTGAAGGCATTGCAACCTTCAAAATATAACATTGAATCTAGAATGACACATTTAACTACTTTTGGACTTTTGAAAGTCTAGAATTAATAATAGTCATCATGAGAAAAAAAATTATCATCTTGAAATAATGTAAAACATTAGGAAATTTATGCAAAACATTGGGAGAACTCCCGATCCTATGATTAGAGGACCCTATGATCTTTAGTCCAAAATTCAATGAATAGTCCAAGAGTAGTTAAATGTGGCATTAGATTCTCTTTCAATACATTTTTGGACATAGTATGAATAAATAATGGATTGCAAAGTGTTAATAATGGGTGTGCCCAAAATTGACTATAGAATCTCATGGATAAATGTTATACATTTTAGGCATACTGTATAGTTTGTTTTTAAAACATTATATAAGTAGGGGCAATTGCTTTAATATAGTGTTTCCTTAGTTTTAATTTTATAGTGATTGTATGTATAATGAGTAAAAAGAAAAAATTAATCAATCAAGGTCCCACAAAAGAAGGGCAATGGAGTTGAAAAATTGAGGAGACATGAGCAAACTCGGAAATGTGCAAGTTACAACTATGAAAACATGCCTTGGCCACACTAGCTATCAAGTTGGATTGATATCTAAGGAGAAAGAAATAAGGTGAACTACCCCATTTTAGACCAAATGGAAGCAAGCCCATTGTGGGCAAAATTATGTTAGTAGTGTACATTCAAGTTCTAAAATGTACTAGTACCCTCCAAGAAATCTTGCAATCACATTATGAAACCCTTCAAAATTTTCCTTTTTAACTCCATTTTAAGAGTATCCTCTTAAGTCTATTGCTTTTCAATAAAACCTTAACCAACATATGAAATTTCAATGTCCAAAAATACAAACTCCATTTTTGGTGAATTATTTTTTTTCACAACTTTACATATTAATTAGTTGAAAAATACATGTGATGAATTTGTAAAATTTTATTGAACATGTATTTAGGAGACATCCTTGTTCACATCTTTCACATTACAAAGGCTCACACTATATAGGTAAAATTTCTTCTATATGGCTTTTAATTAATGTATTTTACAATTTTCTTTCATACACATTCAAGGCAAAGGAAAACAAGTTCATTTATTAAAGACATTTGAACAAATGTTGTCAAATAGGGTATCATTAGAAAACTATAGTATTGTAGAAGTCCTCTATAACATGAATTTTACATTATGTCTTGCTCACTAGCAACTACTTTACAACAAAGTCGTACATCTACTACTAGCAAATACTACCACCTTGAGTTGTTGTATATCATAACTTCCATTTGGTTTGCCATTGTAGAAATGAAGTGCTAGATACTTTCTTGAGGTATATCCTCCCATGCCAAATTCATTGATGTCTACACTTGAACTTTGTTATGGAGTCTACATCTTTTTTCCACTGGATCTTTGAGTTGCATCTATATGTTTTGTATAGGATTAAGGTCAAAAGAATTCGGTGGCTATTCAATGAATTTTATGTTATGTCATGGTGCAAAGTTAACTAACACTATTTAGAACTTTACAAAGTTTGCTTATAGAACCCCTAGCATTATCACATACACAATATCTTAGACAAAACATCAATATTTTCTCACAAAGTTTTTAAGCTATGTCTACAAGCAACAATCATTAGAAGCATGCATTTAGTAATGTTGATCTTCTCAATTTTTAAGTTAGTTGAAATCCACTTCCTATAATCTCCTATAGTGAAATTTTCAAGTGTAGCATTGTAATTTAAAATTCAACATAGTGTTTCCAAAATCAACCACCTCTCACAAAGAGAGGTATTTCTAAAAAGTAGAATGAATCACAACAAGGTATATGACTCACCTCATCCAAGGCAAAAAATCTCAATCAAATATCTCAATTTATTTGTCTAAAGTATGTTCTATAATCAAACTACTTGGTTGAAAACCAAACATGGAGTTGCAAGAGTTCTTGGAGGGTATTGTACACCACTTATATAATTTAGTCCACAATGCTCTTGCTTCCATTTGGTTTGAAATGGGATAGTTACCTTATGTGTTTAGTAAATTGCTAAGACAATACATTATTGCAACTTTGCTATCAAGGTCTTTGTATAACTTTAGTTTGATTCTCCAATTTGAACACCAAGGTTAAACAAGTGTTTAAAAGAATGAAAGAACTAGGAATTCAAGGAAATTGACTACCACATTGAAGAAGAAGATATATGGTAATTGGCCCCTTTCCAATCACCCTCCCATTATGAAGGTATAGGATACCCTAATTTTGCACGTGGAAAAATGAATAGTGATCAATTATGACATGTCATTCAAGTAGAGATGTGATTGGCTACAAGTCTCAAAATATTGCAACTAGTCTTTAATTGATTTTGTTTGTAGACTTTGGATGGAAATAGGAAGTTCTATATTACAAGTATAGTTTAGCTATATACCTTCAACTAAAAAATTCAAGGTAATTTTGTATTGAGAAAAAAAATCTGAATTTTTTTGGAATCCTTCCAAACTCTATTTCCACTATCAAGAAATCCATGCTCCAAATATGAGTAATTCCTTAAATGGTTGGAAATGGGCCATAAGCTTCTAATTTGAAAGATTTGACTTTTCTCAGTAGACTCATTTCTCTTAACTGGTACGCCAGTTCCTGTCCTGAACCCAATGTGGCTGGGTCAACACAGTTTGAAGCAGACGAGAATTCCTGCAAGTTCTATTAGAATGGATGCAATTTCGTATCTCACATAACCCTTCTGAGTTTTAACTTCCCAGGTCAATCTTGACAATTAGATCTCTTCAGGTTTGCACATAGAAACATCACTATTTGCTGAATTTCTTATGCAATTTCGAAGCGGGAGATAGTATACCACTGCAATTGACAACAGATAACCCCATTTCCATTCCAAGATCATTGGTCATGGGCGTTTAACGCTTCTTGCTATTAAGTCCAACAAAGTGGTATGAATAGACGCATTGCTGATAGAAGGGGTCAATGGAGGGATCAAGTCCCTACTGGTTTCAGTACCCTCTAACTTATCAAAGGGTAGATAGTCCTACTCATGGAGGCATCTGTAACATCATGAGCTAAGCAATGATAGTAATCCAGCGGCTACCTATGAATCCCCTCTGAATCAATGGTCTACAGTCCAGAAACACATCTGGGATGTATCAGGAACGCTCAATTTGAATGAACCAGTGGGGGGAAGCAGAGCGTTCCACACGATGGATTCTGAGCTTAGTAAGGGATTGCCACAATTTTGTACAATACGCCATCCGTATAATGGCCTCAAGAAGAAACTAGTGTGAAGGAGTGAAGGAGGACCTCATCACCTTTAAGGAGCAAGAGGATTTGGTTCCAGCGATGGGAAATCCTTTTGCTATTGGACAACAATGGGAAAATCCTATTTAGTGTTAGATCCATACCTCTCCTGTTAGCTTGATTCATGCCTGTCAAGATTGAAGCATGGATGTCTGCGCATTGGCAAGTGCAGATCGCCCTCTCTCCATAAGCGCTTGTAGCAGGCGGATCTGATCCACCAAAGGTTCAGTTTCTTTCTGGGCAGTTGAAATCAGCTGCTTGGCAGTTCTGAGCAAGGTACTCAACTGGAGGAGAGAAAACCACCAATACAATAATAATTAAAACGATAAAGAATCAGAAAATCGACGTGAAAGGTTTATCGCAATCAGTATCAAGGAAAAATTATCAATCACTTAAAACTGTCGCATGAAAAACGGCAACCTTTATGTTCTTCCCCATTTCATTATTTTTGTCTTGACTTCTTGAAAACTAAGCACAATAAGGGTGAGGTGGTTGAAAATGAATAAAATGAAACTCCTACTTCTAGGAACCCGTAGAATTCTCAGAAGACCGTCTAATTTTACAACACACCACAATTTCATGCATTTGCAGAGTACCTGCTCAGACAAGCCAACCCATTCGTTTCCATCTCCAGACAGTGCCTTTGTCAGATCTGCATAAACTTTCTGCACAAAGCGGTGGGAAGGATAAGACAATAACTTTGGGGTTTTCCCTAAACGTTTATCCATGCAGCAATTCAATTTTGTGCTTAAGTTTGTCAGTGACCTCATTTCAAAAGTTCTCTATTCCAGTCAAAACCCTATCCAAGGTGTTGGAAATTTATTTTCTTGCAAAGGTGGAATTGTTTAGAAACATAGAACACTCCCAACTGGCAAGAAATTCCAATAAAAAAGAGCACGTCAAGCAGGATTGATAGAGAAGTTGAGCTGACCTCAAAGGCATTCACTAGATTAAGACCTTCAACCTCTGTCAAGCCCGTACCTGAAGCTCACATCATTTGAAATGTTAAAGAGAGCATTGGAGTAATACAAGAATAAACTAAAACGTTAAGGTCGAGGGTTCTACATCCTCTTGGGTTGTGCTTTACTGCCCATGTGGTGCGAATATGTACTACTTTCGAACATTCATGATCAGAACACCTCTGACTGTCGTAGATATGAACGGTACTGGAAACCAGCTGAAATGCGCGAGGTTTAAGCACCCTCAACTTTTATTTTAGTACAGGACAATGTCTGAGAAAGGTGATGAGGACAACCTAGCTATTTGCGTGTCATTAGAGAAGCATCGGAAGAAAAAAATGATTCTCAATGGCATAGCCCTATGCCCTTAACCATCCAAACTTTGGACAGTCCTCAAAAATTGCACAGGAAGAACAAAAGTCCGCAGAAAATTAGGTCTGACCGAAGGAATTGAATGGCCGGCACAAATCGAGATTTTAGGAAGGAGAAGGGTAAAGAGAAGTACCTCGCTCCGTTGTGGCCTTTGTTTGCAACGCGGGATTGCTCGAATAGAACAATGACCTCAAGTGGGCGATTTTCTTTTGTTTAATTGTTGTTGGAGAGTCAGGTTCGTCAGGTTCCACCACGCGCGGAGGCCGCCTATCAGACAGATCGCGCAGCATGTCTCCAAATGTGAGTATCGGCTTCCCTGGTGCCGGACCCGCCATTGCCTACAACAAGTCACAAAGATTTTGAAATCGTTGCTGGCTACAACTTAATTGGAGAGAATGCACGTAAATTAGACGCAAACTCCAAAATAATGCGCTCAATTTCCACAACTTTCCCTGTAAGCTAGGGTTGGCAACTGAAAACCCTGACAATAGTGTAAATTCAACAGAAAATATCAAAGAAGAGCAATCTCCACATACCTGCGCTACGGTATCCAATTGACGTTCACAAACCTAATGTGGAAGCGCAACTCAGTTCTAAAGTATTCTTGGCAACCCTGAATCTAGAGACAGCTGAAAATTCAGCAGAAAAATAAAAACAAAAGCAATCTACACATCCTGAGCTGTTCAATTCACGTTCAAATCCCTAATGTGAAATCGCGACTCAATTCCAAAGCATGGATGGCAAATGAAAACCTAGACAGCGAAAATGAAATACAGTGAATTCAGTAGGAAATGAAAATTCGAGCAATCTACACGTCCCTGAGCTATACAATTGACGTTCACAAACCCTAATGTGGAATCGCGACTCGATTCCAAAGTATTGTTGGCAAATGAAAACCAAGAGACAGCCGAAAACACTGCAAATTCAGCAGAAAAAGAAAAAGAAAAGCACTCTACACATTCCTGAGCTATTCAATTCATGTTCACAAACCCTAATGTGAAATCGCGACTCAATTCCAAAGCACGGATGGCAAATGAAAACCCAGAGACAGCTCAAAGTACAGGAAATTCAATAGAAGACAAAAGAAAAACGAGCAATCTACACATACCTGAGCTACCCAACTGAGATTCGCAAACCCTAATGTGGAATTCTACATGGAAGTGTCAGTTGCTTCAAGAGGAGATTTGAAATTATTGCCCTGCAAAATGGGTTGAAAAGCGTGGAGATAAGTTTTCAATTGATTGAACTTGCTTACTTTAAGTTTGACAACAAGGCAAATAATCTGTGTAGTAGGAACACCCTAATGTGTCACTAATCTTAACCCGCCATCTATACTGTGTGTACATCTCCAAAGTCAGTTCTAGTTCTGTACCTATGCTGAAAAAACGCTTTTAGAACCAAACTTTGTTCCTTAATAACTTTTGCATACCGTATCCAAATGCCAAGTTCTCTCGTGTGTTGGAACCTTTTTTCATTTGCCAAAGGAACATATGAAAATCTGACCAGTCTAATAATAAAAAATAGGCTCAGTAGCAAAAAGTAGCAGTTTTGGGAGTACCTACCTTAGAAGTGAAAGCATCATGAAACTCATTGAAGGTGATTCTGATTTTAAAGATATCAGAAATGCATTATTGGTTTTGATATACCATAGAAGTTTGCTTTTTATATTGTACTAATTAAACAAGAAGATGAGAACATTAGCAATTCACAATCATCGATTTTCTTGTATATACATATATGAATTTTTAAGTGCATTCAATGATACTAATCTTAGGTTCTAATTTTACAACAATCATTCACAAGTTATCTGATGTGATGGAAGAATGATCAAAAAGGCATAGTAAACTATCAATATGGAACCTATCGCTATGTTATTTTAAGTGTTTGAGGTTGGATTTTTTTGAGCAATTGTCTAAGTTTTTGTTGGGTCTTGTTGGGAGTCAAAGAAAATTATAGATTTTCTTAAAATGCATCTTTGGGGCACTCAATGAATAAACTTTTTATTCTTAAAGTATATGTATTTAGATTTGACAATACTATAGGCTCTCATAAATAAAGATTGTATACTTTGGCAAGAATTTGTAGAGATCAATATTAGAGATAAAAAAGTGTTGTTAATTTAGAAAAAGCCACTAGGAAAATTCATTGAATAAGTGTCATTCTATGAATCTACAATTTTGGTGCATTGTATTTATTTCAATGTATATATTGTTGTATATTGATTTATAGGAGGCTATGTATTAATTATTGTTAATGTATTCAAATGAACTTGGGAAGTGATTGGCATAAATTGTGATAGTTTCGGTTAGACCTTTGCAACTCCAAATTCAAATAAATGTTATATTAAAGGGGATTTGACAACAAAAGAAGCTTGTTTCAAGCTAGTTCCCTTCATTGTTCCCCTTGCAATGAAGGAACAATTGGTTGTCAAAAAAAAATTTAAAATTTAAAATGCAAAAGAAATTGACTTTTTTTGGAGAATTGATGTGGTAGGGTCTTGGCCACTTTGGCTATTGCAGTGTTGTTACAACAATCAAGTTCACTTGTTCCGACTCCTAAATAACTCGTGGTCTTTTTGACCCTTCAAATTTCATCTAATGATTTATTTTGCTTCTCAAATGGTGCTACATATTATTAAAATTCAATTGCAATCTAGTATAAGAATCAATACAAGGGCCATACTAATGCTAGAAGGGTATTGAGGCCAAAAATTGACCTTTAAAAGATGGATGACTTTTAAGATTATTTCAGATATGAAGAATGCATCTATTGATCTATAAATCAAATCATTTTTGACAAAGTACCTTGGTGATAGGCCTTGTCCATTCAAGGTTAAATGAAGGTTGACATTTCTACAGTCTAAATTCTCATCAATATCTTTTGTAGAAAAAAAAATTGGAGCATTAGAAGATTTTGGAGGGACTAGGAGGGCCATTTTAAGCTTGTTCCTTTAATTGCTCACCAACAATTAAAGAACTATGCCATGTTAGATAGTTATTGCAGCAAGTTCCCATAGTCTAAGAACTTGAGGAAACTCACAATCTTCTAAAGAAGCTAAATCTATTCTAATGGAAGAAACTAAAGAATGGTTTATACTACATCCCAAGTCCCAACTTTCTAATTCCTAGTTCAAGGCCAAATCCCAACTTCCTTGGGTTGTAGAAGGTGGATAAAAATACCTAATGTCAAAGTTAGGTCTTTATAGTGTAAAGACCAAAGTCCCAAATCTAAGTCCTAGATTGTCTTTTGTATAATATTTTATAGCAATTATATATTTGAGAAATGAGTCAAAAATTCAAAACCTTGTATTTTGGGCACCTACAACACCAAATCTTCTTTAGACAAACTTTGCCTAAACCCTAAACCAAATTAAATGTCATTCACATAGTGATTTTTTTCTTAACTTTGTATTCAAGACAATAGTTGGAAATTTGAAGGTTGAATTGGGTCTCCACTTTTGCTAAATCCAATTTGATTTCCAAGTCCTACTTCCATAGAGCCAAAACTTTCAAGTGCTAATTTCTAGCTCTCCACCAATCAAATTTTGAGCATTTAGTCGGTACTTGGGAAGTATAGGCAGTGTGATACGTCCCGTTGCAATGTCCCTAAATTCCATATTATCACCCTCATTTCGGGTTGCGATACTAAAGAGGTTCCGTCGCGCATCCCATATTTATTGTGGGCTCAATCAAATATTCAAATCTCCACAACAGTACCAGTTTCCAGCAGCACGCCTTGGGATCACCGCCCAGATCCGCCTCCACGCAATTGAGCATCCCTTCTCTTCCTGTGATTGCGCAACAGCAATCGCTTCCCCAATCCAGAAACAGTCCCAATTGCACACCCAATTCAATTTCACAATCACAGCAATATAATCACTCCAGATATTTTAATTCCGGATTTCGAATTTCGAATTTGCCGAATCTCATTCCGCAGGCATGGCGTGCCGACGCCTGTTCCATGTGTTCCACTTGGGATTGCCCCCAGCATCATCGTGTCGTCGCTCTATTCCTTCTTCAATCAATTTGTTGGGTCCGCGATGCTTTACATCCAATTTGAGTGACGGAAGCCGTTTCGGAGGTACTGCTTTTAGTGGGAAGTGCCGTGATGGTGGAGATTTTTTCAGGTGGAGAGCTCGTGGTGGAGGATATAATGGAGTTCGGGTTGGGTTTGGGTGTCGATCGGCGATGGGGAGTGGTTTCGAAGCTCCGTCGGCTACTGCGAAGGGTTTTGATGCGGAGCAATTGGCGAAGACTCGTCGTTTCGCTGTGCTTACCACTGGTAAAGCCTAAACCCTAAACTACATGATCGAACGAGGTCAAGTGAGGTTTTGAAATTGAAATTGAAATTTGAAATTGATCAAGGTGTGATTTTGTTAGGTAACGTTCGAAATTGAAGCTCAATTGTGTGACGTTTGGGGTCGAGAGTGTGCAATTCGTGACAGAATTTGAATCTGGGTTGCTGAGAGCTTCGATTTTGGTTAGTGCGTGTATTAGGTTATTCTTCTTGTTTGGAGAAGCTCTGTAATGATCGGATTCCCTGAAATTGGAGCTCAATTGTGTGACGTTTGGGGTTGGGAGTGTGCAATTCTTCAGAGTATGAACCTGTGTTGCTGAAACCTAGATTTTGTTTAGTGCGTGTATTAGGTTATTCTTCTTGTTTTGGAAGGCAATGTGATGATCGGATTCTTTGAAATTAAACCTCTTCGTTGGGCAGATACTCTTCTATGGGTGATAAAACACGCCTTAAATTTTAATTGAAATCAGTAGTTGCTGAGGATTATTGTATTTTCATTTTAACTCCCTTATTTTCGAATCACGTATTTATTATTTTCTACGGATTACAGTGCTGCAGACACCACCAACCTCTACAATTCTCTGCCTTGCTCCACAGGCAGGCAAGGATAGTAGAGATAGGTGAGAGTTATTGCAATCTCTATTAACAATCCTATGGTGAAATTAGTTTGTGCAAATTGTGTGGGAGTTTTAAATCCGTGTTGCCTAATTTATGTTGAGGTTTGATAACCCTTATTTGCGCTTGAGGGTGTGCAAATCTGCTTCTAGCCATCACTGGAGGAACATCTTGACTTCTTTAATATTATTATGTTTTTATGTTTGAAGATCCTTGTTTGCAATGGAGTCAGAGCGTACAATCTGCCTCTAGTCGTTCATAGTTTTGAGCGTCTTCACTCTTTTTAACAGCGGTATGTTGAGCGATCTGAATATCCTTATTTGCTTCTGAGAGTGTACATTCAATCTGTGATAGTATTTGAACGGATGTTGCTGAAGCCTAACATTTTTAGATCCATTTGAATCCATTAGGTCATGCGGCAGAGTACTGCGTGGCGAAGTACGGTGGCTACGGACCCATGTTCATTACGATGCTGAGCGAGCCAGGCGAAGAGTGGCACGAGTATTACGTGGTGGAAGGCCAGTTTCCAAGTCCAGAAGAGCTTCACAAGTACGACGGCTTCGTGGTCACAGGGAGTCGGCACGACGCGCACGGGGATGAGGAGTGGATAGCAAAGCTGTGCGACATTCTTCAACAGCTTCATGAGATGAAGAAGAAATCCCTATGTGTGTGCTTTGGTCACCAGGTGAGGTCTTTTCCCTTGAAATTTGAGTTGTATTTTTATTAGCCGTGAAATTTTTTTTTTAATATTTTCAAATCTATTTGTCCATTTATGACACATATCGTATTTGGGCTTGTACTGGGATGGATGACATCCCGTGAATTCCCGGTTGTAATACCACTTTTAAATTTGGTGTAAGGAAATCGCTTGTTTTGCTGAACAGGTTTTGAGTCGTGCTCTAGGAGGGAAGACAGGAAGAGCATCGGTAGGATGGGAGGTGGGATTGAGGGACATATGCCTCACGGACGCGTTCTTCTCCAAGCCCTATGCAGTTGGGATGCCGCCAATACTGAAGGTGTTGGAAGTGCATAGAGACCAGGTAATAGACATAACCGAAACGAAAGACAGAAAATTCCTACTTTAGAAGCTAATAACCGATTCTGATAACTTACAAAATAAGAAGAAAAAAAATGATGGACGTGTTTTCTTCTTTACATTGATACCTTTTTTTCTTTCGTAAATGATTTCTTTCATCTACTATAGATGTGTGGAAGCATTCATTTGAGCAGTTGAGGTTTAGTGATAACTCATATACAAGGCCTTAGATTAGACTTGTTTCCTTGCTACTGCTAATTTGTTCAAAATCTATTTGAGTGTTTCAAGTTTAATTTTTTCCGTTTGGGTATTGTGAAAATTAATGGAGTACGTCACCAGGTTTCGGAGATTCCCCCTGGGGCAGAGCTTTTGGCATCATCGGAACGAACAGGAGTAGAAATGTTCGCACTAGAAGAGCACGTACTGGCGATACAAGGCCATCCTGAGTTTTTTGATGATGTCGTGTTTGATCTCATTGACGGTCGACTTGCTTCCATGATGACGGTACGCTTCACATCCTCTCTCTCTCTTTTCAAATATTGACATATATGACTTGTCTTAACCCAAGTTAATAATAATGAAAATTGTCCTCTTTTGGAAACTTATACTCAATCACAGCAGCTTTCAATTCTTTCATTTCCGTTGTTAAAAATGCAGGGTATGATTTCTGCTTTCTATCGTGTTACGTTGTGGTGCCTTCCTCGAGACTTCTTAAAACAGTTTGTTTCAACTTTTACAGAAGCTGGCACTTTTGGCCATGTGGGCACTTCGGAGTTGAGATTAATTGCACAAAAGCTTTTGAAACATATTGATAGGAAGGACGGCATCCAAATGGAAAGATGAGCAACTCGGAACCTTCTTTGTATTAAGTCCCCTCGTTTACGGATGTTGTGTACAGGAAGAGGAGATCAAGCTATCCAAAGAGTCGTTGCTCAAAGCGCGTGCAGATCAGAAGGCATGGCAACAACTATGCAAGGATTTTCTGAAAGGAAGTAAGAAGTAGGTCGACAGCTTGAGCACAGCTTTACCACTACTAACAGTGATCCACAAAAACAATCTCGTTTTAGTGGGAGCGTTTTATATGAAACTTTGGAGGAAGTCTTGTGCAGGAAAGGGAGCAAGAATGAGTTCATTACCATTGTTGCAAAGAGGTCAATATTAGGAGAATAGGTGTATGTAATATATCATTGAGGCTGGCTGGAACCAGGGAGCTGAAACCTGCTGTTTCTGCTCCCTTGGTAGAATTGCTTGTAACAGGAGAAGAAATTGTAATGCAATGAATGGTACATTTATCATTCTAATAGGTGGTTGATAGATCTTTTTGTGCATCATTTTAGAGTGTTTTGGGTTTAACCTTGTAACATTATTATGGACATTAAGTGTCTGATGGATGACAGAGAATCCTTCTTCTATGTAAGACAAGTGCAAATGTTCATCTTTGAAATTTTTTGTGAAAAAAGGGGTTGTCTTGGCTCAATAGTTTGACCTCCAAGGAGTGCTCTTGGCTTTTTCTAAGCAAATGATTCACGTGGTACTGAAAAGGATGATTTCCACGGTGACTAGCTTGTCCTACCGAAGGTTAATTCCTAAAGGACCATGAGGCCACCATGTGGCTTCTACAACAATATTTTTTGCACCCTCAATCTTTTAGGGGTTAAGAAATCAAAATTTGGATTGAAATATAAGATCAAAAGGTGCCTTCTTATGTATTTCTCATGTGGTTACATAGGTGTGATGTATCCATGATTGATCTTTAATTCCTTGTATTGACTAATACATCTTCCTAATAGATGGTAGCTTAATTTGAAATTTGAAAAATTGATGATTTTCTTTGCTATTTAAGAGCTTAACTTCTTAATGCTTGAAGCCTTTTTTGAGCTTCTTGGAGTTTGCTCAAAACTAAACACAAAACCCCAAGTTTTGAAAAGTTTTACCAATTTAAAAAAAATTGTAATTGGATGAATTCAAACTAGATATATTGTGAATTGCATAAGAAAAGAAAACACAATAGTATTACTTATGAATTAAAAAAGATTGTAATTGGATGAATTCAAACTAGATATGTTGTGAATTGCATAAGAAAAGAAAACACAATTGTATTACTTATGAATTGAACAATTATAATGTTTGATTAAGGGAGCATTGAATTTGTGAAAGTAATTAGAAATCTTTTAATCTACTTTTTGTTTGTCAAATCAAAAATTGAGGTTATGAAAAACATATGAAGCTAAAAAGACATAAAATACATAATTCTAACTAATTTGGGGCATTTCAAAATCTACTCAACCATTTTTTTTTAAATGAATTTCTCATGTGATTCTATCCTCAAAAATTAATGAATTGGAGGCTTATAGATACTAAATAGAGATAATCTTCAAATACATGAGCTTGAAATACTCAAAAATCAAGATTTTTAATGGACATCCTTCCACAAAATCTTCAATAGAAAAATCTTGAATAATATCATCCAAAATTTGATTTTTGATGCTTTAAATTGACACTAAGAAGTTTTCTACTGAAAAAAACTATCCCAAATAACACTTTGCTAAAATTTTACATAACTTCAAAGTTAAGTCAACACTAAAATATAGTGTTTGAGGCATTTGAGGGATTATGAAACTATTAAGTATTCAAGATTTACTATAGCTATTAAGAAACTTAATAAAACTCAAAAATCATATCTACCAACTTTTCTTTTGATAGAAAATATTCCAAAAGTCCCTCCACTGCAATCTACATTTCTTATTATGTTAGCTACATTTTTAACACTATTTAGTGTGGTCTACACAAAATGGATTTGAGAGAATTCCATATAATATTGCACTTATGATTTAAGGAATCCATACTATTCAATAATAGATTTTTTTACTTTATTTTTACTTTGAAAAGTGTTACAATTATTTTTATAGTATGATTCTTATTGGTTATCATGTAATGTATTAGGATAACATTTTACCACCACAAATTTTGAATGAAGTAGAATCTATAGTAATTGATGGCAAAAACTTTGTCTAGTGTAGCTCCATGTCTATAGGAATAATACTATTTGAGAAGCAACACTAAATAGAATGAAGAATGTAGTGAAGTATTTGAGTAGACCTCTCTTGTTGGATTGGGTGACCACAATAAGATGTGAGCAACCAAAAGAAAAATTTTAACCCCAAAATGTTATGAGATATCCTATTTGCCATGATACCCCTAAGAGCGGCTCATGGAAACGCGTTATTTGCTGACCATTAGAGATTTCTAAAGAAAAATTGAACCATATAAATTGTAAGGGGGGTGTAGTATGGATATATTCAAAAAAATTCAACTGTTGACTTCATGTTTTGTAGTGGGATTTTTGCTCTAGAAAACAACATAACTCTATACAAATTTGCTATAAAAATATTGAAAATTTCATTTAGGTGTTGTTTCCTCCCAGTGGACTTTGAATTTGCTCCACACAAAAAAAATAAAAGGGGGCGAGTTGACATAATCTTGTGCTTCGCGTTGAATAAATGGCAAAATCTTATATAGATAGACTTCCAAAATGATGGTTCGACAACCATGTCCCAGGACTAAAGTTACATGCAATGGTACAAGGAAATTTGCCACAAAAAGAATACAAAGTTATTGCAAGATTGGATCGGCTGATTCTACGACTTCTGTAGTCTACAACCATCCAAAAAAATGGGAACATTTCACCGATGCGATTTCCAGCTTGCCCCCAATAACTGAGACTTTCGTAGTAGTACACGTAGAACCTGACATAGTATTGGGTGCTTCCTATTCAGAATTGTTGCGTAGGCACTCGAGTATGTGATGAAGTACGCGAGAGACCTAGCTTCCCATAATTTACTTGGTGCCAACCAAAGGACATAATGCAACGACTACCTAGCATTTGGGTGTTCTACTTCCTGTGATAGAGAAGCAGTTACTCCTGCTTCAACAAACCAATTCTACACACAATTGAATCAACAAAATTGAGACACTATTTTACAAAATTCTATTGCTAACCAACAAGCGGTTTATATTTAAGAGTTCCGATGCACCTATACAACTGTGCAGAACAACAAAAGCAAGGCATTAACAACTTGCAAAGATTACATCAACTCAAAATTCCAAGCTTCTAGTCTACAAGACTATTGACCTGCATATACTTTCTAAAGCCTTCAATCCGATACCAGCCACACAAGGTATGAAACGACCTTTGCACTATAATGACCCTCCAAATGCGAATCTGAGGTACAAATGGTGTTTTAAGTGAACATTCCACTATCCTATGAGCTCCTCCAAGTTGTACATTCTATCCTTGCAAAAGCCACTCTCTGAGTCAAACTCCCCGCACTACTCATCACAACTACACCTTTGTCACAAACTTTGGATCCGTATGAACTAAGAGATGGCATCTTCTCTAGCACAAGAATGCGCCCTACACCCAAGACAAAATCGATTTTGCTTCTAACTATAGGCTTGACATTTCCTTCATTGCAAACTAGCTGACTGTGACTTGTAGATGCTATGATTGGAAATGTTGAAGCTACCACATGTTTGCCCCAACTAAAATGTTGAACCTATCAGCCATGATACAATCTCATAATGGAAATCCAATTTGGAAATGGGCCTCACTTTTTTACAACCCGAGTCATGTTGTCCCATCTAATGGACTTTGTATAATATATATTCATTCCTCAAAGACGTATCTAAAATAAAAAAAACATGAGGCAATGCCACCACTTATGTGACATTATCTTAGCAGTATATTCTACACGACACTAGTCAACGACATCCACTCTTCTTATCATCTCTTAATACTTCTTCTGAATAGGGAAAGTTGGATCGACAACCTTTCTTTCTTCTTCCGACGAAGGCATCTACATCTTGCACTTATAGGGTCAAAAGAGGTACTTAGGAAATGCATTGTACATCCATTGAACCAAACACATGCTGTCATGCGTCTAGATCTATGCATGGTGGCCACCAAGGTGCCTCTTGGGAAGTTAGCCTTTGCATACTAGGACAATTGACTAGGCATTCCTAGTCTTTTGGACTTCATTGTGCTTGTAAACCATGTACCAACGTCTAGGAGGGCATCAACCAACAAAGGAGAACTAAAAAAACTGTCAATGACAACTACATGACCCAAACCAATAAGGTCCGACATTAACTTCATCACCACCTTTTTCCCAGGTCTTTCTCTAGTGGTTGGTTCTTATAACCGTCATACACAATAAGATTGTAAATATAACGAGATTTACTACTAGCACAACACCAAATTTTAATCCCATATTTAACAAGCTTATCTTTCATGTATTGTTTTATGTCGCATCTCCTACCTTTACAGGCAACCATTATTTTATCTCAAGTTAAATGCCTCTCACAGTTGTAAGCAACCTTTGAGTGCACTACAAAATTCTCCACTAACCACCTACACTTCCCAATTTTGTCATAACCTGCAGCCTCTTTATCTACTACTAATGACTCATTATCCACCAAGTGAATATAGAAAAGAATCTATTTGAATTTGGTTCATTTCATTACACGCTTCACAATTAGGCATCTAAAAAACTTCCTACGTGACTAGTATGATCTAATATTTGGTTCTTGCTTGAGACCCATTAGAATGCAAATTTCAAGCCATGCTTTCAATTCTATTGTGGTGAATGTTCGCCATTTCCCTTGGCCATTTAGTACGCTTAGATGTTCTACACTCTTTTGTGAGACGTACGCATTGGTCTCACAATATATGATGGCCAAATCAGACTCAAGCCAAAACATACTACAGAACTAATGAATAGGCACCACGAGGTGGCTCTACCTACGAATTGGACCTAGCTTCAAGCCTTGGAAGGTTTCTCTATCGCCAACTAAAATCATCTCCATATAGTTCCAATAGCCCTTTCTGTATTGTGTTTCAAATGAGCATTCATCCAATACAACATCAGATAGAGGATCCACCTTGTCAAGTAGATTAGTCTTTGGCTGCTCCCAATCCGAGTTGGCAGAATTGGAGTTGCCAGCGAAGTCCAAGTAGTTTGCAGCCCAGTCCAGGTCTTTGGCATCTTGATCCCCTTTCGATTCATCATAGGAAGTTACTAGCAAGGGTAATAAGTAATCTGGATAGGTGACTACAATTCGATGACTACCAACGTGATTCAATGGCATTGTCTCCGGTGACAAAGGCAACAATTCAAAGTCACCAGCTATGAGAATCTAACTAAGTCTTCCTTCACCATCCCCGTTGGCTTCAAATTGCAGTAACAACTACAGTTGTATGCTAACGAGATCAACATCAGATGATGACCACAATCCACATTGTCTTTGTCTTTGTGGCTTCAATGTGCCTATATTGTTTGCATCTTCAACCACGCAATGTTTCTTGGCCACCACTTGCTGCCCCAAAACGTTGTCGAAGAAGATGACAAACATATCCTCTACAGTAATGGCGTGAGTGAATTCTCAAATGACCTCCCTTCTCATTTGATCGGCAACCATGAACAATAGGACTCAACCCTAGAACTGTCGGGCTTACCATGACAATTGCTATAGTCCCCAATTCACTAGGACTTTGAAGATTGGTATTGTCATGGTCACAATCTTCGGTGTTACAAGATGTATACCATCCCCTATAGTCGTCCTCCCAAATCACTACCTTACCCTTCTTCAAATCGCCCCATGGTGTGTTCTATGGTGCTTCCTTGCAATTACAAGAAGTTAGGGACAATTGTGTCACTTGTGTACCCAAAGGTGATTGATCACCATCAATTATGCTATCTATGTTACCTTCATCAGAGCCCATTAGGCAATGAGTTCCATAATCTGATGCTACAACATCAACAGCCTCCAACAAATTTTGTACTACTCTTATTTTCTACGTACTAGTCCTTAAAATTAGTGGAGATTGCCGATTATGCAATCCAATGTCAAGTACTATCCAACCAAGAGGTGTCATGATATGTCTGATTGTTTTAATATTCCGCTCTCCCCTCCCTCCTCCATCCTTCTTCTTGTCACCTCGGCCTTTTCCGCCTCGGACCCCTCCACAACCTCACAAGCTTTTCTTAGAAAGGTTAATACTTGGTTGAGTGGCCAAAAGGAGAAGTGGCAACTTTCCTCTTCTTTCGCGACCCCTTGTTGTTGGTCCCCTGCCCCTTGTTGAATTTGTAGCCTCGATGTCCACCTTCCCTTCTTGTTGGTCAACTTGGTTTGTAATGGCAAAAGTTGGAGCTCCGGCAATGGATCAAGCATTGGTATCACTTGAAGAGACAATGTACCACCGTTCTTGGGAAGTAGGCCTCAGGATGAAGATGGGGGATTCTCTTGACTTGAAATTGGGCCGGATTGCCATGGCATTGCAAGACTTCCCTACTCCGGATGCATTGTTGATTTGCCCCACGGTAACGTCGGCATTGATTCCGAAACTGTGACTAACTCTTGAGATGCCTTTGTCGCCGATAGGTCCGGTGCGACACTTCTGTTTCTTCTTGCCATAGCATCCATCCTCACCTTCATTTGACGTTGTGTGAGGGGACTACACAAGGCAAGTCAGGCCTTCGCAACTACCCTATCAACGTCCTTCATGTTCAATTAACTTCACATCGTCAAGCAACATTCAACGAATCAAGCTATCAATGTATTCCACAAATGCCTTCTGCTCTCTCCACTGCGAAACGTGACTTGCTTGAGCGTGGAAGTGGTACCTAAAATTTCGATTAACAGGATTTTTTGGCTACGGTTGATTCTTCCCAACAATAGGAAATCGCCTCAAAAACTAAACATCCAAGCAATTGAGAATCCTCTTTTGTTGCCTCTCGATGCACTTCAAACCTCTGAGCCAATCGTCAATGACTTTGGCTTTTGCTTCCAAGTGCATCAACAATTCACACAATGCCCTTTTTGTAAAAGCCATTGCCCTTGCTCAAAGAATATACACTCTTTGAATTGCGTACAAAGTTCAAGTGAAGTTGCAACTCCTTCTCTTGTGGTGATTGCACCTATGAGCCCGCCCTTCCCCTATAACCCTACTACACGTCCTTGCGAGTTGGCCGTGGTCACTCGTTGTTGTGATTACAAGTGAAGGGCTAAAACCACAAGCCTCTATAGTGGCAGAATTTGTTGTGCAAAAACGGCTCACGATGATTGCAAGCCGTGCAAAAAGAACAACCTACAAAATGGAATGATGGAGGAGGCAGTTCTAAGTATACGGAAATTCTTCTTTGCTTAAGGCCAACGTCCCACTCCAGTTTCCACAGATCATGCAAGATAGGATCCGAGGCAACCATCTCTCTTGCAAATTCGAAAATGCGCGTGAAGCTCTTAGGGCCCAAAATCCTACCCGTCGCTCTAGTTCATATGCCAAATCACCTTTCACCCAATGGCCTTTCTCCGGCTCCTGCCATGCAAAACTTTGAGTTCGAGCCAGTGACATCAATTCTCACACCTACATGGCCTGACAAATTGCCGAACAAATTGACTTTGCCTAAATTTGAATTTACCTCTAAATTAGTAAAGTTGTAAGATACCTTAGAAAAACAGCTCATCTAAAAGCCTATATCTATACCTACAACCCTTATTCAAATCAAAAATTGATTTAAATACTTGCAACACATCAATTTCCCATTCAAAAAACGGATAGACACTTTCTGTCGTCCATGACATTTGGAGGTTAAGAAAACACTCATTGAATAGTAGAAGCTTGTTTGGAGGGGGAAATATGCATTTGATTACTACAATTATATACAAAATTTTGATCTATTCAACATTAATTGAAATGCTATTAATATATCCTCATAAGAGGCATATTGTGTAGCCCCCCTATTAGCTAGATTCAAAAACATGCATTAAGAGATAGTAAAGAACAATATTTTTGAAACATTCTACAATTGGCATGCTAAAGATGTCAATGTTAGTACTTAGATGTGCTTTATGTACCACTTAATTAACCAAGGAAAAATATGAGTTGTCAAAATTGGATTATTAAAAATTTTAATTGCTTTCTTCAAAAGAACTATGCTTGAACTATTTCTTCAAAAGAGATGTTCTTCTTCCATATTCCTTCTCCCTCAATTGAATTTTTTTTTTAAATTAAGGTGCATTTTTAAAATTTCAATCCAAATACCTAAGGGGTACAAAAGAGGAGGTTGCATTACAAAGATAGTAAAGGACAATATTTTTTAGAGGTTCTTCAACTTGGCATGCTAAAGACATCAATGTCAATTCATAGATGACTTATATGTCCAATTTGAAACAAATAAGAGAAAATATGAGTTGTCTAGATTGGATTGTGAAAGTTTCACACCGCCCCAATTAAATGCTAAAATTATCCCCTATAAGTGACATCCCTCTTCCTAGCTCCCTTCCCCTATCTAAATCAAAAGAAATGTAAGCTACATTGTTTCTAATTCAATTTGGAATAAAAGGCGGACACTCCTTTCCACAAAATAATCATTGAAGATATTTTGAAGAGGTTTATGGAATTGGCATGCTAAAGACATCAATGTTAGTTTCTATTTGTCCTTCATGTTCCATCAAAATATCCAATGGCAAATACATGTTGTCTCGATTGGAATACTAAAGTCTCACACTACACTAAATGCTTCTACTATTCCTTGAAAAGAAATTAGTTTTTCTCCAAGCCCCCTTTCTAGGTGTCAAGTATAACACTAGTAGAAATCAAGCTATAAATGACTCTAATAAATTCTTATAGGGTTGGCATATTGGAGACATCAATGTCTAGAAGTCCTAGTTTCTTTCATGTGCCATCTAAATAAACAAGGAAAAATATGTGTTGTCTAGATTGGATTGTTAAAGCTTTTTGCCACCCTCATTGCTTGTACTATTCCATGAAAAGATGCATTCCCCTCCCCACGTGAATTAGAACACTAGTAAAAACCAAGCTATAAATGACTATCTTAAGAGTTAGAAATTGTCCACAATGATTGCATATGAGTCACTATAATCACATTGCAATCATTGATAATCATTTAGTACATGGTTTTCTAATAGTGAAATAAATGTAGTATGTATATTTGTTATTCAATTGTGGGCATGAAGGCAAAGGACTTTGCTTTTCAAACTACATCAAAGGACAATATTTTTAAGAGGTTCTAAGGTAGAGCCACCTATACCCGATCATTTAAGCAATTAACGACACATAATGAGGAGTATGAGGGGATGCATATTTTTCCTTTGTAGAAAGATAAGGAATACAAAGTCTCCAATTTTTCTGTATTTTATTGTCAAAATTGAAATTACTATGTTTTTTAGAAGGCAAAAAGTAGGCTGAACTCATAGCCAAAGTCTAGAGTCTTGCAATTGTGATCATTCAAGAACTACATTCCACTCACTACTTCCTACTTTTTCACTCACTAATTTTGAACATGTGTCATGACCTTATTAGTTCTAACCTTGAAAAGGAAGAAAACACACATTCCAAACTTTGGTTGGAATTTGATCTAACCTTGGTTGGAAATAAATGTATGCTATTAGTCGGGTACTAGAGCCCAGTTGGATATAGGTAGTTCTACCTTAGCGTTGGCATGTTATAGAAGTCAATGTCAAGTTTTGGTTGTCCTTCATGTGCCATCTAAATAACCAAGGACAAATATGTGTTGTCTAGATTGGACTATCAAAGTTTTCTGCCACCCTAAATGCTTGTACTATTCCTTTAAAAGAGGCCCCTCCTTGTTGCCTAAAATAAAACACTGGTAGAAACTAAGCTATAAATTAATGATTGTTCTAAAAAAATAGGAATTGATTAGAATGATTGTAAAGGGGTCATTGAAGACACTTTGTAGTCATTGTCAACAATTATTTTGGATACGGTGTCGTATAGAAAGTGTTTGCTTTGGAAAATCATAAAGATTCTAGCTGCAACCAAAAATGGTTTGAAAATAAAGAAAGTCGTAAGATGATAAAAACAAGTGAACTTCTCACTCACTAATTCACCCTACTAACACCCAACAAAGTAGTAAAGAAGATGAATATGAGTGAGCTTGTCACAACAAATTCAACCACTAAATTAATATGATTCAAAACTGAAAGTTGTAGTCATGTTGATCTTACGATTTTAAACATCGAATCTTCTAAATCGCCATCAAACTGCTACCCATTGACCTATTATGTATTGGCTGGCTTTAAATGGGTATAAGAGTTCAGGTGCATAATAAGATCCCACAACCTTGAACGAGTGAAACAAAACAACCAAATCACAAGCTGACTATCCGAAAATAGGCTCCTAAACTTCAAACCCATGATGATTAGCAATCGTACCTCATCAATGAAAATAACTTTAAAGTTTGACTATGTGGATGTTCAATCCCACTTCGTCACCACAAATACAAAATAAGACTAATCTTGAATTATTGTATAATCCACAATAAAATTTACAATACAGAAATGAAAAACGACAAGCCTCCAAATCAAATTAGGAATAACAAGCTACAACACACGAATCTTCAATCTTCTTGTCTTCAAAGTCTTCTACAACTTTTCAAATTCCAACTTCAAAGTCTCAACTTCAACTTCAATCACCAAATTTCAACTTCAATCACCTAATTTCATCTTCAAACACTTAACTTCAACTCCTACTTCATTCTTGAACTTTGAATTGGTATTGTCGTTTTGTCCAGAGTCCAAATGAGATGTATAATAATTTTTTAGAAAACTAATACAATTTTTTACTTCTCTAAATTTCAACTCATTCTAAAACTCTGTCCAACTTCTATGACCATTCAAATTTTCGGTTTTAAAAAAAAAAGGGCAACAAACCCTTCTTTGCTTCGTCACTCACAACTTACTCATAAAAACTTCAAATACAATGAGTGATAGCTTTATGAAAAGCCAACAAAATTTCCTATACCTTTTTTATAATTCATCACAAATAAAAAAAACTTGTTTGTCTTTTATAGTCAGTCAAAATCTCTATTTTTTTACATTAAAAGCAATAGACTTCCTTCCACTCAAACTCATACAACTTCTAATTTACAATATCAAATCAAGCAAGTAACATAAATTTGAAAAATTCACACCAAGATACACAACTTCTTCAAATTTCATTTCCAAAAACTCCAAATACAACACACACCATGGCCTCTCAAACTTTCGGGCCTTATCAACTACAATGAGAGAGATGATCCAAAAGTGCCCTCTTTTCCCTCCATCTTATCTTCTACCTAAATCACACAAGTTAAATGCAAGTTTAACTCACACTTTAACCATGTGATTCTCCTAACATCTATTGGTCATAAAAATTAACCATAGAAACTAATTTCATATTTCTATGGAGAAAATAAATCATCCCAATGTTACTAAAAGGCAAAATATTTAAAGATTTTCCTTCTATTACTTCACAAACACAAAAAAACACTCTAAAAATAGAATGAATAACTAAAAATTAATATATAACTAATTCGAGGTAAAAAATAGAGTTTCAATCAGAATATCACTCTATCATGGTCTGGTTGAGATTCTTCATCTTGAGATTAAAAAAAAATCCTCTAATTCGACATAGTATATAAATATTAAAACCCACATAAATAATATAAATATATATATTTTTACATAATATCTACATTTGCAGCAGGACAACGGTTTTTTACCAATGACATAAATGTGACTTGCATTTTTGTAATTCAATCACAAAAAATGGAAAAATGACTCATAGACTTATTTTTTTAGTTGATTTTGGTTTTCCTCAATTTTGGCAATTTTGTCACTATCAATATCAAATTAAGGGCAGGCAACTTGCAAGAATACATTCTATCTAATGTTAAAAATAAACATGTCTCAAAAGATTTTTGCATATTTTTGGCATGTTTTCTTTAATGAATTTTAGATGACATTGTTGATGATCATTTACATATTTAACTTGATGTCTTCTAATGTTTTCTCTAATATCATTAAAAACTCCAATTTCTAATAGTGTTATATTATGATAAATTATATAGGCATCATTAGTACATTACTTTCATTTGACAAAAGTTTCAAACATATTTTAATTTTTTATTGTACTTCATTGAAGTTTTAAACTTTGTGTGATTTCTAAATTTTTTAAATTCGATACGATTCTTTAATTTTGATGATCCTTCTCTATTTACAACATGCCTAGAAAAATTTGAAGGGCTATTATTTTGACCCTTCTACAATTGCAAAGGCCAATAAAAAAAATTCAACACTTCATATAGATGTTAGATCCATATTTCAAAATACAATACTATCTAAAATCCCCTTCTATTATTGATAACATCCAAAAAATAATGTTACTAGTTCACTAATTGGAACCATGCCCAGACTCTTATTTAGACATCTTTTAATGTTATTACTTAGTATAAGGTAGGAGGTCTATAAAGCAATTGTGCTCTAAAAGCGTCCATCTCCTAAAATGTACATTGTTCGTATATTTTTCTTATTCATTGCAACAACAATGTACAAATAGTATACATTGTAGGAGGTAAATGCTTTTAATGACCATTGTGTTCCACCTTCAAAAATTCATAACTAATTCTATGAA
The DNA here is from genome assembly GCA_963969395.1 of Pseudoscleropodium purum. Classification (NCBI taxonomy): domain Eukaryota; kingdom Viridiplantae; phylum Streptophyta; class Bryopsida; order Hypnales; family Brachytheciaceae; genus Pseudoscleropodium; species Pseudoscleropodium purum. The sequence goes on from OZ017803.1 coordinate 8,331,913, forward strand.
GCTCCAAAAAATATAAAACAACTTGAATTACATGAAAATTCTATTTGTCTTTCAAGGAAAATTTTCTAAAAATATATTTCAAGATGTTTAACTTCTCCAAAATTTCATGTCCAATTCTCAAAATAAACACTATATGGACTTCCTTCCTTAGCATTGTAATGCACGTGAAAACTATACTATTATAATAATCACACCTAAAATTGCACAAACAAGCTTTGTAGCATAACCAATATGCTCTAGAAAATTAACAACAATTTTTGCACATTACTAAAAGACTATAAATCAAACTCCAAGTGGATCTATAATTTTTGAATGCATAGTGAAGTAATTACAAATTTTCAGAGATTCAAGATGTTAAAGTGTCATGTAGGTGATGCTAAAATGAATTTGATGCATATGAAGAAATGACAATAGAGTGAAGTTAAAACAACAAAAAGTGCATCCAATATGAACCACTTGTAAAGTTGCCACCTCTATAGTTCCATTAACCCTTGAAGCACTAAACTCATTTTTTTTTAGAATGTATTATTTTTCAGGTAACTTACTACAAATGGAATTCTATTTTTTTTTTCTTTGAAATTTTTACACAACATATACCAAAGGAGTAGCTTTAAGGTGCAACAATTTTCATAACTTTTGACTACATAATTAAAAAATTATTGTATGATATGTCATTTTCATTGCTTGGCGGACAACCCAAAAATTTCTTAAGAAATCACCATTTTAAGAAATAAAATTTGAAATTTATTTTTTAGATTTATGTATATGTGGAAAGCTTTGAATTATTCCATTTTTATTAATGAGATGAAAGTTATGAGGAGTTTTAGTTTACGAGTAGTTATGGATACTCTATTCTAAAATAAACTTTGAAGTCTTTTAATTAACTCAATTTTCAATATTTTTGGGAAAATAAAAACATTAGATGTAGATTGTTTATTATAAAATTGTAACCATTGGAATTGGCATTTTTCAACTCCACAATTTAAATTCTTAACAATTTAGTATTTGGATCATTCTCTATTTTTTTTCTACTTACTATTTTTTTCCTATATGTTGTACAATTCCAAATGATTTGAATTTCTTCAAGTATGTAATCAACTTGCCTTGAAGAATGAATCCATAGGGTAACCACAATTTTGGACATTATTTTACTACAAATGTGACCTTGTCAATTGTTGCCCCAAAAAATGAATTTTGTAAATTCAAACCCTAATATCTTTCCATTTACACAATGGAATTTAGAAAAAAAAATTCACGTCTTTTTAAACCAGTGAATAACAAGATCCTACAGTTACATGTGTCCCAAAATGTGTTTTTTTTTCCTAAAATTTGATACTTGTACAAGAAATGGTAGGATTTGAGCATTTTGGGTGAAAATATAGACAAAAACCTTTAGGAGTTAATAGAATTGTACACTATTCTAGATTCACCTAACATTTGTCCTTGTCATGTGCACCATTTTGGAAATCCTCCTTATTTATTTTCCCTTAAAAAATGGGGGTTCATTTTGAGGAGTGGTTCATTTTAGATGTAGTTACCTCATACGAGATCCATAGTCTTCAAAAGCCAAGGAAGAGGGTGTAGTCAATGATTTCTTTTTATCATTTTGTAATAGTTAGCTATTTCTTCAATACTCATATGATACTCCTTGATATCAATTTTAGATAACACCCTAGTAAAATGGTCAGGGTGAACTGACTCCCTCGTTCATCCCCCCAAAGTCATTTCTGGAGGGGTGTATATATAAAAAAAATGCCCCCTCCCCCCCCCCCCCTCTTTTGAGCCTACTTAATTTATCTTCTACACTTCTCCTAGCTAATTTGGGAGCCTTTGATTGCAAATACGAATTCAGAAGTTGCAAAAGTATTTATGCAAGTCCAATAAAAGATCAATATTCTCTCTTGGAATAAAGGAGGGGTCAGTTCACCCCAATCGGTAAAATTTGGTTACTAGTATGATAAAACCAACAGAAATTTAACTATTTTGATGGCCAAGAAGGATTGACCCCAACATTGCCCCTTGTTATATCCTTTAGAAAAACATTACAATTTTTTATTTGCCACATATGAAAACATTTGCAAATTCTGAATTCATATTTGCAATTAGAGGCCCGGATTTTCCTTGTGGACAACTTGAAACACAAAATTTAATTGGCACAAAATAAGGGGGCAATTTTCACATTTACCCTTGGGGCGGGGCATTCCAGGGGTCAATCCTCCCTGGCCCTATTTTGCCCCCCCAAGCAATGGAAATTTCCCTTCCCTAAAAAAAAAAAAGCCGACGTCAATTCTTTTGGTTGTAAATTTCAGTAGCCAACTGGCTCCTGAAAAATCGTACGCGGGTGCCCGTAGCACAGCCGACGGTGCCTGTGCCCGTCGTAGTTGAATATTCGGACGGAGGGAGCAGCCGGCTCTGCCGACCAATGAGAGGTTGCGATAAGGCCAAACAATTGGAGATTTGGGAAAGATATTATTCCTTGGCGGACTTCTAACGACTTTAGTCGTGGCACAGACAGGGAGGCAGTCATGATGTCCTCATTATTTGCGCATTATTCAGGCAGCCGGCGTGGCTTTCGGGCCCCGTGCCCGTGCACACTCCCACTTGGGAGTTGGGATCACCCATTTTATCGTGAGCTAAGTTAGTGTGCTCAACTGCTCTCATAGACCGTCACTTTAACCCCTAAATGCCTGTTTTGAGCCTTTAGAAATTTGCTCTAAATTGAAAAAAAAAAAAACATTTTGACAAGTTGTATCAATTTTTTATTGAATTATAACTATACAAAATCAAACTAAACATGTTAGAGATCACATTGGAAGAAAAAACACAACAATATCACTTATAAATTAAAAGATCATAACGTTTGACCATGAGGGTGTTGAAACTACGAAAAATTTTCAATTCACTTTTCATAAGTCAAACCTAAAAAGTTGGTGATCAAAAAAATATGAGGTTTAAGGACCTAACATGAATAACCCCAATCAATTTATGGCTTCTCAAAATCTACTCTACAATTTTTTTTTAAATGAGTTTTGAATGTGATTTTTTCTCCAAGTCTCGGTGTATTTGAGTCTCATTTACAAGAGCTCTCAACACTACAAGAAGTCAAGATTGCAATGCGTACCCTTGCACAAAACCTTGAATAGAAAAATCACTATCATTTACTATCAAGATCGGATTTTTGATACTGAAACTAGACTTCATGAAGAACTTTCCAAAATTACAAACTACTAAAAATAGCAACTTGGCTACTTTTTATTTAACTTCAAAGTTTTGCAAACACCAGATTCTAGTGCCTCGAGCAATTAGGGGTTAAGGGTTGGTTAGAATTTAAGATGGATTTTAGATGCCCGAAATTATTTTCCCTTATTTTTCACTCAAAAAACAAACTGATGTGGAATCTCACACAAGTGGTTTCATATTTTTCGGAGTATTTATGAAATACTTATAAATTTCCAAAGAATTCTGATATAGACACCTATTTGTGAACCTACACACGCATTGTTTGAAAAAACATATGGTTAGACCAAAAACAAGCACTGAGGCATCGAAAAAGTAATACACAAGGTTTCTAAATGGGATCCTTACTAAACTTAAATGAATCCTACATTCTTTTAACATGTATAAGAAAGTAATTAGGCAATCAATTTCCATTTAGAAAAATTAAATTGACACACCTTGGTTTTGAAATGAACCCTCTCAAGCTCTTATTCCATCCATTAAAGAAGTATGAACAAATCTCATTAATGCTCTAACATTATGAGCATTCCAACTCACATCCGTTGTTTTTGAAGCCACTTATGGTGTGGTTTGAAGAAGAGGGTTTGAATTAGAGCCATCTACTATATTGGTCGTGCACGGGATATCCAAATTACCAAAGTCACACTATTTTAAAATTAGTGTAAAGAGGGGTCTAAAAAGTATATCTATTCTTGGACACATTCTATAATAATAATGATAATGATGATAATATTAATACATATGCATTGGAGTTAGCCCCTAAAGCCTTAAACGTGTTTTTTTGAGAGTATAACAATTGGGGGCATCTTACAACAAATGGAATTTTTTTTCTTTAAATTTTTCACATAACACGTGCCCGAGGAGAAGCTTTAAGGCCCAAAAATTTCATAATTTTTTTTTGCATGGTTAAAAATTTATTGTATGATATGTCATTTTTAGCAAAGTACGAGCAGGTTGGATAGCTCAAAAAATTCTTTAAAAATCACTTTCTTAAAAAGTAAAATTTTGAAATTAGCTTTATAGATTTACATTGAATCATTCCATTTTGATTAATGAGATGAAAGTTATGAGGCGTTTTAATCTACAGGCATATGGATTCTCTACTCTAAAATAAACTTTGAAGTCTTTTATTGAACTCAATTTCCAAGGTTTCTAGAAGAAAATAAAAACATTAGGTGAAGATTGTTTATTTCAACATTACAACCATTGGAATTGGCATTTTTCAATTCCATAATTAAATTCTTAACAATTTGTATTTTGAATCATTCTCTATTTCTTTTTACTTACTATTTTTTCCTATATGTTGTACAATTCTAAATAATCTTGAAAATTTTTAAGCATCTAACCAAATTTCCTTAAAAAATATATCCAAAGAGTAACCACCCTTTTGGACATTTTTTCATACATATGTGACCTTGTGAAGTGTAACTTCTCGTATTTTTGTAGGGCTAAAAAAAAAGATTTTTGTCAATTCAAATGCTAATATCTTGCAATCTACACAGTGGAAAATTCTGAAATTTTTTTCCACATCTTTTCAAATCAGCATACTACAAGATCCTATGGTTACATGTGTCCAAAACTGTTTTTTTTCTTAAATTTGATACTTATACTAGAAATGGTAGTTTTGGAACAATTTTGGTGAAACAAACCAAAAAACCTTTAGGGGGTAGTCTTAATCCCTATAGCAAGCAATTTGTTTTCTTTGGCCCAATCCTACTTTATGTACTCAAACCCAAAGCAAGGCTAAAATCTTCATCTATATTTATTCATTAACAAATTCAACCGTAAATTCCTATAGTTAACTTCTTAGAGTACGTGTACCATCCTAGAATTCCAAAATAAGAAAGACTACCAATTGCAAAATCATGATGCTTTTTACGTAGATTTAAAATCTAAAAAACCAAATTCAAACTTTTATTTCTTAAAAAAGTGATTTTTCTTAGCTACCTAGACTACCTACTAAGCAATAGAAATTTCATATCATACAATAACTTTTGAATTATACAATCAAAAGTTATGGAAAGTATTGCACCCCAAAGCTACTCTTCACTGACATATTTTTATATATTATGTTTTGACTACATGAAAATCTTTGATTCATTCCATTTAGATTAGCTATGTGAAAGCTATAAAACTTCTTGTTTTGTTGGCAATCATAGAAATTTCTTAAAAAAATATCATATCGGATTTATTTTTTAACTCAATTTTTACAATTTAGAAAAAAAAATTCTATGGGGTTAGGTATGCTTACTAAAATAATCTCTGTTGAGATTAGTGTGTTTTAATTCCATCTTTGAACAACTAAACCCTACCAAATGCAATTTTGCTCCTATGATTCTCATAAAATGTGCCATACTGATCACCATCCAATAACATTATTTTGGCTTTAGATTACTCTTAAAAGTATTTCAAATCAATGAGCATCACATAGATTGAGAATGAATTAGTATTGAAGTGGGAGTAGATTAATTGTGAATTTAAAACAAATTTTGAAGCCTTCTAATTGTGATTTTAACTTGTTATTTCTAAATTTTATACTATAACTTCTCTTTCTTCATTACAATTCAATATTTAATATCTTTTGTCTTTTTTTCATATCTCTCAAAAATTTTAGTTAGTTGTAAAATTTGATGAAGTATCAACTACATGGGGGAGTGTCTCAATGAAGAATGGATCTTATTGTCCCTAACTCTTTTTTCTTCTTTTTTGAAAATTGAAAATTTTCTTGAAATAAGTTTTTTGCATAATGACTAAGAAGCTTTAATTTGGGACTTTAGAGATGGAATTTTGAAAGAATTATAAATAATTTATTTTGATTTATAGATATAGTTAGAAATTTAGAAGAATTTTTTTACTTTTTAATCATTTTTATTTTAAAAATAAACTTGTGCATCAAAAAACACTTTCATATCTTTACATCATACACCTAAGAAATACATCCTATATTTATCTACTCAAAAAGAAACACCAAGATAATTGCCATTGAAATAAATATATAAATGCCTCATAAAACACTCCAACTCTCATCGGTTGCTTTAGAAAACTTTTTGCCAATTTTTGATGGTGTAGGTGACTATTCAAAGACCAAATGTAGATTAGAAAATGACTTTAAAACAATTGTGACTTCACTTATGACACTAGAGGTGTGGTGCCTCAAATTTTATCGCTTTAGTCATAGTGGGTCAATTGTAACCTATATTAAACAGTAAGAAAATTTTCAATGTACAAGAGATTTTAGCTAAACTATTTCCAGTTTAAAGGTTGTCATTAGAATCATAACGTCAATTTATTTGAAAGTTATGATCTTTCATTGTATAAGGAGCGCTAGATCATATTATCTAATTTGGGATTATTTAATGTTATGAAAGTCTCTATTTTAACCTCTTAATTGATTGAAGTCATTGAAGTTACATCATGTAACATGAAAATAAAGTCTCCTCATAAGAAATAATATCACTTGCTACTCACTTTCACTTCGCAAGACTCCATATTGGCTAGTGTGAAATTAGCCAAAACCATCTAGATACCTATTATTTACAAATAGATTCATTAGAAGAGATTCCAAGCAAAAGGAGGGCTGTTTCAAGTCTATTCCCCTTATTGTGAACCAACCATATGCTATTAAATTTATTTATTTTTTAAATTCTTAATTCTTGATTAATTTTAAATTTTAAAAATGAATAAATTTTAAATAAATAATGTTTTATGGTAATTTCATTTTATATTATTATTATTATCTAAAATGGTAGTTGCTATGGCTGAGTTCTCACATTCCGAGAACCTTAGGGAACTCACAACCCTTTAGAAAAGCTGGAAAAAAATTTTATGTTTATTAACACCTAAAGGATTAAGGTCTTTTATCTACCAAAATACACTCAAAACTGCCATTTCTAAAGCAAAAGGTAAGAAAAATTAAAGTTTTTTTTCCCTCATCTAACCATAGGATCTTACACCTAAATAGTATGAGAATGTGTGTAAAAAATTTCAGAATTTTTGACCGCATAGATTGCAAGATATTTGCGTTTAAAGTAGAAAAAACAAGTTTTTTAGTACATTGTAGGACTAGCTTTTATGACTTTGAACATTTTTAACTTTAATTTTTTGCACTATAGAATTTTGAGCTTTAAATCTTTATGGTATAGAATTGAGTTTAGACTCTAGGGAAAAAATGATAATTAAAAAAAACTTAATTTTTATTCTTTAAAAAATTGTTAAGCAGAAGTAGGAGTAAGATAGAAGGAAAATCTAAATTATTAATATATTTAAAATGGAATTAAAATTCACTAATTCCAGTGGTGAAATTGTTCTAGCAAGCTAGAGAAACCGTATGAAACTTTTTTTTTGAAAAAATTGTAAAAATTGCATTCAGAAATGAATTTTACAAGTTATTTTTTTAAGAAGATGCTCTAATTGTCTGAAAAACAAGATTGTCCATAACTTCTCATAAATAATCCAAATGTAATTAATCAAAGCTTTTTATGTACACAAAAATATAATTTATGAGGAAAAAATTTTGAAATTTTTTTTACTATTGTTGTCCCCTGTTTTGACCATATTTGGGCATAATTTTTATTTCCACGCACTGATTGGGAAAAAAATTATATTCCCACAAAGCTAATCAATTATACTATCTTCAAAAAAAGTTTTAAGAAATCAGGAAAAAATTTCAGCCCATGGGTACTTGCCCGAAATCCCATTTGTCCTCCAAAGGGACAATGATCCTGTAGGGGTTAAAAGTGTCCCCAAAGTACAATTAAAGTATTCCCATACTTAACTGCAATTGGGTGATAACTAATTCTTTACATTTTGATAATGTGACCAAGCCATACAAAGATTTCAATGATCAAAGACTAATTCCACTTTAAAAATTTAGAATAATTACATCTCTAATCCACAAGTTTTTAATTCTTTTTAAATCTTTTTTAATTCATGATTTCTAATTGATAATATTGCAAAAATATTTTTTTCTCTCTAGAAAAAAATGCCTCCAACTATCAGATAAATTGCTTATTTTGACGATTTCGAGTGTTTGTTTTTGTTGTTGCTGCTAGAACCTGCCCTTGTGGAATGAAATAGATTGACGCTCCCTCACTACTAGTGACTCACCAAAGCCACTCAGAGTGAGACAGCCAATATGGGTTCATACTGGACGCACTTTTAGGGCGGCCAAAAGCTGAATCCCCGGATTTGATATTTCAATCATGGGACGCATCCCAGGAATGACACGTACGTCGGATGCTTGGGTTCTAAGGACTATGGAAATCATGACATTCTCAGATTCAAAGAATTCAATTGGGTTATTTCTTGCAGTAAAGGGTTCTTCTTTATTTATGTAAAAAAAAAAAAAAAGCATGGCCAGAGTCGAGAAGAGCACTGCATAATTTTTTTAGAATAGATACTAATCATCTTGACCTACTTATGAAACTTTCTTTTACATCATTATAATAAATATTGCAAAAGTTAGAATTTTTTTTTCAATTTCAATGCCAAATTAGGCAGAAAAAAAAAAATATAATTATATATATATTCTAAAAAAATTAATTATTTAGGGGGAATTATATAGATTGATATTTATTAAAACCATTCAATTCTAAATAATGAAGTGAAAGTTATGAGGAGTTTTATTTTGTGTACAATGAAGAAACATATAAATTTTCCTATACTCTCAATTTTGGAAACTTTTTAAGTAAAATAAAAAATAAAGGATGGAAATTGTTTGCTAGAATGTTTTTCTTTCTTTCTATACTACCTTCCACTTTACATTATTTTTAAAGATGAATATGAAATTTCTATTGTTAAATTTTCTTACAAATATTTTCAACCCATTTTTCAACATGTTGACTAAAATTCACAAGGTATATGACATATATGTTACTTATCTTCTAAAAATATTGAAAGACAAAACCTCACCTTTTGGAAGGCAAGGAAAGTTGCTCCTATATATTTTGAAGTTAAAGCACATTGAACTTGCAATTGATGGGGATATTCACTCTAAAATTTTGGGTCAATGAATCTTGAATAAATTAACCGAAGGATTTGTTGAGGATTTTGACCTCACTTCAAAGGCAAGTAATTTTGAAGTAGTTTTGAGCCTTTAAATATAAAAGAATTTCAAGGGTTAAATATGGAAATGATATAATTGCACTTTTGTAAATACTTTCAATAGAAGTCTACTTATGAGGAATGGGTACATGAATAATTTTGAGTACAAGTATTTTGAAGTAGTTTTGGGCTTCTAAATATGAAAAAAATTTAGGGATTAAATATGGGAACACTTTCAATAGAGGTCTTCTACTTACTAGGAATGGGTACACAATCAATTTGGTGTGTGTTCACCTTACTTGTTTGGCAGTTTTAATTTTTTAAATTTTTCATGAAGTACCAAAGTGCTCCTAATTTCAACAGTCATCTACATATTGGCTAGAAATCTTGCTTTAGCACATAATACATATCCATAATTTTTGTTTTCATCTACAATTCTCCAATTTCATCCAATTTTTTTTTTAAATTTAAAATTTGAAGTTTTCTGGCCAAATACTTCATGGTTCAATTCATCACCATTTTTTAGCCAAATTATAATTTTTTCTAGTGCAACTTGGCACTAATTTACATCATTAAAAAAAAGTCATGTTACTTAACCATCAAAGGACATGATGGTGCGTGTGGAAATCATCACTTTTGCTTTTGTGAGAATCATTGGCTTAAAAAATAGCAAAAATACTCTTTGGAAGTCAAACTATTGTAGAAGGCCTCCCTTTTCCACACAAAATTCTCAAGATGAATAGTTACACTTCTGTCATACATAGAGAGTCAAATTCTTCATCATTCATTGGACAAAAAACACCTTGAATGTCATTTACGGGTTAACTTAAGCTTACATCCACGCCTACTGGAAGTTTGTTATCAACCTTGGAGCACTTCAACGTCCAGTTTTTCGACAATGAACAAATTGAAACTCAATTTTTTTTCTCAGTTTTGTTTGGATGAAAGTCATCTAAATTGTAGAGGTTCCTTATCAAGTTCTTGTCCTATCCAATGGTTAAATTTGGTGCTATTAGAGTGCATATTTTAAATATGTGGAAGTGTGTCAAGCCAAAAATTGCATTGATTTTAGTTCAAAACTGGATTTGCAAAAATGAGGTCATAGATGTAAAGAACCCAAAAATTTCAAATCCATTCCAACAAGTTTTACTCAAAAAATGATAATATTTTGCTTGTAATTGAATTTAGAAGGAATTTAGAAGTTTCAATTTGAAAATTTATAAAAACATATTGGTGATAGCACTAGTGAATCTAAATGTATGGATAGAATCTCCAATTTAAAATCTACAACTTTTATTTTTATATCAATTCCAAAATATTCTTCCAAATAGCACTTTATAATGTTTTTTCCCAAATCGACAATTTTGGAAATGGATTCAGATGTTTAGGGATTAAGTTATATTTTACTCTTGGGGTCCCTTCACACATGGGCCCAAGGTTGCGAATCTATCGGCCTCTACCAATCAAATTTCAGAATACCCCGACTTTGGCCTCTTGACCCTTCACACAAGGCAGCACAATCCAAAGTTTGTTGTCTTCCAAAGTGCCTACATAGAAGCCCATGCTCCTATGTGGCAATGGCCTCACGACGGACTCTCGACCAAAGTGTAGGTCGCCATTGTGAAGAACAACGGACTTTGGATTGTGCCGCCTTGTGTGAAGGGTCGAGAGTCCGTCGAACTGCTCATTTCTTGCCCATTTCTTGCCCATTTCTTCAAACTCTCGCCCAAAATTTGACCATGAACTCCCACGACCTCTCGACTTGGTCGGCCCATGTGTGAAGTGCTCCTTACAATGAAGTCCGTTTCATTTGTGTCCAAAAAAACGCTGCTGCCGCCCACCCAGCGTACGAGTCAAATATTTGAATCCCCCCGTAAAGAATAAAAAAACTGACAACAGCCAGGGGACGGGCGCAGCCAATTAAATAATAAAGAAGTCCCCAGAAAAAGAAAAAGAAAAAAAAAAAGAAAGACTGAATTTTTATCAGACACTGAAGCTGTAAGACTACTGACGCTGTAAGGAAATCGCTGTAATGTAAGAAAAAGAATTAACCCTGACAACCCAGACGAATAACATTGATGGTGAAATTCTGACAGATAGGACGAAGAATTTAACCTGACAACTCATCATGAGCGATGATCTTCCAAAAGAAAAAGGGGGCACTTCATACTAAGGTGGGAGGTCCATAAACCGACCATTTAAGAGCTGGAACTGATTTTGGGGGGAGGTGAAACTTCTTCAAATTGATTTTTCAGTAAATTTTTCTTGAAAGACGAGTAGAATTGGCATCTAACCCAAGTCGTTTCATATTTTTTGGAACTTTGTAAAATTAGTTATGAAATTTTGAAGCTGAAGTGGCAGAGGGCTCTAATAGCATCCACTTCCTAAAATGAACATTGTTTGTACATAGATGAAGGCTACAAAAATGAACATTAAATAGGCAATAAAATATATAAATTAGAGCCTTTGGTCAGCCATAGTGTGAATCTTCCAAAGAGCCAAGTCTAAATCTTTGGCAATGAATTCCCATGGCCTTTTGATATGGATGACTATGATATGAAACCTTCCAAAGCCAAAGCCCAGGTTCAAACTCTTAGGCGTGAACTCCTATAGCCTCTTGATTTGGGGGGCAATGGCCTTTGGACTATGCTTTCTAGTCAAACGGGTTGAGAAGCCAAACTTTTGGTTTCTTGAAATGTAATTGGTAGAAACCGATTGCTTCTCAATCTTTGGCTATAGTGTGGAGTGACCCTAAATTGTTGTTGTCCAAATTGAGGGGTTGTAGGATTGAGTGGCCAAATTTTGCTAAAAAAAAGGGTTTAAGGTTAGGGGAGAATTGTTGGTCAGTTCATTGTTAACAAGGAGAATTGGAAAATAAATCAATTATAATTTGTAGAACATTGAAAAAATCTACTATGGAAATCTATAAATTTTAATGTGGGATAAAAAATAGAAAAATAAAAGACTTTATACCTAACAAAACAATTCAAGATGAGAATTTAAAGGAAAAGAGTTGATAAAACACAAAAATTATCTCCAATGTTGATTGAATGAGCCTTGAAAATGTCATCGATCAAATTTGATTTTTTTTTTAATTTTAAAAATAAGGAAAAAAAACATTAGACTATTGAGAAAGGTGAGCCCATGAATGCTTGACCCCAAAACAAAGGTAAATAAAGAAAATAAAAAGAAAGATGAACCTATTTAACTTGATGGCCTTTCCTATAGATGAGTGAATATTTTTCAATTTTTTCCCATGTATAGGAAAACATAAGAAAAATCAAACATAAAAGAAGGTAATAGCAATTGAAATCAAATCATATTAATCCAAGAATTCATCCTATCAGTGTAAAGGGATTTTGTACCATTCAAACTCTTATATTGATTGAATTTAACTTTTGTAGCAAAGTGTACTTGACTCACCTATAGTGTATTGCAAAAATCTTATTTAAATTGGTTAATTCTAGAGTACTTGAATTAAAGATAGTAAGATGAAAATTAAAAAAATTGTATTAAATAGTAGTCACCCTTCTAAGTTATTTATATCATTAATTCATATAGTGCATTTTAGCTTTTGTTTTACAATTACACTATTGGTATCTCCTAAGAATTGTCAGGCAACTATTTTTATCCCCCCTCCAAAGTAAAAAATTACCAACTGTCAAATGGAATTTAAAAAAACTAAGACCACCTTCCACTATCGTGTCGTGTGAATTAAGAAAAAAAATGTCGTTGAAGTTGCACTAGGCGCATTATTCGAAAAGAAACAATGATTCCTTTTGGAAAGTCAACAATGGTGTGATTTGGTTGTGTAATATAAGTATGTGGTAGTGACAATAAGACTTCATTTGTGCTTCTTCATATAAACATGTAATATATAGTTCAAATATTTCAATTAATTAATTTTGTTGATTTATGAATTATGCATTATGATCGATTTTGAAAAATGTAATTGGTTGTAGAGAAATAACTGAAACTATATTTATTGAAGGATTTAATTAAATTTTTGTATAATTCATTTTATAGAAAAAATTCAAATGAATTCAATTTAAATCATTTCATAAAATGAATTCAAATTAATTCATTTGAGAGAATGGATTCAAACTAATTCATTTTAGAGAATGAATTCAAATTAATACATTTGAGAGAATGGATTCAAATTAATTCACTTAATAGAAAGGATTCAAATTACTACATTTTATAGAATGAATTCAAATTAATTCATCTGAGAAACTAAGTTTAATGTAATTTTGTTGAGAGTGAATTCAAATTAATTCATTGGAGAGAACAAATTCAATGTAATTCATTTGAGAGAATGAATTCAAATTAATTTGTTTAAGAGAATTTTAGCAACATGGAAAAGACAAATTTTAGTAGCATGAGGTTGAAGGACAAAATATTGAAGAGATTAGGGTTTAGGATTGAATGTAAAAGTTTTATATGAAGTGGAAAAATGAGAAATTGAATTTTTCAATGTAATTTAGGGTTTGTTGTGCAAAGAAAGCAATTAAGGAGAAAGGAAGTGAATTTAGAGATTGAGTGTTTTAATGTAGGAAATTGAAAATGATTTTTGTTCAATGGCTACATGCCATGTGTACAAAAATTATTCTTGACTACCCTACTATTTGGCTTATACATGGTTTTACACTATCACCTCAAAAGAGGCAGTAATTGCCTCTCCTATGAAGCACTATACGACCTTCTTTAAAGCTTCATTAATAAACATGAATTGTATAAAGAGTATTTGTCACAACATAAATTCATCATCATTCTTGCATTTAAGGTAGTTGAACAAAAATGCATTTCATTTTATTTCTCCTCCATCCACATGTAGGTCTTGAACGGTCACTTGCAATCAATCCAAACTACGACAAATGTCATTTGATGCAAGTTGGAGCATTTAATTTCAATTAAAGTGGAGTCCAATGGCATTTGTGGCATACCTATGTTTTGAATTTTGAAAATATTATTTTTAATGTTAAAAATTAAAAAAATTAATTTAGAATATATTTTGCCTTGTAGTTGCTAATAACCTCATCATAAATAAGTTGAAATTTGACCATTGGAGACCAGGGGACCATAAAACTAAAACTTTTAGATGCTTTTATATTAAGAGTCAAAAACATATAAGGTGGGAACCCCTGTTTGTGCACCATGTGACTATTCGTGCTACTTCATAGCCACTATGTTGTTGTATACTAAGTTTAAAATGTACACTATTGATATGCAATGGCGCAAATAGGATGGGTTTTGAAGTGTGGTAGAAATAGGGTCTTTTTCCTTTTGAAGCTTTGTTAATCTCTAAATGCCCAAGGCCTTGAGCCTCTAAAAAGTTTGCCCTAAATCGAACACAAAGCCAACATTTTGATAAGTTGTATCAACTTTTTTTTGAATTATAACCGTACAAATTCAAACTAGACATGCTAGAAATCACATAGGAAGAAAAGACACAACAATATCACTTATAAGTTGGAAGATTATAACATTTGACCACGAGGGTGTTAAAACTGTGAAAAAGTTTCAATTCACTTTTCACAAGTCAAACCTAAAAAATTGGGTGACCCAATAAAAGAAACCACCAAACGAAAAGAAAAAGAAAATGTGAGCCAGATAGTGAAGCGCTAGAGCCAAAGCCCATTGAAGGAAGCGCCACTCAATCTCGAACGATTCTCCTTGTCCGAAGTTCGTGGTAGCTTGGCTTGCAGCTCCAGCGTCATCTCGCCGTGGGATCATCACCTCCTCCGTCCTCCAAGTCCTTCACCTCTCCTGGTAGCCACCAGCCAGCAGCCGTGGGCCCCCATCTACAAAGCCTCTGGCACGCTACTCAAGCCATCGACGCTGCTCACAAAATTTCATATGGCGACATCAATTGATATTATTGCAAGAATGACGAGGAAAAAAAAAAGTTGCCAAAAAAGGAGGTACTAGTTCGGGTACAGGTAGATTTTTAGTTTTGGAACAAATGCGCAAATTATTCCACTTGAAGCAGATTTCCGTTTCCGTTTTCCGTTTTCTGTTTCGTTTCCCGTATCCGTCAGTGTGAGGAGGAAGGGACGAGAAGGGAAGGGAAGGATCGGGTCGTCGCTCCCGTAGTTTGTCTTTCTTGGGAGACTCGTGTTACATGTTTTTCTTATTTCCGTCGTCGGAGATGAGATCGGCATGGTTGTAAGGCAGGGATGAGGATTTGAGCGGTGCAATATGTTCCAGTCATGTCATTGGTGGAAAAGGAGTCAGTACGGGTACAGGTAGATTTTTGTTCTCGTTTAGTCTTGAAACAAATGCACAATTTATTCCAGTGCGAGCGGACATTTGTTTATGTTTTTTAGTTTCGTGTGAGGAAGAGGAGGGATCGCGTCCTCGCTCGCGTAATTTGTTTTTCTTCGAAGACTCGTGTTACGTGTGTTTCTTGTTTCGTCGGAGATGAGATCGGCGTGGTTGTGAGGCAGGGATTAGGATTTGAGAGGTGCAGTAGGTTCCAGTAATGTCATTGGTGGAAAAAGAATTGGAGGAAAGTAGGTAGAAGTACTGCAGGTGATTTTTCGGTTCTTGTAGTTCGGTTCTTAATTTTCGTTTTGTTGACGAGTAAGGGATGATTGCGTCGGTTGTCACTCGTCCATTCTCGTGTTAGTACAGGAGCGTGCACTGTACTGTGAAGTGGGCTTTTTTAAATTTTCGTTGGGGGTGAGATCGTCGTGCTTTTGAGATAGGGATGAGAATTTGAGAGGTGTAGTTTGTTATTTTAAAAAGTTTGGTGTGAAGCGGGAGCATTCTTGTGCTGGTAGTGTGTTTGGATCCGTATTGGTGTGCATTCGGGTTTTGTGGTGGAGTTTTGTGACGGTGCGAGCTTTGAGAGGTCGTGATTTAGCGCGGAGGATTGTCGACGCTTTGTATTGGTGTTTTGTTTTTCAGTAAGTTGCTGCGGTGCAATCCGGTGTTGCTGTAGCTGTGTGCGGGTGAGCCTGACCGTATTGTTTTCATTTTCATTTTTCAGTCGAGGTGTTTTCCACCGTCAGCAGTCTTGTATAGCGAAGCCTTTACAAGTGCGAATGGAGATGTGGACAGGGTGAACTTTTTTGCATTGCACCTGATTAGGTATCTCCTGAGCAGTTTGTTTTAGTAATTTCTGCGGCCTCGGGAAGCATGTATTCCTTTCTCTCCTTGCCGTGGACTTTCGAGGTGCGACGTGTTGGAGTGGTCGTTTCTCCGTGGAGTTATGGAATTCCTCCTCCTTCTTGAACGTGTTTTTGACTAGCAGAGAGTATAGTTTAGATAGTTCAAAATATTTCCTGGCACTCTCCACATGAAGGCTTTCAATCCCCTCTAGATATCCTCTGTTTATTTTCGCCTTTGAAGAGGCGATCCTTTTCCTAGGACGTACTCTCATCGGCTCATGATTGTGCTCACTTCTCTCTGTAGCCACAGTCGCTCCTCCTCCTCGTCCTCTGTGAGCGCACATTTACTAGGTTGATCTGTGAATAGAGAAACCACAATGCAGTCTCTAAGCTGGTGGTTGCATTGCCTGGTACTTCGAACATTGCCTGGACCACTGCAGCGGCGTGAGGAGCAGCGGTTGAGTCGGTTATCAGGATCAAGCGATGACGATGATGATGCAGAACAGGCGGCGCCGCTGCGTCCCGGAAGACCTTCGCCGTTTCCCACGTGTGGCTCCTTCAAGGTTTGCAGGAATGGAGCCTTCTGCTTGGTGGCTGCCCTGGCATTGGCCGTGCTGATCGTCCTGGTGATGCATTTATGCCTGGATGTCTGGCAACCCCCCTCCCATGTAAGTCGGTGGCTATATTTTATCATTTATTGCTGTTCGTTTGCTGACATACATGAAACTCATTCTCCTCCTCGAGTCATACGTTGCGATACGGCCAGGGTCGTGTTGTCATCTTCATACGCATGATACATCACCAATTTCTGCTGCGGTAATTTTTACAGGAACGATATTCCGAAGTAATGTTCTTTTCAGCTCTGGTAAACATTCCCAAGGGGTTAGGTAGTCGACAGCCTGGCCTTCGTGATTATGGCGTGCTCTCCATTCGTGAAGCACCCGGAGTCTATTTATTTGCGTTCCTGGATGAACATATTCCACTTTGCCGGGAATTTGGTTGTTACTGGTCCGCAAGTGTTGAGTTGCATGTTTTGAGTGCTTACACCGGAGTTTCTCTGTATCTGATCTTACATCCGACCCGTTTCTATGTAGGAGGAGAATTGGCCACAGATGTTCATCGAATCTATAGATAACAACAGCATCAGTGACTTCCTGAAGCACATCACGAAGGAGCCACATGTGGCAGGCACACAAGAGAATTTTAACACGGCTCAGTATGTAGAGTCTTTATTCAAGGAATATGGCCTGGATGCACATCACAAGGACTACGACGTGCTATTGTCATACCCCTTGCATCGATCGCTGGTACTTTCACAGCCAGACCACGAACCGATTTTATTCTTGCTAAAGGAGAGTGCTATTCCTGGCGATCCGTATACTAACAACTCAAAGGTTACTCCGCCCTTTCATGGTTACGCCCCGTCTGGAAATGCTTCAGCTGAGGTCGTTTATGCGAATTATGGACGAGAGGAGGATTTTCAGAAACTATCTCAGCTTGGTGTCAATGTCGGAGGGGCGATTGTTATTGCGAGATATGGTATGATTTATCGAGGGGACATTGTAGAGAATGCGGCACAAGCAGGAGCTGTTGCAGTTGTGATTTACTCTGATCCATTTGACTATGGAGGTAATCGCACACAAGGGTATTATCCTGATTCAAAATGGTTGCCCCCAAGTGGCGTACAAAGGGGCACCGTATTTAGAGGCATTGGTGATCCTTTGACTCCGGGCTGGGTGAGCGAATCTGATGCTGAAAGGTTGTCTGTGGATGACCCTGAAGCTGAGATGCCCCGAATCCCCTCACTACCAATTTCTGCTGAAGATGCACTTCCAATTCTGAGATCCCTTGGCGGGCCAGTATCTCCAGTAACGTGGCAAGGAGCTCTTGATTTGTCTGAGTATAAGTTGGGACGCGGCCCAGGACGACTTAACATCTCATATGTGGTAAAGTGAACTCGTGCCCGAACTAACATGGAATGATTTTCTGATGGTTCAGAATGTATAAGCAGACAACAACTGAGACATTAATGAGGACATGTTTAGTTGAATTAATATCGTTCTTCGCTTGACATTTTCCTTATATTAGTTTCAAAATCTGCATGCGGTCGTTGGGTTTTCACGTTGGAGCGGAATTTTGCAGGCAAATCAGACGGTGGCTCCTATTCGTAATGTGTTCGCTACCATTGTGGGATCACAAGAGCCTGACAGGTTCCTGACTATGCTCAACCTTCGTCGTTGTGTACTATTCAATCACGAGCCAGGGCATTCTGATCGTCGGCTTGATTTCGCTTCGATCCTTCATTTCCATTTTTGTGGCTTGAAACTTAGCCTCGAACATTTTAGTAATCCGTGATCTGTCCAGCCATGTTGAATGCGTTTCTTCTGTATTCCAGGTTGGTTATTCTCGGTAATCACCGCGATGCGTGGACTTTTGGGGCTGTGGATCCGAACAGCGGTACTGCAGCACTTTTAGAGGTAAGGAAGCAGCGTGGTTCAGGTTTGACGCTTACAGTGGCGAGGTGCCATACTTGTACGATGCGTTAAAATTCTCGGCATTCAGAACTATTACCCGAATGTGATTAGATTACGGGTAAAGGTTCCTAGTTCTTGTACTGCAGATCAGGGTTAATCAATACCGACTTCGATTAGATGTGTCATATTTTTGCAGCTGGCTCGGGTATTTGGCAAGCTCCTGGAACGACGTTGGCGTCCACATAGGACCATTGTACTGTGCAGCTGGGATGCTGAAGAATTTGGCCTGGTTTTTACAATCCCAAACTTGCTAATTTCGTGGGATCTGTTGCGTGCACTCATATCGTTTTGTGTCTGCAGAAATTTTTACGTAACTTGGATGAAAATGATTCAGCGAGTGCCAGGTTAACCACTATTGAATGGTTTCTACAGGTGGGTTCAACTGAATGGGTGGAGCAAAATATTGATATACTTGGTGCAAGCGCAGTGGCTTATATGAATGTAGATTGTGCAGTTGCTGGGTCTGGATTCAATGCACGAGCCTCTCCGCAGCTCGATGATCTCTTACTAGAAATCACTAAACAGGTTCGTTCATTTCAGCATTTGACGTGTTTGCCTGTTTGCTGAGCTCATCACCGGGGTAATATTCAGTAGCATACATTTTGGGAGAAGCTTTTATTTTGCTCTCATGTTACAATCATAGATCTTGCATCTTGCTAAGGCATTGAATATCGGATTCAAATTGTTCCTGACACAGAGTTTCCACAAAGTCTAGTCTTTAATGTGATTTTTTCCGAGCCTCTTCATATCCATCAACATGTGAGGTTACGAATTTACAGGTGACAGACCCAGACGACGTTGGCCAGAACTTGTACAAGGCATGGGTGCTCTCTAGCAAAACTAAGACTGCGCCTTTAGTAAGTCATCTTCGCTGACTCTTCAATATGTCTTTCGAGAAATAAGGTCAAGATTTCTGTTTCAATTTGTATCGAATTTCATCCAGACACTTCGAGGGCAATGGTCATTTGTCACCGACCTTTGAGTATGTAGTTTCTTGTTTCATTTCGAGTATGAGTATGTAGTATGTATTTTTGGGTCCTGCAATCATGGCTTCCTTGTCCTGAACTATCTCTCAGCTGCCCTTAACAGAATGAAAGCAGTTTGCCAACCACAGATTAAATTTAGATGTGTGGGTAGGTTGTTGATGTTTTAAAGCATGGCCTCCTCTCACGAAGTGATGTCTGAGAAAAGTGTGCGGTCCAGATTGGTAGGTTAGGAGGCGGGGATTCAGATTATGCATCCTTTCTACAACATGCAGGTGTTCCATCTATGGATTTATTCTATAGCGAAGGTTAGTAGCTTCAGCTTGACAAATATTTATGATACATGAATTTGTGTTAATCTGAGCTGTTGTGAGTCCCTGGTTTAGCACGAGTTTCCTCAATTACTGCGGCAGTCTTGGTCTCTTACTGATTCTTGTGTTCATGTGCAGAGTATCCTGTGTACCACAGTGTTTTTGATAACTACAATTGGATGGTCAAATTTGGTGATCCTTTGTTTCATCGTCATGTAGCTGGTAAGAGCGTTTTCTACAATTGATTTGTTACCCTTGAAGATTTATCAGCAACTCTTGTAGTCTAAGAAGTGTTTGTATTGTGTCGTGTAGTCAAACCTTTGTTGTGTATACTCGACGATGTCTATATCAATCTGAGATTGGCAAGCTGGTTGGATTTTTCCGTCGTGCAGTGACAAGTGTGTGGGGGTTATTAGCCTTGCGACTTGCGAGCGATGACATTCTGCCTCTGAATTATGAGACCTATGCCAACGAGCTTCAGTCGTACGCCCTTTCGATAGTTTTGCGACTGTCTGCTGCAAATGGTCCAGAAACTATATCCTGTGCCCCTCTTTTCTCGGCTATTAAAGATCTCCGAGCATCTATTCAGAAGTTGACGCAAGAGTTGAAGGTGAAGTTGCAGTTCTACATTGATACGAAGATGTATACATGCGGAAACATGTTATGCGGAATTTATGACTTTACTATCTTACAAGATCATGCCTTGTTGATGACTGAAATCTTATCCCTGTGCAGGCCGTAAGACAGGAAGGGCTGGAAGTGCAGTCAGAACCGACTTCGGGATTGTTGTACCGGAAGCGTGAACTCAATGATCGTTTGCTCCGGGCAGAGCGTGCTTTTCTTGACAGTGATGGAATCCCTGGTGCATCTTGGTTTAAGCATTTGGTATATCTCTTCACCTTTTGAACTCGATCAAATGCTCAGTTTCTAATGTAGTGGATTGATGGAATTTGGCGCTTGACATTTGCTTATACGGATATAGACGATGAGTAGGTCACAGCAGTTGTCGATTAGAGAACGCACATATCCATCAATCTCTGCATCTGATCATGTGTTTTGTCAGGTTTATGGACCTGTTGCAAACAACGCCTATGAATCCCTCTCCTTCCCAGGTATTTGGGACACTATTTACCAGGCAAAGAGTAACAGCAACGATGCTCTAAACACAACGAAGTGGGTGGCAGTACAGCATGAAATATTTCGTGCTGCACGTGTCACAGCTCGTGCGGCCCTTGTTCTGCGAGGCAAACTCACATGATGGTGGAGGGTCAAACCTCTGCACACGTTGGTCACCTCAATCTCGAGAGGTTTGGGGTTGCTCAATATACTTCACCAAGAGACTGAAAAGGTCTTGGTTTACGCTTTGTCAGTGACATGCCTACTTGCAGTTCACATGAAGTGTGCTGTGAGATCGAAGAACTCAAGCTGACTTGACTTCTTCAAAGTTGGACTTATTCGGATCTTGTGAAGTCCACCTGCTCGGGCTTTGTACTCGACAGCAACATGATCGAAATCCTCAAAGCCTACTTGGGTATTTGTGCTATGAGCTTGTTCTCAGCTTGCAATTTCCAGCGAGTTGCTATACTCAGCAACGTGATTTCGTGTGGCAAGAATATGGCGTATTATTGTTGAAGCGTGGTTACAACCTTGAGCGTCCTCGTCATGATGTGGGGAGAGTCGAACTTCTCCATTGCGGAGCTGAAAAGAATCCTCCTTCTGAGCACGGAACTGTCGACGGAACTTGAAGTCTTGAACACTGACGGTGGAAATCGCCCGCAAATTGCTTGAAGCACACTGTACGATTTGTTTTTGTACGAAACTATGAATTAGTTCCAGGCAAGCTCGTCATTATGAATACGTGGCATCTTCAGTAACGTTATTTGAGTCCTAGTCCTAGTGATTAACGATAAGACCATGGCCTTCTTCGGAAATGTAAAGAGTATGATAGGGGACCAATTCCAGCAGCTATTCATGTTTTTGCCCAGGCTTTGTGGAATACTGGAATTTGGCCCAAGAGTGTATGAAGTTCAGTAGGGTGTTGAAGTGTGGACCTTAAAAAGGTTGAAATAGGTGATGTGAAGTTGAATTTTCAGAAGTTCGCATTGTTGCATTTGAGGGTGGAAGTTGGTCTCTGGAAAGTGTTCATTGTCGTTGTATAACTTAATCCAAGGTTGAAATTTTCAGCAGAAATTTGAGAGCTTGCTGTGACCGTGCTGTTTGTGGGGTGAGTGTCGGAGTGGTGAAGAGTATTTTCATTTTCATATCATTTTGATTACGTTTCCAATTCATTTTCTATTGATTTTTCTGTTTTTTACGAAAGATTTTTATTTATTATGCATTCTTTTACAAATCAATGTGTATTGGGGTTTATTTTCATTTTCTATTCAGTTCAGTTTGATCTCATTTTCTATCTTGATGTAAATCTAAAAATCGGCATCAGAAAATCAAATTTGCAACATCCAATCAGAGCCAGAACCGGAATCCTATCTACCTTTTTTGAAATTGGGGGATGTCACAAAGATCTTTCAGTCTATTTTTGAGATACAGTAAAACTTTAAAGAAGTTTTAGGGCTGGGACTGGTATGACACATTACATTAGAGAGGTTATTTTAGGATGGGAGGGTCATTTGTTTTCATGACATTTGTATGTGTTAGGCCTAAACCAACAATGGCAATAGTATGTATGTGAGAGGTTAATTACTTTAGAGAGTGTTGCTTATTAGAAGTTCTATTGTATAATGCATTTATGCATTGAAATTTTTGACAAAATATAAGAATTTGGCTTTTTTTCTTACTTTCTTTAGTCTTGTATTATAGCCATTAATCATGGAAGACAGGTTTATCTGCAAATAAGTCAACTAAAAAATATTAGATCCTTGGATGAATAGATACATTTTTTGAGCACTTTTCTCGTTTTTGAATATAATAAAGCGCATAGTGTTGAGGTCAAAGAGCCCTAAGTGAAAGAAATTTCTAATAATTTCTTTGATGAATATATTTCATTGGATATTTTTTTGTCTACTACAATATTTTAGGGTTAGCAATTATAAACATGCAT
This sequence comes from Pseudoscleropodium purum, assembly GCA_963969395.1. Lineage (NCBI taxonomy): Eukaryota > Viridiplantae > Streptophyta > Bryopsida > Hypnales > Brachytheciaceae > Pseudoscleropodium > Pseudoscleropodium purum. Next base: position 8,355,190 of record OZ017803.1, read on the forward strand.
TTTGAGAAGCACAAGTACATTGATAGTATTTCCAAAGAAGGAATTGATAATTATATACAATTCCATTAGATTCAATGACTCATAGGGAATGCTATGTCACCATCAATACCATGATGCTATTGACACAAATTGTGGAATTAAAATCCACTCTTATTGTAATAAAATTTTAAATGTAATATAGGAAGAAATTTTGGCATGCATTCAATGTTGGCCAAAAAGGGGTTACAAAAGAGAGGTTACAAAAGAACAATTATAAATGAAAATAGACCATGAATTATCAGATCAAGATTTCAAATTGTGTTGGTTACTTTTTAGGTTCAGTTACGTTTCTCGTTACCAAAATATCTTACGTTACTTTTCTCGTTACTTTTCCCGTCAAGTTTCTCATTACGTTTCTTATGTTCGATTAGGGTTTAAGGTTCGAGAGGACCACCAATCCGAAGTCATTCTGACATGATTCGTGCTTCTGGCGATGTCGCGTCTGCCACAAGCTTGTTCTCTCACCATCATCGCAGCAGCTCTTCCAAAGGTAAATACTTCCAATTCTCTCTCGTTCGTTTCTGCAAGTTCAGCTTGCATTTTTCCACTAATCAGTGAAAGCGTGCTCGTCAAGTGAAAAACAAGCATTGTCCAGTATTGACTTTCCCTTTTCCGTTGTAGTCCGACCTCATTTCCACAGTTACCGATGTCTTAGCCTAACTAATTCAATGCGACTTACGATCAATCGAGGCCAATTATCTTCTCTTGCAATTTTTGCAATTTCTGGAGGGCCGCCTCCAGATTTGATCGCCAGTGTCGGAGTCCTGTTGAGAACCTCGCTCTGCAACTTGGCATTGCGACCTGCCTAGTGTGTACGCATTTTGTTTGTTTATTTGTTTGTTATTCATGAAAGCAATCTCCTCCCTTTTCACCAATGAAAGTAGATTTCATTGCGAACAAATATGTGTTAATCACTGCGGGCATCTTTCATGGTGTTGAAAGGGACTTATGTCTGATGTATGTATTTTGAGCCGGGTATATTGAAGATTTAGTTGTTTTTTTTCCAATGAAGACGATGACTCTATTTCTAAGTAGCATTGTTGTTTTGTGGTATTGTGCTTTGGCAGCTTTGAATTTGGAGCTTAATACAAGTCACTGGGGATATCTTTCATGGTGTAGAAAGGGATTTATGTCTGATGTATGTATTTTGAGCCGTGTATATAGAAGTTTTAGGGTTTTATTTCCAATGAGGACGATGACTTTGTTTCTAAGTAGCATTGTTGCGTTGTGGTATTGCACTTTGGCAGTTTTGGACTGTGAGCTGAATAGGAGGTGTCAGGGAGATGATGGACATGGATGAGCGGCAGGTGCCGCTACGATTGGACTTGGAGGACGATGGCGCGGAGGAGGATGAGGCCATGGCGGACCGGGGAGCCTTCGAGCGCGACTACGCGGATGAGCGTTCCTGGGAGGAGCTGCAGGAGGATGAGTCTGGAATGCTGCGCAATCCGCTGGATGTGGCCGACCAGCAACGCCAGCATCGGAAGCGGATGGCGGCCATGGCGGGGCCTCACATCCAGCGTGGTATCATCCGCTACGTCTACGTTTTGCTCGATTTCTCCCGAGTGAGTGAGCCTCACACGTTTAGTTGTTGTAGGATTGATGAATTCAGCTCCTCTGAATGCGGGTCACATGCACACGTCAACATGCGCCACTGATTTCCTCACATTGTTTGATATTGGGATGATTCAGTAGTCAGAGGTTCACATAGCTCAGAAATGCTTGATGATTTGCCTTGAAACATTGCAATATATAATTATGAATTATGCAATGGAAGATTGTCCCAGAGTTAGGACTGAGAACTGTAGTTCCTGTCTCGAGTTGAATGAAATGGGACTGAATCGAAAGGCACTCACCAAATTGCTTCCACTTTTTGCCAAGCCTAGCACTGTTTTTCTACGTAAATCGACATTTTCATTTAAATGGCGAAATTTCAAGAAACTGGCTCTTCTTTAGACGCCCGTTTGGAACCTCAGATCTATACTAGTCCTGGGTTTTGCAGCTTTGTGCACTTGAATGTCTCAGTTCTGGTGCTCTGAAACATGCCATTTTATCGAATATGACATTATTTTTTTAATGGTTGAATCGGTTTTGATACGGTCGTTTCATTCACAAGTACTTGATCGCATTGCCTTGAAACATCTTCATGACGATGGGCACATACTTAGGGTTGGGAAGTGGAGTTGTGTGGTATGACATGGGAATAGGTCAATTATAATAATCGGGGTAATGCATGGCTTCCCATACAGGCAGCTGCAGAGACGGATCTTCGACCAAGTCGAATGGGCATTGTGGCTGATTGCGTGGAGGCCTTTGTACGGGAGTTTTTCGACCAGAACCCATTGAGCCATTTAGGGATGATACTGCTCCGGAATGGGATTGCGCACCGGCTGACCGATTTGAGCGGCAGCCCTGAGGCGCATATCAGGGCTCTCCGAAGCAATATGGAATGTGCAGGGGATGCTTCGATTCAGAACGCTCTGGATCTGGCACGGGGGTATTTGACTCAAATTCCAAGTTACGGGCATCGGGAAATCATGTTAATCTTTTCGGCCTTGAGTACCATCGATCCCGGAGACATCATGGAGGCCGTGCAGAAGTGTAAAGAAGCGAATATCCGGTGCTCTGTTGTGGGTCTATCTGCAGAGATATTCATATGTAAATTGTTGTGTGATCAGACTGGAGGCATATACTCCGTGGCTTCCAACGAGGTATGTATCAATGTTAGTGCATGGCTATCGGATTTCGAATATGATTTGTGTTACGGTGTTCACGATTTCTTAAGTCATTTCTCTGCTTTGATTCTGTATCCTTCAATCGGTTGTGGACGCAAGGTGCTCTCTGAAACCTGGTCACGTGAGAATTTCCTTTTTGTGGACAGAGGTCGAGACGTTCTGGAAATTCTTTAGAATGAGGTCGGTGTGTAATTTTAGTCAGGAAAGATAACTCTTTCTTTAATGCAGCAGCCTTCCTAGATTCCTATGAGCATTGAGCTGTCGCATAAGACCAAATTTCATTGAAACTTTGGGAATTTTTTATGACTCTTACAAAATTTGTGATGCCTTAATAGGCCCATTTGAAGGAATTGATTATGGAGCATGCGCCTCCACCCCCAACGCAAGCTGACATGTCTGTAGCAAGTCTGGTACGCATGGGGTTTCCTCAAAGGGGGGCTGAAGATGCAGTGGCTCTTTGTGCGTGCCATAGAGAAGTCAAGATAGGAGGGGGCTACACTTGTCCTCGTTGCAAGGCCAGAGTCTGTGAGCTTCCAACGCAGTGTCACATATGTGGCTTAACTCTGGTGTCTTCTCCACACCTTGCACGGTCATACCATCACCTCTTTCCCGTCGCCCCTTTTGAAGAGGTTGCGAACATGGCCGTCTCAAACGGATGGGAAAGGTTGTCTGGGAGTTGCTATGGGTGCCTGCAGGAGCTGCCGACCCCAGGTAGAGTCTCTTTAGTTCTTAAATTCATAAGGATCTGAAGCCATGGCTCAAAATACCTGCTGTCATCCTTTCAAATTCTCTTATTAGTGTAATGTATCTCTTAGTGAAATGCTTTGTAACGATGTCGGACATTAACGGTGTTTTGTTTGTGGAATCGCAGGAGGGAAGGTCAAAGGGGTTCGACTGGAATGCCCCCGTTGTAGGCAGCATTTTTGCTTTGATTGTGACATATACATTCATGAGAGTCTTCATAATTGTCCTGGTTGTGAAAGTACTTCAATCTCATCGTCACATCCTTCTCAATAACCAATTATTTTGCCGAAGCCTGATTTCCATTTCCACCATGTGCAAGTCTAGGTGATTATTTTGACATCTTGGAGCTCTGGTGTTTGTTTTTCCAATTGTATGAGCTTGTTTACTCTTTGGGACTGTTTACAAGCTCATACAATGAGTTGTATGCGCTTATTTCGTTTCTTCTGGCACACAACGTCGCTGACAAGTTGCAGGCCTGGATTGCCCGTTTTTTATCCAATTCTCATGATAGGTCATGCCTGCAGAGCTCACATGAGGCGAACTTCCCTTTCTAGTTGTGCACTAGGATCCAGAACAACTGGCAGTATAATCTTTTGGATGGAGACTGACATTTACACCAACCTTTTTTGCTGCTGAGGACCCAAATGTAACTCCGTCTTTTGGAGGTACAATGTACATTATTTTGACACGCTGTCGTGTAATTTATCTACCATGGAAATACACTAATTTTATCTACCATGAAAATTTTCTACAAGAGACTTACGGGATCCAGGTCGCTCTGGACCAACGTGCTTTTTATGGAATAGTACCTGCAACAAGCCTTCACACTACCGGAGCAATTCTGGAGGGACGGAGTCAAACCTGTCAGAGTGTGAAATTTCGCCTGAAAAAAACGTGCTGCTCTGGACTATAACTTAAGTTCCAATCAACCTAGATGTTCATGTCCAGGGTTTGTTTTGTTTTGTTTTTCATTTTTTATGAAGTGCCAAAGTGACCATGTAAAATATTATAGCGGTGCTCTAAATATCACATTAGCACTTATTACATATTGATAATTTTGTTTCCATCCACAATTTGACAATTTCATCCAAGTTTTGTTACTCAAAAGATTTGTGGTGAAATTTTATTGCCATTTTTTAGCCAAATTATTTTTTCCTGGCACTACAGTATTCCCCCCCCCCCAACAAGGGCCTGTTTATGTCATTGGCAGAGATGATTGTGCTCTACCTTAATATAGTGATGATCATGAAGAGTGATGATGCATTTTTTTATTTTATTTTTTGGAACGAATGGCAAATCCATTGCATTAGTGAAGAGTGATGATGCATTTGAGGAAGGATATTTAAGCTATTATTGAGGCGAAAAACACGCCTCAATAAGTCGACCTCAAAGAGGTAATCACTGCTCTCACTGTTTAAGCTACCGCTATTAAAAAAACAAAGTAAAAGCTTCAGTTGACCAAATCGAACTCGCCGGCCACATCCGTTCCCCACCACGAAGCTCGTGTGATCCGAAGCTCCGAACCCAGCAACCGACCTCCTTGCCTCCGTCCCTACACCTTCCGTCCGCCCAAGCTTTTTCCACACAAGCAATTCCATGCCATAAGCTTTTTCCACATAAACAAACAAGCTTTTTCCACGCAAGCAATGTTTTCCACGCAATCTGTTGCACACAACCCCTACAAGAACTGCGTACCGACCTTCCCTCCGTCCTCCCCAATTCCTCGCCTCAGTCTTCCGCCCATTTACACTCCATTTTCACACGCCCCGCAGCCATTTTTTCACACACATTTCTCATTTTCCGAGGTCGGTTTCCACGCGAGTCCGTCCGTCCGACGCGAAGAATCGCGAGTTCCAAGAGATCGATTCCGTCGGTCGATCATTCGTCTCCAGGCTCTCCAGTAGTAGTACTAAAGATGGTCGATCCATCACTCCTGCCAGGGCCAGTGTGCGAGATTCCGCCTTGGGTTCCTTGGAAATTCGACTGAGTTTCCTTTAAAGCTGTTGACGAGGTGCTTCGGGCAGGTTCGTGCTCTTCTTCTTCCGTCCGTCCGTCCGTCGTGTTAAGTTACTGTATCAGTTTGGAAAACCTCGCCGTCCTCGCGCACAGTGAGTAGTGCTGCTGGCTCTTGCTCATCGGTCTGAATCATTCGACTGCCTGTTGGGATTCCCAGTTTCCGTCGCATCACCACCGCCCCCCTGATTTCTTGGCTTTGGTTCAGTTCTTCGGGTTTGCGACTTTGAGTTCCGTTCGGGGAAGTCGACTTTGAGTTTCGTTGACATGGGAGGGCGATTCGGAAACTGCCCGCGGAGTGAGAGAAGCCGTGGCCGAGAAGACTCACGGGTGGGGTGCAGTTGTGGATATGGAGTAGTCGTTTTCGCACGTTTCTTTCTGACTGGAGTGCTGTAGATTCTTCGCTTCTGGAAATCGGACACGTTTTGGAACTGTGGGTTTCGCATTTTGAATATTCAGGGGTTTTAGGGTTTGGGGTCCGTTGGGTGGTGCGTTGGTGAATCTGCAACGTGCGGGAAAGCCTTAGGAGTCACGTGTAGCGTGCGGGGAGAGGGGCACTTGCTTTGGTTGTGACTTCGGAACGGAAGCTTTCTGTGCTTTTAAGTCTCGAATTTTGAGTGTTTTTCTAGCAGTTTGTTCTTCTTCTGTGTTGTAGTTTTTGTTGTAGTTTTTGCAGTTGGATTACTCTGGTGCGGGTTTTGTATGTATCGTTTGAGATCCCGTATCTGTAACATTATGCACTCAGTAGCTCCTTCACAGGAATCCTTGCCATTTTTTGAGGGGTGAGCTTCCTTAGAACGTCGCGGTTTGGTTATGACTTCAGAACCGCAGCTCTCTGTTTTGTAAGTCTTCGAATTTGAAGTGTTCGTAACCCGCTCATCCGCAGAAGTCGATTTTCTTTTTCTGGATTTCTTTCCTCTCTTTGTGTTGTGGTTCGACTACTCTACTGCAGGAAACTTCGTGTGTAGCGTTTGACAAACCCCGAGTCTTTCCCCATTATGCAACATTCTGTAGCCCCTTCCGAGGCATTGTGACCAAGTGGATTTCGAAATCATCTCGTTTCTCACCCCTGCACTTCTTCCCACCCCTCTTGCAGGTTTCCCCAAGTAGCGTTTAAGAGTTGGTATCTGTAAACTAGGCTTATTACACGATCTCCGAGAGCCCCAACCAAGACATGTCTCTGAGAGCACCATCTCTCGAACCCAATTGTGAGCACACACTACTCAACCACAACCTCGTCATACCTTGTTCATTTTCTGTGCTAGAATGATCCCAACACCGTCATTCGCATCCCAATCCCAGCAACAACAATGACAGGACCATCCCACCACCACCAAGCTTCAGATCCAGCTGCTTCCCCACCAACACCGCTTACATCAGACGGGGCCTTCGTAGTCGTGAATCTTGACAATGGCGAAGCCGCCGAAGCCTCCGATTTGAAGCCTCCGAGCCCTAAATACGGCTCCCTCGGTGACGACGTCGAGCTCGGCCACAACAAACGCAGCGAGCCCACCCCCAAGCACGTTTCCAATTCTTCCAAGGACGACGCTGCAGACGGGGAGACTATCTGCCGCGTCTGCCACTTGGGCTTAACCTCCGGCAACAGCGAGAGTATCGTCCTGGGGTGCGCTTGTAAACAAGACCTGGCGTTGTGTCATCGTGATTGTGCGGAGGAGTGGTTCAAGATCCGAGGGAACACTGTGTGTGAGATTTGTGGGGAGACGGCGAAGAATGTGAAAATTTCTCCTATGGAGTCTGCGAGTGTGAGTACTGGAGGAGCTGCTGTGGTGAGGGTGGAAGGGGAGGAGGCGGGGGGCGTTCTAGGTGTTCAACGGAATGGAGCGCAGCAGCAAGCGACCACTATGTCCAGGCTTAGGTATTGCTGGCAGCGTCAACTTGCGCGCAATGCGCTTCTGGTTGCTCTTGTTGTGGTTTGCTCTGTGCCGTGGTTCTTCCGTGTGGTCAAGTTTGGGATTTAGGGGACTTGAAACTTCGTTCACACATTCATTTGAGTTTGAACTTATCAGTTTTGAAAAACTGCCCAATTTGGAGCGAGATTGGTTGTTACAGGAGGTTTGCCACTCCTTTCTTGTGGATCCCAGGTGGAGATTGGTTCGTCACCATAAACAACTGATAGATTCTTTCCTGACTTACCATGTCTAGGCTTAGGTATTGCTGGCACGTCAGCTTGTCCGCAATGCGCTTCTGGTTGCCCTTGTTGTGGTTTGCACTGTGCCGTGGTTCTTTCGTGTAGCATTCATGAGGAATTCGAAATTTCACTTACCACTCTTTAGACCTTTAACATATTAGTTTTGGAAGGCCGCCGAATTCGAAGTGAGAGATCGGTTGTTACAGGAGGTTTGCCAGCCCTCTTCTTGTGGATCCCACGAAGTTGGAGATTGGTTGTTACAGGAGGCTTGCCAACCCTTTTCTTCTGGATCCCACGAAGTTGGAGATTGGTTCGACACCGTAAGCGACTTATAGATTCTTTTGTGACTTTACCGTATCGTACTGTGGTAGAGAGAACCCTTTTGGGACTTTGCCGAAATTTTTTGCGACTACTGATTCCTAAAGTGTAGAAAAGATGTACTCGTAATCTGGGTGACGACATATTTGAGGTTCGATTACCCCTATTGTTTGCTCTTTCCATCTCTGAAACTTTCCTTTCAGAAATTTTCGATTACGATCGTCTTGGTTTCCGAAAGATGGAAAATCCTTATGCCAGCTGTCATCAGTGGGGTCAAAGTGTTGGAATGATATTTCACCAATAGAGCAATAATGTTAAGGAGCGGCTCAGGTAGCAGCAGAGAAACGGTACGATAATAGCACTCAAGAGCGTATGGAGTCCAGGGTGGAGGTTTAGGGTTTTGTCAGCCAAGTTGGTTCTGTTTTGCACATTCAGTGAGTAGCGCTTTCTGTGCAGGGTATGATTGTTATGTCCTATTCCAGAATTTCCAATGCGTTAAGTGCCGAGTAACACTACATTGTTAAATGGGTTTGTGTTTTGTTCTCCATCTTCAAAATCGTGTATTGTATCGCAGATTATCACGTACCACTGATTCGGTCATGCGCTCAGATCACATTTTGCCTATGCATTTGAGTTTCTGTTCACGTTATTAATGAAGGTTAATTGAGGCTTGGTACTGGGTAGATTTAGCTTGCATCTGAACCACTCTATTAGTTCTATGAGTTCCTCCTCCTTTAAACTTGCCTTTGATATTTCTGTGGGCGTGGTTTTTTTTTTTGTTTCTTGAGAACTCACACTTTCTGTTAGTTTTAAGGTTTATAGTTGCTGATTATTTTTCCATGTTTTTAGAGTTTACGTTTGAAGGAAGGCATCAAGGTTAATACGTGTGCTTTTAGGGGTCCAACTCCCAGTAGATTCTTTTTATTTTGCGCTAAGTCCTATGATTAGAGTTTTTATGGGATTCTTAATTTCAAGGGGACTTACACATCCTGTCCATGTTTTTGTTTGTGATATCAGGTACTTGTGGACCAACCAACTCATCAGAAATTCACTACTCGCAACCATGATTGTGGTCTTCATGGTCCCGTGGTTCTTCCGCATCGCCTATTTCTAGAAAATAGGAGAGCAAAAAAACAGTCTCTCTCGCTTCTCTTGTAATCTTTACTTTTTAGAAGATGTAGATAGGGCCGTTTAGCAGCAGGTTTTTTCAGGTGAGCGTCCTGCCTTTGTAAATTTATCAAAAGATCTGTAAGGCATTGCTTTTGGTCTGTTTTCTTTGGACTTGCGGTTGGTTGAACTCGTCCTTTGTTTTTTCATTTTTTTTCATTTTTTTTTCATTTTTTTTGAGCATTTGGGTTATTGTGTCAGTGAAGGAAATGCTGGAATGGTACAATGATTGATCAAAAACGTTGCTGCTTGTATTTCTTAGTTCACATGGCGTGGTTTCACAAATATTATTGGCAGGTAAGTCTGACTTACCCTTTCACATTCATGAGCAAGTTCACTGAAATTAGTTTCACGTATGATTGAAAATGATAACTCTGACTATGATCCAAATCAAGTTGATAGTCCTGACATCAGTCGAGTATTGAATCGTTTCACTATTTTAGGATTGGCACATCACAAACAAGTACAACCATAAAATGTGCAGCATAAGTGAATAGATTCTGTACGAGCACGACACTGGTTTAAAATTTGGTACAAGTAACTTAAGGTACTTTTAAGGTTCACTGACTGAATTTGAAGGCTTTCTATGAATGATATTGCCCAAAACACGATTGCCAGAACTGTCCTTTGGCTCCGTGGTTGTGGAAGATGAACACCAAATTCCTCTTATCTTCATTTATCAAAAGAGTTTTATCCAACACCTCGACCCAAATCTACATTATAGTCGAGGTGGACACGTTAGGGACTGTTCTTAGGTTGGTAATCTGCTTGTTATCAAAGTTGGGTTCATAAACTGAAGCCTCATACCAATGTAAAAAACGCAATTGTGGATGCAGGATTGACAGCTTGTTCCTGCCACTGCAATTCAATGTTGCATTCATAGTCTAAATGTATGTCAGTAGCTATTTTGCAACAGGACCAGTCAATGGCAATTCTATTTGAAGGCCGGAAACTGAGATTGATTCCGGTCTTCAATTCTTAAGTAGCATCATGAGTGAGAATATGATTAAGCTCGAATCTAGGTGCACAGTAATGTTTACCTGAAACATGTTGGCCCATGCAAGCAATTTTACAAAATCCAGTGATGCGAAGTGGTTCACCTTCTTCATGGATTTTCTCATGTCCTTGGATCAGACAAGGAGTTGATGACGAGTTCGAAGCTGCCCTGCTCGTACTGCTTGTCAGCATTGGATCGTGGCGTGCTCCTCTTCACAGGTTCAATTGATGATTCAGCATTTCCCCTCTCGAGTAGGTTGTGGATGCCACCTTTGTCCGAGGCCATTAAACTGTCCTCCGCCAAAGCTGCTTTGATCGCAGGATGCAGATACGCTGTTTCTAGAAAGCTCCTCACATCTAGGTTGGGCTCAAGAGTCCTTTCTAAATTGTCCTTCGCTCGGGCTTCCTGGTGACCATCACATAGGCGCCTCCTGTTAGACAGCTCAAACAAGGGACCTCATTTGTTTGGAGTACCTTTTCCTGTGGGTTGAAAGTCATCCATTTACAATACATTACGGTAGTCATCCGGACAAAGCGCTTGAAAGGAAAGACTCTTTTAGGTTCTGTCCCAGTCAAAGATGCTTCAATGAGATGCCTTGTACGTGCAATGACAGCAATGCCTATAATCCAAGGTAATCTCGGCTCGTGTAGGGACCTTGTTTTCCAAACTTCAACATTTGATGACTTATTCGTTTGTATCCAAGGAATACAAATTCTAGTGCTTCGGTATCCTTTCAAAAATGGGGACAAGATCCACCAAAAAATATTGAATTCTAATTAATGGAAAAGCACGCGAAACTACTGAAGCCGCGGGAATGGGTTCTCTACATTTGTGCCACAATCAACGGGAGCGGAGATGCATCAGGAATCTAGAACATTGCTGATTGCTGACCAGTGTACTAAAAATCTACCATCATGGTGAACGCGTGTCCCCCTAATGGACGAAAATGAGAGATTTGAGCTCTTTCTTTCAAACACCACTCAAGAAGAAAATATATAATTATATCAAACCTGTAATGGGTACTGGTCGAATGCAGGTCCATATCGCTCCATGCAGTACAAATGAAAGAATATTGTTATAATGGGCAGTGGTAGCAAGAGAGGAGTAGACGCTGCAGACCGTTTGATTGAGAAGAGCCCAATCAAGGTGATATGGGTAATCAGAAGAGCCACTACAATAAATCTATGTACAAGAGGCCAGAATGCAGCGGAACTTTCGTACTTTGGCTCGTAGACATTAATCACCTGGAAACAATCGAGCTATGTGAGGCTTGGTTAGTGTGATTGCCAGAATAACGAATGTTAGGTTTATTCAGCCATAGAAGTTGGATCTCACCGACTTTTTTACCAGAATAAAAAAACACTTAGACCATTCGAGCAATTCGAATCAACGCGGGCAGATCTCAGTTCAGACGCCAGAATTTCATCAGTATTATTACTGGAATATTTTCAAAACAAATTGCTTGACGAGTACGTTCAAGCAGGAAGTGCTAGATTTCTGGTCCAGCAAAACCTTAGTTCCTACAGAACAGAGGAAATTCACTCTTGCATGGGACACCTTTGGCGAAAATTGAACCCCAGATCAATTTGAAGTATAGTATCATCAACCAGGTTCACATTGCGAAAATTACAAGAACTGATCAGTTTAACGATAAATAGGTGGAAGCTTGGAAAACAGAAGTAGGTACCTGGTTTCGATATATGATATATCCAAAGGCGAAGAAGACAATAGTGAATGGCAAGATGAGCGGTGAAATGACTGCATAAACTAGGCCGACGAGAAAGTAAAGCCCCAATTTTGGCAAAAGTGCATGGTATTGAGGCGTTGTGAATGCCATTGCTTTATTTCTATCTCTCTCCGTTTTCACGATCACCATATTCTGCAAATGATACCACAAAAAGGCCCAAAGCCGCAGAGCTTCTGCTGCAACAGTCGACCAGCCATCCACCATTATGTACGTGATGAAAAATGTCGACTTCATTGGTATGGAACTCCCGAAAGCCTTAGGGACCCTGCAACAGACAACCATGAAATGCTCAAATTAACATGGACGTCTTACTGTGCGGCTGTGCACTTCATCAATCACCAGCTGTCCTACCCTTGACATGTTCAGCGAATTTTATCCTGAGGAAATTCACGATGTTATGTGTGGGAAATGCGCAATTTATGTACAAATTATCAAGAGGCACAAAAAACTCTTGAACCTGATTGGGGAGTTGATATACTGCTTCAGTTGCTCAAACACAGAACCGACGATAACATTGCCGAAAAAGACGTTGACGACCATAACAATGAAATATTTCGTGGCGGCACTTCTCTCAATTTTTGATAATGAGACACGGCCTTCAAATTTAGAGAGAAACATCATCAGCTGAGGAAGAAACGTGAGCGACAACTTCAGCGAAAGGCCTGGCAGAAAACCTTGGAGCACAGACCTTATAAATCTCCTGAAAGAATGGCATCACCAAGTCAGTAATGCATACTGCCTAGAAGTTGTTATGTCCACTGTCCACTTTTCACGTTTGCTAGAGTAGTTACAACCTTTCTGGAACTTTTAGTGCATATCTATCTAGGAAATTTCACCTTCTAAAAGCACAGAGAAGATAGAAGCTTACTGATCAATGAGAGGCTTGAGGAAGTGGAAATTCTTGTCTAAAGAGTCCAAATTCGCCAAAGATTGGACAAAGGTAATTGGAATCATGAAGAAAGACGCAATGAAGAAGATGATGAATCCCACGAGTAGCTGTCGTGAAGTTAGCTCCATGTAAGGTATAGACAGATTATCCCAGCAGACATCCCGAGCTTCTGGAGCCCAATCTGTCAACCAGCACGTTGAATCCTTGCTTTGTTGCGTTTGTGCGCACACTGCAGCTCCCCATCGTGAGTCAAACGACACAAACCCCGCCTTCATCACACATTTTTCATTTGACAAGATGTGGCACCGCAGAGTCTTAATCTGCCAAAGCATGGAAGTTCTATGTCAAATGCATCTCACACCTCTTTGCACAGTGCCTACCTAGACTTTCACTAACGTCTTCACAACTATGACTGAGAGCCCATGTTACCAATTCTGAACATATGCCACACACCTGATGTTTTTCACATGCTCGTAAGAGAGATACAGAGAGGTGCTAGTTGATTGGATGTCAAACAATTATTGGAAGGAAAATCGTGCGGAGTAGATGAGATTTATGCATTTCCGAACTAGTAATCGGATCTCGATGAACTATTCAAAAAGAGACATGGTTGACTCAGAACCGAAAGTCGACTCTAAGAAATACATTTCCTACACCTACGTGATATGCTGGAGTTCCACGGATAAAGGAAAGCAAGAAAGAAATACCTCTTCAGTGATCTGATTAAGTTTGGAAGTGTAGAAGTCGATTGCATCGACTTTCTCTCCAACTAGCCGTAAACATCCTCTCTGTGTCACATTATGTACCATCCTCAGTTAATGTTCTCTTTCATGCAAAAACACGAAGTTATTATCTTTTCTTAGTCTCGCCATTATCTTCTAGTAGGACATGATAACAACGTTCATGGCATCATGGGAGAAGAACCAAGAGAATCAAAGAGTTCAAGCAGTAAGAAACGTTAGAAGAGATTACCCTAGTTGTTGGCCGCTTGCTCGGCCGCTTGGAAGTCTGGTTGACTGCATGTTGCTTCTGAAGATAGTCTATCTTGTTTAAACATTTTTCCTTCTCTTCGACAAGTAGAGATAAATAATTTGCATCGTAAACAACCTGCAATGTCCCAGCGTTAACCATGAGAGTCTAATTCTACATGTAGACCTATTGAGACCACCCTTTGTATGTGACAATCCAAAGAGGAAATCCTGTTCGGCAACGAGATATGGTCACTTCCGGGCACATGTAGGAGAACCTGGTGGGTGCAATAGTGCTCTGAGTGATTTTCCTTGAAGAAGTTCTCTATCTGCTGGCTCACTTTGATCTGCCGGTCCTTCGGAACTTGCCTCACCAGGATCTGCAAAACGTGAGCAACTCATCAGAACACAGTGTTGAATATCTTACCCAAAACTCTAATTTCCAAGATCAAGAACACCTCTTGATGAATATCACTTCAACTAGGATATTCCAAAAGCTTGAATCACATCACATCTCTAGCTAACCCACACCCAGGGGCAAGTACAAATACAACCAGGACAGAGGAACTTAAAAGCCAGGGCTGGCAATCTGAATGTTGAATGCAGAGATTGAAGGGAATTTACAGTGAATTGATCAGGACGCCGTTTCTGAGCAGCAAGAAAGTTGAATCGTAAGTTTTCCACTGTTTCATATTCTTTGAAGAGAATGAGGCAAGTCCAAGCAGTGTACAGATAAGCTGCCATTAAATGAGCCCAGAGCCTGCCCTGCGCGTGAGGAACAATTTTTCATTTTTCATACCGTCAATGGGATCATTAAACAATCACTAGAAAGAGCTTTCAACTGTAGCTCAGGTTTACACCAACATTTCAGGAACATACCGTTTGGATTTGTCGTGCACGTTGGCAATGGAGATAGTGTCGACCGCGCTATACGCGAAATTAGGATTGGCAGACTGGTAAGATAGAAGCTCATTGTCGGTTTTGCTAATGGGAATCAACACCAAACAACCCCACACCAACATTGGTGAAAAAATCTTCAACCTGCTCGGAGTCACGGATAACTTCAACTTCAAATTTCAAACAATCGCTCAATGAAACTCAGATTTAGGGAAACCACTTGATTGATCGATCTGCTATAGAACCAAAATTCGAGCACAGGGATATATAGAGATCTCACCCGAGTAGAAACACGCGCAGAAGAACAGCAGCATCGAGACCAGCGTGCTCAATTAGTTCTGCTTCCGGCATGCGAAGAGTAGCCCATATCCAATCCATCACATGAGCATAGCTCTGAATATTCAAATTCACAAATCTTCCGATAGGGTTGGAGCTGCTGCTCCTGGACTCGAACCCTCCAACTGCTGTACCAGCTCTCTGTTTCTGCCCATTGAGAAACCATTTGGGAAAATACACTCGCGCATTCATAGGCTGGTTCTTTAAAACCGCAAACGCTAGTAAGAGCACAATAGAGGTCACGATGTTGATCCATGCCGCTGTCACTACATCCAGAATATTTCCAGCCATATTTTATTACTGTTTTCAGCAAGTTTGCTACATTGATTTCCAGCGTCAGTGCTACAATGTAATCCTGGTTGGAAATCTTAGAGACCCAAATGATTTCCACTGTCAAACATGCTAATTCCTTCAATTGTAGTAGGGCAGCTCAAAAGATTGTCGATAACTAATGCTTTCAAGAAGCACTTCCGTTTGATTGCCATTCTCCACATCGTTCTTCCCGTCGATTTTGATGCATTGATACGATCATGCAGAAAATCTTAAACCGTAGCCTCATTCCAGAAATTTTCAGCCCGCTGCAATGTAATTCCGCAAGGAAATCATTCAAACCTAATTACTCTGAGACACCATCAAACATGCTAAAACTTCAATAGAGCAGCTCCAAAGGTTCATATTACCAATTAATACATTAACGCATCATTTTCGTTACATGTTGTCATCCTCCTAAAGACTCCTGCAGTCGATCTCTAAGAGTTAATGCGACAATTACAATCATGCAACACCTACTCTGCACTTGCAACCTCCTGAAACAACAGTACTAAGGTTGCCACATTCCAGTAATTTACAGCCGACTACAATATATATAATCCCGTACAAAATCCCTGATACCTAATTACACTTAGAAACCTAAACGCGCTACGACTCTCTCAAACATGCTAATTCTTCCAATATATTGCTTGTATAATTAAAGCAGCTCCAATTCAAAGGCTGATGATAAACTATTCATTCAATTCTTGGGAGCGCATTTTAATTTATATACGCTGCGATCTCTATGAATGCGATAATCAAGATCTTGCAAAAGCTAATCAATAAGAATTCGGAATTCTTCTACAGTAGCAGTATTAAGCTTCGGCCAGGCATTGAAAGACTGAATTGAAAGATGTGCTTGCCAAGAATTTTCTCAAATTTCCACTGTACGTCCTGATCTCTTTCAAACTTAATCTGTCGCTACTACTCCCCGTGACAGTGATGGAAATTCGGGATTGAATCGAAAACGAAGAGCAATTTATGGTCGATTGAATGCGTTTCCAACAGGGATCAAGGCTAGGTCGAGAAAAAACACATGGAGCAGGAACCGCACCTTCATGACTGCATGATGGCCAGTTGCGGGACACGGTCTTAAGTAGAGGGTCCTATGACCAATCGCTTCCGACCTACTTCACAGCGCGTGGTCTCAGGTAATGGGTCCAATTACCGGGCATCATGCTGAAAAGGACTTATGGGGTGAAGCAGCCTATTACCACCCAAATGACAATTCCGCACTCACGTGCATGTGCATGTGCTGTACATTTTCGTTCTGAAATGTATCCTGTGGGTATATAAGGACGGAATTGTGATTGGGGGCAGTAATAGGCTGGTTCACCTTATTACATGTTAGAATTACCATTAGAAAGTCTTCTCTTCTTGGAAAGGAATGTCGTCTGAGGACCACTTCACATTATCTCCTGAGAATTGTTAGGCAATCTATTCCCTCCCCCCCAAAGTGAAAAAATAGCAGCCATTTGGATGAGATTAAAAAAATTAAGACCACCCTTCATTGCTATGTGATGTGAATTTTAAAAAAATATCATTGAAGTTGTTGGCCAATTGCCTCAAGGGGTAAAGTTTGTTTGTGAGCAATTTTTTCCTTTTATCACTTTATTTCTCATCTTTCCATCTACATTTCTCTTGGCCTCCTTTGTCCCTTGAGCCTCATCATTAGAATCCAAAATCCTTTTGTATTTGTGAATTATCTATAGGAGCATGTTGTAGCACTTGCGTTTTCACCATTTTGGTTGATCTCTTGTTGAATGATTTTTTGAATAAATGTATAAGTGATTTTTGTAGTTGAAATTTGGTACAGAAGAAAAATATTTATTCTTATTGCTAGTTAATTCTTTTGTCAATTCCCTCATTTTATATAGTTGCCTATATTTGTTGTGAGAGGTATTCTACCTTGTATCATAAAATCAGTCCTACTCTCTTTTGTAATGAATTCAAATTGTTGACAATATCATAACATAGTTTAATTTTAGTAGTTGCATAATATAATACCAAAATCCAACACAACTTTCTAATGATTACATATTAATTTGAATTCAAATGTTCTTTCGAACTATTTCTCATTTTGGTGTAAAATGGCACATTGTTTCAAATGATTTGAATCATTGAGAAACAATATTGAATAATTTTGCTTTTATTGAAATTTTTCAAAACTATTCTCAATTATTTTTCTATGAAAGTTAGATTTGTTTGGCAATACTATTGAATTGTTTTTCAATCACAAACAATGTTCTTCATATCCTCTTTTGTTCTACAAAAGTCTTCCAATTGTTTTGCTATAAAAATGTAGTCCTAATTTATTTTCAAAATCAATCTTCTAAAATCCTATATTGTTCAATAATTATTTGTAACTATTTTGTAATAAAAACAATGTTCGCTACTATTTCCTATTGTTCAACACTTCTTTCCATTATGCTATAAGAATCTCAAATAGTTTATTGCTCGTCCCTTCAAATGTGATCAAAAAATGCGATGAGAGGATGCAAATTCAAAAGATGCGATTTTGGATTTGTTGCTACATCGTGTTCAAGTTTGAGTGACTCTAGTTCAAATGATTTGAGGTTCATTGTGACTTGGACCACTTTGAATTGTACTACATTTTCTCATAGTTAAGTGTTAGGATTAAGACTAGCTTAGAGATCTATAAGTGCACAACAATGAAATTAAAAAATGCAATCATGGTACTAAAAAATTATGTTTGGTATAACTTTGTAGGGGTAGAGTATACCAATTGTATATAGAGTGATTAGGGTGAGGGTGCCTTGTATATGCCTTGTATTTTGCATGTGTTTACATGAACCCATTGATGAAAAGTAAAGGTTATAGGATTCCTAGTATGCATAAAATTGATGTCTTGCATTTTGGGGGCACTAATACCTATTACTATTATTCTCTTTGGGTTGCATCAATTAATAGATCTCATTAGGAAAAATCTGAAACCCTAGGAGGGCCATTAAGGTTTCGTTTTTTTGCCCCCTGCTATGCAAATACAAAAAAATACAAAAAAATAATTTTTTTGAAAAAAAAATTTATAAAATATGAAAACCTGATGTGGCATTGACATGGTACAAGTAGTGCCACATTAGATGTTTTCATTAAAAAAAATAATACTAAATACAAAACAATTTTAGTTCTTCTTTCATTGCACTAAAGAAGTTCAAAACTAAAAAACTTCTCGAGGATTGACATTTTTTGGAATGGACAGTTTTCTGATTATTATAAAATTTTGAACACATTTTTTCATTGGAATCTACTAGAGAACAATGTTGAAGCTAATGCAATTTTTTGTCAACAATTTTAAAAGTCCAAAAGTTCAATTTTGTAAACAATTTTAGCAACATGAAGGAGACAAAGAAAGAGAAGGAAACATGAGATTGAAGAAAAAAATGTTGAAGTGATTAGGGCTTAGGATTGAATGTGAAAGTTTTACATGAAATTAAAAAATTAGGAATTGAATTTTTTTTAATGTAATTCAGGGTTTGTTGCATTGATGAAAGCAATTGAAGAAGAAGGAAGTAAATTTGGAGATTGAGCGTTTTTGAATGTAGGGAAGTGGAAATGATTTTTGTTCAATGGTTGCATGCCACTTGTGTACAAAAATTATTCCCTAACTACCCTACTTTTAGGCATGTACATGATTTTACGCTCTCACTATGACATCAAAAAAGGCAATAACTAGCTGTAGACAATACATCCCAAGTCCCAATACTCCAAGTTTCTATTCAAGGCCAAATCCAAATTTCTTTTGGTTGTAGAAGGTTTACCTACATTTAAGTTCAAAGTTACGTATGTATGTATGGTTGTATGTGTTAGGAAGACAACTCTACAAAGAAATGTTCACATGTATAAAAATGTCTTAGAATACTTAGCATAGTAAAAACACTAATAAATAATAATAATAAATATTTTATGAATTAAAAAATTACATAAATATGAATAAGATATATTAAAATAATGATACAATAAATAAATAAAATTACTGAAACAAATTATTTTCAATAATAAATTTGAATGCACAAACTAAAGACAAAAGACAACTCCAACACTAAACCAAATCTAAACAATACAACAATTCCGATGGATTAGAAAAAAAAATGAAAAATGAAAAATAACTAAGTTAAAATATTAAAAATAAATAAAATAATAAAAAATCAATTTATTTTATTTCATTAAATACATAATAATAAAAAATCTATAACTAAGATATTACTAGGAGGATAAAAATATAAAGGAAGGATTCAAATTTTTAATTAGAAGCAAATCACAAAATATTTTTGAAATAAAATGAATTAAGTAGAGATTAAATAGAAATGATTTCTATTTATAAAATATAAAGTGTTCTTCCCTAATCACATGGTTCTACTAAAAAATACCAAATATAGAATTTGAAGCTTTATGGTGCAAAGGCCTAAATTTCAACTTGTCTCATGTATAGTAAGGTCTACTTCATTTATGAATTTTGAGATCCAACTAAGATTAAAAAAAAATTGGAAGGTCTATATGCGCTCAAAAATGAATAAAAATTTTGAATTGAGTTGGAATCATCATTACAAACACACGTATATATTTGAAAATCATACAAAGAGTTTGATGTTCTCTTAACACTATCTACCGTCTAGTGTTGCCACCATTTTTGAAAATTACAATTTGTATTTAATGATACATATAAGAAACGAACCTTCACAATTGCTTTAGAGATACTTGATTACTTGATCACATGCCACTTGAATTGCTTGTATGATTTCTTGCTTGTTCTTCACCCCAACGCAAAAATTTGACTATCTTCTAAGGGTTTTCTATGAAATGGTAGATAGTATATAAAAGAAACTCAAATTGTTGTATGATTTTAAATTAATCATTTTTCACTTGTTACAAAGTTGAAGTGCACTTCATTGCAATTCCAATGCAATTTGAAGTTTCATAGTCGGTTCATTTTTTAGTATATTAGAGCTTCCTAAAGTTGCTAAACTTTCTACAAAAAAATCTAATTGAAAAATTCGTAATTGAAGTAGACCTTATTGTACAACACTATATAGCAATTAAGTACCAAATAATACAGGTAAAGAAGTCAAAAATTCATTTCCTAGACACTTACAATATAAAATTTGCATTAGATAGACAAGGACAAAATTTCAACCCACAAGAATGCTTTTTATGGTGCTTTCCTCTTCATTTTATATTCAAAACAATAGTTAGGACTTGGAGCTTGAGTTGGGTAATCTATTTTTATTAAATCCAAATCAAGGTTTAAGTCTTACTTCTTTGGTACTAAACTTCCAAGAAGTGTTGCCATGTAGGAAATTTGCATTTATAGGGGATTGGTACCTGGGGCATAGTGTGAAGCAACCCTAAGATTCATTCACTCGTCTTCATGGTCAACCATGGGAATTGAGGTCAATGGACTCTTCATTTACACCAACCATTTAAATCCCCCTCTTGAATGCCATCAATCTTTTTAAAGGAAACAAAGTTGTTGGTGCATGTGGACCAATTAGATACATAATACAAATACAAAATGCGGATATAGTCATAGCATACAAACATAGTTTCATACTACAAAATACGTACATACATACAAATATGGATATGCTTATAATATATAAATATGAAATACGAATATTAAAGACATACATATTCACAAGAAGAAAATATAGATATATCATGTATGGTTTACAAGTTCTATATGATCCTTAGAAATACAAATATAGGTGATTAGGGTCGGTTTCACAAGTTGAATTCATGAATTCATTTCACACAAGGGATTTTCTCAAATTTTTGCTTTGAAGTTTTACAATTGGTAAGAAATTATATGTGTACCCTTTTAGAAATTATATAAAAGCTTAAGAACAAATAGGATAATGCCACATATACCCATTTTGAAAATCATGTATGGTTTCTCTCAAATTGATTCTTTTGTCACTATATACCTAGAAGATGCAAACTCACTTGAAACCAAGCCCAAGGGGCCCAACTTCACATACATTTACAATTTACAATTGGATTTTTTGTTATGAAACTATCTCTTCATTTGTGCCAAGGATCCAAAAAATTATTACTCTAGTATTAGTATTTTTATTTAATTGACATAAGTTCCATCTTTTTTTTACTATGGATTTTCCATTTTTTTAAAGGAAAAAACAAGACCAATAAACAAAAACAGTATTGAAAAAAATTCAAACTTAACTTGTTTGCAATTATATGCACAGCAATGGTATAGGAGAGAAATTAGTGATTTGAAAATTACTCAATTTATTGGCCAAGGGCATGATAAGTCTATGTCTATTTTTGCAATGTGAAGTTGTATGTTTTTGCTTTGATTGCCTAAATGCATTGATGTGTTTCAACATAAATTAAAGTAATCTTACATTATGAAATGCATTCAAATGCTTAAACATGCGATAGATATATCTAATTGCACCATTGTTTTTTCTAATTCTACTATCTCAGTGGTGAAACAACTACAAAAATTTAATGCTTTTACTAGCAAACTCAAGATAAATATAACCCAAGTGGATTTGTAATCTACTAATCCTTCAATAAAAATTTTAATTTATTTTGAAAGTTAAGAATATAAGGTATTCTATCTACAACACTAGACTCATTCACTCACCTTGAATGAACACCCTCAAAATACAAAATGTCTCAACTTCCATTGAATGATTGCTTCAAAAAACTTCTCACCTCTCATCGCTTGCTTTTGAAAAGTTGTGCTGTTTTGACCCAAGATAATCCTAAACTACAGGTGGTAGTGGTGGTGAATTACCCCAACCGTGGTTGTGGGTTCGATACATGGTGGCATCGAGTTCTTAACCTTGTGTGAAATCAGCCTCTTTTCATGACAAAAAACCTTTACAGTGTGTTTCCTAAACACACTTGTTTCAAAAAAAAAATTGTAGCGTTTCTTGTCATGAAAATAGTTATTCAATTTTCATTTTTTTTCATTTTTTTTTTGTTGGAGAAGGAAAGGTGTTGCAAGCATTATTAAGTGTTCCTACCATAATATTACAACGATTGCTTAGTGTTAATCTTACAATGAAATAATTTGTCCATTTTTTTTTTAAATATTAAAAAATATTCATAATATTATTTATTTGTTTTTAAATCACAACATACCAATGTATTTTTATTTAATTCTGCTATTCTTGGTCATTGCGTGCATAACTTAATACCTGGATGGATACACCCCAAGTTCCAGACTAGGAACTAGTAGATTATAACCTATGCCTATTTTTTTACATTACTCTTTAATTATTATCGTTTCTGTCTTAATCATAAGAAAACAAAATAAAATTAGTAAGATATACGTTCAATTTTATGACTTTATCACAGTCTCAAATCCCTCAAAATGTGTTATAACTTTTAATTTTCAAACCAAAAAATACTTAATAAAGTATGGATATATATTGTTATTTAGAAATAAACTCACGCACCCATTTGTTTAATTTAACCATCAGAGAGATCCAAACTGAATATAAAATAATTTATTTTCAGTAATCACTGTTGTTTTCAATATAAAAATGAGAGTCTGAACAATGTTAGAATATTCTTCATATCATTGTAGATTCCATTTGTTTTACTATTTCGACAAAGGAATCACTTTTGTAAGGTTATGTGTTAATTTGGCAATACAATTTTATAAGATTCACCACTTTTGACTGAAAAAATAATACTATTTAATATTATTTGGGCTTGAGCATATTTATAATATTCTTGAAGACTTTTTGCAGTGCATATTACTAACATTCTTGAAGACTTTTGTATAGTATTAATTATTATAATGTGGGCCCCAAAGATTTTTTCTATTCCGATTTTTTTCTATTTCTATTTTAGATAAAGATTGTGTGTATTTAAAGGAATCAAGAAGAAATTTGAATATCAATTGAGGTCCTATTGGATATTGAGGGCCTATTGAAGAAGGGCAAGAAAGTTAACCCTCCAAAGACAAATTTGTTTAAACCTCAATTTTGTATGTTTTTTTGGTTTTAAATGTCTTGGAGCTTGACTAAGATAAGGGAGTTCCAACGATCTATTATTATTATTATTATTATTATTATTATTATATTATATTTTTATTTTTATTTTTATTTTTTATTTTTTATTTATTTATTTAACAAATAGAAGAACCATTGCATTAAAAAAAACTCCAAACAAAACAACAACCAAGCCAAAGGTTGGACAATGAAGAGAGGTGAAATTTTTTCCTTCTTTTTGATTTTTTTCAAAATTATTAAAATTGTAATTTTTATGACACTTTGAAGGTAGGGGTAGTACCTTGAAAGCTTGAAATATACCACTTCTGAACTTTTCTATTGAAATTTTCTTAGTGTAAGTTTAAGAAATCCACCAAGTATACCATGATGTTTATTACTATCAATCCCAATTTCGCTAAAAGTTTTATAATATTTTATGATTATTATTACATATATAAACAAATTATTTTTTAAAATAATATAAAGATCATTTTAATGTTTTTTATTATAAAAAAATAAAGTTGAAGTTTAGATAATTGAATAATGACATTTAGGTTGAATGGCCTCAAATTCAAGCAATAATATTGTTAACTAATATAGGGTGCACTAGGTAGGAAGAGTCACTTACACATGATTCAACTTTAAAGTCAAGAGGCCAAATAACAAAAACAATGAAATGAAGCCATGACTTGGCCATAGAATCACAAAGTCACACAACTACAATCATGTGATAAAGCTAGACAAGTGCATTCACAACTATTGCTTTATATAATTTGTGAGTTCCTTCATCCACAATTGCAATATTTAAAATAAAATACAATTTTGACCTTTAGAAGTTGAAGAGTTACTTAAAGTAAAAATTTATTATAAATTTGTTAAACATATTGCATTGTATTACCAACAGTGAAAATCTTTTAGTAAGGCTAATCATGACAACATAGGTTGCATTTGAATATATCTACTTTCAATACAACCTCAATACATCATTTCAACACAACACATTAGCATTTCAGCATATTTGCTTTGAAAATTCATATAGTTTATTCACATGGCATTATCTATACTTTACACTCCCATGATGTCCAACTAAAGGTTCAAAATTTTAAAGTAATAAAATTATTGTGCAAAGTTATAAATATTAAACATTTTTGTATAAAGATTATGTAAATATTCCACCTATACTAAAATTGTTTCGAAAAGAAATACCTCCAAGCCTTCTTCCCCAAAGTTTCAAGGCCATTTTTTTATAAAACACTAAAAACTAGCATTTCTAGTGCAAAGAGCAAAATTTATAAAAATTTGTTTTTTGCATATCTCAATGTAGAATCTTCCACTAGACTTGTATGAAAATGTATAATAGAATTTTGGGAAACTTTGAGTACATAGATTGCAAGATATATGCATTTAAAGTGAAAAAAACAAGATTTTTTTGCACCTTGCTACATTGGATTATTAGGCTTTGATAACTCTTAATTTGAAATTTTTGTACTATGAATTTTAAATTGATTTTTTTAATATAGAAGAGTTAAATATTTTGGATTAATTTTCTTAATATTGAAGAGTCAAATATTTTGAATTAATTTTTTTTATGTTGGAGAGTTAAATTTTTTGAATTAAATTTTTGTGCTACAAATTTTTGTGGTACTTCATTATTTCATTCACTTGACAAATGTAGACTCTTTTAATCTATATCAATCCTAAATTTAGGAGTGATAGTTTTAAATTGTCAAGAACTTGAACACTTTTTCCACTAAAATTTTCTTGTGATAGAATGAAATGTATCTATAAAATATTGTAGTTGATATAGAAGTTGACCACCTTGATAAAATTGAAATTAGTTGACCATACAATTTAGTAAATAATTCAATTTGAAACTTCATCTATGTTATATGAGAAACATGGTTCTTATTTTTTTCATTACTTTTGACATTGCGAAGTTAGGTGGGATTGGCAGAAAGTGGTGTGGAATGCAGTGGAGCATGGTGAGTGTTGGTTGTGAGCTTGGGCTTTGGTTTTCGCTTTGGCAATGATTTTGGCACCTTGGTTGGAGACCTCAGTGCCCATGTCTTCCATGTGGGTGATTGTAGACTCATCTTTTTAAAATTGAGTCTCTCACATGATGAAGTGAGGTGTTTACCTTGGAGTTCCATCCTAGTATATATACATTCTTTAAGAATGATGTAGACTTGACTTTGTAGTACTTTAAAGGTTTTTCTAGCTTCTTTAGGAGCTTTTCCTCACCATTTATTACTCAAAAAACATCTCACTAATATTTGCGGGTGTGTATGTAGTGAATTTCTACACCTAAACTAGTATAAAAACATGTATTAGAATGTTTTCGATGTATTTTCATGTGCTGAAATTGCAAGAGAGCTTCAAACTCTAGCCCCATATCCATGATTTTAGGGTGTTTTAGCCTTGGAAATAGGTCTTGGGTCCATAATTGCTTTAGTATGCATTACTGAGACCAAGCTTGGCAACTCTACGAAAGCATAAAATACTTCCACCAATGGAAAGGGTAGACACATATCCTAAAATAAGGTAAAGCTAATCTTAAAATGTTCATAATGCATAGGAATGCATGAGAACTTCAGGTGAATAGTTTGTCTCTTTTCGTAGAATGAACAACTTTGGTTTGTGGTAGTTGTAGCTTCAACACGAATTGTGTTGTTATGTTACATGAGCAGTTACAGAGTAGGACATGATCTAAGTATTGGTTGAATCTTGTACATGCATTTAGGATGCTTACAATGTGAGGGCAAGAAAATTTTTGTGTACTATACCTTAATGCATGCATGGAGGCTTTGTGATTTTGCAAAGATGTTTGTATGTGGTTTTGACCATCACCATCTCTTTTGTTTAGATGGACAGAGGAAGTTGGCATGTCATGACCTGTGAGATCTAAAGGACATAGAGGGACAAGTTAAATTTATACGAAATCAATCTTGACGTTGGAAGTGTGAAGGCATGAATAGATTGATGGATTGTTGGGGTTTGAACAATGACCCATTTTGTTGGTTTAAATGCACAAGAAAGTCTCAATTATAACATGAGTGAACTTATGAAGTTATTGATGTTGCGGGATGTGATGTTGAAGGTTGTAGGTGTTGAACAAGCTAAATCATGAGTATTTATGAAATTTGTTATGTGAATTTTTTGGGGATCAGAATGAAGGCTCCTTAGATCTTGCAGCGAGAATTTTCATGTAAGGTGAAGGAATTTTTGAACAAGAGAGGGTTGTGCTTGTTTGAAATTCTTTGTGATCTATTAATGTGGTCAATCTTGACTTTAGACAATGCTAGAGCTTGAGAGTTGACTCCACCATTTTTTTGTCACCCTTTTTGATGTTGTGCTTTTAGAGTGAATTTTGTTATTGTCTTATATGTCACTTTGAAATTTTTCAAGCTGTCACTAGAAAAAAACCTTGTTGCCTTCAACAAAATCTACATGGAATTTATATTTACTATAATATAGAAACATCAACTTCAACACAAAATTTAGAAATTAATTTCAAATTTTTGTTTTTGAAGAAAGTATTTTTTCTTATCTACCCAGACTACCCATTTATTAAAAAAATAACATTGTAGGCCATAACTTTTGATTCTTATTTCCAAATGTCATCAAATTTAGTGCAGATGAAAGATATTCCTTGTCCCCACCTTCTATTAACCCCTAAAGGACCAAACTATGTTTTTTGACAATATATTTATATTGGGTAGCTTAGTACAAATAGAGTTTTTATTTTTTATTTGAAATTTTCAAACAACATGTGTCCAAAGACTAGCTTTAAGGCTTGACTATTTTCATAGCTTTTGACTACATAATTAAAAGTTATTGCATGATATGAAGTTTTCAATGTTGGGTGGGTTATCCAAAAATTTCTTAAAAAATTACTTTTCTCAAAAATAAATTTTTTTAATTGGTATTCTAGGTTTATATATATGTGGAAAGCTTTAAATCATTCCATTTTGATTTATGAGATGAAAGTTGTGAGGTATTCTAGTTTGTGGGCAAATATGGATTCCCTACTCTAAAATAAACTTTGGAGTCATTTATTTAACTCAATTTTTTCAATTTTTTGAAAAATTAAAAGCATATGATGTAGATTGTTTATTACTACACTACAACTAGACGTTTGGATTGGCATTTTTCAGTTTTATAATTAAATTCTTAACAATTTAGTGTTTGGAATCACTCTATTTTTTTCTTATATTTGTGCAATTCTAAATGATCTTAATTTTTTTTTAAGCATGTAGCCAACTTGCCTTGAAGAATGAATCCAAAGAGTTATCACCATTTTAGACATTTTTTCATACAAATGTGATCTTGTGAAGTACAATTGCCCAGTTTTGTGCAAGGCCAAAAAAAAGATTTTTGTCAATTCAAAACACTAGTATTTTACAATTTGCAAGTAGAAATTTCTAAAATGTGTCCTACATATTTTCAAACCAACATACTATAAGATCCTATGTTTTTCTTCTAAAATTTGATACTTGTATTAGAAATGGCAATTTTGGAGCATTTTTGGTGAAAACATGGTCTCTAACTTCTAGGGGTTGAAATTTGAGCCAAAAATATGGAAATCTCTAATCACATGTATCTGCCTAAAATTGCTATATAGCCCCAAAATACATGGTGGTCTTTTAGAGGTTAAATAAGGTCTTTTCTTAATCAAAATTTTAAAAAAAATGTAAGGTGAATACACCCAAAATTGCAACCTATCCAAAATCACCACCATTACTCTATACACATCTCCAAAATCATTATGTGCCTATCAATCCTTTTTATTGGCACCAAAGGTCAAATTTTCACCAATTGAAAATAAATTTCTCCTTTTTGCCAGAAGAAAATAGTCTTTTTTCATTCCAAAATTTCCATTTCTATTTTAAAATGTGGATGACACTACCAATTTTGTATGAAAAAAGTACATGAATATTGTAGAAATTAGTGGTTTTTTAATCTAAAGATAAATAATTGTAGAAATAGAGAGTTTCACTAGATTTTACAAAACAATGTTTTTTGGCAACATAGCAATTTTGGACAACTCACTACAAATAGAAATTTTTTTTGCTAAATTTTTCACACATCATATGCTCAATGAGTAATTTTTAAGTTGTAACAATTTTCATAACTTTTGATTACATGGTTAAAAAGTTATTACAAAATATGTAATTTTCATTGATTGGTGGGTAAGTTGGGCAAGCCCAAAAAATGCTTGAAAAATCATTGTTTTTATAAATAATTCGAAACTGGTTTTCTAGTTTCTTAAACACATAGAAAACTTTAAATCATTCCATTTTGATTAACCCCGAGAAGACCAAGTTGTGTTTTTTGCCAATATAGCAAATTTAGGCAACTTATTGTAAATGGATTTTTTATTTTTTATTTTTTTTAAAAAGTGATTTTTGAAGAAGTTTTTGGAGCTGACCAGGTTGCCCACAAAATAAAGAAAATTGCATATTATGTAGTAATTTTTTTAACATATAGTCAAAAGTTATGAAAATTTTTTAGCCTTGAAGCTATTCCTCAAGCACATGTTATGTGAATATTTCACCAAATAAAAAATAAAAACTACATTTGTAGTGAATTGCCCAAATTCATGATGTTGCCAAAAAAAGCAACTTGGTTTTGTAGGGGTTAATAAGATAAAAGTAACGGCGAGTTTTTGTTTGCAAGCAATTATGGACTCTTTATTGAAAAATTAACTTTGAAGTCCTTTATTTAACACAATTTTCAAGATTTTTTGAAAAAAATAAAATCATAGGATGTAGATTGTTTTTTACAACGTTACTACCATTGGAATTGGCATTTTTCAATTCCATAATTAAATTCTTAACAATTTCATATTTTAAATCATTTACTACTACTTTCTACTTACTAATTTTTTTTTTACATATTGTACAATTCCAAATGATTTGAAAAATTTTCAGGCACGTAAGTCACTTGCCTTGAAGAATGAATCCAAAAAGTAACTACCATTACAAACATTTTTTCATACAAATGTGACTTTATGAATTACAAGCAACCCTATTTTTTGTACGGCCCCCTAATGAATTTTTATTAATTCAAACAATAATATCTTGCAATCTATTATACACAATGGAAATTTTTGAAATTTTTTCTGCATTTTTTTAAACTAGGGTACTACCTAGTCTTGTAGTTAGTTGGTTACATGTGTCCAAAATTTATTTATTTTTCTAAAACTTTGTACTTAAACTAGAAATGGCAAATTTAGAGCATTTTTGTTGGAAACATAGTCGAAATCCTCTATAGGTTAAGTGATTCCCATCCCAATACTTTTTCAAAAAGTAAACAAAAAAAAAGAGTCTTGGTACCATTATAAAAAATTTCAGGCCTTGGAAAGGCTACAAGTTTTGAACTACCCACAACTACCTTAGTGCAATTAAAGAGGAATTCCACTGTTTTTTTATTTTTTAATGAAAGCTGCTGATGTCGCACTACTTGTGCTACTTCAGCGCCACGTCATATTTTCATACTTTTTTTAATATTTTATTTTATTTTTTAAATTTAAATTTTAAAAAAAAATCTGTAATTGCACTGCAGGGCGTCAAAAACTGAATCCTTAATAGCCCCCCACAAGGCTCAGATTTTTTCTAATGTTATACTATATATATATATATTATTTTATTTTATTATTTTATTATTTTATTTTTAAGATATGATTTTATTACATCTTCACTAAATAGTGAAATTAGGTTGTCCCATACTAATTTATTGACATTCTACACTACAAGAATGTATATTGTTATTGAAGAAAGATGTAGTAATGTAGGAACTATGTTTGTTGCATGGGTTGGTGCACTACTTTATAGTCTAGGTTTAGAAAGTTCAGTTTGCATGCATGCACCTTCATATGGATAAGCAGTGACTTTTTTGGTAAAGCAACCTAATTATTAAGGCAACCCAATTTTACTATTTAGTATACCGAAAAAACTTCGTAACTTTTGCATACGGTATCCAAATATGGAGTTCTACAATATGATGGAACCTCCTTTCACTTGCCAACAAAAAATTACACAAAATTCAACCAAGTTGTCACTGGTGGTTTTGCAACGAAATTCCATTTCATTTTTTTCAAAAAAAATAAAAATTGACAAATCTAATAATAATAATAACTAGGCACAGTAGCAAAAAAAAAAAGTGGCGGTTTGGGGGTACGCCCCCTCATTGGATGGGAATGAATGATGCTTTCCGCCAGTTCCCCACGAGAAGCACCCAAGTGACGGGCGGTGAGCATCCAGGGAACCAAGTTGGGAGCGAAACCCAAGGACCTTTCCCAGAGCGAGCGGTTTTGGGGCCCGGCGTCAGAAATGATGAATTTCCTATTTTTTTTTCCATTGACCCATTGAACCCTCCGTCAAGCCAAATTAAGAAAGCTCAAATTTAGACCCACCCATGACTTGGATTTAAGTTAGTTTATGCCTTTATGCCATGATTCCATTGGGGTACTTTTTTGTAGTGGTCCCACTTTGCATTTTTTTTTAAATTTATTTTTGGGGGGCACAAATGAAGGAAAAATGTCGGTCCCACTTCAGTTTGCATTGCATTTTGGGTAGAATTTTTTTTATATTTAGCATTTGGGTGGCCCCTGTTGGATGCGGCAAAGGGACGCGGATTGACCGGACATCCACAAGATACTGACTTCCAACTGTAAAGTAAAGGAACCTATGTCCACCCAACTTATCCAAGCTCTTCCCTATTGAGCAAATGATTTCTCTTGTGATTAGCAAGGTTATTGGTTTTTTAAGTAATCCGTGGGGATCAAATTCTGAAGTTAATTTTTTTTTTTTTTAATCTGAAAAAATTCCGAAGTCTCCATTGAGGTAGGAGGTTCATAAAGCACCCATTTGAGAAGCTGAAACTGAATTTGGGGAGGTGAAAATTCTGGAAGTATTTTTCAGTAAATTTTTCTTGAAGACAAGTGGAAGTGATATTTAACTCAAGTCGTTTCATATGTTTTGGAGCTTTGTGGTATTAGTTATGAATTTTTGAAGTTGAAATGGCATAGGGCTCTAAAATTGTCCACCTCCTCAAATGTACATTGTTTGTACATTGCTAGTACAACAAAAGAACAACATGTAAAAATAGTGTATATTTGAGGAAGTGGACAATTTTAGAGTCTAAGCGATTTAAGAACCTCCTACTTTAAGAAATAAAAAGTTTCGGATTTTTACTTAATGTCTAGGCTTAATGAACCAAAGGAGGAGGGTAGTTTCAAAATAAGCCCAAATTGGCAAGAATTTCAACAATTTGTATACTCATTTTTCTTTTATATTTGATAGAAATGTAACTGTAGGATCTTATAGTTTGGACTACAAGATCTTGTAATTGAGAGTGAGTGCCTCAAAATATTAGAATATTTGGCTACACAATTTAGTTGATATTTTAGGTTGAAGTTTTATTTAGGTCACTAGAAAAATAGGGTGGCGCCAATTTTGAAGGAGCACATTCTAGTGAGAGTTTTAAAATGGTGACCTTTTAGTGCTTAGTAAAAGATAAGAGAGTTATGTAAATGTCCATCTAAATTTTCACAACATTCTAGTCATTTTGCAATTTGTGGTAGAGGTTGTAGTGCATGGTGGTAATATAAATGAGAATAATGTTTATAAGAAAAACAAGAATGACATTGATCTTCTCCTTGAGCTCTTTGGATCTACCTTGACGAAATGGCAACAATCACATTGGTTGGCTAACTTTTCAATCCATGTCCAAGCTGAACCCAAAAACATGAGCCATGAACTACACTACACCAATCAACATTTTATAATCCCACAAGGTAGAGTTTAACTTGGAATTTAATGAAACTACTCCCATTGAATTCATAACATAATTCATTTTTAAGATATTTTTTTTATTCAATGAAATTCCTAAAAGAAGGGTAGCAATAAAAAAAAAAGAATCATTTGGGTCATTAGAGGGATAAGGTATTGAGATGTAAGTTGGGTATCCCCAAATGCCCTAGTAATCCAAAGTTGCCATCATCACTTTCTATGTATCTCTACAATCAATATGTATCTATATAGAAAAAACAACTTTAGAACATCTACCAAAAAACTATTAATCTTTCATAACTCTTGCATATGGTATTCAAATGTCACATTTATTTAGTGCATCAAATAATTAAGTGTAAGTTGAAGAAGCCTATTTAAAAGTGGTTGATGGATGACATGACAGTTCATTGTAGAAACAAGAAATGCACCTATCAATTTAATATTAATCATAATCAATTTTGGATAACTATTGTGGTCATGGAGGTTGTATCCTTTAAGGATTATGCTAATTTCAATTATATTCACCCACATAGGTTACATATTGGTTTACTATAACAAAAAAATTTGATAAATCTCAAGTGAAGAATTTAATAGAATTGACAAAAAGTTGTCCCAAATAACCTCAGAACTTTCATCTCCATTTGCTAAACACTAGGCCTTGACAATTTAACAATTTGTTGGCAATAAATCACTAAAAAAAATTGCTCTGTCACTAAGAATGAACTGGGATCTCTTTAGGATAATGCTATTAGCATTGCAAGACATATAGTTTTTTTTCCCTTATAAAGTTGTTATGAACCTTCCTCTACATGAAATTGTAGATAATTTTGCATTTTTTGTCATCCATCTTCTCGAATTCCATACTTAAAACCCATATTTTCAAATTCTAATCATCTTTTCCAAATAATAAGTTTATACAATTTTGGAGGAAAAAAAAGAAATTTAGAGCTTTGCTCTAAATATTTCTTCCTTTAAAAACACTCTTACACTATATATTTAAAAGGGATTTAAGTTGAATTATATTTCTCAAATCATATATATATATATATATATATATATATATATATATATATACACAAAAATCCTAAAATCCTTTAAACCAATTTAATTGAGGTTTGGATTCAATTGTTTGGACTTGACTTTTGACTTGTTTATGTGGATAAATTATTTTTTTGGATGTAATCTGATTGTGATAATTTCAAACCTTGAAACAAAATCATAAAGCACTAAGTCACCAAGTTAATTACATTCACTAAGTATAGACAAAGTTTGTTTTTTCTACGAACTTGGAAGTACTTCATTTATTCTACAATATTCAAAACAAGGTTTCTTTTCTTGTGGTGATTTATAGCTCTATTTTTTTAATAATTCATTAGAAGGTTTTTTGGGATTGGGAGGTTTGTTCAGGTCCATTTCCATCACTATTCCCCTAGCAACCCCAAAATGGCTATTGTTAGAATTTTTTTATATTGAAAAAAATCGAAATGAAAGAAAATTGAATTTAAATAATAATAATAATAATAATAATAATAATAATAATAATAATAATAATAATATATGATGTGGCAGTCGTTGTGCTACATCAAACAACTGATGGGGCGAGTTTTCATAGTCTAAAAAACTCAGGGAACTTGCAACACTCCAAAGCAGCTAAATATCTTCTAATGTTAGTTTGCCTAAATCAAGCCCTCTGTAAATGCACCAATGCATTGAGGGTACACAAACCTCTACTTAATTTTTTTTTTGTGCATGATTATTGGCCATTTGGCTATAGCCCACAAATGTTGAATTAAAAAAAAAAAATTGTCTATTCTTCATTTTAAAAGGTAAAAATAGCCAACTTACTACTGTATTTCAAAGAAAATAGCTAAACTATACCAAGGTATCACCTCCTTTTGACATAGGTATTTCCCAAGCATCACCCAAGTATCACATGAATATCACCCAAGTATCACCCAAGCATTCATTTTGGTGAAGACATAGCTGCCACTTCTTCACCAAAATGATTTAAAAAAAATCACTGCCTCTACTGTTCAAGAAACAAATGCTGATTCCATTCAAAGTGCTTGGAGGGTAAGATTCATTTATTTAGGAGGGGAAATTTATTTATTTAGTATGGAGATTTTATTTATTTTATTTAGTGTGGAGATTACCCCGGAATAGGGTCGGAAATGAGAAGGACAGGAGGGGTGCGAGCCAAACTCGGAGATGAAGGGATAGAGGGTAGAAAGTTAATTTAAGCATTATTCCACTAAAAAAATGCCCCCCATTGTTGAATTTGGATAAAAGTCATAATTGGGCGGCGGGTGTGTTGGCTTTAGGTTTTGTCTCCTGCTCGTGATTTGAATTACTTAATAATATCTCAAGTTTGAAGACTATTTTCAATTGAAAGTAAACACCATTTAATACAAAAATAGCACTATTACTTAATATAACTTAGTTTTAACTGATCCATTTAAAAAAATAACTTAACATTTTAGTCCAATGTGGGTGCGGTGAGAATATTGAGACAGAATGAGACTCTTCTGGAATAGCTTTGCACATCTTTGCAGCCTATGGGGTACTAACACGTCACCTTCTAATTTGGCCCAGTACAGAGCTTCAAGTTTATAAATATGACTTGAACGGATGAAATATTTTTTGGATGAGATGTAATTTGGATGAGGTTTCATTTGTTCGTTGACTTTTTAAATTGGGCCAGAGTGGATGTTTGTCCTGAACTCTACTATAGATGCCATGTGCATTTCTGTAGCACATTTTCAAGCTACAGGTTGTGGTTTTTAAATTTTATTTAAGAAATTTGAAATTTTATTTTATTTTTCTTTAAATTTTATTGCGTGAATGAATGTATCATGTTCATTTTTTCCATTGAACTAAATGGAAGGACCAAATTATATAAGGTGTGTAACCAATCTGCCCCTTGGACTCTATTGAAAACCCTACTCTTGCATTCTAATGTAGTGAAAACTGCAAAGGATTGCATTGAACTTTTTAAGAATAGAATTGGGTTGGAAAGGGTTGGAATTGATTTGAAAAGTCAAGGTTTCGTAACTTCAAAGAACACTACTATGCAAGTTTAGACACATGGCACATGACCAATCATCAGTGCAAATATACGGGGAGTTCAAAGAACTACACTAAAATCCAAATAGTCTCTAAAGGATAATAATTAAAAGATTTATATTTTTGTTTTGATTACATGTAATGTTTTATTTTGTTCCACCGAAAATTGAATTAACTGAAGTTTGCACTTGATGTATCATTCTATTGTGAAAATAACATTGTGAATCCAATCAATTTAACTATATGCAACAACCAAAGGCATGACAATGGATTGCCTTATGTTAATAAGGATACAAGGTAGGGATAAAATTGCATTGTATTGTGTCATTTTGTGCAAGGCAATAGTTAGAACAACAAGATAACAAATACAAATTGAAACCCTTAATATGTCATGAGCTAGAAAGTGGCTTTTAGATGATTTCATATGCAAAAATTTGAATGGTGCATTGAGATTTTTCATCCAATATTTTTTTTTATAGTTATTTAAATGTGTTTTGAGTAGATGATTATGGAAATCCCTTTTAGCTAGGGATATTGTTGATGTCTCTACATAAAAAAATGCTTAAAAAATTGAATGAATAAAATTGATTATTGACCTCTCTACATAAAAAAATGCTCTTTCAGTATACTTTGGTAATTTTTACATCATTATTCTTGACTTAAATGATCATTTTTCAATTTGAGTTCAACTAATGAAATGAAGCTTACTAAGTCTAATTTCAACTTTAATTTGAAACTTTGTAAAATCATTAGAAGATTTTTGGGGCCTCTGGATGCCTGTGAGTTATTATAGCTTGCGAACGCAAGAAATAGGTTCAGCATAGCGGTCTGACATGGTCGAGATCCTGCCATGTCATTGACCAAATATTTATTTATATTTATTTTATTTATTTTTAATGAATTTTTTTTGACAACGGGTCGTTCCCCTCGCTGTAGGAAACAATTGTGGGGGAATAGGTTCGAAATAGGCTTCTGGACCCCCAAAAACTCTTTTAATGACCTAAACTATATATTTTATTGCAATTTTAACTTTAGACCTATAACCCCAAACTCTTGATTTTCCAATCATAGAATTGTATAGGGTTTTAGATTATGCCATGAACTTGTGATGTTCTAGACCATAATATATAGAAATGGAAAAATAAGACTCTTAAAGCATTTTTGTTAGTATTTAATATGAAATTTCTTTCAATTATTCTTTATAAATTCATAATAGATTCAAATTTTTATAATTTTTTGAAAATTTTGGCACATGTAGAAGACCGAAGACATGTGGTTTTATTTTTGAATATTTAAAAATAAATTTTCACTCATATTTAGTGAAAATTATAGCATGCAAAGCAAAAATATTACAATTGAATAGAGGGTTGCTATTATATGAGCCTAAGAGCATGAACACTCGAGCCTAAAAGACTATACACCTACCTTATAGGTCTCTACATTGTAGAATCCCTACATGATTATAGTGTGACTATAATATAAATACCTATATTATAGGTGTTTATATTACAAACATTTTCAATGGTTGAAGTATATCTACTTATATATATACTCAAAGCTCACGTGTTCACATTATCATGCTCACATACCAACACCATTGTCTTGAAATTCTTTATTCTCTAGTTGTGTAATTTAATTTCAATTTTAATTTCTTTGTAATAGTTTTTCATTTATTATTACCAAATTTATTTTAGACACAATCTAGATGGAACAATTTTTTTAATCAATGATTATTTTAGATGTATTTACCTTTCAAGTACAAGTAAAAAATATTCTACTAATGTAAAAATATTAAAACTCAACATTTAAAATGATCCTACGGTTGATTTTGGATCCTCAAGGCAATAGTTAAAAGAAGGACCTAATTAACCCCTAAAGTCCGAGGCCATTTTTATTTTTTTATCAAAAACCACTCAAAATTGTCATTTTCTTTGTGTTCACCCAAGAAAACAAAAACAAACATTTTTTAGAATCTAACTAAAGGACCTTGTACTTCACTTGTCTTAGTTCATGTGGTAAGAATTTCATGTAGTTTGACCGTGTAGAGTAGAAGATATTAGCATTCAAAGTTGCAAAAGAAAGTTTTTTTGAACACTCGCCTATAATTTCAAATGACTTTGACAGCCATTTGTCGAATTTTTTTGCACTACAGACTTTGAATTTAGAATTTTTACATTGAAGAATTAAGTTGAAAGTCTAGGAAAAAAAATTAAAGAACACACTTGACTTTCGTTCTTTAAAAAATTGTTAAGTAGAAGTAGGTCCAAGATTGGAAAAAAAAATAAATTGTCAATAGCTCCAAGATGGAATTGAAAGACAATAATCCCAATGATGAGATTTTTTTAATTAGCAAACACAATATTCTAAAAAAAATTGTGAAAAATTGTGAAAATTGCATTAAAAAATGAATCCTATAAGTTATTTTTTTTAAAAGATGCTTAAATTGTCCGAAAAACAAGATTGTCCTTAACTTTCTCAATATTGGTCCAAATAGAACAAATCAAAGCTTCACATATTAGACAAAAATATAATATTGTAGGAAAAAAATATTAGAATTTATTTTGATCTTTTGCAATTTTTTTGTACTACCCACTAAATTTAGTTTCAAGCTTTTTGTGGTATAACTTTTGCTCTTGGGCACCAATTGAAATAAAAATTATATTTTCACAAAACTAATCAATTTTTCTATTTCGAGGAAATTTTTTTAAAAATTCACCAAAAATTGAGGTCACAATAACCTCCTTGAAATTTGATTTGTGTCATGAGAAGACAATAGAACTTTAAGGGTTAGAAAAAAAAAATTTAGGATTGCATAGGATCACTCTAAGGTTAATTACCTCATTCCATGTCAAATGGGAGGAAGCCCATTATGGGCAAAATTATATTAGTGGTTCACATTCAAGTGGCTTGCTCCCTTTGGCATGGAATGAGGTAGTTTACCTTTTATGGAACTAATGCCCAACCAAATACAAATTACAAAATAGGGAAGAATTTTTAGATTGGAACTAGGACTATTTTGGGGGGCATTTTGGTGCTAGATTGTTCTCAAAAAAAATTATTTGGCTACAAAATGGCAACTATACATGAAGTTTTTTGCCAAAAAATGTTAGATGTTTTTTCAAGCCTTCAAAAGATTGTTTTTGGGTCATTCCCAAAACTGTAAACAAGCATACTACTGTTTAGAAT
Organism: Pseudoscleropodium purum; assembly: GCA_963969395.1. Taxonomy (NCBI): domain Eukaryota; kingdom Viridiplantae; phylum Streptophyta; class Bryopsida; order Hypnales; family Brachytheciaceae; genus Pseudoscleropodium; species Pseudoscleropodium purum. Next base: position 8,393,524 of record OZ017803.1, read on the forward strand.
ATAAAATTAAAAACATTTAAAAAAATAAAAATAAAAATAAAAATGTAATTTAAAAAAAATATTTTCATTACAAATTGTTTCAAAATATTAATTATTTAATTAACCTCTAAAGGACAAAGACTATGTTTCTACCAAAAACGCTCCAAAATTGTCATTTCTGATTCAAGCACCAAATTTTAGATGAAAAACATTTTTGGACACATGTAATTGTAGGATCTTGTAATAAACTAGTTTGAAAAAATGTGGAAAAATTTCAGAATTTTCCACTAGGTAGATTGCAAGATATTAATGTTTGAAGTTACAATATCCTTTTTTTTACCCTTTGAAAATACAGGCAGCTATACTTCACAAGGTCACATTTGTATGAAAAAATGTCTAGAATGGTGGTTACTCTTTGGGTTCATTCTTCAAGGCAAGTTGTTGATATGCTTGAAATTTTTTAGATCACTTGAAATTGCACAACATGTAGGAAAAAAATATTATGTAGAAAGAAGTACAAAGTGATTCAAAACACTAAATTGTTAAGAATTTTAATATACCATTTAAATTTGCCAATCCCAACCGTGGTAATGTAGTAATAAACGAATTGCATCATATATTTTTGTTTTTTTCAAAAAATTAAGTTAATTAAGTTAAATAAAGGACTCCAAAGTTTATTTTCAAGTAGGGAATCCATAACTACTTGCAAACTAAAACACTTCATAACTTTCATCTCATAAATCAAAATGGAACGATTCAAAACTTTCCATGCATATATAAATCTAGAAAATCAATTTCAAATTTTTATTTTTGAAAAAAGTGATTTCTTAAGAAATTTTTGGGTTGTCCACCAAGCATTGAAAATTACATATCATGCAATAACTTTTGAACCATGTAGTCAAAAGCTATGAAAATTATTGGGCCTTAAAGCTACTCCTTGGGCACATATTATGTGAAAATTTCAAAAAAAAGAAGTAAAAACTCCATTCATAGTGAGCTATCCCAAATCGCTATGTTGCCAAAAAACGTAGTTTCGACCTTTAGGGGTTAATATTTTTTGACCTGGCAGGGTCATGGTTACATTAGATCTCTGAGATGCCATCTTTCCTAAGTTGTTCCCAAGTTCCTATAGTCCGGGAATTCATAATCTTCTTTTGATCTGAAAAATCTTCTAATGCTTTGATTTTTAAAAAAAATCTTGGATGTAAGCGCCATATTGTGAATGTAAATAGAATTATAGACATGTGATATGTACTAATGTGATATTTTTTGTCCAATATGTGGATAAATGTTGAAATTTGGAACAACACTGTAACATTTAATATTACCACTTTTGGCACCACATATAAAATTAAAAAAAAAAGCCTTGGTTGGGACCCTGGGAGAGATTTTGGGCCACTCCCAAGTATTGTACTGTACAGCTTTGTGAAAGAATAAAACTTCCAGTTCAGTTCCAATGGCACTATTGAACTGCTCACTTCGAACGAGTCAAGGCTTATTTTACGACTTAAAATATCCTATTTGACTCTACTTCTAAACCTACTGTAGGTCAAAAATAAGAATAAATAAACCAACTACAGTCTAAAACAAAGTATAATAAAATTAACCCGCAGACAATAGAAAGACAAACGTGTTGCATCATTCCTGGAAATTATAATTCTATAACTTAAATTAGGCCATTTGTTTAACCCCTAAAGTTCCATGACTATGTTTTTGCCAAAAATGCTCCAAAACTGCCATTTCTTATACTAGTTTCAGAACTTAGAAAAAAAACATTTTTGGACACATGTAACCATAGGATCTTGTAGTACACTAGTTTGAAAACATGTGGTAAAAATTTTAGAAAATTCCATCATGTAGATTGCAAGATATTAGCATTTGAAGTGACAAAAATCATTTTTTTGTCCCTGCAAAAAACCATGCAATTGAACTTCACAAGGTCACATTTGTATGAAAAAATGTTCAAAATGATTGAAAATCTTTTGGATTCATTCTTCAAGGCATGTTGGCTATATGCTTGAAAATTTTTAGATCATTTGAAATTGTATAACATATAGGAAAAAAATAGTAAGTAGAAAGATGTAGAGAATGGTTTAAAATATTAAATTATTAACAATTTATTTATGGAATTTGAAAAATGCCAATTTCAATGGTTGTAATGTTGTAATAAACAATCTTTCCCTAATGTTTTTATTTTTTTCCAAAAATATTGAAAATTGAGTTCGATAAAGGACTTCAAAGTTTATTTTGGGGTAGAGAATCCATAATTGTCTTGCAAACTAAAACACTTCATAACTTTTGACTCATTGATCGAAATGGAATGATTCAAAGCTTTTAATGTATATTGGTATAGAAATATAGAAAACCAATTTCAAATTTTGGTTTTTGAAAAAAATGATTTTTTTAGATCTGCCCAGATTGCCTGAGTTGAGAAACAAACTACATTTTAGACTATAACTTTTGACTCATATTTTCAAATGTCTTGAAATTTAGTGCAAATGAAATATATATATCATTCACACCTTCTATCAAAATTTGGGCCAAAAATATGGAAATCTCTAGTCATACACACGTGCCCAAAATTTCTATGATGCCCCAAAACGCAATTTGGTCCTTTAGAGGTTAATTTGTTTTTGTTATGTTTGTTACAGTGAGATTTCTATGACTTAGCCTCCCCCAGTTGTGTACTTGGAATGATTGGAAAGTTCTCTACAAGGAGGGATCCACAAGCTTTTTTTTTTGTGACATTTGGACATGTGGTGTGAAAGTTATTGAATTTTGAGGTTTTTTGTAAATTAAACTATATAGGTCCAAAGAGTGTTTTCTAGCAACAAAGTAATTTGGGGCAATTCACTACAAATGAAATTTTTTATATTTTTATTTGAAATTTTTACACAATATGTGGTCAAGGAGTAACTTTAACAACATTTTTGCATAACAATTTTCATAACTTTTGACTACATGGTCAAAATGTTAATGTGTGATATGTAATTTCATTGGTGGGCAAGCAATGTGGTCAACTCATAAAATTTCTTTGAAAAATACTTTTTAAGAAATAAAGATTGAAATTGGTTTTTTAGATTTATACATACATGGAAAGTGTTGAATTGTTCCATTTTGATTAATAAGATGATAGTTATAAGGAGTTTTAGTTTGTAGGTAGTTGAGGAATCTCTACTATGAGATAAACTTTGAAGTCCTTTATTGAATTCACTTTTCAATATTTTTGGAAAAAATAAAAATATTGTGTGTAAATTTTTTTTCTTACAAAGTTACAACCATTAAGATTGGCATATATTTTTCAATTCCATAACTAAATTCTTAACAATTTAGTATTTTACATCATATCCTACTTCTTTTTACTTATTATTTTTATCATGCATGAATATGATATGTTTTTTGTTTGAAATTTTTATAGGTATTCCCAACTTACATCTTGAACATATTATGGAGTGTGACAAACTATAGGATCTATATATTTTGTGTAAATTTTTTGAAAGATGAAATCTAAATATTTGGGAATAGTTGAAAATACTTCTTTTTGAAATTCAAGCAACTTGATCTTGTACTTTGGTAAGGTTTCTTATTCTGAAATTTTAGGAGGGTTTACTCTAACTAGTTAATTGAAGGAAATTAGAGTTGAATTTGTTAATGAATAAATATAGATGAAGATTTTAGCTTTGCTTTGGATATGAATACTTTAATTAAAGTAGTTTTAAGCCTAAAAACACTGAAAATTTTTAGGAATTAGAAAATTAGAAAATCACTTTTATTTTTATTTTGGCTACAACAATGGCATATGGCATACTAAGGGCATATTGGTCCATAACTTAAATTAGGGTGTTTGTTTTGTTTTGTTTGCTATGGTAAGATCTCTAGAATCATGTGCCTTTTGGTTGCATTTTTGGTATAGTCTCAACATATTTATGATATAAATTGTCAAAAACTAATATATTTTTAGGTTAGTGAGAAAAAAATAGAAAAAAACCTTGAATTTTTTTTCCCAACTTTACAAATTTGTATAAGACTATTTTGTGAATGTGTGATTCTTTTTCAAAAACTATAATTGCATGGATTAAAAGATTATAGCTTTTGAAGTTAAAGAGAAAAATGTATTTTTTTGACCTTACTTTTTAGGGTCTCTAGACTTTAACTCCTCCTTGAACAAGATTTTTGCACAATACATATTGTTTTGACAATTGTGTACAATATCATATGACTTATATACCCACCAAATTTTAGAGTTAGAAGAGGAATTTTGGATATGTTGCCCAAAGTTGTTGCCTTAATCCAAAAATTGTTGGCAATATAACTTTTGATCTATGAATCCAATTTGAAAAAATATATTTCTACATAGGAAGTACATGTCTATACCTTGTGTCAAAACTTTAAAAAGATCCATTCAAAATTAACTTTGTAGGAATCTATTCAAATTTAAAATTAGTTGTTTAGTGACCACTTGGTCCTTTACGGGTTAATCCCTTTAGTTCCCTGACTATGTTTTCACCAAAAACACTCCAAAACTTAAAACTTATCATTTTTAGGACAAATATAAAAAAAAATTGGACACATCCAACAATTGACTCTTGTAGTAAGCTAATTTGAAAAAATGTTGAAAAAATTACAAAAATTTTCACTGTGTAAATTGCAAGATATTAGCATTTAAATTGACAAAAAGCCTTTTGGGGGCCCTGCGAAAAACTAGTTAGCTACATTACACAAGGTCACATTTGTATAAAAACATTCCAAAATGATGGTTCCTCCTTAGATTCATTCTTCAAGGCAAGTTGGCTACATACTTGAAAAATTTCAGATCATTTGGAATGGTACAACATATAGGAAAAAAATAGTAAATAGAAAGAAGTGAAAATGAATCAACATACTAAATTGCTATTAATTTAGTTTTAGAATTGGAAAATGCCAATCCCAATGATTGCAATGTTGTAATAAAAAATCTACATCCTATAGTTTAGTTTAGTTTAAAAAATATTGAAAATTGAGTTAAATAAACAAATTGAGAATTATTTTAGAGTAGGGAATCCATACCTACCGACAAACTAAAACTCTTCATAATTTTTGACTCATTGATCAAAATGAAATGATTAAAAGGTTTCCATATATATATATATATATATATAACTAATTTCAAAATTTCAATTATGAAAAGAGTGATTTTTTTTATTTGCCCAAAGTACCTGCCTGGTGGAAAAAACTACATATCATACAATAACTTTTTATCCTTATAGTCAAAAGTTATGAAAATTGTTGGGCCTTAAAAAGGAAAACCTTGTCCCTAAGTTGTGTGAAAATTTCAGAAAAAAAAATAAAAACTCCATTGGTAGTAAGTTGTGCAAAATTTCTATACTGCCAAAAAACGTAGCTTGGTCCTTTAGGAGTTAACCCAACTATCGAACCCCCAAGTAATAACACAAACTTGCATTAATTTGTGAATTACATGAATTCTTTAGATGCTTTAAATATGAAAGTTCATTGTATTTGGATAAAATTTATATAATGGAATCTACACTCATTTTCATATTATCCTAAATGAGTAAGATTGCCATCCAATTTTCATCTACTTTGATACAACTTGTTGCCAACATCTACCTATTTCTATTGCTTTTCATCCCACTTTCATCTTAGATTTGTCAAAATATATACTAATTATACCACATTCATCCAAAATGGTTTCAATTAGTACGACGGGTCATAGATGGACTCCTCCGACTCTTTAGGGGTTAATTCAAGAATTGGGGTTGGGTGAGGAACCGTGGAAAACAATTTTTTTTTGGTTCACTGTTGGGGGCTCCCTTTCCAAGAATGCAAAAAATAGGGGAACCCTGCCCTGCCTGCCTCATTGGCAAAACATATTAAAAGTAATAAACATAAACTAAAAATAAATTCCATAGTCTAAAATAATATCTCTCCCAACTGCCAAACCCTCAAAACCAACCGCCCGATCAAAAAGGCGGGTAAACATCCCGCGGTCCGCGCCACGGAGACCGCGCCACGCAGCAACGAATGAATTTCACTCACTTCATCCAGAACTACATCCAAAAACATTCATCCAGTTGACTGGGGAAGCCCTGACATCACATCCGACGTCATCCTATGCCGACGTCACTGACTTAACCAATCCCATTCCAATCCTCCGTCCAGCGTCGCAACAAAGCCTCGGCCTCCCCCGCAAATCCCAACACTCTCCCCGCGAATCCGTTCCTTCCTTTTTTTTTGCTCCCTTTCCTTCCTTTTTTTCGGTTCCTTTCCTCCTTCCTTTCGTTCCTTCCTTTCTTGCAACGGCGTCCAGCAAGCTCGACAGCATTTCGGGGGCTCGGGGATCCAGTTCTGGACCGGGTGGATCGATCTCGCGCGCGTACGTCGCTAATACGATTCCGCATCGTCGGGTCGCGTTTCCATGGTGATGAATCTTCACTAGTGTGTGTGGTGAAGGTCGATCTAGCCTTGGGGTGTACGTGAGTCTAGATTTCACGGGAGTTCGATCGACACAGGTGATCGATAATATTGGGCTTACGATCGGAGGAGATCGACAGACTATGGAGGGTTGTGAGAATTGCGGTGACGGTGATCTTGAGTTCGAGGACTAGTAGCAAAAAGATTTTTGCACTGGTGAGTAAGTTTTTCTCAAGCGCTTTGGGTGTGCCGGAGTTTCTTTTGTGTATGTAGTGCAGTTGGTGAAGTGTCTGACACGGGTGGTGGTGGTGGATGATGGATTGAAGTTACGTCGTTGTGTGTGCGAATCTTGTGAGTATATTGTAGCATGGAACTGTACATGATTGTGGAGTCGGTGTTTGTTTGCGTTTCAGAGTCATGCGGGTATATATTGTTGGAGAGTACGTAGCTTTGGGCTTGCGTGTCTGTTCGTGGTCAGGCCGGGAGATTGTAGTATCGAGATTGGTTGCTGAATGGTTATGCGTTCCCGGTTTCCATTTAGCAATGGGGAAAAGGTTGAACTGATTTTGATTTTCCCGGGTTGCCGCTTTTTCTTGATTAATGTACCCCCTATCAGCTTGGAAACTTCGGATGTTTCTGGGAGGGAAACAAAGAGAATTATTCTCCTTGTATGGTTCCTGTCAGCTGTTACTAGAAGCTCTAACTGTGTGTGCGGCTCCTCGTATCCCCTAAACGTCGCAACCAGACTCAACAGCCCCTTTGAGCTCGCTTTTCAGTTCGGATTCGGAAACCGTGACCTTTAATGATTGAGGGGTGGTCTGGACAGAAATCTTGAACGTCAGTGGAGCAAGTGAGACAGATCACAGGGAATATGTCAGACGCATATGAGACCTTGTATGAACCTTACACTCATCTCTCGTGGTAGATTCCTTGTAGGGAACCTGCATGCATTCCGTTTGCGTCTCACTTACATTCCCCACGTACGAACCTCAAACAGTTGGCACTCGTCAAGCTTTCCTTTCAGGTGAACTGGATAAAAATCTTATGTCGAAAATCGGTGGGAAAAGTGAGACTCTTACTACCAGGAACCTCATATTCGTTCCTTTGGCACATTCCAGTTGGAAGGGATCACTTGGAAGTGCTCAGATGGATTATGTACTCACCCAACTGAAAACGAAAGCCACCAAAAGCTAGTAGTAGTCTAGATCTGAGTGTTCAGAGACATTTTCGCAAACCAACGGCTCCAGTTCCACTCCAGGTTCCAGGTCGAAGCTCTTTTCCAAGTGCACCAATTTTGTGAAAATAAGAAACATGAGAATCTGGGTACCTGCACCCGCCGCTAATGACCAGAAAACCCATCAATTTACACCGACAGAGCGATATTCTTAAGCTCTCCATGTTTCTAATGCCTTGCACGATGTCGTTGGAACGCATTAGAATGACATTGCGAAGCAGCTTTGGATCTACTAACAGGCTTCACAGACTCTACAGCTTAAGATTCACGTTGCTCCGATCCGGCTTGAGATTCGGATCCTCATGGCAACCACCCGTTTTGTGCAGGAATTGGGAGTCTAGCAACAATGGCAGGAGCAGCAGCGGGCACCAGCACCAGCACCAGCAGCAACAACATCAGCACGGCTTGCGCGGCGTGCAAGTACCAGCGCCGCAAATGCTCTCGTGACTGCCCTCTCTCCCCTTACTTCCCCGCAGATCAACCCAAGCGATTCGCCAACGTGCACAAGCTCTTCGGCGTGTCCAACATCCTGCGCATCCTCAAGCACGTGGACCCGGCGAAGCGGGAAGACACGGTGAAGGCTATTGCGTATGAGGCTGATACACGAGAGAAGGACCCCGTGCACGGGTGCTTGGGCGTCATCACCGTGCTACAGAATCAGGTAATGGAAAGTCTCCAAAGTCTGCAGCAAGGGAGAGGTTCCATTCACCACCAACATGTGAAGCTGGAACCTTTCCCTACAACAATCTAGAATAACTTGCACCGTCTACAAGTTTGCAGTTGTTTCGGGTTCAGCTCAAAATCAATCGCAAAAAACGAAATGTCGAGATTAAGTTCGTTTACACTTGGCACAAATCAAGGTTTACAGGTTTGGTGAATGGAGTCACTAATGTACTGCATGGCGAATGGAGTCTCGACCTTACGCCATTAAAGTTTTCCAATCGAACGGGATCCGAGTTTGTGGATTTAGGGTTTGTGGATTTAGGATTTGGGGGTTGTACGAAATTGCGAAGTGTGAATTTGACGAAGGTTGTTTGTCGTGCAGGTGGCGAAGCTGCGAGAGGAATTGCAAGCCGCTCGCGAGCAGTTGCTTCTCATGGAACAGCAACAAGCCATGGCCGCGCAACCTGTGAACCCCTTCCACAGCCATGGCGCTTTCGACGAAGACGACTCCCAATTCTTGTCTGACCCCAAACTCAGCATTGTCCCGCTGGATTTCGCTCGTTACGACCACGGTGAGCAGCTTCGCCGCGCAGGAAGCTACTTCGGCGGGATGGAAAATTCCTACGACGACAGCCCTGTGAGTCACCACCAAATGCATACCATGGCCGCTCTGGACCACGACCCGTCTTTCCATCTCCGCAGCTACGGCTACGACATGAAGCAGCGCGGTCAAAGTTTCTTGCTCGGGTCAAGCGATCTCGCGGATCACGAGCTTCGACGAGCAGGAGTTTATCTGAGTTTGACGAACCACCATTGACAGGGGGGGCGAAGTCCTAATTTCTGCGCCCTGTAACCCTGGAGTGACAACAACAACAACAACAATCCGTGAACAATCCTCAGTACGAGTGTGCCCAATTCTCTTCGGTAGTCTTCGAGAACGTGCTAATCATTCGCGAAGAGTGGAAGATCGTTTATTCCATTTGGGTTGTGCTTAATTCTCTTCATATTTTGGGTCCGTTCGGAAACCCTAAAGCCTGTTATTCGATTGTTGCTTTGACAGGCGTTCTCGCTCTCACTCTCACCCTCCTGTGGGAGCTTGAACAATGAAACAGACTCTTGATGTACCGGAGTTGCTGTTACTCTCTCTTCAGATTTCGACAGATTTCGACAAGCTGCGAGGTGAAAAATGCGGTGGCGTGTGATTTTGGGAAGGCTGGTATGTTGTAATGTGGCCATCGCGGGGGATGGTTCGATAGAGTAGGATTGCTGACTCTTTTCTGAACAGGTTGTGGGACTTCTCAGTTCCTGTGCAATGAAGGAATTTGAGGGAAATTCTTGACCGAAAAGCAGTTAGATTGATTGATTTGATACGGATTTCTTGTGTACTCATAGAACCCAACATTATTCACAATAAATGTTCATCGTCATGGGCTATGGACTTTCCACAGACGCACTCAAGCTGTTGGCAGTGCTGTAGTGGATCAGAGCTCTGGGATGAACTTTTTGAGCTTTTTTTGAGCGATAGTCCGTTCGTTCAAAATGTTTTTTGAGGGATTATTTAACAATCAATTCTCCTTTCTCAGTCAGTGGATTGAAAATTGGTATTGTTGAATTACTACAAAAACTTGAAATGGACATTCAGATGAATACCTGTGTGACCGGCCGGGGCCTTCAATTCCAAATTGTCGTAGTACAGTACTACTAAGAGAAATCATAGGATTTGATGAAATTTGTGAGCTTAGAATAGGCTGATTGAATGCCCGGCCACACAGGTACCCATCCTAGATTTTCGCTTCCAGTTGACCGCTTCAAACCCACTAAAAAGTCCAATTTTTTTTTTTTTAAACACGTGGACATTTTCCATTGATACGGGGAAAAAGTACAGAGAACCAGAGGAGCAGAACCTCGGTGGAGATTTTTCTGGTTTTTCAAAATTAACAAGCAAACAACCCAAATAATAGTCCGTAATCACCCTTTAGCCAGACACCTACAAGCAAGTACAGGCAGGCAGAGGCCAGCCAACCAACCGACCAAAACAAGGTGGCTACCAGCCAGCCGGCTCAATCACCAACAAGAGGCCTGCAACTCAAAAAAATAGTTCAAATTTTGAAGCAGTAGCGTTCAAAGTTTCGATCTCACACTTTGAAAGTCTGCCAGTGTAACGAAGACGAGTTTCATGCAATTATAATATTGATCTTGCGCAGCTGCAGTTTGCCACAGTAGAAAAGTTCTGGCATGGCCACTGCCATGAAGAATATGCCATTAAATTATGGTTCTGCGTATGAGCTGAGCTGCGTACTATGGTATGGCCAGCTTTTTGTTATCGTTTGGTGTAGGTTGCTTATCACCCCATGCTTTCCACGCTGAACAACATGCTTTCCATGCTTTCCATTCCTTATTATTTTCTGGAGTTCGCTACGGGTTGTGAATCGGGACACTGTGAGCTTCATCTTCAACCGCAATTCAGCATTCGTGGGATTGTAATTGTCAGCGTTGTCTAGTTTGTCACTTCTGGTAGCTTTGTAAGTAATCGTAGAATTTTCGGAGGAGTAGCGTTTGCGGTGTGTGTCAATTTCCATCAATTGGTGTCGCGAATCTTCTCAAGTAATTGAGTGCCTCTCCGACTTTTAAAGGGATTAGCGTTTCTGGCGCGTGCGAGTTGACTTGAATTAGTGTCACGTATTCGACCTCTAGCAATTGGGCGTCTCTCCGAATTTACCAAAGGATTAGCGTTTCAGCGGCGTGCAAATGGACTTGGAATTAGTGTCACGAATTCTTCAAGCAACTGGGTGTCTCTACGACGCTGTAAGGGATTAGCCTTTGCGGCGCATTGTGCAAATTTAGTTAGGTTAGTGTCATGAATCTGCTCCAAGCGAATGGGTGTCTCCAAATTTCCAGGGATTAGCGTTTCCGCGGCGTGCCAATTACTTCGAGTAGGTGTTTCAATTACTGTCACAAGTCTTCTCTAAGCAAGTAGGTGTCTCCCAATTTTGAAAGGGATTAGCGTTCTCGGTCCAGTACTCCAATTCCCTCCAATTCCTCTCACGAATCCATCCCGCAACTCCCCAACTTGGAAATCCGCGTAGAATGTTTTGCACAATAGGGCAACATCGAAACCCTTTCAAGAATTACTAGGGGTGTCTCTCCGATTTTTCAAGGGTTAGCGTTTCCCGCGAGTGCACATTACCTCGAATTGCTGTCACGATTCTTCTTCAAGCAATTGGGAGTCTCCGAATTTTTAGGCCTTAACATTTGCGGTAAGGGACTCCAATTCCCTTGAATTTTCGATTGTGTGTCGCCTATAATGTTTTGCACATTCTTGCACCATTGAAACCCTTTCAAGAATGGCCCAAACAACCACTCTCCTCTATGTTCTAGTCACCATCTTCCTCCTCACCAAACCCCCGTCTGCTTCCGCCATAAACAACACCAATTACTCCCAATCCTCTCCCAAGAACTCCCCATTAGTGGCAGGTATCACGGTGACGGTGTCCCAATCAGGGTTGCAATACGCCAAGTCGGTCGTCTTAAATTCGCTTCTCTCGGAGATCACGTCCTTCCTGCTTCCCGACGTGAAGACGCATGTGACTTCGCCCTTCGGTCGCTTCGAAGTCCAACTCTCCCACGTCGAGCTCTTAGGGGCAAACATCTCAAACTCTGATTTAAACCTCAAGAAGACGGGAGTCACTGTGTTTGTGGGAGATGTGGAGGCGGATATGCGGTTTCATTGGGCGTATCAGTATTCTGCGGCGTATGTGCCGTTTTCGGTAAAGGACGAAGGATGGGCTAATGTCAAGGTGGGGATCTTGATTCTCAAAGCTTGTGTTTCTGTAGTTTTGTAGGGGCTCTGTGGATTACGAGGTTGAGTTTGAGTTGTGCTTTAGTTGATCCCTATGTGTAGTTCGGTTTAGGGATGCTGCCGAATAATCTGTGTGTGTGATTGGTTTTCGGGTTTTGGATGCAATGGAAAGAAGGTTACTGTTATCGCATAATGTGCTTGTTTGGTTTGGTTTTAAGATGTTTTTCAAGAATCTCTGTGCGTGGTTTGGTTTGGTTTAATTTGGTTTGGTGATGTTAGTGAATGATCACTGTGCGTGTTTTGTTTTGTTTTCTGGTGTTATTGAATGATCTCTCTGCGTGGTTTGGTTTTGAAATGTGAGCGAATGATCACTGTGCGTAATTGGTTTTGGTTTTAGAATGTGATGGAATGATCACTGTTATCGCAGGATGTGCTTTTGGGGGGTGGGGTGGGGGGTGGGGGTGGATGTTGCTGAATGATCTTTGTGAGTGTTTTGTTTGGATTTTGGGATGTTAGGGATTGATCACTGCTGTCGCATGATGTGCTTGGTTTGGTTTTGTGATGTTTTTCAATGATTTCTGCTCGTAATTTGTTCTAGTTTTGTGATGTTTATGAATGATCACTTTTGAGAGGCTCACTAGTTTATCTCAATGGTGTCGTTGTATTTCAGGTGTAGTTTAGTTTTTTTTATTAAGGACTAAATAAGGCTCAGATTTTGGGTTTCTTTGCTTTTCAGGATGCTATTGTTCTCCTCTGATCGTCATCGTTTCAGAGCCAACCAATTGTTTCCTGTGGTGCAGGTACGTGGCATGCAAGCGGGCGTGACCTTCGCTTTTTTCGCTCACAATGGAACGCTGCGGCTGACAGTGGTGGGGTGTGGAACCCGCATCGACGACCTCGAGATTGAATTGGACGGAGGGGCATCATGGCTTTATCGGTTGTAAGTGCAAATCTTGCCTTTGTTTGAATTGCAATCATGTTTTATTCAATCTTGGACTAAGTTAGGTCAAGCCTCCTTATCAACAAGAAGCTCTCATGAATAGAGGTTGTAAGGTAGAAGCTCTAGTAGAAATATGGTCCATGTAGACTTGGGAATTTTTTTTAAACGGGTCACATTTAGGTGTAGTTACCTTAAAAGTGTCTCTTGCATTTTTCTCACACAGGTTTGTACACACATTTGAAGACGAGGTTCATGCTGCAATGGAAGTTGGGGTGATAAACAACATATTGGCAAGCGCAGATCGCTTGGACAATTACTTGCAAGCCTTGGCCCGTTTCCTCCCTGTAGATAGAATTTCTACTATGGATGTGACTATTGTGCAAGATCCATTGGTAAGACCATCTTTTTTGAGTGTGGGGATGAAAGGGGAGTTCAACTCTTTGGGGAAACCTCGTTCCAACTTCTCCTTTCCAGACTCTGGATTGCAACCTGGATTGCTTTGTAAAGATTCCACCAAAATGGTCACCATTGCTCTTTGCAACTATGTTGTAAACTCGGCCACCACGGTGTATTATGAGGTACATACTCTTCCAACTTGTTACATTTACTAAAACCCTAAAAGTCCTGACATCCATAAGAGTCATGATATCCACTAGTTTAATTATGAATGTCTTCAAGAACTTATTGCTGAAGCTACAAAAAAATGGATGAAATACATTTGAGTTTGTTGAAAAGTGATTTTTTGTCTATTCTTCAATGATGTGACTATAGATCTTGGAGCATCAAACAATAGTGCAAGAGTATGGTTCCAAAAGGCTCCAATGGGTAGCAAACTAGTGTCCTTATAGACCTTTTGAACCATATTCTTACAATGTAGCTTGGTGATTTAAGACCTTTTCTTCTAATAGTGCTAATGTGGTCATTTAGTGCTTTATGATTTTTGTGTATGGTCGTCAATCAATTCATTGAAAGGTGGAAAGAAGAAGAAAAAGTTGCAAAATTGATTATCCCAAACTTTTGTGGACCTTCTTGATGCTTAAACTAATGGGAGATTGTCCATATTGGTCTTTCAAAATATCTTTGATTTTGTCATTTACCTTAAACTTATTCTTCTAAATAATATAAACATTTCATTAGTTTATCAACCACACTCACATCCATACTCAAAAACTTAGCTCTATAGAAGTATGGTAATTGAACTAATGGAGCTATTGTTTGTTGTAGGCTGGGATTCTTAAATGTCTAGTTGATGAGCTCTCACAAGAGGCATGGTTAAACACTCACTTTTGGCGATGGCTCATTCCCCAATTGTACAAAAAGTATCCCAACATGGACATGGCATTGGACTTTTCTTGTTCCACAGCACCCTCTGTGCAACTACAAAAAGGTGGTGTTACAGCAAGTGTTACTGCAGAAGTGATCTTGTTGGTGAAATCAGATGGACAATCACGGCCTGTAGCTTGTATATCTTTGGTGAGTTTTTGAATCCATCATGTCAGAACTCTCATTTATTTGAGTTATCCTAAACTTCATCTTTGTTTTTCACCTTATATTTTCTTTTTTTTGTCCTTAATAATGTCTATTTGAAATTTAAGGCAATTTTTCTGTCATTGTAGAGTAATCTCAAATCTTCAATCTTATCAATCTTTGGAGTTGTAGAATAGAAAGATATGAAGGTTGAAGAATGAAAACATGTGCAAAAGTGAAACTACCATTGTTTGATCTTGCAAAATTTACAACTTTTCTTTATTCAATCTCTACAAAAAAGAACTTCGGTCTCTTTCAAAACCAAATCCAATTACAAATCTACTAATTTAAGACTCCACACCTTCATGACCAATTCAACTAGTTGTAAGTCTTTTGTGTTCTTTTATTTGATCTACATAGATCATGTTTCATGCTGGTGCATTTCAAATACCAAAAATACTAAGTCCTTGATAATTGTATTTTTTGTGCTTTGGTAGGCATTATCTATGGATGCAGTTGTAAATGTTGTGGGCAATAACATTACAGCTGAAGCTAAGTTGGATGAGCTTAACCTTGAATTGATTTGGAGCAATGTTGGTAGATTCCCAGTTGCAATTCTTCAGGTGAGTTGGTCATTTTGTCTAAACCAAATTTAACAATTTCATAATGTTGTTGCTTTGAATTTTTTTTTAAATTATGACTTTCAAATCCCCCAATCTTTGTAATATGGATTACATTTTAAAGTGTTTTTTTTTAGTTATACCCTTTTTGAAAAGATTTTTTTATTGTTTATTTCATATTTCCTTAAGAATTATTTACAAAAGTTAACTCATCTCAATTTAAAAATAACACGTAAGGTACAAGCACCTAAAAGCATTCATGTATTCAATGGCATCCCTTTCTAGGAAGGGGAGTCATTTTAGAATATAAATGTAGACATACCAAACAAAGCTTATTAATTGTTGACCGACATGATAAGCCATGTATGGTTCACCTAGATTTGCATTTCAAAATGACTTCCTTTTCTAAAAGGGGACGCCATTGGGTACAAGAATGCCATTGGATGCTTCTACCTTATACTCACTATGAACTAAAAATGCAATCTACATTCTAAAAGCAAGTATTGGAATACAAAAGCTTAAACCATCCTATTTCTTCTTTAAATTATAAAATTTCAATGTGTTAATTATAGGTGCACCAAATTCAACCTTAGCCCCTCATATTGAGAATGTAATTATATATATTTCAAGCAAGTATATGCATTTATGGTTAGTTTCACAACAAGTTACATTAGTAGATCCATTTTTGGCCATGCATAGCAAGGGTTGCTATTATGTGAGCTTGAGAACATGAGCCAATGAGTTTAGAAGACTATACACTTATATTATAGGTGTTTACATTAAAAGAAACTCTAATGATTTATAGTGTAAATATTATATATATATATATATATATATATATATATATATATATATATATATATATATATATATATATATATATATACTTATAGTATAGGTGTTTATATTACAAGCACCTTCAATAGCTATAAGATATTTATTTATACATATGCTCAAGGCTCACATACTAACATTGTTGATTATGTAGCCTATGTTGCGAACAATCATCTCAAAAGAGATTCTTCCCATTTTGAACAAGAAGCTGGAGAAAGGCTTCCCTTTACCAACGATACCAAATGTGGACCTTGAAAATGTGCACATCCAACACGAGGACGGCTTCATTTTTATATGCAGTGATGTATATTACGAGGGTGGGATAATCAAAAACCCTCATCTCCTTTCTACAACTCATAGATGAATTCCATATTATCATATACATCTTGGGCACCGAGGTTAAATCATTACATAGGTGTGAGTGTAATTGTTCTAGCCCAAATTGTAGTTTATATGTCAATAGGTTATCTTTCAAAGACTTAGAATTGATGTATTGTGTTGTTAGTATTGATAATTGTCTAAGTAAGATTCTCATGTAGAGCTTGAATTTGGGAGGTTATAGTTCTATAGCATGATTTGATTAAAAACCCTATAGCCCTCATTTGCACTTGTTGGCAATATAGCAATTTTAAGCACCTCACTACAAATAAATAAAAATTTTAAAATTTTCACACAATATGTGCCTAAGAAGTGGCTTTAGGACCCAATAATTTTCATAGCTTTTGGCTATATATTAAAAAAGTTATTGCATGATATGTAATTTTAATGTTTGATAGGTAATTCAAAAAAATGACTTTTAAAAAAAATAAAAATTTGAATTTGGTTTCCTAAATTTACATATATGTGGAAAGCTTTGAATCATTCCATTTTCATTAACAAGATGAAAGTTATGAAGAATTTTAGTTTGCATGCACTCATAGAATCTCTATGCTAAAATAAACTTTGAAGTCCTTTATTAAACTCAATTTTCAAAAAAAATTTAATGAAATAAAATCATTAAATATACATTTTTTCTTACAAAATTCAAATAATTGGGATTGACATTTTTCAATTTCACAAACAAATTATTAAAATTTGAATATATATTTTTAATCATTCGCAAGATCATTTTCTACTTCTTTCTACTTAGTATATTTTTCTTGTATGTTGTACAATTCTAAATGATTTAAATTTTTTCAAGCATGTAGCCGACCTACCTTGTACTATAAATCCAAAGAAGCACCACTGTATTGGACATTTTTTCATACAAATGTGACCTTGTGAAGTGCAGCTGCCCTATTTTTCATATAGCCTCCAAGAGGATTTTTGTTAATTCAAATGCTTATATCTTGCAATTTACACATTGGAAATTTCTTAATTTTTTTCCTCATCTTTTCAAGCCAATATACTACAAGATCCTATAGTTATAGGTGTCAAAAAATGTTTTTTTTTTTATAAATTTGGTACTTGTACTAGAAATGGTAGTTTGAGAGCATTTTTGGTGAAAGTATAGTAAAAAACCTTTAGAGGTTAAGAGGATTATAAGGGCAACACTTTGATACCTAAATCCACATGACATAATTAATCCCCAAGTGCCCAAGCTTTTCCAAGCGTGGTTTTCCTATGAAAAAATAGCATGGACTTATAATCATCTCTAATGAAGCATATTGTTGTTTTTTCAAAATCAAAATGTATAGATGTTTAAAGAACTTGCTTATTAGTATGCATACCAATTTTGAGTGCAAAATTGCACAAGAATTGTGAGATTATAACAAGACAATTGAATATATATATATATATATATATATATATATATTCTAATTTTAGTATATTGCCCCTTCCTACAATGTTTGAAAAATATGCAAATAAGAGTGTCAATGAACAACTAGAAATTGTATTAGCACTCTAAAATGCACTTCCCAAAATCTTTAGTGAAAATGAAGAGCTATCAAACTCTCTATGCAATCCACCTTGCAATTGTTGAAATGCAATTTTTTTTATAAGTAGAAATCATAATTAACTTCAAATCAACATTTGCATGTTTAAATTTTTAATGGTGAAAATCATGAAAACACTTTACTCTTTCCATTGGGACCATTTTCAAAGCAAATGGATACATACAATTTTTTAGATCTTAAATAAAGTGAAATTGGCAAGCTTTGCTCAAAGCCAGGAAATCAAATAATATTTGCAAGCTTTACTCTACTATTAATGGTACATATATGCCTTTGAAAACCTCTCAAAAATTAAATATTTACCTTTTTCAATGAAAAATAAAAGCTTCCAATAGTTAACCTTCAATATTGCCTACAAAAAAAATTTAATGGGGTAGTTGCAAGAAAGGAAGTCTGTTTTTTGTAGCATTTTGCCAAAACTGTAGTTTCTATGCTCAATACTACAACGATACTATAAGTACTATGAAACAAAACAATCTCAACTGTTAATAAAAAAAATCGACCACTGAGAGTATTGTTTTGAGTACTATGAGCACTTGTAAGTATTGAAATAGTATTGTTTAAAAAAACTAGATTGTTATAGAAAATAGATACAATGAGGTATAAATTAATAATAATTAAAAAATCATGAACAAAAAAAATCTAAAAATTGGCAATTTGTGAGGACTTGATGGTAATCAGATTTCATCAAAAAAATGAAGCCAAAACTATCATCATTGTTTAGAAGTGTGCGCACAGGGGATCCCTATTTGCATGCATGTGGACAATTTAAAATAATATTTTTTTAAGTTCTTTTTGGTGGACACATGCCTCTTTAGTGTGGGAATATCCCACTAAAATTTAAGCTCTACATCATTAATTATTTGTACTTTACAACACTAAAAACCCCTATATTGCAAAGTGTGACAAATTAGCTAAATTGAAATTGAATAATAATTTTATTTTTTTTAAATAAGAATTTTCTTTATAAACAAGTTGGTCATCTTCCATAAAAAATTCAAGTACATAGGCTTCATTCTCCAAATGTTATGGCCAAACTAAACTGTGCAACTCAAAGTGTGATGGAAAATAGGACCACTTTTCTTGCAACTAACAATGCAGTGTGATATGGTCAAGAGAGTGTCACATCATTTCCTCAAAACTCACACCAACTAATCTCAAAAGAATTCAATTGCCCTCACCAAAATGAACTTGAAATTTTGGATTGACCATATATATATATGGTCAGTTAGGTAGTTGGGGGTTTCTAAAACTACCTTAAATGACTATGATAGAAAATTCAATATAGTTAATTTTTGTGAATTTACAATAGTAGCCAAAGTATGATTGTTCACACTACAAGAGAAAGGGATGTTTTAATTGAGTTTTTAAATATAGTCCTAAATTTAAGATATTATGTAATGACCTTTAAGGAGATTTTCAAAAAAAATTTACTAGAAATACATGTGTTTCTAGTAAAATTTTGCTAAAAAATCGCCTTAAAGATCGTTACTTAAAATCTTATATTTAGGACTATATTTAAAAACTCACTTAAAACACCTCTTTCTCTTGTAGTGTCAACAAAATGATCTTTACATTGTTTTCGTTCTAAAAAGTGAACTTAGTAATTTTTCATGTTTTTCACTATTACAAGTCTATTTAAACATGTACAATACCTTGTTGAGGGCTATTTCTTTGACATCAAATGGCAGGATAGCTAGACAAGAGAATTTGTAATTGGTGTGAGACTTCACTGTAGATACTTGTCCTACATGCACATTGACTACTTGATGTTGGTGTACTCTTTTTTAATGTAATTGTTTACTGAACTAACAACTACTAACAACTTGTGAATAACTTTCATCCATCTTTTTATTCAATGGAGCCTTTTGCCTTGATGAATAATGTTATAACAAAAGTTGCATGTTAATGATATTCTATTTGTATTGAAAATCAACACTTAGAAAGTCAAATTAGCATATAGAAATAAAATTTCCAATTTGTTATACCATTCTTCAAAGGCTCAACATCTAATTTGCCATGCCATACAGTCTTAACTAGCTCATCACAAAAATATCAGTTGCAACCATTAAAAAGTCAATTATGGTAAGCAACCGATGATTATATAGTGAAGTCCAATTGAAAGCTCAATTTTTGGATCCAATTTAGTTGTGTTGCATTCTAATGTCGTTTTTATTGCATTAAGTGGTAAATTGGGACTCAAAATTTCAGAATTGGAGATGAAAGGGTTGGAATTGGATTAGAAAGTCACCATTAAATGAATTCAATAAACTCACCCATGTAATTTCTACAAATGATAAAAAGTTCATTCATATATTTTTATACGAAGGGGTCTTTTTGGATTTCTATTGAAACCATGTAGGGAAGTAAGATAGCCATGTTAGAATCTAAAAGGGGAAGAATAATTCCCCCATGGAACCACTTAGGATGTATCATTTTTCCAAAAATGATTTAACTAAATTATATGTGAAATAAACCTTGATATGCAATCTAGCAAATATATCTATACATTGTGATTAAACAATCCGCAACATTAGAGGATTTTTGAGGCCAAAACAAGAGTGCGAGTTCTCCAACTTCAAAAACATTGTAAACGCAACCAACAATGCAATGTGATATGGTCAAGAGAGTGTCACATCATTTCCTCAAAAATAATCTTATTATTATTTTCAACTTTTGTTTTTTGCATTTGAAAATTTGAAAAAAAATTTTGCAATTTTTTTTCTAACAGTTGACCGTATTCTTTGCTGTGGAGGAATAATAATGGGAACAAGCCTAAAATGGCCTATTATTGCCCTCAAATCTTCCCTTATGTGGGTTTCCTATCTTACTCCTATACATACCTCTAGTTTTGTAGTTTAAAGATTTTCTAATATTTAAGGTAATATGATGAAGTTTTTATTTTTTATTTTTGAAGGAAGATGATATATCCAGAGGACCATTTAGGGGTTAAAGATATCAAAGACCAACTAGCAAAACCTCCAAGAAAATATAGAAAAAATATATCACACTTTCACAATTGATGAGGTGCAACAAATTCATTAGCAACTATGTGATGATATTTTACAATCATATAAAGAAAGGTTATAAATTGAAATTGAACAAAATCTACGTAGTGGATTGATAAAAGATGTTTGAGTTTTTTCATCTACAAAGTCATTAAAGTCAGTGAACACAAATTTGGACTTTGTAAGATATTTGAACTATTGATTGCCACAAAGTATTACTATATAGGTGGTAATTGAAGTCCATAAGTTCTATGTATACAAACAATGAACCTCCTAAAACAATTCTTGCATTGGTCTTGTTTTATTGTCATTATAAGGTTTTTTGCTTTATATACCAATTGCTATTTATATCAAGTGCATAAGAAATTTATGAGTACAAAAAAATAAAAAAACTCAATATCACAAAACAAAAGAAGATTGCCATGAAGGTAATATAGCCACCTTTTTGCACATCATTGAAATCTATAACAAAAACAACAAATATTCTCTAAAGAGACCTTTTGACTCTAATCCTTAGTGCAACCAAACAACTTCACATCTTCACCAAATAATATCGACACAACATTATAGAATATCACAAATATGATTCTTATATCCATCAGACATATACATGCACGATAATATCAAATATAATGTTCAATTTATACTCTCCATGCACAAAGAACTCTCACTAGTCCTTCCAATTTCAAACAATCAAATGTCAAGTACAAGAAGGCAAAATCTCCAAGCTACTTGATTTATGAACTTTAATTATTTTTATATGAAAATCAGTACCTTTAGAATGTAAATTCCTACACTTTTACACCATCAAAGAAATATTATCACAACAATGACAAGAAGTTCTTCAACTTACTTAAAAGTACAATCAATCTTTGACAAGCAAACACAATAAAAGTATAAAAACTTCGATTTTTCATCAAATTGCTTATAAAAAACACTAGAATTAAGAATGTAATGAAGATTTTGTGAGCATTTAAGAGGCAAACAAAGATTTGAGAAAGTGTTTCATATTCAATAATTGAAGAAGTGCATGTAAAGTGCCGGTTTATAAAAGAGGTGTAGCTATAAAGCTTTTGGAAAAAAAAGTTGAGAAACATGAAGACGTGTTAGAAGATAGATGAAGTATGAAGCTCATTAAAGGAATGGAAAGTGTGATAAAAGCTTCATGTTTTTTTCTATGACTTTGCGTTTTTGTATATGAATAATGGATTCAAAGTTCAAACTTTGAAGCCAATGATCCATCCAACCAAGATGAAACTATTTTTTTCTTGTATAAGATAGGAATATTCTTGTGTCTTTTTTGTAGTGGATTTCTATAATCATGATGGGTATTAAAAAAAAAATTCTCATATCTAAAAAGATTTAAGTATATTGATAATGCATGATTTGAATACTTTATAAATAAGTATGTAGAAATTCTTGAGTTTTCGCTTACAAGGTGAATAAATTAATTTTTGTTATAAATTTACTCTTCATTGTTACACATTATGATAGTTATTAGATGTTGAATATGTTTTTGTGAATTTTAATGCATTTGACTATACGTATGCCTATCTCAAATTTATTTACAACAATGGATAATCTACATTAGTGAAGAACTCACTTTTTTTTTTAATGTTCATTAGTGAAAATGACTTTCTATTAATACATGTAAGCCTACAAAATTATGAAATAGGTATGAAGTTCATTTTGCTAAACCTAAGCTTTGGAAACATACTTATAGAGTTTTATTTTTCTAAAAAAAATATCTTTGAATTTATTCAAAGGATTCATTTGTTTCTTTTAGGCTTTCCAAAGGTGCCAAGAACATAGTCATGTTTTTTGTATTTTGATGTTGGCAATTCAATCTGTGCCAAAATTAATTTTTGTAATTTTTTTAAATTTATACACTTTTAAAATTAAAACAAGAATATTTGAAGTCTGATATTTGAATCTAGTAGATCCAAATCTTGTGAAACAAATAATTAAGACCTTTTTTTAAAAAAAGAAATCCTTTGATGGCATCAATATTATCCTAGGACAACATACATTTATGGTATTATCATGACACAAAAAGAAAAAACTAACCTATATGTATAGATAGAACATTGACATTAATTTACCAAATAAAATTATCAAATTGTATTTCTATATAGCCTATTTTTTCCTTTTAAACATATATATCTCAAGTGAATGTGAAGTTTAGAATAAGATATTCATCAAAGTATTATTGCACTTTTCTTTCTAATACCTACACATATAAATGTGACATGTATAGAATAAACTTAAAAAAACTTTCTTGAAAAGCTAATGGAAAACATTTATTTGTTAGTAACTTGAAATTAGATAAAATGAATTTATTTTTGTACTTTAGCTTGAAGAAGAAACTTGAAATATTCTTAAAGTTTGAGTGACTATCTCTTGAAATTTAATAGGGTTTTTTATCAGAACATAAATTTTTAGAATGCAATTCTTTTTATTGATATAGTTATTGACACATGAGTCGATGAGCAATATTATATGAATATGATTTATTTATGTACAAAGTTTCATATTATAAAACTCAAAATTATATACAATTTTTAGCATTAGCTACAAATCATTTAATTTAGACGTAGTGATTTTTTTTGTTTATATGAAGTAAATTTGGGTAATATTTTTAATAGTTTCTTATTCTCTCCTCTCAATAGTGACACATATCATTCAAGGGAATTCAATTTTGACAAAAAAATTTTAAATCTAATATGTATGTTTAGGTTTACTGAAAGGAATACATAAGTCCTATTTTTTATACGGATGTTGTTTCATTCCTATTATTGTAACATATTTGAATATAGAAGACACTATTAAGGCAAATTATAATTATATGAACATTATAAATCCAAATCCAAATTACATCTTTACAAAAGATTGAATAATTAAATAAAACAATTATTCAAATATTTAGAAATAAAAAGAATATGAAAATAAAGTTAGCATAAGTAGAAACAATGTTTTTGAGTCAACTTTGCTAATATGTAAGCTCAAGAATGCAAGCTTGTGAGCATTGAGCCTAACGTATACATACCTATAATATAGATACCATACACTATAGAAGGTGTATATATCATAAACACTTATGATGTGAATATTTGTAACATATATAACCTATAATCATAGATATTTTCTATTGTATATAGACCAATAATATAGGTGTGTAGTATTCTAAACTTATGGGCTCACACTCCTATCACTACAAGAAAAAGGGGTGTTTTAAGTGAGTTTTTAAGTATAGTCCTAAATATAAGATTTTAAGTAATGACCTTTAAGGCGATTTATAGCAAAATTTTACTAAAAACACATGTATTTCTAGTAATTTCTTGTTGAAAATCTCCATAAAGGTCATTACTTAAAATCTTATGTTTAGGACTATACTTAAGAATTCACTTAAAACACTCCTTTCTTTTATAGTGTATGTTCACATAATAGAAACCCTCGTTTTTGAATCATATTATCTTTCCTTCATTTACTTAATTGAGGTTGGAATTTTGAAAGCCTAAAGTTTTGATCAAATCCATATTAAAAATTTGAAAATTTTCAATTATAAAATAATATTTGTTCAAATATTTATAAAAATTAAATAAAATCTTTTGATCCAAATGTATAGTATTACATTGTAGAGCTTGTACAAGTATTGTTTTTGTATGATATTATGTTTTATTTTTTCAAAATTTTAATAAAATAATGTTTGTAAAATTACTAAAATAGAATAATGAAGTGGTTTTTATCTAATTTCTATTTTAGAATTTTTTTTACTCAATCAATTGTAAAATATTATTAAAATCAATACTAAAATTTTGTATATAGATTTATTTTGAATTTTCATATTGATCAAAATATGACGGATAATGTGATCTCAAATAACCCCTAAGTCGATGATTGTAGTATGTTTTTCCTTCTTTGTAGTTCTTTAATACTCCTGCAACTCGATCATCTTTATTAATTCTACACCATCAATTTGAAAATTCAATTGTTAATCGTAGTCATTGTAGTCATTACTTTTTGAAACTTTAACTCTAGAAGCACATTGTTTTTCATCAAGCATTTTAACTTATCCATATTATAGCTTTGATTATAAATAAACACATTGAACTACAATTTATTATAAGTCTTTAAGAAAATAATCATTGTTTTATGTTATTTGCTACTTTCAAATGTAACATATTTAAGCTCCACATCAATTACTTCAAGTATTTGAAGCATTTGAAAAATGAAGTTATAAATATCCTCTATATAATACATTAAAATATTTTTAAATAAAATTTTGAATTCTTTTATGACTTCCAATTAATGGAAGTAGAAAATACATCAATATGTTTTAAATATAGCAAAATTCAAACAATTCTTACCGAACATCAGGGTTTATTGTTAAGTTTCGACTAATCAAAAATCCAGATAAACCTATTATTGTAGACACAGTAAAGCATAATGGATATAGCTGCATGCCATTTCAATTCAATATAAAGTAAAAATATTAATGCCAGAAGTTACATAACATTGATCATGTAATGGTTTTATCATTTGAAATTATTTAAATTAGAAAATTCTTTAATAAATAAAATAATAATGTAAATTAAATATGTGAGTTATTTTATATATTATTATTTTCTGGTAAGAATAAATTAAAAAAATTTACAAGCACTTGAATTATTAAAGTTATTGTCTTCAAAATTTGATTTATGCAAAATGCTTCAATAACATAAAAAATTTACAGAATTATAATAGAATTATGATAGAAACCTCAGGTCTAATAAATTTCTTGCATATAGCCCATTTTGTCATAGATGAAGTTTTAGACATAGTATTTTTATTACTATGTTTCTTGTAAAAAGCATCCATATTTCACTTCTACAAAAATATTGCAATTTTTTATTTCCAAAAAATATAATATTTAATTCAAAATGTACACAAAAATTAATGATATTAGAATAGATATATCATTATTGCAAGATCCTTCTTAGTTTTTTAATTTAACTTAAGCCTTTCACATATAGGAGAAAGGCTCAATTTTGACCTTCAATATCATGCTCCAAGTAAAATCAAATTGAAAAAAATATCCATTCAATCTTATAAAAAAATCATCTCAACTTCTCAAAATACCTAACCCTATGTCCTAATTCTTAATGCTTTGCTTGGTATGGGCATATTTGTTCATATATTAGCATCAAATGCTTGAAGTCAAATACATGACATTAAAGATTTTTTTAGAAATGAATCCAATTAAATTGAACTTTGAATTTACAATTCTCAAAATTTTACAAGCAATAAGTGATTCAAACTTTTGTTTTCCAAATGACAATAATAGTGATAAGTGACTTTGTAGCTCATTTGCAACTAGGAATTGCCACCTCACTTTGGTACATTAAAGTTAAATTCATATCCTCTACTTCAATACTTTAGAAAGCCCATTTGACTTTAAAATTGCTTATTATAGTTCAAAACTAGTTTAGCCAACCAAACTCCCTGAAAATTGTTTGTATATATTCTTGGTACAATTGGTAGTAAAAATTGTAGGGATTTTATTTTATAAAAAATTTAGTGCTAAAATTTGACGTACATAAGGTTCATCAATGAAGTTGTAGATGTGGTATGTAACATTCTTATGTAGGACAACATGGTGTCGTAGTTCAATCCATGAATTTTAACGCCCCAAAGACATAAGCATAAGATTGTTTGGGAAGTCTTCTAGTATTTTTTTGGCATTTACAATGCAATTGCATTTTATTGATTCCCCAAAACATTCACTTCTAAAAAGTATCTATGTTAAAATGGTGGTTATATTTAGTTTTAATGGTATTCATCCAATTGCATATGCTAGGTACATTGTATTTTTCATTCATTTTCAACGTTGGTTTAAATCATATTGATAAGAAGGACAAACATGCAAAACTACATCAACAATAAAATTTCCTTTCATTCTTCCAAACCGTTCTATGACCAATTCTTTTCAAAATCCAATATTAGTATGAGAACATTTTGGAAAATCTTCTCTCCAAAATCTTCAAAAGTCTAAAATTTGCAATCAATTGTCACTTACTTTTGTAGAGATCAATAGAGCCTTAGTCAATAGTAAAGTCATCTTTTTACTTTAATTCATTTATTTTTTATAAGATTATATATTTATATAAATTAAAAATATTACAGATTAACAATTTGAATAATTAAATATTTTTAAACTATTAATATTTTAATATCTAAAAATTGATAATAACTAAAAGCATGGAGAATAAAAAACTTCTCATTTCAAATAAAAAATAATCCTTCTATCCATATAAAGTATGTAGATAACAAGGCTTTGGATTCTTTGGGATTTGAGATGAATTGCCATCTTTTTGTAATTTGAACAATTTCAACATCAAACACTTATTTGTTTGGCCTAAAGTTATTATTTATTTATTGTAATGTAATTCCTCTATTACCATTAATCAAATCATTAAATAAAAAAATCATATTATAAATTAGCACGTATTAATAAAGTAGTACTTCATAAATTATATCATTAATGATCTTTAGGTTGAAGTTGGTTTATGCATTGACATATATAGGATCCAATTTTAAATTTTGAGTGAATATAGGGTTAGTTTAAGATGGGCAACGAAAAATATTGAATCTTAAAGTTACAATACTGAAAGTGAATTCTAAACTATTTTGACATCATTTTTGCCTATCCTTCCATTTACTCTACAATTTAAAGCCATGTGGTTGCATGCAATTGCTCTAATATTGTATTCATTGCACTTTTGTCATGTGAAGTCTATTGCTCTTTGTATGTTCATTCATCTATAAGGTGGAACTACCTAATACCACCATTTACTCAATTTTGCCACCTACAAGTTTTTCCCATTTCCGTCACTGGCCCATTTATTATCATAATCTTACTAATTCATTATCATGATGGCAGTGCATTAGGAAGCGAACACATCAGCCCACACTTCAACAATGGTCTGATCATGCTTCAACAAGGGTCTACTCGTAGTTTTACATTTCAGCTTCGAAAAAATCACAAAAAATTCGATTCTTGTTATAATGTCTTCATTCTTTTTGCAATTGACTTCTCTCAAACAATTCAATCTCTGAAAAATATGAGAGCTCATGAATAGCTTCTCCAATGTACCTAGATTGAAAATTTATATGGTAATGGATAGTTCTACTTTAATGCATTTATTCTCTAGTTTTAGCACTTCAATTACAATGCACTAGGTCATAATTAAGCATTTGAAATTGGTTCCACTAGGACAGATCTTCTTCTTCTACAATTTTATATACCTAATTTTAATTTATCTTTTTTTGATAAATTTATATTTTTAATACATTACTAATCAATAATTTAAAAAAATAAAAAACTAGAAAAAACTATCATAAAATCATAGATTCGGTGTTCATTCATTGCTTTTAAGAATTTAGGAATCTATATTTTCAACATTTCAAAATCCTTCAATCTTCAGTATATTTTTAGTGCAAAAAAGTAAAAATAAATCCTTGTGCATTTTTTATATATCTCAAGGTGCATGATAAAGTAAATGGAATTTTGAAGCCCTTTAACTTGATTCAAAACCTCGTTGAAATTTAACATTTTTTTTTTTATATCTTTTCATGACTATGTGTTTGGATTTAGTCTCTACTAGTCTTTTGCCATCCTTTTCACATATTCTTATTCCTTACATCCACGTTGAGTTTTCATCCCATCACTAATCACTTTGATATATGATCAATTTCTATAGGTAGCTAATTTAAGTCTCATTGCCACACTACCAACCTTTGTATCAAGATTAAGAATACATTACTCCTCTAACCTTTTGACTATACCATGTCCCTTCATCTAAAATGCATTAGCAAATAACTTGAACACCTAGAGCTGAGATGGATAATAGTAAGGTAGGAGGCTCAAACTTCGACAGGGCATTAGAAGCAATCAAGACTCAAAGGTACATTTTTCTTTTTTCAATGTACCAACTATGCACATTTTAGGAGACGGTCGCTTTTTGATTACCATGAATGATCACTTTTTTTCCAACTTCAGAAATTTGTAACTAATTCCACAAAGGTTCAAAAAATATGAAACGACTTGAGATCGATATCAATTCTACTTGTCTTTCAAGGAAATTTATTGAATTTTTTTTTCAAGATGTTTAGCCTGCCCAAAATGTAGTTCCAGCCCTTAGATGGTCCATTTATGAACCTCCTACCTTAAGTCGTAAAGAAGTTCAGCCAGTTCTTGAGCCCAAGTGCCAACTGGTGCAACTACCTTGCCCTGTACATTGACATTGCTGATATTTTCAAGAGTTAGCAAATTTTTTGACATTACTCATATTTTGTACAAATATGAGAGATTGGAGTCTAAAAAAAAGGTATTGTGTTGATACTTAAAATGAGCACTTTCACATTTAATGCTAATGCTAGAAGGATACACTTCAACATTTACCTAAGTAGCACTATTAAATAAACCATTTCTCAATTTAGTTTGTAGACGTAACAAGTGTTGGGTGGTGTTGAGAAACCTAGCTTCAAAGGATAAATTCATGTGGCAAGACTATTGGTCAAGAGATATTTGATTATGCATGCTAAAAGTTCACAATTAGGAAGAAAACAACTCCTTGGTGAGGCAAAGTCTTGGGCACTTGGGAAAATACTTTTGTAAAGTATCACAAGTAGCTTCCAATGCTCAATTTAAGGGGGAATAATCTCACATATGCCCATACATCCCAACATACAAGAAGTTTGTTAGCACACATATGCAAGGTGTCTTTAACTCCTAAAAGACCAAGCTGTGTTTCTTGGCAACATAGAAATTTTGGGCAAGTGCATGTGACTAGAGATTTTCATGTTTTTAGTCCAAATTTTAGTAGTTGTGGACAAGGAATAACTTTCGTGTGCACTAAATTTCAAGACATTTGGAAATACGAGTCAAAAGTTATAGCCTAATATATAGTTTGTTTCTCAACTTGGGCAGTCCGGACAAATATGAAAAAATCATCTTTTTCAAAAAACCAAATTTGAAATTGTTTTTTTAGATTTATATATGTATAAAAATCTTTGAATCATTCCATTTTGATCAATGAGTCAAAAATTATGAGGTATTTTAGTTTGCACGTAGTTATAGATTCTCTACTCAAAAATAAACTTTGAAGTCCTTTATTGAACTCAATTTTCAACATCTTTTGGAAAAGAATAAAAACATTAGGTGAATATTGTTTATTATGACATTACAACTATTGGGATTGACATTTTTCAATTCAATAAATAAATTGTTAACAATTTAGTATTTTGAATCATTCTCTACATCTTTCTACGTGCTATTTTTTTCCTACATGTTGTACAATTTCAATTGATTTAAAAAATTTCAATCATGTAGCCAACATGCCTTGAAGAATGAATCCAAAGAAGCACCACCATTTTGAAAGTTTTTTCATACAAATGTGACCTTGTAAAGTGCAGCTACCCGATTTTTTGTGGGGACAAAAAAATGATTTTTGTCCCTTCAAATGTTAATATCTTGCAATTTACAACGAAAGGTAGAAATTTCTGAAATTTTTTCCACATCTTTTCAAACCAACTTACTACAAAATCCTATGGTTACATGTGTCCAAAAATTCTTCTTTCTTAAAAGTTGAAACTTATACAAGAAATGGCAGTTTTAGAGTGTCTTTGGGCAAAAATACAGTCAAAGAACTTTAGGAATTAAACTCCACTTGTTATCCTTTGCACAAATTGAATAAGCAAAGTCACAAGTTAAAAACTTGTAGCAGCAGTTCATGAATTATAATAACTCAAATCATATGGTGGCTCTCCAAGAAAATACTAAATTGTCTATGGTGGCCCAAATCAAGGTAGTATAGTGCAAGCAGAGCAAGAAACATTCATTGTTGAAGAAGTGTAGTTATGTAGTATGGTAACCATACAAGAACGATCAATAGCTGTAGAGTAGTATGATGACTAAAGTTTGAACGGAGGAAAGACAAAACATCAAATTTGAGAATTCAATGTTTGTCATTTAAGTGACTATCCTCTCAAAAGATGGCTCCCTCTGGTTTGCATTAGTTGTCACCCCCTTCCTCAAAAAACTTACAGACCATTGATTTTTTTTTTAAAGAGAAAATGCTTACCCTCGAAATTGTTGTTGATTTCTCAAAAAATCACAAGCCATTGATCTTGTGAGATTTAATCTGAGTTGTCCAAATATGAAATGAATACCAGATATGTACATAATATTGGATATAGATACGGGTTGAATATTGAATATAGATACGGGTTGAATATTGAATATAGGTACCAGATACAAATACAATACTAGATATGAATACGGGATGAATATTGAATATGGATATCGAATACAAATACAATATCGGATATGGATATGGGAAGAATTATCCCATATTGATTGTCACTATGTTGGTTTCTGAAAATTACAAGATGAGGAAAGGAGGGTTGTATATGAAAATTTTAAAATCTTTAACCCAAAAATGAGCCCAAAAATGAAGTCACTTTTGGGTGGACAGTGGTACCTCTCCTCACTAGGAGAGGAAGAAAAGGCCATGGAACCAAGTTTGGGTGATGATAGAGCTTGTGGTCATGGGTAATCACCATGGTACTAGATGAAGCAATATAATACTCATGGTATTGAGTCTAGTGTACCAATGCCAAGTGCAAAAATAAAACCCCTAAAATAGGGGTTAATTCTTGGAGTAATCCAACTAGGCACGTAGTAAGAGAGGAGGGTGGGCACACATCCATATAAGGTGTTGCTTATAAAGTACATTCAAGTCATAATGTCTTTTGAGACTTGTGGTAGTTTTTTGTGAGAGAAATAAAAAAATTCATCTTCACAAAATTCATCGAAACAATTATGGGATCATCATCAATGGTATGTTTTGGATTTCATTTGAGTCAAAAAGCATACTAGTCTAGTAAAGCTAGCTTATATCTTTGGTTTGTGTCAAGGGAAGTGGGTGGGTATGTAAGTACTTATTTACCCACCCTTGGTAACACAACCAAGTTCTTTTAGTTGGTTTTATCCTATGTGTTCTAACATCGGTCTATTGTGCCTTTCAAGCTATGGATCTTTTTTCTAATTCCTAAGTAGACTTCAAGTATACGAAAACCCAATCAAAACAAGACTTAAACTATTGTTTGCCAAGTGATTGCAAATTCTAATGAGCCACTGTGGTTGTTTTGAAAAAGGTGGTTTAGACAAAAACTAAGTATGGAATTTTGTAAATGATTAATTCTCCTTTTCAAAACTATAAAATTCACCCTAATCGGACACTCCTAACAAAAGATATGAGTAGATGAAGTTTGACCACTAAACGGTTAATCAAAACTTCATCCACAGTTTTGTGCTAATTTCCTAATTCAAAAGACCTTGAGATTTTGAAGATATACTTAATGTTTTTTGCTATCTAAATTTGAAGTTTGGTCTTAAGTTGACAATCCTACTGAAGTTTCATCCAATCCTAGCCTACAACTTCATCCTTTAATATCTTGTTGGTTTTTCTGTCTTTTTTTGAGTTTGAAGTTTCTATGGGTTTTAATTATCCTCTTCTACGAGCTCGTGGTTTTAAGTTATCATTCTAATCTAACTTCTAAATTCTAGATTAGCCTTCCTTGTTCTTTTGGCCTCGGTCTAACTTCTGTCAATTTACTATTTTTGGAAAGTTTGCATTTTTATCTTGTATTTTTCTAATTCTAGTATTCTAGATTCGGTTTGTACTTGCTAATTGGATTCTTCTACTATAAGTTATTGGTGGATGAAGTTTGACCGCTAATTGGTTATTCAAACTTCATCCATTGATATCTCCTAATCTACAACTTGAAATTAAGTTTTTCTTTTGTTTTTGGGTGCTAAATAATAACCTTACTTTGACTTGCTCAACTTTTTCCAACTTTTTTGGTTTTATCTAATTTTCATCCGATTTTGACTCTAAACTTCATCCACTCCTATCTTTCTTATTTTAAGTCGGATTTCTAAGAACTGTTTTTGGAAACCTCTAAGCAAGGTCTACCATCTGATCTCACTAACTTTGAGTAAAAACTTAATCTTTATGCTCTGAATCCTATTGGTAATTCAGCCATATGGTAATTTAACCTATTTTCAATAATTCAAAAGTAAAGTAAGATTTCAAGTTTTTACCTCGTAGTTGGGTTCATCATTGAGGTAGTTGTACACGTCGTGGAATGCTCCATTGTCCGCCATCTTCCAACCTTGATTGTAATTTTTACCCACGGCTTAAAAGTGGGGTTTAGATACACTTGTAAGTGCTATTTTTCTCTAACTCCTTTCCTCCTTTTCTTTATCTCCTCTTCTTTTCTTTTCCTATCTTCTATTCTATTCAATTATTTCTTCTTCTTTCCCTTCCTTCACTTATTTCACATATTTAAAAAAAAATACATAAATTGACCCAATACACTTGATCAATCTTCTTCTAATTTCCCTTATCTCAATTCTAATTGGTTGTTCTAAATACTTGAGATTTCTCCTTCTTCTTCAACTTCAACTGTAATAATCTAACAATTTGGTCTTCAATTCACAACTATCATTCCTATTTTGTTTTTGAACTCAAACTTAGTCTAAACTAGAAGAGTTGAAAGAGTGGTAAGAGAAAACTTTGTTTTGCACTTCTACTTGCTAATCACACCTCCCTAATTTATCCTTCTTCCCATCTAATCTATTTTCTAATTTTCCTATCAAATGCCTTAGTTCTCGGTTAGACTTTTGACAATTTACTATATTTAGATTTCTAATATGTTTTCCATGTAGAAGCTAAAACCAGATTTTTAAATTGATGCGGAACTTGCAAATCGGACTTTCCTAGTAGAAGTTATACATGGATGAAGTTTTGAATACTAATTAGTGTTTGAAACTTCATCCGCTTATAACTTTCTCAATTCAACTCGGTTTTCTTTGTACTTGATGTTGTTGAAAAGATCTAAACCTCTACTATTAGATTCTTAATTCAAATCTATACTATAACCCACTTCTAATGGTCTGACTTTGCTTTTAGCCTCGGCTCTACATACACTCTAACTCCTGGATTGACTTTTGAAAGTTTACTAATTTTAGACTTTGAGTGATTTTTCCTTGTATAGATTAAGACTAGCTTTCTAAATTGATGTGGCACTTGCAATTTGGACCTTTTTAGTAGAAGTTATGTATAGATGAAGTTTTGATTACTAATTAGTGTTTGAAACTTCATCCACTTATATCTTACTCAATTTAGCTCGGATTTCTTTGTATTTTATGGTTTTGGAAAGCTCTTGACCTCTTCTATGAGATTCTCAGCTTCAAGTTGTACTGACCCCTCTTCTTAGCGGTCTGACTACACCCTTGGTCTCGACCCTAAAGAAAGACTAATATTAAAAATAACAACTTGACCAAATTAAGACCAAAAGGCCTAACTACATAGAAATGATCAAAAGAAGGAGGAGGTTCAAAGCTTTGCCATCAAAATGAAAATAACTAAAAATTCAAACCCCACAAAGTCAAAGCTTTACCATATTTCTTAAATACTCTAAAATTTTAGCAATTCTAAATCTTTCCAAAGTCAAAGCTTCACTGTCCTGTATAGGACAAAGGAAAATATGAACAATTTAGCATCAACAAATTTACTTGTCAAACCCACCCAAAACACAAGCTAGAGTAAGAAGGTTACTACAACCACTTGTTAGTTCAAAACAATTATACAAACAAATTAGTACAACCAAGCCCAACTCTAGGGGATTTCTCAATTAAGGAATTTCCCACTTAGTAGTTTAGAACTCACAAACACAAGCTAAAAGCCCCCCAAAGCAGCATCGCCGAGGTATAGTGAGGGGTAGTTCTAGGATTAGTACAAACAATTATAATTCAACAAAATAACCAAAAAAACCAAGTCCAAATGATCAAAACAAGCCAAGAATTGAAGGGACCCTCAAGTCCTTCAAAGCTTGGAAAAGAACAACAAAAGAGTTGAAAAAACAACATGTATACAATTTGGAACCAAAATATTGGCCCAATAGTTCAGTTGATGGACTAACATGTATAAGGTGCCAAAATGGTCACCAATTAGTAACAAAGGGGTGTTTGTGAGAGGAAAATCAGCCCCCTTATATACATTTCTAAGGGCCTCATCTCCTCCCAATTCCTACGTGGTAACCTTATCAATTAGGATTTTCATCCTAATCCTTTCAATTTTCAACTTCTACGATGGTCCAAACTTTTTACTTTTGGAGAAATACTTCAAATGGCAAATGGATTGCACCAATGGCTTTAGAATTCCATTTTTAGTCTACTAAACCCCCTAACCTTTTTCCAACCTCAAAATCCTAAAGAATCTTAGCGGTGACTAGAACCTCCAAATAGGTAAAAATCCAAGTTTTGGAGTTTTCACTTTTTGATGAAAGTATATGGTGATATAGAAGCCTTGGTTTCAAACTCTAGACTTTGGCAAAACTAATTTTCATACAAATATTGAAGCCCCAAAAACATGGTCAACACCATTGGACTTGGTAAACAATACAAATTTTTATTTGTCAATTCAATTTTGCATGTGTGCCTTCATCACAAAGATGACATAAACAAATCTTTTGGATGGGATATTGGAGGCAATGTCCATGGCATAGTTACAGTATTGCAAAGAGCCTATTGTCAAAATGTTATTTAATTAGGTCTAGAATATCATAGAGCCTTTGCTATAAAAATACTTTGTAGATGATCTCTTTATATCCTTAATCCTCTAAAAAAATCCTAAATTTATTCTCAAATATTCTTTTTATCCAAATCTCAAATCTATAATTCCTACAATAACCTAAAATCTTGTATAGTTAGCTTTGACCTAAACTAACTCATGAAAAGTCTTTCCAAATGGTTTGAAACTTATCAAATATTCACATGTAATATTTCACTATGATCCAAGATATTGTTCAACTTTGATAGACATTTCTCTACTATTAGCCTTTTGCTAGTTGTGGCCTCAATCCCCCATTTGTATTTAGTTCATTACCCACACATTTCAAGATTCTTATAGTCAAATTTTTTATACAAGATAGATGATAAGTTAAAGAAATTAATCTCTAAGTTTCATAAATATATCACTAATTATACTCAATAAGATTGAAGCTTTTGAATACACCCATCTTGGTTGCCTTAGATTTCAAACATCTGTATTTTGAGGCATTGTATCTCCATTTCCATAATCAATCTAAATTTGAAATTTGGTGTCATAATAGATTATCTTGACAAAACTCTAGATTCAAAATATTCCTTTGGTTCAACACTTGATCCAACTCTTGATCCTAATATAAACCCAAAACTTCTCACATCAATGCTTCCTTCAATAATAAAACTTCTATATTGCTAATTTACAACCTAGCACCCTTAGTGCATTTTACACCACTTATTTCTACTGAGAGCCAAGAGAGGGACAAGGAATCAATCCTTGCTTCTAAGTAATCAACTCAATCATAGGAAGCTAACCCCAACATCAAATACTAATTCTTGGTTATCAATCAACAACTAACAAGACCTCTTCATACTACATACTCACTATAATATAAGATGTCAACTTTAACTAATAGGTGACCTATATCACAACATGACATGATGAGATATCTAGTTGTTGCATGACGTTGTATTGGTAAAAAAGTTGATGATGGGCGAACAAATGATCTTTCAATTGAAATCCAACATCAAGAGGTAAAAAAATGGTTAAATTTGAACATAAATATGGTGGAGATTATCATAGATTTTTTTTTGCAATTTTTGCAATTTTTAATTCAAGTAAAATTCTGATATTAAAAAAAAAAAAGATATTAATGAAGACTCTTTGCAATTGCAATGAATAAAGCATTTAAAACATACATTCAAATTTCACTTAAAAGCTATACAATACAATTTCAACCATCATCACAATCTACAACTTTGTAGATACAACATTTGCCAAAATTTCTTCTTCAAATTGATTTTTACAATATATTTTCAAACCAAGAGCAACTTTGTAATCTTCAAAAAACTAACTATCTCACAATCTATTCAATTCAGCAATCTAAAATTATATACTAATCATTTTGTCATGATGCATATATGTCTCATATCACATCAATAGACACTAAGACACCTCTTTAAGAATCTTGTATAGCAAATTCACTGTCCTTTACAAGGACATTCTTTTTAATTCAATTCCACCTTTATGAATTTTATTTTTGTATATGTCTACCTCCATAAGGAGCTACCAAAAAAAGCCCTTGCTATCCACATCAAACTACTATTCTCAATAGACACTTTATTCATGATGGTCTTTAATAACAACAATATGATTATCCAACCAGAACTTGATACATCATGTTTATTTGGACCTACTTTAGTAATACTTCTTCAATATTTGTCTTGATCAATTTACTTGAGTCATCATCCCAAAGATTACTCTGTGTTTGTCTTGCTAATTCTTTGACTTTCTCCAATTCATCAACAATTTGATCATCAATCCCTTGTATTTGAACGTCAATGTCAATTTGTGAGCCTTTATCAAGCACCATCATCTTATATTCGTCTTTCGATAGCTCTTTATCACCCATCACAACCAAAACTATTTCTTTCTTCCATCTTTTACCCCTAGCCCCCATGCTTTGTAACTTTGCCACTTCCACCACCAACCTATCTCACTCTTGTTGTGCTTTGCTCATTTCTCCATCTAAACTTGCCCCAATACTTTGCAACTTTGCCAATTCTGTAACCATTCTATCTCGCTCTTGTTGCGTTTTCCTCAATTCTTCATCCAAACGCTTTGCTTTTGCTTCTGCCTTGGCTTTTGCACTATTCAACTCGTTTAGTTTTTTCCGATTTGCTTTTTCACGTGCCACATCCCCATCACATGGACCACTTGGACTTGGACGAGATGGAAAAGGTATATCAACATCAATGTCAATTTCCTCGCCTTTATCAAGTATTTGAATCTTGTACTCGGATGGCTTGAGAAGCTCCCCTCCTAAACTAATACTTGTCTTCTCACTCTTCCAACGTTTATCACCCGAGCCCATAGCCCACAACTTTTCCAACATGGCTTGCAACCTCGCCACTTCTTCTTGCGCTTTCTTCGCATCTTCCGCAAATTTTTGGGCCAGGGCTTCCGCCGCCAACCTCTCATTTTCTGTGGCCAACCGGGCTTTTTCCGCAGCCAGTAATCTCTTTGCCATGGATTCCCCTTTCTTGGTTTGTGCTTTACCATATTCAATTTCTTCCATGGCCATAAAAAAAGATATCTCGGCGTCTTCCACCTTTTCCGTGAAAATTTCCTTACGATTTTCAAAAGTCACATGTTGGTCTTTCAATTGCTCTTCTGTCTTGGGTGATGGTGGTTGGGATGCAGGTACGGTTTCAATAAACTCAATGGCAGCGGTTTCAACTTCGGTAATAAATGCCGCCTCTAATTGAGCCATGGCATCTCCTCTCGGTGAGTCCAGTGGTTGCTCTGGAGCCTTGAACTTTATTTGAGCATGCGGTGTTTGTGGAGACACTTGAGCATTGTATAAAGCTTGCTTTTCTGCAGCAATTTTATCCTTCAAAATTTGTCGAGTGTAGTTGCCAATTTTTAGGATAGAATGCTCTAATTTCATGCTCTCGCATTCTTCATGGTGTTTTAATTTTGCCAATACTTGCGAGTGTTTTACTAACTCCAAAAGTTTTGAATTTGCACTTTTAGTACCAGATTGCACCGCCAAACTTTGATTGGCAAGTACAACAATTTCTGCCTTTGCACCTCCAATAGCTTTTTGGGTGCTCTGACATGATTCACAAAATATTTAAAAACAAATATTAATTAAAAATAATAATATCAGCTTATGTGCTATTCTATAGAACAATCATATTCATATTATTATTTTAGATAGTGAAAAAACTAAAAAAATAATTTTTGAACAGAAAAAAAGGAATTTAATATACTTGCATTGAAAAGTAGAACATCTTATTTATATTTTTAATGAATTTTAATCGTTCTTTAATTCTAGCAAAATCAAAATGAAATTTAGTGCACCAAATCTTACTATAATTTTATTTTCCAATTCTTTATTTGCACTTTCCAATTTACTAATTTTTTTTTGTATTCTTTGAATTTCATCATTTTCACTATTTACACAAACAAAAATACGTCGAAGTCCCCTTATGGCTTTTTGAAGTGTACCCACTTCAGTTGCAAGCAAATCTCGTTCAATTTTAAGTTCCTAAATTATACAATAAATAAATAATCAATTATATTAAGTTGAAAGAACCAATATAAAAAAGGAATAATTTTTTGTGATAAATATTTTTAAATCACAAAATATTAAATATATTTCAATGACAAGTCTTCAAGATCATTTTTATAATTAATTTTTTAATATGAAATCACAAAATAAGTATTTGATTTTATGTTTCTACTATCATTAATAACTATTATCAACAATGTATATTGAATCTAAGTGATTGTGTAGTTTAGCCATTGATCACTTTGTAATGTCATTCATTTCAATGTGATATTTTGTTTGGATTCTAAGGCAAATTATTCATTAAAAGAAATGATTTAAATATTTTTCAAAAAATCCAAATTTAAATTGGTATTAGAATTAACCATTAGAAAAAAAATCCAAATTAAATATGCAATAATTAAATCAATTTTTGCATTAAAATACATATTCAAATCTAAGTCATTATATATGCATATATAAATAGATGAAAACTAGCTTCAAAATTAAATTTATATACATCAATGAATTCATTGTACATAAATTAAGGTGTTAGAGAGGTCCCCAAAAGATTGGAAATGAATTCATTAAGGTGTTAAAGAGGGCCTCTAAAAGATTGGAATTGTTTTCCAAGAAAAAATTGTCAAAACTACCATTTTTAATGCATTGGTCAAAATTGAAAATAAAAACCTTTTTTAACTTCAACTACACAAAATTTTAGTATGCTATTATGAAAATGCATAGAAAAATTTCAGCCCATTTAACTACATGGGTTGAAAGATTATGATTTTTAAAATAAACAATTATTTACAAAAAAAACATTTTTTAATCAAAGTTGTTTGATACAACAAGTAGAGTTTTGACTTCCTTTAAAATTAATTTTTGCACTAAAAATAGTTTTTTTGACAATTACGTATTATATCATATTAATTCTATACGAGCCAATTTTCAAAAGTAGATGAGAACTTTTACAAAAGGTGTCAAAAGTGCCTAAATTGCTTGAATTTTTAGAAACAAGATAACTTTTGATTCATGCATCCAATAAAGAAAAACTTGCATTCCCACAAAGGAGGTGATTGTCTTCATCTTGTGTCAATTTTTTTGAAACATCTATTTATATTTTATTTCATCTATTTATGTTTTATTTCATCATTACCTACCCAAATTCTAATTGTACTTTGAATAGACATTTGGATCTTTAGGGGTTAAGCATATAATTTACAAAATTCTCATGGATGGAAGTTTTCAACATTTGGATAGTGCCTAAAAGATTGTGCATTAGGGTAAGGAATGTTGACAAGAGGATGAAAACCTTAATTAAAAGGGCACTTAGATAAGATAAATTTCTGTACTAACAAATATGCTGTTTTTAATTCATATTTTTTTTTTCATGGTTTTTTTCTTCATGTATATTTTCTATAATCATATATTCTTCAAGCACCAACTTATCATAATACAAATATGATTGAATGACTTGTTTTGTATTGATAAGCTAAATTTGGGCCAAGCTCTTAAGAATTTTATTGAAAATGAGCATGAATTCATAGAGATGTATGAATGGTCACACTAATCGTATGCTTGATCATGTTTAATTAGATAGGTATATTAATTTTATTCTATAATCTTTCAAAAAATAACTGTTGGTGATTTGATGTTGGATAGAGTGAAATTTTAATGTTTTTTTTAAGTTTGATGAAAAAAATGTGTGTTCATTTTTTAAATTTGATTATTATATAAATATGATCATTTGAAAAATATGAATGATAAAGTTAAATTTCAAAATTTCAAAATTATTGATTTGGTAAAATATGTTTAATCTTTCATAATTTATCTATTGCTTGATTTCAAGTGATGTATTAAATTAAAAATATTTATTATAGTGCATAATTTCAAAAAATAATATTTTATAATTTATTACTAATTAATAGAAAATGATTGCTATTTTGGTAATGACCACGTATGTAGAGTTTTACTCGGCAATGGGTCACGCGTAAGTCTTTACGAAGTAAACAAATTTCAACATCATGACTATTGCATATGAGTTGTTTTTCTCGCAAGCGTGCTTTCAAACCTAAATACTACAATTGCACTTGCATATTGGTATGATGGATTTATTGTAATATTTTTTATACATATTAAATATATATTCATCTTTAATGCATGTATTTCTTTTATTTCTTTATCTCATTTTCATCCAAATATTCATATCATCAAAAAATTATAAACAAAAATATCATGAAATTTTTATTAATATCATCAAATATAAATAAATAAAATATAAGATATATACAATACCTAGTAGTTTGGATGTTAATTTGCTTTCACCTCCAACACGGGGGGCCTCCAATCCATATGCCAATTCAAGGTTTTCGACACTTTTTTCAAGTTGACTACAAGATTTTATTTATTTTATTTAAACAAAGAAGGATTGAATTTTAATTCTCAATTTTATATATCACAACATTAAAGTAGATAGTTTAAGAGCATTTTTGTATATTCTTTAATTTGGGTGGAAATTTTGAGCTCACTTGTTTTTTTCTTGAACTTGTTCATGATGTTGTATGTGAAGCCTCATATGGAATGCTTGATCTACTATTGCATTCTTCAATTCAAGCAATTCATCAAGCAATGATTCTTTATCTTGGTGATTGGGACGAATCCGTTTGTTACTTGTAGATGGTCTTAGCTTTTCAATGGGTAATTGGATAAATTCTTCCCCTCCATTCAACATGTCACAATTTGTTAATTCTCTAGCCGTTTCCGGTCTTCTATCTTCTTCCAAATAGACCTAAGTATTTTTTAATATTTCAAATCAATATTTTATATTTATAATTTTAATAAGGGATTTTTAATTATTTCACTCAAAAGTTTGATTTTTGTTGTATATTGTCATACAATGCATTTGATGAAAACCAATTTTATTCAATGAAAAAAAATATCAGTTTTAAGATATAGCTCAATATTTAATGTGACATTTTTAGTACTAAAATTGAAAATATTTCTATTCTAAGTGATAATAATTTGTCAAATCACATCACTCTTTAATTACTAACAATGAAATGGTTTGTTAGAAAACTTACACTTGCCATTGCCATTCTATTTGACTTTGGAGATGCTTTTATACAAAATGTTAGCAACGCATTGTTGTAAGAACTTTTAATGATGAATCATGTCAATTGTTGGTTTATAGTTTTTCAGCACTTTTGGATTGTTAGATAAATCTTTGCTATATCAAATCATTTTTTATTTATTTTATAATCCCTTAAAAAAATTACTTTCAATGGTGTAAATATGCATTTTTTTCATTGTCTTATAAAGTACAAATTTCCAATATAATTTTCTTTGTTTACTTAATGAACATTTTGAATTTTCCATTTTATTATTTAAAACATTTGTTTTGTTTTGAAGTTTAAACTAAAAATCTTTCAATATACTTAAATTGTAAATTTCAATTAATGTAAATATTTGTAACTAAAATCATCACGTTGAAGAGAATATTTTCTAAACTTTAATATAAACTATAACATCACCTTTAAATTCATGCTTTTACTTGAAGGAATAAAAGAGCCATAAAGAAAATTATTTTTGAAGAAATTTACATCAATTTCTATAAAATTATGCTTTATAATATATAGATTTTGGAATTTTTGTTTTAATATAAAAGCCACAAAAGTACAAAATTTGCATTAATCTTGTAAAGACTTCAAATTTTCAACTTTCAAAAAAAGTCTCTTGTTTGAAAATGTGATTAGTGAAGCTATATACTCACAATATTTCTTAGTCATTCATCAACAAGTCACTATCTAAATGAATCTTTGACATTTTAGGTCTTTTAGGGTAGATCAAAATTGGACTTAATAATACTTTTCACATGGGAATCACAAATCTAATACAAATGATTAATCAATGATGATTTCATCCACTTTAGACAATGGGGAATTTCAAAGCAATTGGGCAAAATTTATAAAAAAACCTTCCCAATGCAAAGCACCATTCAAATTGTGATTTAAAATTTTAAAAATTTAGTC
Source organism: Pseudoscleropodium purum (assembly GCA_963969395.1). Taxonomy (NCBI): domain Eukaryota; kingdom Viridiplantae; phylum Streptophyta; class Bryopsida; order Hypnales; family Brachytheciaceae; genus Pseudoscleropodium; species Pseudoscleropodium purum. The sequence continues at coordinate 8,436,645 of OZ017803.1, forward strand.
TCTTGAAGAAAACAAGAATGATATAAAAAATTGGATATTTAATATAGTATGCTACCTTCAAAATCCCTTAAAAACCAAGCCCTTTGGGATGGATAGGTTATTTAAAGATGTTTTTTAAAATAATTTTTTTAGAATTTTTAAAGCTTTAGAAATTTTTGTAAACTTTTTGAATTTACAAAGAATTAAAATAGATCATACAAATGCATGAAAATCTTGAGTGATGTATAGAAAATGAATCCATAGATAAATTTATAATGAATAAGCTAGGTGGCTCAAGAAGTGACCCTTTAAGGGTTGTTGAGTCTTTTTGATGACTTTGAAGATGTCCAAAATTATTTTTCCTTACTCTTTTCTTGAAGAAAAATTGATGAAAAATCTAACACAAGTGGTTATATATTTTTTGGAGCATTTATAAATTACTCATAAATTTCTAAAGAATTATGTGGTAGATACCTATTCTTGATCATAGATCTTGCAAAACCCACTCACATGTAGTCTGAAAAAAGATATGACTTAACCCAAAATAAGCATTGATGCATTAAAAAAGTAATACACATCCATGGACATTTTAAAATGCGACCTTTACTAAACTTAAACGAACCCTACATTCTTTTAACATTTGTAAGAAGGCAATTGGGTAATCCATTTTTATGAATTAAATTTTTGTCTACTTGGAAAGCTCTGATTCATTTCATTTGGATAAGTGATGTAAAAATTATAGATAATCTTGTTTTTTGGGCAATTAGAGCATCTTCTTGAAAAAATAACTTGCAAGGATTCATTTCTAAATGCAATTTCCAAATGGTTTGGTTTACTTGCTAGATCAATGTCACCATTGGAATTAGTGCATTTTAATTCCATTTAAAAATAAATAAATGTATAGGCCATTGCATTAAAAAAAACTTTTAATTCCATTTTAGAAATATCAATAATTTAGATTTCCCTTTTATCTTGTACCTACTTCTATGTAACAATTTTTTTAAGAATAAAAATTAAATTTTTTTTGAATTTTTTTCCTAGATCCTCAACTCAAATCATTAGAAGATTTTAGAAGGATTGGAAGAGCCATTTTAGGCTTGTTTCCAACACTCGGCAATTAAAGAACAACCATTGTTAGATATTATTTTATTATTTTATATTTTCAAAAAAATTAAATGAAAGAAGTTGAAATAAAAATAAAATAATAATAATAAAAATAATAATAATAATAATAATAATTATTATTATTATATGATGTGGCAGTTGTTGTGCCACATCAAACAGCTCTTGCAACAAATTTTTACAATTTGAAAATTTGGGGGAACTCGCAACCTCCCAAAGAAGCTAAATCTCTTCTAATGTCCCCACTATAAAGATTAGAAGCTCAAAACTCTATGGTGAAAAAAATTCAAGTTTAGAAGGTTCAAAGTCAAAAAGTCTAATCACACAAGGTAGTGAAAAACTTATTTTCTTCACTTTAAACACAAATATCTTGCAATTTGCACACTCAAAAAATTTGAAAATTTTTCCTCACATTTTTATACTAGTTTGGTGTTAGATCCCACTATTAGATGTGCAAAGAAAAGAATTTTCAATTTTTTTTTACTCTTTGCAATAGAAATGGCAATTTTGAGTGTTTTTTTTACAAAAAAAGGCCTTGATCCTTTAGGGGTTTGAAAAAATGCAAAAGCACTCATTAGAGAACCTTTTCTTTATACACCAATTTTGAAGATGAATAGTTGCACTTTTGTCCCACATGGAAAGATTCTGTCATTCATTACATAAAAAATGTCTTCAATATCCTTTATGGATTTAGGGTTAAAGGATGTGTCCCTATGACCCAGAGTAGTCATCCAAAGTTACTCTAATTATCAGACCAAAGTGCGCATTTTTTGTTTCTACAATGAGTAGTGAAGTCATCCATCAACCATTTTTTGGCCTCAATGTCTTTCAAGGGTTAAACAATGAAGGAGGAGGGGAGGGGTAACAATCTTCTACTTGACTTAGGATTGTGAGGGTGGTAAAGGAGCTAAGCCATTTTCGACCACTTAACCTATAAATGACATGGTCGACATTTTTCAAATGATGAATGACAAAGAATCTTTCTACACAAGACAAAAGTACAACTATTCATCCTCTAAATTTTGCGGGAAAAAGGAAGGTCTTCTACAATAGCTTAACTTCCAATGAAAACTATTTTTCATTTTCATAAATCCCAAAATGCACGTGGTACCAAAACAAATGATTCCATAGTACCCAGTCCATCATTCAAGGATTAAGGAATTGAGCATATTTCGGAACGTAGGTACATTGAGTGGAAAAATTTCCTCATAAGCAACAAAAATAGATTTAAAAAGGATTCTCTAATTTTCCATAATTTTTTTATTTTCCAAAACAAAATTATCATGAATTGTTTAGGTGAAGATTTTGTTCATTCCATACCGATTATACAAGTCATTCTATTTTTGACCTAGGACTTTTTTTTGGCTTTTCAGTGCCGAATTGCACCAAATAAAAAATAATTTGGCTATAGAATAACAACAAATTGTGAAGTTTTTCACCGTAAAACTTTGAAATTAAAAAAGAAATCTTGGATGAAATCACTAGATTATGGATGAAAATAGAATTATGAACATGTGATAAAGTGTGTTATTGTGATATTTTCTATTCAATATGTGGATGAATATTGATATTTCGAGCACCACCATAACATTTTATATTTCCACCTTGGCACTTCATAAAAAATGAAAGAAAAAAAACCCAGAAAAAAATGTTTTAACATCTGACCCAAGGGCTGGTTGCAAAACTGAGAGTCTTGTTAACCCTTTAAAGACGAGTCGGTCTTTGACGAAATCATCATTTTCTAATACCGTGGGAATCAATAGCTTGAAAAAATGGGAAAGTATTCAGTGGAAGTCAAACTACTATAGAAGATGTTCCCTTTTCACAACAGAACTCTGAGGATGAATAATTGCACTTCTATCATATACAGGAGACTTTTGTGTCATCCATCGTGCACTTCGCCTGTCCGCGGCAACGTTACTTGGTTAACCCAATCATAATGCCCTATTCCTGATCACTTACTCATCTCGTACCTGCATGAAAATACACCAACCCTATGCTGCCAGAATGGGGGGGGGGGTTGGTGATCAGGAATGCGTTGGCTCCCATACCAATGACTCCCCTTCCCTGGATGGCACGCGCGTGGACGACGACCGGTTGGTGCAAGCCATTGCTACAGCCACCACGCGGGTCCCATTTCTCCAACTCAGAAATCCTCAAAATCCTCAAAATCCTTTTGCAGAAATTCCACCCAAATCCTGTGGAGCGAAGACTTCCAGCCCCACGTCGCGTCCTTTCCACCTTCTTTTTGTTGAATTTCGTCAAGGCGCGTGCTGTCTTCCTTTAATACTTTCTCCAAAGCATGCCCAGTCAGTTTCGTAGTTGTCGTTGCACATGTGCTTCTCCTCCTTCCAACTTAACTCAGTAGTAGTAGTTTCTAACAAGAAGACTTCCGACTACGCGTTCGTTCTCAGAGGAGAGTGGGTGGGAGAGAGACTTTAAAAGCGGAGTCTTAGATGGAGTCTGAGATTTGATTGTTGTCGCCGTGCTTTGGTGTAAGGAGTTTGAGCGCGAAGGTGGTGGTGTTGTTGGAGCGAGCTTAGGGTTTTTGCTGTGATCGATCGTGCAAGGCTTGAATTGAATCGAGGACTGGAAGAGACTTGAGGATTGGCGGATTGGAGGCTTGAGGATTGCTGTCTGGCTGAGATTGTGTATTGAAGGAGGAGTAGGGCGATCAAGCGAAAATGTGTCCTTTGCGTGTGATTTTGCTGTTTCTCTCGGCGATGCTGGCGGGGTACTTTGCGTTCAAGTCCGTGCAGTCGGACGGGGATTCCAGTATTCTAAACTTGAGTGAAGATGAGGCGGAGCAAGCGATTGAGGAAACGAGCCTTCTTACTAAGGTATGCGCTGCTGTATGCTTCTCTTGGGTAGGTTTTATATGGAATGTGAAAGTTGTAGGCTTACGCAGGAATGAAACCCTTACTAGGTTGCAAGAAGAAGGTTAGGAATTTTCCATATCACGATCGCTTCCGCCACTGTTGGGTACTCTGCTAGCGTTTTCGAAGATAGGGAAATCGTTTTCGGAGCCATTGTTGTGTAGGTCGCGAAATTTGGGTTGGCTTCTCTAGAAATCGAATTGCTCCTTGAACAGCATCAGATTGTATCTCAAAGCGTTACCTCCGATTCAGTCTACCATTAATCGTTCTCCAGTCTTAAGGTTCTGCCAGTAATCTTGTTCCTCGCACTCACAGACAAGTTCTACTTTTGCAGGTCTCGACCGGAATTTCATCTGGCTTCTGGGTGATGATCGACATGCTGAGCGGCCGCTACCTTTACCAAAACCTGAAGGGACAAGCTCCAGCTCCAGCGAAAGGAGATGAGTTGAACGAAGCTTCCTGAGCAGCAAAGGACTGAACTGAAAATTTGTCGATGTTCTCCTTTCGGTGCGTCTTCAAACGAAGGCCTCTCGACTGTCTGTCTGTCTGTCTTCAGCATCGCAGGCCGTCGTTTGAGCGTGCACCTTTACTTCTACAGACGATGCTTTCCTAAAACAAGAGACTGTGACCTGTTATTGAAAAAATAATAAATCCACCAAGAGTCTTCGCGGTGCTCTTCGTGAACTCCTCTATCGAATGGAGCTTTGTAGGAACTGCAGTCGGCCTCCAATTCCAGAGGGCTCCGTCATATGAAACTTGACGGAGGAAGTGCAATTGAACCTTCATGATTATGGTACTCTTTTAGCAAAGAGACATTTGAAAGTCACTTCCATATGTAAATACATTTTTGGGGAACATTAAGAATTCTACTTTTGCATCATTTTGACTGATCTCTCTTGTTTATGATATCCACTCTCAGTTTTCGTCTTCTTGGATCCGTTTATGCATCTCTTTTTTTTCTTGTGGAAGGAGATGCAACATCAATCGTGCCTTCTCAATGCTCTCATGTGTGTTCATAAGTTGACATTGTGAAGTTTCCAACTACACAACTTGCCACAAACTCTCGAAGACATACAAAAGGAATGTGCCTTGTAAGAGAGGTTTCAGTGTATTGATCCATTGATGAAATTCAGTTTTGTCACATGTCTACAGCAACCCCTCTTTGACTGAGACGTCTTATCTTCTCAACCATTGAAAGTGTTGATGAATTGTGCCTTTGTTTGCAAACCCCCCAGGCTCTGTCACAGCTGGACACTTGTATTTTTCCCTTGCAGTAAAGGTTCTCCTTTATTTGTGTACAAAAAAAAAAAAAGTGTTGATGAATGATGAGAGAAATGGGCAAAAGAAGTACTTCAAATATCAGTAGAAGAGATGCTCACGTCACTTGTTTTCGGGCATTCTTTATCAAGGTTATCTTCTATGGATGTGTACTTGGGAGGTGTATGTGAGTGTGTAGGGGTTGTGATTGGACCTGGAATTTCAAGGCCTACTCAGTGCCCAATAGAAGGGCACCTTTTGCACTGCGCACTTGCAATTGCATTTGTCTTTTTATCTAGCTTTTTGCTGATTTGATGACTTCATGTTTTTGAGTTTTGTAAAATGAAGCTAAAAATAGAAAAGTTTTAAACTACAATGTACTCTTTTTCTTCTTTTATATGTGTGGCCTTCAATTGCTCATTCTACATTTCACCACATCATAAATGGTTTCATTGAGTGTCCAACAGTCTAGTAGCATGCAATGAAAATATGTGGATAAATCATTTTAAACCCATTTTATCCAATTTTTGTTACCCCATTTGGATATGCATACCTTACCAAAAAATCCTTAATCACTTTTTTTAAGTGGCTAAAAATATGTGGAAAAACAATAACGCCTCTTGCAAGCTAAGTAAAATAAAATTTATATACATTCTTTTCAACCACACCACAAGGAGTCTTGGAGCATGGAGTCCTTGGACTTTCAGACCACACCTTATGGTGAGTCCACTTAAAATAGAAAGGTTCTACAAATGACTTTGATAATCTTCATAGTACAAATTTTTGGAGACAATAGAGTTAATCATAAAGGAAACCTAAGTTTGAAAGGAAGGTTTAACTAAGAATAGTATAAAAGAACCAAAGCACCAAACACTATTGGACCTTAGTTTTGGTGCTCCAAGGAATTTCATCATGTGTTTTTCCCAAAGTTTGACTTAGGACTGGTCCCACATTATACACACTTTACTATCAACTATAGTCTTAGAAAGGTTTATAATATTCTTAACAATAGTATGGGTAACCTTTCTTTGGGAACTAGAAAAAAAAGTACTTCTTCAGAGATAATTTTTTGGGTGCTTAAGTTTTATTGAGGTGCTTACATAGCTTGCCACAAATTCTTGCACTAAAAGGGCCACCTTGCATGTCATGGAGGTAAAAAAAAAACACCCATTGAAGGTTTGAAATGTTCTTTCAATTAATGAAAATGCAAGTCCTTGCATGTAATTCTCCTATCATTCAAAGTTTAGAAGTAAGGACTATTAGAGGTTAATGAATGTGAGGTAATTATAAGAATGGAATAATAAATATAGGTCTCTCACAATTATTGTGTTAGTTAACCTATAAATGTCATTTTCCTTTTGGAAATATTGACATTTGTATGAATTATAGCTTTCTAATTATGCTCAAATCTTCTTTTAGTTCAAAATAGGATTATTATGAAGCAAACAAAGTTGTTAAAATTTAAACAATTACAATATCAATTTTGTGTCATAGTGTTTATTCAATCAAATATAAAGATATTCTATTCATGAAAAAATAAAATTACAAATTTAAAAAACATAATGATTTGTGATTTTATGTTTTATATAAATTTATAATTAAATAATTATTGAAATCCATACTAGGCCAAATAGGAGATAAGGGATTCATAACATTAACAAACAAGTAAATGGGCATACCTATCCAATAGGTGGTCATCTAATATACATTTAGCATATTACCAATGAAATTTTTGGTAAGTGGGCTTCCTACATATAATATAGTTAAGCAATCAAACAAGTTTTTCTTTAGATATTATATAGAAAAAGATAGTTTACTATCTAACATAGCAAAAATTAATAAAGATCATTTGTAATTGAGGTGAGACACTTCTTCACCATTAAATATAATTATTGGTTGCATAACATTAGTACAAAAGTCCAATTTACATATATGTTGAATTTTTAGAATCTTGTAGGTATAAAATATTTTGCATTTGACTTTTATCAAGGAAAGCTTTGGCCATGTTCAACTATAATTTTATGTAATCATAGTTACACTCTTCTACTATTTTATAAGTGTACTTGAGTAAGGTATGCATACCCATAATGAGCCATCAATGCAATTATATCTCTATTTACATCAATCCAACATTTCACCCCTTGAGAAGTTAAACAAATATAGACATGACAGCAATTGGATTGAAGGTTCATTTTGGATATATATACTTTACCTACATCCAAATTGAATAATGACCATTGTATCTTCAAACTACGCTTATTATTGCAAAATAATTTCGCAACCACCTATTTGCAATCTACATTGGGCACACCAAATGCGCCACTGACCTAAAACCGCCATCTTTATTCTGTGTACATTTCTAAAATCAATTATGTGAGTAAGTACGTGGAAAAAATGCTTTTAGAACCAAACTTTGTTTCTTAATAACTTTGCATACATTATCCAAATGTCTCGTTCTTTGGTGTGTTGGAACTTCCTTTCACTTTTCATTTGGAATATATATACATTTTCATAATCTAATAATAGTAATTAGGTGCAATAACAATTAGTGGCATGTTTGAAGGTACCTACTTTAACAGCTAGATGACAATGCTATTCTTTCCAATGTCTCAAAGATATACATGGCACCCATCTTATTATGAAATCTAAACTATGGAAAATTTATATTTAAGGTCAACTGAGAAAATATATTATCTAAAGGTCAAGAGCTTAGATATGGTCCTAGATTGATCAAAGCAAGAGTGAGTATTTGAAATATTTAATTTCTTACTTGGCCTTAAAATTTGAAGTGCTTTGTTATAGGTACTTCTTATAAATTTGTTTGACTCCAATTTGCTGATTTCACACTAATTTTAATCAAGTATTGTTCAAACAATGAAATGTTGTTGTAATAAATCAATTTGTACAATTTTTTGAAATCACAATTAATTTGTGGATGACAATCAATTTGTACCCTCATGGTAATGAGATGAATGGTGTAGATAGAGGATTCAATTCAATTAGTGTAAGAATTCAAAAAGTGAGAGATTGCTTCCACTAATAAAATAATTTTTTTATGAATGTAGTCAAGTTAGTGTGAATATTTGGTAAAAATATAATATTATAAAAAATAGTATGAAAATAGTGTTGATGATTTTGTGTTGATATAGTCTAAAACACTATAAACTTCTATATAAGGATGTGTGACTAATTTGCATACTTAGTTCTATAATGACTTTTACTAATGTAGTGTGCACTAGCTAATTGAATTAATTCGACTAGGAAGACTAGAATAAATTACAAATAGCATCATGTAAAGACTTGATGAAAGTGCATTAATGAGTTGTTTTTCATGTAAACTATAACATTTTTGAATAGAGAAGTTGGTGGTGTGGGGTGTGTGTAGGGGGGGGGGGACTTCTACAATGTCATTGTATTAAGAATAATTCTTTGTATAGTGGCCTACAATTTATAGACAAGTTGGTAATTTGGTGTTCAAGACTTTCTACTATGAAAGGAGTCTTGATTTATGGAAAGCAAAGGATCATTTGCCTTGTAGCTCAAAAATGATGTGATTACTATGTGTGCAAATCACATTACAATTAGTCATTTGACCAAGTGAAGATTTAAGAAGATTGAGCTCCAGAAAGTTTGGTATCACCAAATTTGTTATTTTTGCACTAAAAAATATATCAATACACTTTCCATTAATTTGTAGACATAAAAAATCATAGTTTTTTTGAAAGGGGTCTACTCGAGGTCCAATTTTATTTAAGAGTCCAATATTTGTAAAGAACAAGAAATTGTCAACTTCAAGAGATTTTGACATGTTTTTGTTTTGAAATCAATTGTATACATTTCATATGACAAATTGTATTTTTTGGAAAGTTTTCAAAAAAACTTGTTTATACTCCTACCAAAACACAAGTGGAACTTAGAGCTTGCATAGTTCTAAGCATTCTCACAAATTCAATTTAGCAAGGACCACAAATGGAAATGGTTTAAATCAAGGCCTATATCTCCTAAGTATGTATTCGATTATGGTTAATTTATATGAATATAAATGAACATGCCATAGTTATATTCATATACCATATGAATGATGTTCATATATCATAAATGAATATAATATGTACATTATATTTGCATTAACATAATCAATAGTTTGTACATGTTATATTCATTTTTTTACTAATATATGAATCATTGCATATATCCATCTATATAAAGCAAATACGATGCATTGGCATTTTCTCTATTGAGTATATTTTTATCAATCCCATAGAATCTCCTCTTCACATATTCTGATCCTTTACTACTTACAGCATAGGCTTTTTAAGAAATTTGATAACCAAAATAGACAAAGGCCAGAGACCTGAATCCTCCAATTTGCAATCATCAAATGCCATTATTATGAATATCTATGCCCAAAACAAAACAAGCAATCCAAAAAAAATTCATTTAGTTCAAAAAAATTAAAATCCTTCATCTTTTTTGGGGGGGAGATGAAAATTAAAAGTAAAGTCTTCTAATTAAATCATTAATGAAAAACTAATATATATGTAAAAAGGATGTGAATAAAGATGAAAAGAGGTTTGATCATTGTAAAATAACCTCAACAAAATGCTTCACTAGCTACCTTACCTACTATGCAACAAATATATGGCTTTGAAGTTTGTGAGTGAAAACCTCTAAAGACAACTTTGTTTAATCGTGAAGGATGTTGAGGCATTATTGGCAAACTACCTTGGTGATAGGTCTCTTCTTTTTAGAATTAGGTAAAACTTTTGAAAAGACCTTTCGAAAATTTCTTACATCATATCCATATCTTACACCTTTTTAAAGACAGATTGAAGAAGTACTCAAGTCCCATCAAGTTCCAAAGAATGGAACTTGTTTGTGTAAATTTTCATTGAACAATATTGCAAATTTCCTCATTATAATAATATATAATTTTCTAATGTAGAAGACACTTAATCCATAGATCACCCTTATAGTGTATTTTGACCACTTTTTGCTATTTATTCTTGATTTGAATTTTAGCCATAAAAATGAGTCTAATAAAATTTGAGTCCCTAATAAAATGAAGATTATCAAGTACAATTTCTATTCTAACTAGACAATTTGAATCATTTAGAAATTTCAATATTTTATAGAAAAATGAACTATTGGTCTACAATCATGGTTTGTTGATTTTCTATTTTTCTATACTATGTATTTGATATTGAATATTAATAATTAATAATTAAATTGTTTGATTTTCTAATTTTGTTTTAGACCATAATATTATACATAATAATATGCATCTATAATGAATTTTTTTTAGTATATTATGTATTTGAGTATATTTTGAATATATTATGTATTTGATATGAATTTCTTTCATTTTGGATAGTTGAAAATTGCTAGAACTTGCTAGTTGCTGATTTAATTATTAATTATTAATATTTAATATCAAATACATAATATACTCAAAATATAGCAATTAAGTTCATATCAAATACAAAATATACTTAATTTTATTTGATAGGAAAATTTTAATTTATTTTCTTAAAAAATTCACAAAAAATTCAATATTCCTCTTCAAATTTGAAAAGTTTATGGCTTGTAGTAGACATATAACTTCATTTCTTAAAAATAAGTAAATTTTTTTTCATTTATATCTAATATTAAATGGCAGCAAACAAAGTTATAGATAGTTAGGCTTGAAATTAGTAGTTATAGGCTCATTCTTCTAGGGTTAATGAACTCAATGAATATACTCATGTAGTTTCTATATATGCATAGCAAAGGGTTCACTCATTGTTCTATTGTACAAAAAAGTGCTTTTGAACTTCTATTAGAACCATGTTGAGAAGAAAGATAGCTGCACTAAATAGTGAAATTAGGTAGCTTTATACTAATTTCTAGACATTTGACACAATTTAAATATTTAATGTTGATATACAAGAATGCACTACTTTTGAATTAGGTATTGCTATAATTGTGGCTCATAAACACCCATGTGTATAAATGGAAATATTTACACAAATATTTTTTGGCTTTGATGGCTTCTAAAAAAACTTTCTTAGAGTAAGGCAACCTAATTATTCAAGCAACCTAATTTCACTATTTAGTGTACATTAGCTCCCAAAGTTTCAAGGCCTTTTTTCATCAAAACTTTCAATTCTATAATAAAGAGCAAAAAATTCAAGTTTTTTTGTTTTTTGTTTTTTGTTTTTGCACATTTAAGCATAGTATCTTGTACTAGTCTAGTATAAAAATGTATGGAAGAAATTTCAACAACCTTGATAATGTAGATTACAAGATATTTGCATTTAAACTACCCGGGGAGATCACTTAGAGTGTCCATTAGAAACTACGTGTGTTAAGATTTTTGATCCCCTATTTTATGTCCTAAAATTTTAAATAAAAGGAAAAGAAAAAAATATGACGAGATTCCTCTACTTTGAAAGTTTATGTTGTAAATTATTGGTACTTTTATTTATTAATTATAATTAGTTACAAATTTTTGAAGAAAAAAGACACATTGTAGAGCTGAAAATAACTTTCACACCCCTATTTTATATAAGAAAAAATTGTCTAAAAAATGAACAAAAAATTGTGAAAAATAACTCTCTATTGAAAGTTAATTTTCCTTGAATAATGATGCAATGGTCATCTAAATGTATTCTCTATAAATGTTTGAGTTGAAAAACATGCCATTTCAGTTCATTTTTCAATCTCTCCTACAAATCATTTCATAAGTTATTTGAGTTGGGAATTTTTGTCAATGAAAACCTATAGTCATTGTTAAACTAAGTTCAAAATTACAGGTTGAAATTATAGTTTATAAAAAAGTATATAGGGGTCCAAAAAATCACATTAACGCATGCAGTATCTTATAGATATACCAAGTGATATACTGAGTGATATACTAAGTGATCTAAGTATCTATATTGAAGAAAATAAGGGGTTTTTTTGCACCTTGCTTCACTACATTTTTTAACTTTGAAATTTTATATACAGCTTAAAATTTTTGAACTACTAATTTTTGAATTTCTGATTTTTTATGTGAGGAATTGAGTTGAAAGTTTTGAACTGCAATAATCTCAACAATGAGATTGTTTTAGTAATAGATTTTAACCTTGAACTCAAAAAAGTATTCTATTAGTTCTATTTTTGAGAAGATGCTTTGAGACATGCCATCCAATTGCTAATTTTCATGGCTTCCTCAACAGTCATATCTTACCTAAAAGCCCCAATTTGATGTAAGGTAGAACAATCTAATTTTTGTCAATTATTGATCCAATTTCTACATCTACTGAACCTTCTCATTTGCACCAATAATCCATTTACTATCACAATCTTTATAATAAATCCTTTAACCCTGCAATGACAGTCTCATCATTTCTAATACTGTGGAAATCAATTGCTTAAAAAAATGGAAAAATTTTCATTAGAAGTCAAACTATTGTAGAAGATGTTCCCTTATCACAACAAAACTCTGAGAATAAATAATTGCACTTCTATCCTATACAGGAGAATTCTCTGTCATCCATTTGACACTTCGTGTCTGGGGCAACATTATAAGGTTAACATCATGACTAAGGTAAGAGGTTTAAGAAGTGCCCATGCTCTAAAAGTGCCCAAATCCACAAATGTACACTTCATATGTTGCTTTTTGTAGCCTTCAACAATGTACAAACAATGTACATTTTAGGGGGTGGATGCTTTTAAAACCCTATGCCATATCTATTTCAAAATTTCATAACTAATTCTACAAAGCTCCAAAAAATATGAAACGACATGGGGTAGATGCCAATTCCACTTGTCTATCAGGAAAAATTTACTGAAAAATATTTGAAGAAGTTTCACCTCCCCCAAAATCAGTTCTAGCCCTTAACTGGTCGGTTTATGGGCCTGCTACCTTATGCATTTGAGAAAGGGACATGTCTCTGGTTTAGCATGGGTCTATCCACGTTTTACCATTTCAGTTCCGACAAACTCTTGGAAAATCACAAAAAATTCATTTCTTGTCGGAATGCCTCAATTCTACTTGCAAATGGCTTCTCCAAGGTGCCTACGTTAGGTAGCAATCTGCTTCGCAATGGGCATGATGGAGATTATCATGCCCACTTGCACTTGCTGTGATTGGTTCGTACATCCGTCATCAAAGATTATTTTCTTTAATGTTGCTGCTACTCTTTGGATTTTCTTACTGAGTGTACTGCAAATGATGTTTGCATGAACTGAACTGAAGATGAGGATTGAGGAATGTTCGCGGCTTGAAATTGCCTCTTTTGGAAATTGGTGGTACTGGAGTACCCGGCCAACCACTGGCAGGGTGTCCCGGCTGCAAGTCCAATGCAAGTAACTGGCTGGAAGCCTGGAATGCTGAGCTGGTCACTGTGGAAATCATCGTTTTGGGGTCCCATGTGAATCATTTGCTTAAAAAACACTCGGGGAACATTCATTGGTTGAGGTTGGTCCAACTTCTGTGCAATACCTTCCCTTCCACACAAAATTACAAGAATGAAATGATCTGCACTTTGTCTTACATAGAAGGATCCTCTGTCATCCATCACACACAAAAAAAACACCCGTTTGTTGCATCATTTGAGGTTTAAGGTAGATAGCCCATATGGATTGTTTGAACACTGCACATAGATACAATTATTGGATCCACAATTATATTTTTTAGCTTAAAAAACCTAGGGAACATTATGAAGTCGGTCCAACTTCTGTGCAAGACCTTCCCTTCCACACAAAATAAAATTACAAAGATGAGCATTTGCACTTTTGTATTATGTAGAAGGATTCTCTGTCATCCATAGGACAAAAAAACGTTTGTTGTGTCGTTCAAGGGTTAAGGTAAGTAGTGCATAGATGGGATTATTGGATTTACAATTATCAATTTTTTTGCAAAAGAATAATATTAACATATCATATGTTAAGGTAGGAGGTCCATGAATCACTCATTTAAGAGCTAAAACTAAATTTTGGAGAGGTAAAACTTCTTGAAATATTTTTTTAATGTAATATCCTTCAAAGACAAGTGGAATTGGCATCTAACCCAAGTGGTTTCATATTTTTTGGAACTTTGTGGAATTAGTAATGAAATTTTGAAGCTCGAATGGCATAGTGCTCTAAAATCACCCACCACCTCAAATGTACATTATTTGCACACTAGTGAAGGCTATGAAAAAGAAACATGTACTGTATAAATAATGTACCTTTGAGGAGGTAGGCAATTTTTGAGCTTATGTGCTTTTAGAACTTCCTACCTTGGTACATGCTATCCAATTGCAAACACTGTAATTAAAAAAGTTAGTAAAGGTCACTCTAGAAGCTCAAGAATTTCTTTAAAGAACAATTCTTCTTTGCCCCTCAAAAACTTGTAGGATGTAATATTTCCAACCAAGGTTAGAATAGATTTACAAACAAAGTTTGGAATGGGGTTTTTTAGTCCTTTTCAAGGTTGAGACTAATTAGGGTGTGACACATGTCTTGAAGTAGTGAAAGAGGAAGTAGGAAGTTGCGAGTGGAAAAGTAGTTAATGAATGATTGGAATTGGAAGAGTCTAAACATTGGCCATAGGTTATGAGTACTTTTTGGATCCAAAATTCACAATATATTTAATTTTAGAAATAAAATTATGAAAAATTTGCAATCACTGTATTTCCTATCCTCCTACATAGGAATGATTTCCACCACCTCATATTGCTCACAATTTGTTGCAAAATTGCTTAAATGATCAGCTATTGGTGCCCCTACTTTATATGCTCTCGTAGGCACACCCTTCTACCCTCCCACCATTATAATTGAATAAATAAAATTCAAACTTGACAATTAAAATACACAATATGAATTGTTACATAGCTCTTTGGTACCAATCAATTTGCACACCACTTTGCTACCTCTTATGTAGCCAATATGCACCAACTTATAAACTTCTTCTAAAATACATTCAAAATACCACACCCTAGACCAATACACAAAAGACATGAACAATAACATCAAACTTATGATCATTAGCAAATAAACCTCCCTATCAAAAAATCTATTCAAATCTCAAATATCATCCTTTTCAAGCTATACTTGCAAATAAACAAACCACTTCTACAATATATACAATATCCCTAAAATAATTCTTTCATACAAATGTGAATGGCCTCAAACATCCAACCAATAGTACCACAAATGGATGCCTATCCATCTTACCTCCACTACAAAAACAAACAAATACTAATAACCCCAAACCCATCTTCTCAATGAACACTTCAACCTACTCCAACTAAAATATATATGTCACATTTTCCCTCCCTCAAGACTACCCTTCTTACAAATTAATACGATAAGCACCAACCCACACAAGGATATTATCATTCATTCCCCGATTATACAAATCCAACAATGCCAAGTAGAAAAGGGTATGCACCACCTTCAATAATAGCTCAATGGATTCTAAGACTATAGGGGAATTTATTATATCTCCTACATTATCAAAGTCAACTCAACTCAATGCTCATATACTTGGATGGACTTATTAGCACGTGGTTTAAGCAAACTAAGGTAGGGTGCTCTAAAAGCAATCACTAGCACAAAATTTTGCTTTCTTTAATGTATCAAAAGTGTGCATTTTAGGAGGTGATTGCTTTCAGTGTACATTTCAACTTCAAAAATTTATAACTAATTCCTAAAAGGTCCAAAAAATATGAAATGACTTGGGTTAGATGCCAATTCCACTTTTCTTCCTACAAAAATTTCTTGAAAATTGTTCCAAAGAGTTTAGCTTCCCCCCCAAAGGCAAAGGTCCTTTAAAAGCAAGCCTACCTTGAATGTTCATGCGACACTTGATCTTTGGATTTAAATGGGATCATAAATTGTCAGACATAGTGCTCTACAATTTCACTTTGAAATTCCAAATGAAATTCATACACAGATTAAAATTTGATCTACAATACATTTGAATCTTGTAGCCAAAGTGATCTCTACATTCAGCTCAAAAAAAGTGATCCCTTAACCCTTGAACACCGAGGCAGACATTTTGTATCTAATGGATGACAAGGAATCAAACTATATAGGACATAAGTGCAACTATTCATCCTCAAAATTTGTTTCGGAAAGGGAAGATCTTCTACAACATTTTAACTTGCAATGACTATTTTTGCAAGGATGATTTCAAGGGTCACCCCTTCAGCGTTTAAGGGTTAATGAACTCAAACTCCCAAGTGCATGCTGGTTGGCATGATTAAAACATTGTCCACCACTCACCTCCCTACTCAAACTCAGACAATTATTTAACCAAGAAACGGCAAAATGTGGACAAGTTCTTCAAAACTAAACATGTGAAAATAAAATTAAAAGAAACTACAAATTCTCATCTCCACAACATCTTAAGCATACTTGAGTACCAGGGCACCCTTTTCATAATAACAGTGCTAACTAAAATTTATTCAGAGCAAAGTCATGCTAAATCAGAGGAAGCAAATCAAGCAAAACTAAACCACCCACACCGACACCACCTGCTCAGATTCGGAAACTTATTAAATTACGCAAGTGAAAGGCAATAAGCTTACGTAGACAAGTCCTTCCAAACTAAACACATGAAAGAAACCCAATAACTTAAAACTACAAATTCTTACCACCACATCAGTCATGAAAGTCTTGAGTAGAAGCACCATGACACCTTATTCAAAACTGAATACCAGTGCCGACTAGAATCTGTTCAGAGTAAAGTCATGCTACTAAATCAAAGCAGAGCAAATCAAGCCAAATTAAACCCCCGCCGGCAAACTCTTGAAGACAATGACTCACTGCTCAAATTTGCAAAACAAGATCTCAACGATTCCGGTCCATGTCAATTCAGAACATGCTCCACAGAGGCTCTCAAAAATGTTATCACTAAGTGAAGCTTGCTTAACCAGAGGCCAATTCAGAGACCGAATTGCAGAGCAAGCAATCAGGCGGCGAACTCTTGAAGACAATGACTCACTGCTCAAATTTGCAAAACAAGATCTCAACGATTCCTGTCCATGTTGATATAGAACTCAAGAATGTTATCACGAATTCCAGGTCAATTCAGAAACCTGGAAAGACACAGAGCAGATTGCACAACACAAGGAACTGCAAAGTGTGGTCATGCCCATCAGAAACTAAGAATAATTATGCAAAAAAAAACACCCAAAGATGGGTCTCCAACTTCAGAATCTCTGCAACCAAACAACTCTACCTTTCAAGAGGAGAGCAAACATCAAGGCGATAAGGAAAAGGACATTGCAAAGGAGTAAAGGTTTTGCAATAGCCAGCACGGAAGCGATCCCTGGAATTCCATGACGCACTTTGGAGATTCTTTGAAAGAAGATTTGGAATTGGAATTGGAATCCAAGTGAAATGTAATGTTAGAGTCAGGGTTCGTCTTTTTTAAATTGTTGGAAGGGAGATGGACAAGCATGCTCGTCTGTCGGTTCAGGGTCTGACAGTGAATGCGCTCTTTGGGGAATGCAGTCGACGATTCAGGGTTTCAGGGTTTTAGGGTTTTAGGGTTTTAAGGTTTTAGGGTTTAGGGTCAAACGGGTTTACTCCTTAAAAGTTCTTGGGAATTCAATTCTAGGTGCATCATGGGTTTTTCTTTTGGTGTACTAGACGTTGAAGGTGCATGAATTGAGGCAAAAAGTAATGACACAATGCTTGCATTCATAGCAAGCTGAATGTATACATGGCACTTCCAATTTGGATCTTTTACTATTACACCTTTGTATATGTCTTAAAATTATAAAATGTTGTTGTATTTTGTTTGCATGGTTTTGTATTTGAGCATGATAAGGTTTAAATATTAAAATGCCATTGAAATGAAAGATGCTAATTATTAAATTATCAAATGGTATACGTTATGCTATATTTTAGTATATAATTTGTGTTTGAGGAGTGAAATATGGTACTATATATATAAATGTTTCATTATAGACCTTAAAATATTAAGAATTTTGTGGGGTTGAGGATTTAGGGATTCAAAGCATAATAAAAGCATCTTCTATGCATGTAGCAAATTGACCCATTTAATTGTGACTGATGTGGAATTAGATACATTGTATCGTTGGAAGTGCATCAAAAATTGCATTAAATAGACACAAAAATTTTGGATTTGTAAATTAGATAATTGAATTGAACTCATTAGAATTTAGCTAAAGGGCAAAAATGATTAAATAATTAGCTAATTATTCTTAAAAAAAAAGCAAATAATGTGGCCTTGCTTCACTTGTAAGCCACTTATTAGCTAGATGGTCATATATACTTGTGATGGGTTAATTTTTTAAGAGCTATGTAGTTTAGGTCCAATGTCAAGAGCTTTGTGTTCATATTGATGTGAGAAGTATATTCACAAGGAGGTTCTTGTCAGCCATTGTAAATATAGTTATTAGGCACTCAAGGTGTATAGTGACACTTTGTGTCATTATGCACTCCCCCCCTCAATTTTTATTTAAATTTTTTTATTTTACCACCCCCCCTCACCTCCACCCCCTCTTGTAATCTTCAGAATCAAAGTTCTTGACAAACAATATGGGACAATTGATCCCGTATCCAATACTGTATCTGTATTCAATATCTGTATTCAGTATACGTATTTAGTACTCATATCTGGTATCGTACCCATATTCGTATTCGTATTCAATATTTGTATTTTATATTTGAATGGTTCAAAGTAAATTTCACAAGATCAATATCTTGTGATTTTTTGAGAAATCAACTTCAATTTTGAGGGTAAGCATTTTTTTTCAAAAAAATCAACGGCTCACAAATTTTTTGAGAGAGGAGGGGGGGAACTAATGGGAAACTGGGGTGGCAGGTGAGTTTCAATATATAGTGTACCAATTTTGTACAATGTATTGTTCATGAAGTAGTTGATTGAGTAAAAACAATTATTGATTTGTCAAATGTCATATGTGCATTAGCAATTGAGCTAAATGAGCAATCACTTGCCAAATGTCATTGTAAGCAATGAAGTAATTATAAGTGACTTGAAGTCTTGAGCACATTGATTTGTACTTTGATTTGAAGTTTGTAGTTTTGTAAGGCTCCATCATGAATGTGAAATTGGAAGAGTAAATATGATATAGTATGCATAGAAGTTGTCAATTTTTGAATGGATCATTTTGGATTGCAGTTGTGCGGTTGTTCGTTGTATTTGTGGTCTCTAGTATTTATAAATTTTAATTTTAAATTTTAAATGAAGAATCCCTTTTCCTATCAAAGTAATGAAAAACTTTCGTTATTTCTATCGATCCAAGATGAAAATCCTTCCCACGCTCACGGAACTAGAATGCATAGCTTTTGAATTGTCTTCAGATGTTGATCATAAGTACTCCAGTAATTGCTTAGAACAGTGTTACAGAGATTCCCGGTGCGGGAAGATCGATAGTCTATCGGCTATGCATGTAACCAGTCTTCACACAATTCCACCCAGCTTTTGAGATTCTCACCGACAGTGATGGCCATTGCCGAGGCTCCTTCCAGCTAGCACACGAATTGAACGTCGTCTCAATCGATCTTCTCCACGTCGGTGACTTCGAGCGCTCGCTCAACTACACTTGTGGCGACGAGCAACAACGGAGAATTAACAAACAATATCACCAGTGCAAAGCAGGCCAGCTTGATTCAGGAAACGAAACGGCTAGAGCGATCGAATTCACCACCCGTGCTGCTGTTGTCTATCGATTCCTCACTGCTCAGATTACCGGAGTTGATCGATCGATCGATCGATTCAAACGGTTTGATCAATTTGAAATTAACATCACGCAACCATCGCACAGAGTACGTATTGATGATGCCTCCGTCAAGAATCTCTCACAAATAAGCCAGCATCCTGTTCCAATCTAGACCAACTTGGAAAACATCAACCAATTTCTCCTTGGACTTAATTCGTCACAAACATCTGCAGCTACAGGGACCCGAGTTGATTGATTCAATATTACGGTTTGTTCAATGTGAAATTAACGTCACGCAACCATCACACAGACAGAGTATATAGAATTGCCTCGGTCATCAAGCATGGGTCTAACCACGTTTACCACTTCAGTCCCGACAAACTTATGGAAAATCGCAGAAAATTCAATTCTTGTCAGAATGCCTCGATTCTACTTGCAAATGTCTTCTCCAAGGTTCCAAGGTACCCAACTTACGTTAAGATAGAAAGCAAATGTGCTTGCTAATGGGCATGTTCACCTTTATGGAGATTATCATGCCCACTTGCAAATGCTGCCATTGGTTCGTACATCCATCGTCAAGATTATCGTGAGCATTTCCTTTAATGTTGCTGCTACTATATGAATTTTCTTAATGTACTGCAAATGGTGTTTGCATGAACTGAAGATGAGGATTGAGGAATGTTTGTGGCCTTTGAAATTGCCTCTTTTAGAAAATTGGTGGGACTGGAGGACCCGGCCAACCACTGGCAGGGTGTCGCGGGCTACAAGGTCAATGCAAGGAACCGGCTGGAACGCCGGGCTCCTCACCGTGGAAATCATCGTTTTGGGGTCCCAACAATGTCCCATGTGAATCATTTGCTTAAAAAAACTCCAAAAATCCAGGGAACATTCCGAGGTCGGTTCAACTTCAGTGCACGACCTTCCCTTCGCTACAAAATAAAATAACAAGGATGAACATTTGCATTTTTGTCTTATGTAGAAGGATTCTTTGTCATCCATCAAACATCGAGCAAAGAGAAAAACATTAGTTGCATCGTTTGAGAATTAAGGTAGGTAGCCCATGTGGATTGTTTGATTAGTGCACATAGATATGGTTATTAGATTCACAATTATGTTTTTTTGCTTAAAAGTTACGGAGAACATTCTATGGTTATGTGCCTTTGGTCCAACTTTTGACCAAGACCTTCCCTTCCACACAAAATTAAATTACAAGAATGAACATCTTCACTTTTTTCTTACAAAGGTGGGTTCTTTGTCATCCATCAGACAAAAAAACATTTGTTGCATCATTCAAGGGTTAAGAGGTGAATGCAAGAAACACTAGTACTATTTTGTGTCACACTTGTAGTTTCTAAGTTGTGATTGGCCATATCTTTTGCAAATTGAAGCCCATGTACTTGAATTTTTTTTGTAAAGATCAGCATTTAGACAATAATAAGAGAACTTGTTTTTCAAAAAATTTCAAAAATTATTTTATATTTAAATTTCAATTTAGCTAGTTTGTCACACTTTGCAGTTTAGGGATTTTTAGTGTTGGAGACTACCCAAAATTAATGATCTAGAGCTGAAATTTTTGGTCTCTATTGTTACACTAGAGATGCATATACCCACCAAAAAGAACCTAAAAAAAGATTATTTTATGTCCTCTACATTCATGCAAATAGGGCTCTCTTGTACGTGCAATTCTAAACAATGAAAATGGTTTCAAGGTCATTTATTTTGTAAAATCTATTCATCATGAAGTCTTTTCAAATTTCCAGTTTTTAGTTTCTTTAAAAATTATCTTCTCTATTTTTTACAAATTAAAATGTCAAAATACCTATTTTCATAAGATTTTGCACTTTTCTAGTTCTCCTACTTAAAAAAAAAATTTATGCTTTTTCTTTATAGGGTACCTTCTTTTTAAAGGTATATACATAAAATATATTTTTCTAATTTTTTTCTAATTTTATAGTACTACTAAAAAAATCATGAATACTGTAGCCAATGCAACAAAATTGGAAGGTGTTTTTTGCATTCACCCTAAGGTAGGTAGCCCATAAGGTTAGTTTTGTTAGTATGTAGAGATACGGTTATTGAATTCACAATTATGAATCTTTTTGCAAAAGAACAGTACTAACATATCATATGTAAAGGTAGGAGGTCCATAAATCGTTCATTTAAGAGTTGAAATTAAGTTTTGGGGAGATGAAACTTCTTGAAATATTTTTTAATATATTTTTCTTGAAAGACAAGTGGAATTAGCATCTAATCCAAGTCATTTCGAATTTTTTCAAGCTTTGTGGAATTAGTTATGAAATTTTGAAGCTCAGATGGCAAGGTTGACAAATCAGTACGTCCGCTCCAAAATAGCGTCCGTAACCCGGACATCTGTCCTCACGGACGCCAGCGGATGTAGTGTCCCTCCTGCTGTTGGAAGGCGGACGGGTGGGGTGGGGTGGGGCGGACGGACAGGGCAGACAGGGCGGGGCGGACGGGGCAGGACGGGTGGGGCGGGCGGACAAGCCGAAGGGGGGACAGGCGGACGGGGCGGATGGCGTTCACGAATGTCAGCGGACCCTGCGGACACAGCGTCCGCGTCCGGACGTCCCAAACGTCCCAAACGTCCGACCGTCCTGTCAACCCTGTCAAATGGCATAGGGCTCTAAAATTGCACACATCCTCAAATTTACATTGTTTGCACATTGATGAAGGCTATGGAAAAGCAAAATGTACAAATAGTGTACATTTGAGGATATAGGCAATTTTAGTGCCGTAGTGCTTTTAGAACCTTCTACCTTAGTGCATGCTATCCAATTGCAAACACCATAATTTCGAAATTTAGTAAAGGTCATTCTAGAAGCTCAAGAATTTTTTTGAAAAACAGTTCTTTTTAATCCCTAAAAACCTAAAGTTTGAAGTTTTTTTTACTAAAAAAACCACTCAAAACTACTATTTCTAGTTCAAAGAGCATTTTATTTTTAAAAAGGCATTTTTTTGGCATACCTAACTATACAATCTTGTAGTAGACAAGTATATGAAAATACTTGCAAAAACATTCAAACACTTAGACCACATAAATTACAAGATAAATGCATTCAAAGTGAAATAATCATGTTTTGGGCACCATGATAAATTAGTTTATCAGACTTTGAATCCTTTTAATTTAAAATTTTAGTACTATTGATTTTCAATTAAGAAAATATTATTATAAAAAAATTGAGTTGAGGATATAGAAAAAATAAAAGTTAAAAAAATCATGTGATTTTTATACTTTAAAAAATTGTTAAGTAGAAGAAGGTATGTCATAGAGGGAAAAACTAAAGCATTAATAGCTCTAAGATGGAATTAATAAAATCTTATATGTATTTTTTTTTCAAAAACATACTTTGATTACATACAAATAAGATGCTCCATAACTTTTACATCACAAATCAAAATGACAAAATGTAATGAATCAAATCTTTCCATCTAGACAAAATTGCAATTTATGATTAAAAAAATTGAAATTTTTATTTCAAATTTTTGTAGGTTTTTTTTCTACCCATTGAATTCAATTCTTGGTTTTCTATAGTATAGCTTTTGTTCTTGGGCACCAATTGAAATAAAAATAATAATATTCCTAAAGAACTAATATTCAAGAAAATTCCTCAAAAATTGAGGTCTTAATTTGAACATCATTTTGTCCCCCAAGGGAACAATGGGACTTTAAGGGGTTGAAGTCATGGTTGTCACATTGGACAGATTACTATTCATTTCACGTCCTATAGGACGTGAAATGAATAGTAATTTGTCCAATGTGACAACCATGGTTGAAGTCTCAAATGTCTACTTAGAAGACACTTGACAATTCATGCATATGTCAAGAAAATTCAACAAAAATCCAGCTCATAAGAATATCATTTTGTGCGAAATCTATTATATCCCTACACTCTCAAAGGGGACAATTGGACTTTACGAGGTTGAACTTTCAAATGTCTACTTAGGAAACACTTCGCAATTCATGCATATTTCTGAGATTTTAATTCATGATATAATTTCTTAAGCTTCTTTTGAATATGAAAAAGCACACAAATTTTTTGAGAATATAATTTTTATTTCAATCAGTGCCTACAAGCAAAAGTTATGCCACTTTGAGTTCAAAAATTAGTTCATCAAGCTACACTCTAAGAAAACCTTCTTTTAAATGACATTCAATATAATAATTGGCATCTAAGTGAATGGATTTAAGTTACGTAAAAAAAACCCATGTTTTAAGTCAACAATGATGTCTAATGTAACATCAATGGAAATCATTGGTGACATAAAAACATGAGTTTTTTTTTATGTCACCTACAATCCATTCACTTAGATGTCGAAAAACTTTGGTTTCTTCTAGTACTAAACCACCTCTCCAAATTTTTTTTAAATATAATTAATTTTTTTTCCATATATATGTATATATTTATTTAGAGGGAAAAGCTTTTATGCATTTCCATTTGGACTAGTGCTGTGAAAATGATTGAATTTGTCTTCAAATTCAATTTTTACAATTAAAAAAAAAGAATCAAAAGGTCAATTTGCAATAACAATCTCATTGTTGAAAATAATGTATTTCAATTCTATCTTAGAGTTATTAATGATTTACACTTTCATTCTATCTTGTAGTTGTATCTACTCAACAATTTTTTCAAAAATGAAAATCAAGTTGTTTTGCTTGTTCTTTTCTCCCAGATTGTCAATTTAGTTTTTCAACATAAAAAGAATTGCAATTTAAAAACTATAGTGCAAAGATTCTCAGTTAAAAAGTACAACCTTACAATCTAGTCACAAAAAGTGCAAAACAACTTCTTTTCTTTACTTTAAACGCAAATAACTTGCAATCGATGTAGTAAAAAAATTTGAAATTTCTTCAACACATTCTTATACTAGTTTGGTGCAAGATATTATGGATAGATATGTAAACAAATGATTTTTAAAGTTTTTGCTCTACGTAATAGAAATGACATTTTTGAGTGATTTTTGATGAAAGGCCTAGAGATTGTAAGGTTCAAATTCAGAAATCCATATGTAGCATATATACTCATTTGTGTTCCTGCACACTCTAATTACTTGAAACCAAAGTCTAAAGTCTATTTCCACTCTACAAAATTTCACTCACACAACAATGGTATGAATAAGCATAAAAAGTTCTCTAAATTTAACCAAAAAGAATCAACACTAAATGCCTCAATAAACTCTTTAAACCAGGGTTGACACAACGTCCGGACGTGGACGCTCTGTCCGCAACGTCCGCTGACATTCGCGGACGCCATCTGCCTGTCCGCCCGTCCGCCCTGTCCTGTCCTGTCCGCCTTGTCCGCCCCCGTCCGCCCCGTCCGTCCGCCCCCGTCCGTCCTCTCGTCCGCCTTCCGACGGCGGGAGGGACGCTGCGTCCGTTGGCGTCCGTGTGTCCGGACGTCCGGATTATGGATGCTATTTTGGGGCGGATGTAGAGATTCGTCAACCCTGCTTTAAACATCACAAACTACAACCAAATTACGGTAGAGGCACCAATTGCCAACCACATCTAGTATCAACTCGTAGGATATAGTATTTCTAACCAAGGTAAGAACAAATTTCCAATGAAAGCTTGGAATGTGTTTTTGTGGTTCTTTTAAAGGTGGAGACTAATAAGATTGTGACACATGTCTCAAAGTAGTGAGAGAAGAAGTACGAAGTAATAAGTGGGAAAATAATTCATGTTCAAATGACTGAAATTGGAAGAGTTTAGACATTGGTTGTAGGTTACAAGTACAAAATTCACCTTTTTGGCTCAAAAAAATTCACCTTAAATTCAATTTTGGAAATAAAATGATGAAAAATTTGCAATCTTGCATATTTCCTATCTTTCTATATGAAAAAAATTTCCACCACCTCATATGTACTGCTCACAATCTCTTGCAAAGTCACTTAAATGATCAACTATTGGTGACTCTACATTATGCACTCTCATAGCCACACCGTTCTACCCCCTTGCCATTGTAGTTGAACAACAACAAAAAATCTAAACTTGACAATGAGAACACACTATATGAATTGCTACACGTGTAGCCCCTTTTAGCTAACCGACGAACGTCGTCTCCATCGATCTACTCCACGTCGGGTTCGATCGATGACTTCGAGAGCTTTGCTCAACTACACTTCAGGCGACGAGCAACAACGGAGTACAAACAAAATCACTGGAGCAATCGAATTCGCCACCCGAGCCGTACGTTGTTATCGATCCCTCGATCGATCACTGTACAAGTTACCGGAGTTGAATGATATTTTCAATACGATTTGTTCAATTTTCAAATTGATTGATTACCGTCAGGCATCCGTCGTACAGAGAGAGTGCATAGAATGCCTCCGTCAAGAATCTCTCTCACAAAGAAGCCAGCATCCTTAACTACACTTGTGGCTACGAGCAACAATTAACGGAGAATTAATTAATTGACAATCAATAGCAGTACAAGTGTAGAGTAGGCCAGCTTGAGGATACCGAATCACCGGAGCAACCGAATTCACCACCCGCGCTGATGTCATCGATCCCTCGATCACTGTACAAGTTACCGGAGTTGATTGATTCAATATTACGGTTTGTTCAATGTGAAATTAACGTCACGCAACCATCACACAGACAGAGTATATAGAATTGCCTCGGTCATCAAGCATGGGTCTAACCACGTTTACCACTTCAGTCTCGAGTCTCGACAAACTTTTGGAAAATTACAGAATGCCTCGATTCTACTTGCAAATGGCTTCTCCAAGGTACCCAACTTACGTTAAAGATAGAAAGCAAATGTGCTTGCTAATGGGCATGGAGATTATCATGCCCACTTGCAAATGCTGCCATTGGTTCGTACATCCGTCGTCAAGTTTATCGTGAGTATTTCCTTTAATGTTATTGCTACTCTCTAGATTTTCTTACTGAGTGTACTGCAAATGGTGTTTGCGTGAACTGAAGACGAGGATTGAGGAATGTTTGTGGCCTTTGAAATTGCCTCTTTTAGAAAATTGGTGGGACTGGAGGACCCGGCCAAGGTGTCCCGGGCTGCAAGGTCAATGCAAGGAACCGGCTGGAACGCCGGGCTCCTCGCCGTGGAAATCATCCCTTTGCGGTCCCAGCACTCCCATGTGAATCATTTGCTTAAAAAATCTCCAAAAATCCAGGGAACATTCCGAGGTCGGTTCAACTTCAGTGCACGACCTTCCCTTCGCTACAAAATAAAATAACAAGGATGAACATTTGCATTTTTGTCTTATGTAGAAGGATTCTTTGTCATCCATCAAACATCGAGTAGAGAGAAAAACATTAGTTGCATCGTTTGAGGATTAAGGTAGGTTGCCTATGAGGATTGTTTGATTAGTGCAGGTAGATATGGTTATTGGATTCACAATTATGTTTTTTTGCTTAAAAAACCTAGGGAACATTCTCAGATCAGTCCAACTTCTTTTCAAGAGTCAAGACCTTCCCTTCCACACAAAATTAAATTACAAGGATGAACATCTGTACTTTTGTCTTATATAGAAGGATTCTCTATCATCCATTAGACAAAAAGTGTTTGTTGCATTTTTCAAGGGTTAAAGTAGGTAGCCCATGTGGATTGTTTGGTATACCGTACATAAATACAATTCTTGGATTCACAAGAAGGTAGTGTGCTCATAAAGCATTCCTTTAAGGACTGGTCGAGTGGTCGGCCTTTTAGATCGTTTTCAGATACCTAAAAGTATTTTTCCTTATTTTTCACTTAAAGAGAATCTGATGTAGAATCCAACAAAAGTGGTTTTATATTTTTTAAAGCATTTATGAAAAATTAAAAATTTCCAAAGAATTTTGCCACATATACCTATTCCTAATAATAGGCCTTGCAAAGCCTAGACATGTGCAGTCTAAAAAATGGTATGAATCATCCAAAAACAAACACAACAGCATGCAAAATATAATAAACAAGGTTCCTAAATGCAATCATTACAAAACTTAAACAAACCCTTCAATTCTTTATCATTTGTAAGAAGACAATTGGGCAATCAATTTTCATTACAAAAATTAAGGGGACACCCCCTAGCTTTGAAATGGACACACCTTGGCTTTTATTCCATCCATTTGTGAAGTATGAACCAACATGTAAAAAATCTTATTATGTTCTTACATTATGGTTAGTCTACTTCAAGACCATTTACTATCCATTTCACAACTTTTTATAGGGATTATTTGAAGAAGATGGTTGCAAGAAGAGCTCTCTATAATGTTTTTTTGCTTTAAAAACCAAGGAACATTCATTAGAGATCAAACTAATATGCAAGAAATTTCCTTCCAAACTAAATTACAAAGATGAACATCTGCACTTTTGTCTTACATGGAAACAAATTTTTTATCATCTATCAAACAAAAAATGTTTGTTGCTTTCTTTAAGGGTTAAGGTAGGTAGCCCATGTGGATTATTTAGTAATTATGCATAAATAAAGTTATTGGATTCATAATTATGTTTTTTTTCAAAAGAACAATACATACATATGATATGCTAGTACATGCATATCATCCAATTGAAAACAACATAAAAAGACCACTCTAGACGTTCAAGAATTTTCTTTGAATATAGTTCCTATCTTAACACCTAAAGGCCTACCCCCTCCAGTTCTAAGGCCTTTTTTCTTCAAAAAATACATTGAAAACTACCATTTCTAGTGCAAAGAGCAAGAAATTTTAAAATGGCATTTTTTTACATATCTAATCATAGGATCTTGTAGTAGACTAGTATGAGAATTTGTGGAAAAAATTTCAAACACTTTGACTACGTAGAATGCTAGATAAATGTGTTTTAAGTGAAGAAATCATGTTTTGAGCACCATGGCAAACTAGTGGTAGTTTATGAGACTTTGACTCTTTTTAATTCAAAAGTTTTATAAGATAGATATTAAATATTTCTTAAATTACTATGAAACATTGAGTTGAGAATATAGAAAAAATAAAAGCTAACAAAATACTATGATTTTCATTCTTTAAAAAATTGTTAGATACAAAAAGGTATGTGATAGGTAGGAAATTTCATTAAAATGGTAGTATTCTAGTAAAATGGCAGGAAACTATTTTGGCAAAAGGTTGAAAATCTCAAGCAAAAATGGGATTGTTTTTGGAAAAAAAAGATGGTGGACTTGTGAATTATATTGGTTTCATGAGCGGTTCAACACACCTACGCCTTCCATGCATACATACGGCAATGTTTCATGGCCGTGTGTAGTAGAAAGCACTATACAAATGGCCTTTGGAATAAGCCGCCATCATACAAATGGCATCTGGAATACCACCATTTTAATGAAATAGCCCATATAGAAGGAAAATACAAATCAATCATAGCTCTAGGTTGGAATTAAAAGACACTAATCTCAATAGTGAGATTTTTCTAACAATCAAAGTAAACCTTATGGAACTTTGTGTTTTAAGAAAAATGTGAAAATTGAGCTCAAAAACAAATCTTATACATTATTTTTCAAAAATATGCTTGATTGCTTACAGAATAAGATTTTCTGTAACTTTCATATTACAAGTCCAAATGGAATGAATCAAATCTTTCTATATAAACAAAAATAAAATCTATGAGAAAAAATTTCATTTTCATTTCAAGTTTTTGTGAATTTTTTTCTACATGTTGAATTCAATTATGGATTTATTTCAATGTATCCTTTTCTCTTTGGCACCAATTGAAATGAAATTGATATTCCCATAAATCTAATTAGTTTTTTAATATAGTGAGAAAGTTTCAAAAAAATGCACCAAAAATTGAACCCATAAAAACTTGTTGAAATCCATTCTATCCCCCAAGGGGATAAAAGGACTTTAAAGGACACTTCACGCATCTTCCTATGATTTCAATTTCTAATGTCATTGCTTAAACTTTCTTTGAAGATTGAAAAACACATACATTTTTTGAGAATAATAATTTTTTATTTCAATTGGTACGTTGGAGCAAAAAATATGCCACCCTAAGGTCAAACAATAGTTCACTGAGTGAAACCCCCTCCTCGAAATTGAAGTTACCAAACTTAAAATGTAAATTTTTATTTTCATTTTCTCATAAAATTTATTTTTGTCTTTATGCAAAACTTTAATTCATTCCATTTAGATTTGTGATGAGAAAATTATAGAGCTTCTTGTTTTGTAGGCAATTATGGCATCTTCTTGAGAAAATAATTTATTGGATTTGTCTTTGAATTCAATCTTCACAGTTAAAAAAAATCCGAAAGGTTCAATTTGCAAGAGCAATCTCACTATTGAGAAATAATATATTTTAATTTCATCTTAGAGATATTAACAATTTAGGTTTTAATTCAATCTTGCACCTACATTTACTTTATAAATTTTCCAAAAATAAAAATCAAGCTATTTTTTTGTTTTTCCCCTAAACCCTCCACCATAAGTTCTTTAACATAAAAAGATTTAAATTCAAAAAATGTAGTGCAAATTTTTTAAGATAAGTAGAAAAAGCCTTATAATCTAATTATACAAGATGCAAGGTGCAAAAGAACTTGTTTTTCTTCACTTTAAAGGCAAATATCTTGCAATCTATGAAGTCAAAGTTCTTCCATACATTCTTATACTAGTTTAGTTCAAAATCCCATAGACAAATATGTAAAAGAATAATTTTTAAGGTTCTTGCTCTTTGTAATGGAAATGACATTTTTTAAGTGATTTTTGGTGAAAGGCCTTGAGATTGTAGGGTTCAAATTGGGAAATCCATAAGAGCATCCTCAATACTACAATGCTAAATAGGCAATACAATGCTACATGCAATGTTCGTTCACGTCCACTTTTTTTTGTTGTGTCTCTTCCTGTCAAAGATGCCTCAATCCAACAACGAGACTTGACTCCCTAAACGACGTAGAAAATGCAGAAGGAACTTTGCTAGCAAACTTCATCCTCACCTTTGCGTCCTTCAAGACATAATCAAACTAAATCATGACCATTATTAGAGTTGACTAAAAAGTGCAGAGAGGAGTTTGGATGGCACAACAAATCAACAAGGAACCAATTTTTGCCATACGGGAGTCAAAAACTATTGAGTCCATGAAAATCACATGAGAGGTGCTAGTAGCATTGGGACAAGTTTTTGTTGCTTTTCTATAATCCAAGTAGAACTTACCGTTGCAGTGCTTTCATAGAAGGTGGATTGAAGATGCTCTAACACATTTACTCATTTATATTCCTACACACTCAACTCACTTAAAACCAAAGCAAAAATACATCTATAAAGTCCATTTTCTCAATTTCCACTCCTCAAAACCTCACTCACTCAATTTACAATCTCATTAAAAAAGAATCAACACAAAATGCCTCGATAAACTCCTCCAACATCACACCACACTTCAACCCAATTATGCATTCACACAACCCCACCCTTCTAACCATAGTTGAATGAAAAAAATACAAAATATCCAAACCCGAAAATTGGAACACGCTATATGAATCGCTATATAGCTCTTTAGTATCAATCAATTTACACACCACTTTACCACTACCTATATAACCAATATACACCAACTTAATTATGAACTTCTTCCAAAATACACTCAAAATACCACACTTCATACATACTAATCTGCCAAATAAGGTAGGGTACTCTAAAAGTCACCTCTAATATGACAATACATTTTACTTTCTATAATGTAACTATGATGTATATTTTAGGAGGGGTGCACTTCTAGTGAATATTGGGTTTCAACTTCAAAAATTTGTAACTAGTTCCACAAAGATCTAAACAATGTGAAATGATTTAGGTTTGATGCTACTTACAGTTTTTTCCCTATAAAATTACCAAAAATTATTTCAAAGAGTTTAGCTTCCCTCCAAATACAATTATCTCTTAAAAGGTCACTTAAAGAGTAGACTACCTCACACCTCTACCAACAACAAATAAACCTCCTCCTAAAAAATTTATATTCAAATCTCAAAGATCACCCTATTCTCAAAGATCGCCCTATTCAAGCTATTCTTGCAATTAACCACTTCTAAAGATGCAAATTCTCACCTCCACAACATCTTAGCATGTTTGAGTACCGTGGTAGTGTCAGGGCACCTTTTTCACAACAGTACCAACTAAAATTTATTCAGAACAAAGTCATGCTAAATCAGATCAGGCCAATCAAGCAAAATTAAACCACCACCACTTGTTCAAATTCAAGGAACTGCAAAATGTGGTCATCATGCCCATCAGAAACTAAGAATATGTGGAAAAAAACAACCAAAGATGGTCTCCAACTTCAGAATCTCTGCAACCAAACAAACATAGCTCTCATGAGGAAAGCAAACATAAGCGCGATCGGAAAATTAACATTGCAAAGGATTAAAGGTTTTGGGTTAGAGCGATCCTTGCAATTCTGTGGCGCACTTTGTAGATTCTTTGAAAAAAGATTTGGATTTGGAATTGGAATTGGAATTGGAATCCAAGTGAAATGTTAGGATTAGGGTTTGTCTTTTTTTAATTGTTGGAAGGGAGATGGACAAGCATGCTCGTATGTTGGCAACGGTGCTAGTATGCGAGCCCAAGAATGCGAGCTTGTGAGCATTGACCCTACAATATAGGTACCTATAATATAGATACCACATACTATAGAAGGTGTATATATCATAAACACCTATAATATGGGTATTTGTAACATATATATCCTACAATCATAAACGATTTCTATAGTATATACACCTATAACATAGATGTGTAGTATTCTAGGCTCATGGACTCACACTCCTATGCTCACATAATAGCAACCCTCCGTTTGTTAGTTTAGGGTCTAAAGGTGAATGCGCTCATTTGAGGAATGCAGTGGGCAATTTAGGGTTTAGGGTTTTAGGGTTTATTCTTTAATCCTTAAATGCCCAAAGGATTTGGACAAAATACAAATGTGTTATAAAATATAAGTTTTGTAATTTATTTGAAGTTTGCATCAACAAAAATAATGTGGGGCATGAAAAGTAAAAAGTATCCATACGTTTGAATTATAAAACTACTTTTAGATTCTCTTCAAATGAATTCTGAAAATATAACTTCGAAAATTCACCAAAAATACGATTTCTCTCTTTAACATTTGATTACTTTTTGATTGGTCAAAATTGTAGTTTCTATTGATTTGTAAAAAAATGCATAAGATCTAGTGATGTGAACACCAACAATTTTTCTAAATAGCAAGTTTTTCTATACTAGGCAAAATTCTAAACACTTTGTGCTATTTCTCTTGTAATTTTTGTTTGATTGTAGCGATCTTAGTTTTGAATATAAATTTTAAAAGACAACCCAATATTTTTAATTTAAAATTAAAAAAACTTTTTTCCTTATAGTAGTCGTATCCAAAGTTGGGTAGTGACCAAAAAATGGTCGCTTCAACGCTTTGGGATTAAAATATTTGGGAAATTCAATTTTGATTGCATTTTAGGATTTTTGACATAGAAGGTGCATGATTTTGAAGTATGAATTGGAGTAAAAAGTAGTGACAGAATGCCTGCATTTATCGCAATCTACATCCAATGACATATGGCACTTCCAATTTGAATCATTCACTATTATACTTCCATACATGTCTCAAAAGTTACAAAATGATGTTGTATTTTCTTTGTATGGGTTTGTATTTGAACATCATAAGGTTTAGATGTTAAAATGCCATCCAAATGAGAAATACTAACTATTAAATTATCAAATGGTGTATGTCATGCCGTATTTTAGTACATAATTTGTGTCTTAGGATTCAAATATGGTACTATATATAAATTTTTGATTAGAGACCTTTAAAGATTATGAATTTTATGGGGTTGATGATTTAGGGGTTCAAAATATCTTCCATGCACATGGCAAATTAGCCCATTAAAAATATTTGGTTTTGATTGATGTAGAATTAGATAGTACCAATGGAAGCGCATCAAAAATTGCATTAAATAGACACAAAGAAGCTTTGGATTTGTAAATTAGACAATTGAAATGGATTCATTATAAGCAAACTAAAAGACAAAAAGCTATAAAAGCCATTGAAAATCATTCGTCCAAAAAAACTTATTAGTTAAATGGTCATATGTAATTTTAGAGGATCAATCTTCAAGAGCTATAAAAAAATTTGGTCAAATGCCGAGCTTTATGTTCATGCTAATGTGAGAAGCATATTCACAAGGAGTCATTCTTGCCTATACCAATTTTGTACAATGCATTGTCCATCAAGTAGTTGATTGAATGAAAACAAATATTGGTTTGTCAAATGTCATGTGAAGGTGTCCTTATATATGAACTGTTCTATTGACTTTCACCCCTAAAGGTCAAATTTCGCTTTTTTTGGCAACATAGCAATTTTGGACAACTCACTATGAATAGAGTTTTTATTTATTTTTGCTGAAATTTTCACACAACATGTGCCCAAGGAATAGCTTTAGGCCCAATAATTTTCATAACTTTTGACTAGATGGTTCAAAAGTTATTACATGATATGTAATTTGCAATGCTTGACGAGTAGTCCAAATTTTTTTTTAAAAACACTTTTTTCAAAAATAAAAATTTGAAATTGATTATATATATATGTGTGTGTGTGGAAAGCTTTGAATCATTACATTTTGATTTACAAGATGAATGTTATGAGGTGTTCTAGTTTGTGGGTAGTTATAGATTCCCTACTTGAAAATAAACTTTGGAGTCCTTTATTTAATTTTGGACATTTTTTCATACAAATGTGACCTTGTAAAGTGCAGCTGCCCGTATTTTCAGAGGGCCAAAAAAGTGATTTTTGTCACTTCAAACACTAATATTTTGCAATCTACATGGTGAAAAATTCTGAAATTTTTTCCACATCTTTTCAAACTAGTTTACTACAAGGTCCTATGGTTGTGTGTGTCCAAAAATATTTTTTCACTTAAAATTAGGTACTTGTATTAAAAATGACAGTTTTAGAGCATTTTTGACGAAAACATAATTTCTCCGACCTTTAGGGGTTAAGTTGAGTGCGTTTGCAATTGAGCCGGCATGAGCAATCACTTGCCAAATGTCATTGCAAGCAATGAAGTGATTGTAAGTGAGTTGAAGTCTTGAGCATATTGATTTGTACCTTGATTTGAAGTTTTGTTGTTTTGTAAAGGTCTATTATGAACATGAAATTGGAAGAGTGAATGTGATAGTGATGTTATGAGCAAAGAAGTTGTCAATTTCTGAATGGATCATTTTGAATCGCAGTTGTGTGACGGTTGTTGCAGTCAGTACTTGTCGTCTCCAGTATTTATAAACCAAATTTATAATTGAAAATGAAGAATCCCTTTTCCTATCAAAGTAATGAAAAACTTTCGTCATTTCTATCGATCCAAGATGAAAATCCTTCCCACGCACACGAAACTAGAATGCATAGCTTTTGAATTGCCTTCAGATGTTGATCATAAGTACTCCAGTAATTGCTTAAAACAGTGTTACAGAGATTCCCGGTGCGGTAAGATCGATAGTCTATCAGCTATGCATGTAACCAGTCTTCACATAATTCCACTCAGCTTTTGAGATTCTCACCGACAGTGATGGCCATTGCCGAGGCTCCTTCCAGCTAGCACACGAATTGAACGTCGTCTCAATCGATCTTCTCCACGTCGGGTTCGGTGACTTCGAGCGCTCGCTCAACTAGCTACCCTTGCGGCGACGAGCAACAACGGAGAATTAACAAACAATATCACCAGTGCAAAGCAGGCCAGCTTGATTCAGGAAACGAAACGGCTAGAGCGATCGAATTCACCACCCGTGCTGCTGTTGTCTATCGATCCCTCGATCACTGCTCAGGTTACCCGGAGTTGATTGATTCGAATTCAATACGGTTTGTTCAATTTTGAAATTAACGGCACGCAACCATCACACGGACAGTGAGAGTACATAGAATTGCCCTCCTGTTAAGAATATCTCTGACAAATAAAGCCAGCATCCTGTTCCAACCTAGATCAACTTGGAAAAAACGTCGACCAATTTCTCCTTCTTCGTTACTGAAAGATCTGCAGCTCATTGCACGCACGCACTCACGACAAATCTGAAGTACATTGAAACTTTCACAACATAGCTAGGGTTTAGGGTTGTGAATTCTCTCACCAAGACTTACATACTCCCTCTGTTTCTAAAAAAGGATTCGTGTTTCTTTTGTATTTTACGGAGGAAACAATAGTCTTTTTCAGAAACAGAGGTAGTAGTGAATTTCCACCTATTTCATTTTTCATTCTAATATAAAATAATTGATGATTGAATACTCTACGCATTATAAAGTAACCAATATTGTGCCCTAATTTTTTTATTTAGGCCAAGGTATAAACGAAAATGAATGCATTCATGTTTCAAGTATTTTGTTCAATCATAATTGAATGAATGTCACGTTGTTGCTTCAAATATATTTGATCATAATTGAATGACTGTAACGTTATGGGCAATTTCATTAAAATGGCAAAATTTTAATTTCATTGAAATGGCATTCCATTAAAATGACATTCTATTGAAATGGCATTCCATTGGTGGGCCACACTATACAACTGCTCTTCAATACTTGCATACAACACCCAAAAACCACCTGTACAAATGGCATTCGGAATACTACCATTGTACAAATGGCGGTTTGGAATCTATTGCCAACGTACAAATGGCATCCAGAATACTGCCATTTTAACGAAATTGCCTATCGTTGCTGTTTCCATTAGAAGATGGAATCTTTCATTTCTTAACATGATTCAATCCATCGCTCGACTGACTTCGTGGGTTCTGAAAGTTCTGCAAAACCTTCGGTGCCAAGCTTCATTCTACATACGAAAATTGGCAATCGTGTGCACCCACGGTAGTATCCGTAAGATCCTGAAAATCTCGATCAACTGCTCCACTCGATCCACTCCCAAAAATTACTGACCTCCGTTTTTAACTTACATGAGTTTGGATTGAAGCCTAGCTTGTAAGGATTAATTGACCAGTACAGAATCTGTGTTGCTTGTGTTGAATCGGTAGAATAGCTATCATCAGTTGCATTTGGGCACATCCTCTCTGCTCTGCCTTGCCTGGCCTTGCCTGCCCAAATTCTAGACACTTAAGTTATTAGAGTACAGTTTTGTCCATGACGACTGACAATTTGCACTGACGAAAACCTGCAATGCCACTGAACTTGAAGACAGCAAGAATCTAAGCATCCTGACGGACTCATCAAGTAGATGGATAACACTGGTAAGTAAACATGCCGCCAGGTTGAAACTGAAGCATTTCCAACTGAAGTACTTGTCTGAAGCGTACGACGACGTCAGTCCTCCTTCAGGAAATAAGTTAAGTTGGTCTGGAAGGACGACGACGACGGGCTTGTCACCGTGGAAATCCATTCTTTGTTTGTGAGGATTAAGGTGGGTACACCCAAAAGCGTCACTTATTCATTACTATGCCCTAGTTACTGCTATTAGGCTGTTCAGATTTTTCGCATAGTCTTTTTGGCAAGTGAAAGCACATTCCAACGCACCAAAGAATGTAGCATTTGGATACACTATGCAAAAGTTATTCAAGGTCAAAGTTCATTTTCTAAAAGTGCCATCTACAGTCTGAGTACATCACTGATTTTGGAAATGTACATTGATTGTAGATGGCGCTTCTAGGAATGGTGCACTTTTGGGTGTACCTACCTTATAATGTGTGAATCATTTGATTGAAAAAAAAATCCTAAAGCACTCATTAGAGATCAAACTATTGTGCAAGTAACTTTCCCTTTTTGAGTAAAAAAAATTTTGAGGATGAGCATTGTACTTTTGTCTCACATGAAAGAATTTTCTAGTCATCCGTTAGACACCTAGTGTTTGCAGTGGCGTTATAGGGTTAAAAAGGTTCCTCTCTACTACTATAGCAAACATGTGGCATTTTGCATAAGGTGAAAATACCATATTCCAAACCGATGTCAAGATTTATTACCAATGGATTTGCTCCTAAACAAATAGGAAAGCTTGCCAAAGATTCTTATTTTTTCTACTTATTCATTAAAAGACTTGAGAAGGAGTAGAGTTATAATGAAGGTTTCAAGTCCATTAAAGCACAAAATCAATACATATATTTCCATTGATCAATTTCTATCTCCAATATACAAGCTTCTAAATTTTTTTTAAATCGAACAAGTTGACTGCAAGTTTGCAACCATGTCCGTGGCATAGTGAAAAGTGAGCTTGAGCATCCTATGAAAGTTAACCATGTCAAATAAGTGGGCAATAGATTGAAAATTAGGGTTTGCAATAAAATTAGGGAATCCACTTTGCCCAAAGTCACAATTCTAAACTTATTTAGAATTCCACCAACGAAAACATTTTTGGTATCAAGATTTTCACATCATTGGAAATCAAGGCATCATGTGAAAAATGGGCTCATAGGAACCCATTCTTGAAGCCAGGCAATAGCTACCTTAGATAGTAAGATCCTAATTTATGATGAATTGTCATCTAAGAAAATCTAGATGGTTTTATCATTGATTTTGATCACAACATTTTTGTCATGCATACTATGAAATTAATCTACCATTGAAAAAAATTTGTACAAAGTATCATTTCTTTTGAAAATGGGGTTAAAAATATCCTTTGTTTTAGATGACAACCCCTAGGCATTTGTAATATAAGCTCATTTTTTAAGTTGATGTGATTGATTAGGGAAGGATATTAGTTGATTTTCTACTAAAAACTATAAGATCAACATCATCAAAATTGATTGTTCTCCAACTTCTAACATGAAGCTTATCATTTTGGCATTTGAAGTTTTGGACATTTGCAATTCTTTTAAATGCTTACCAATCCACATTCACTCCTAAAAATCTCTACACACATGTGGCTAATTGTTCTATTTTTTTTGGCCCCCCAATCTCCAAGCCTTGAAGTCCAAGATTATAGGGTTACCATTTTTGTTCAATAAAAATTGCAGAATTGGGGTGGCCTCATTCTACATAAGCAATTGGCAATTGTGCACCTAGTATCTGTAAGATCTTGAAGTTTTCAACTACTCCACTACAAAGAATTAGCGACCACTAGCTTCTTTTTCTAGCACCCTGAGATGAGATTACACTATTTTAAAATAAAATAAAGTCTTTCTTCAACAATGTTTTTTTATTTTCTATTTAAAATGTGGATGAAGTTGCTAAATTTGGATGAAAAAGTAAATGATTTATATCTTGAATACCTTAGCTTAAATGAGGTTTTTTGTTATGGTGAGATCTCCAAAATCATGCATCCCCTAGTTGTGTTCTTAATACTATTAAAAAGCACTTTGCGAGGAGGGGTGCACATGCTTTGTTTGGTGGCATTTGGACCTACAATGTGAAATTATTGAATTTCAAAGTTCTTATGAATTAAAAAATTAGAAAATTACTTTTACTTTTATTTTGGTTGTGGAAATGACACAAGGCACACTAATATAATTTCAAAGTGGTTTTTTGGATAATCCAAAATATGGATGGATGTAGAAATACAATACTTCACCAAATTTAAAATAATTGCCATCTTGACACTTTTTCAAAAAGTAAAAAAAACTAAAGTAAACTTGGTGACCACCATGCACATGAGTTTGAATTGAAACCTCATAATAGAATAGGTACTATTAAAATACAAGAGCCCATGGGCCCCTTATATTGACTTGGAGTTGCAAGGATGAGACCAATATTTCAATTTGAAGAAGAATACAACTATGAAATGTTGCTATTTCAATTACAAAAAATATGCAAAGGTGAATATAAATTCAAATGCAATCCAAAAACAAATTGGTATGTCTTTAATGTAGGCTAAAGAATGATTACAATAATAGGAATTACAACCAAGGTACACCATGACTTTTCATATTTCTATTGTAAATAATTTTTTTCCTATAATTATCTCCAAATCCTTCCTATATGAAATTTTTAAAAAGTTATTTCTCTCTTTTTGAGAACCATAACATTCCTCCCCTCCCCCTCCCCCTTTGATATTATGTCCCAAATCTTTATTCATATGAAGACATTTCAACCATTTTTTTTTAAAAAGAAAAAGAAAACCACAATGACATGAAAAAGAAATTGATTTTTTATTGTGCTCCACTGCTCTACAAAAGTGTTGGCTTTTTGTACCTTCATGAATTCCAATACTAGTAGAATGGTGCTCTTGAGGCACCAAAGAATATTGACAGAAAAGGCCCACCCATTGCCACCATGGGCTTTAGGTACCATGCTCTGGAATCTATTCCTCGGTACCCACAGACCACCCACCCTTTTCTACAAGTCTCAAAAATCACCTTTGAATTCAAACTTTATTCCTTTCTTTCTTTTTAAATTAATTGAAAGAAAAGAATGTCAAATTTTTAACTCTCTGAAGGGGTCCCAAGAGTGAGGAAGATGGAATGAATTCCAGCTTCCCCTCCCTCCCCCCCCCTTATGAATGCTGAAAATGGGGCCCCCAAAATAAATGCCGTCAAAATCCTTGGGATCCCCCAAACTCTTTGAAGAATGTTATGCCCAAGAACTGGATGTGAAAATTCCAGGATGACCCTTTTTTCCCTTAGAATCGAATAAATTTGGATACGGTATTCCCCTCCATCAAGCTTTTAAAAAAACACAAAAAAACTCAAAACAAAACGAAACATTCTTCACTCAACCCCTACCCCACATCACATCACTCCACTTGCTCCTATTATTTCTTTTAAGCCAGTAATTTTTGCCGAATTCCATTTTCAATTGAGAGGCTCATTAAAAATAATTGTACAGTATGCAGGCTCCTCGTTGACAATTACAAAGTCAGGAATAAAAATGGGAACCTTAATGTACTGATGATGATAATCTGACTTCTTATTCATCGGGGACGCCGGGGGTGGGGTTTTTGGCGTGAGTCCCACTCATGACACACAACTGAACAACTTGTAAGCATATGTACGTCAACCAATTAATTTGAATTATAAAAAGGTGTATGCAAAATAAAATAATATACCGGCACATGGATATCGCCTGCGGCACTTGATTTTGTGTTCAGAAAGGGAGCAAGAGGTCCATTCCAAACACATGTTTGCACATGTGCATCGCACGACAAAAAAAACATTTTTTTTTAATTAAATCTTTCTTTTGCCTTTGTGGGTGATTGATGTACATCATCTTCTTTTGGGGGTGACACCAGCAGGGCACACTTTTTATCATTTCACTGCCCAAAAGGGCCGTGGTTAAATTCCTATAGTGGATGGAAGAAATTTGGAATTATTGTTGCAAAGACAGAAGTCTGTTGTTGTACAACTCCTCTCGTGGTGCAGAATACTATGGACATCATTCCATGGTACTTACTCCCACTTGGAGTTTTCCACGAGAAACCATGGATTTATTTTGGCAGGACAGTAAGGGGTGCTTCACACATGGGCCAACCAAGTCGAGAGGCTGTGGGAGCTCATGGCCAAACTTTGGGCAAGAGTTCAAAGAAATGGACAATAAATGGGCAATAAATGAGCAATTTGACGGAGTCTCGATCAAAGTTTGGGTCGCCACTTTGTGGCAACCCAAACTTTGGTCGAGAGTCTGTCATGAGGCCATTGCCACGTAGGAGCTTGGATTTCCATGTAGGCACTTTGGAGAGCAACGGACTTTGGATTGTCTTGTCTTGTGTGAAGGGTCGAGAAGCCAAAGTTGGGATTTTCTTAAATTTGATTGGTAGAGGCCAATGGACTCTCAACCTTGAGCCCAGGTATGAAGCGGCCCTAAAAGTAGGAGTAGTCATTCAAAGGCTACGGGGGTCTTATCCTTGCAACTTCATGAATAAACAACACTAGAATTTTTGTTGTCCTTTTCATTGGCATTTTTCTTGGGGTTGGCTTGGCGGCAATTTGCACCAAAGTAAGGATGTTAATTCCTGCCTACAAAATGGGCTCAGCAAGCTGGATTTATCCTAAGGAAAAATGTAGGAATTCTTTTTATTTGTCATGCAATTTTTTTGACAAATTTTGAATTTGTATTTGCAATTAGAGACCCCCAATTATCTAGGGGAGGTCTAGGACATATCCTACACATGGCTCAAAGTAGGGGACTTTTCTTTTACTTTAATCCTCAAAGAATCCCAAAATTACCACACTGAGCCCACTTCATGGGCAAGATTTAGTGTCATGCATGGGCTCTTTACTAGCCCTTGGAGCACAAATAGTACCAAAAGAGCAGAAGATGGTTAGAAAATTTCAAAATTTTAAAAATCTTGGTTTAAATCACTAGATTGTGGTTGAAAATAGAATTGTGGATATGTGTTAATGTGATATTTTCTATCCAATATATGGATAAAAATTGAAATTTGGAATACTACCATGACATTTGCTATCGCCACTTCATAACAAATTTTAAAAAAATTAAAAAAATTGATTTCCATCAATCAAATAATGGGTTTATTCTTCTCCTTGTTGAATTGCTTCACAAATGAAATAGTCTAACAAAATAAAGTTTTTTTTTTTGTCTACCTTATTCCCTTCTATCATTCAAATGGGCTTTTATTTTCCACCCATGATAAAATTTGGAAATTTTGAATCAAAGGTCCCAAATTAATCGAGGAGAGGTGAAGAACGCAAAACACCAATCAACTACAAAATAGAGGTAAAAATTTTGCATTTATCCTTGGTTTGAAGAAGATAGATGCAAGACACAAACTACAAATGACCACTTTAATGTCTTGCTTTATTTTGAGAAAAAAGGAATAGGTGATTTAGAAACACTCTTAACCCCTCTAATGCCCAAACTTTCTTTTCTTGTTTCAAGAAAGGTATTTTGAACCTTTCTAGAACACAAGCTCTAATATTGATTAAAAAAAGGGGGGGGGGGAGTGAATGGAAATTGTAACCTTATGGTCTTAGAATTTGAGGCTTGGATATGGGATGCCAAAAAAATTAGAATGGTTAGCTACATGGATGTAGTGATTTTTAGAAATGAATGTGGATGGGTAAGCATTTAAAAAAAATTGGCTAAAACTTCAAATGACAAAATGACAAACTTCGTGCTAAAAGTTGGGGAACAATCAATTATGATGATGTAGTCTTTATGGTTTTTAGTAGAAATCAATTCATTCCCCTTCCTAATCAGTCACTTTTCAACTTCAAAAATGATCTTGCATTGCAAATGCCTAGGAGTTGTCATCTAATACAAAAGAAATTTCTAATCCCACTTTGTGGAAAAATAATACTTTGTACAAAGAAAATTTCAAAGGTGGATCAATTTCACAGCACCTAATAACAAAAGCATTGTGATTGAAATCAACAATAAAAAACATCTGGATTTTTTTAGATGACAATTTATCATAGATGATAGATTAGGGCCTCATTATCAAAGGTAGCTACTTGCCTAGCTTCAAAAATGGGTTCATATGAACCCATTATTTACACAATGCCTTAATTTCCATTGATGTGGAAATCTTGATGCCAAAAAGGTTTTCATTGGTAGAACTCTTAATAAGTTTAAGATTGTGACTTTTGGTAAAGTAGGTTTTTTTCATTTTATTGTAGATTCTAGTGTCAACATGTTGCCCACTTACTTGACATGGCTAACTTTCAAAAGATACTAGGGCTCACTTTTCACTATACATTGGGCATGGTTGTAGTCAAGGTCTATTTTTAAAAGTTTGGAAGCTAGTATGTTGGAGATAGAAATTGATCGTGGAAATGATGTGTATTATATGCTTCAATGGAATTCAAATGGATTTGAAATCTCCTATATAAATATTTATAACCCTACTCTTTTTCAACTCTTATAATGAACAAGTAGAAAAAATAAGAATCTTTAAGCTTTTCTATTTTACAAGGCAAATCCATTCACAATAATTATTTATTAATATATAAATCCTCAATATTTATAATCAATTAACTTTGCATAATCACAGATTAATATATGTAATTATATAAACTCAGACTTTCATCCTAGCAATATTTATTCTAATATTGAATTGATTACTTATATTTACAAATCCATCAAGTACTATTAATCATACCCCTAGTAAGCGCTTCCTTATCACACGACCTAAACTCCCATTGCTTCTAACCAAGATAACTTTCCATTCATCCATTTTTGGAGTGAGGAGATCACTATCAATTTTTTGGAAGACCATGTGAGTTAAAAGATAAGGTTCATTTAATTCAAAGGAAAAAAATTTACATAATATATAGGGCTACTATTGGGTTTATGAAATGCTATATATATATACTCACACACACATATATACCAGGTTAAATTAAAACATCATGTAGTAGGAATTTTTATTTATAAATTAATCTTGAGAGTTGATAGATAGAGGCTTTGCAAATTTTTCATAGTATGGTGAGTATAGATGTGGATAGGTAATTTCATGTGGATGATACAATGAACACAATAAAAAAAAATTATAATGAAGGGTAGTTGATTCAAATTGTACTATGGTACTGGTTATATATATATAAATTAAGTGTAAATGTAAGGCATCAACCACAAGGGGCAGAAATTATCACATTGCACAAATAGGAAGTTTTACTGCTTAGTGGGTTCAATGAACTAAAAACTATGCAACATGCAAATAGAGCTTATAGCCCATTTAATTTCAATCTTTGAAATCATATGTGTTAAATACACTCATATTGAATATAATGTTTATGAAATAGTAGGGATTCA
The DNA here is from genome assembly GCA_963969395.1 of Pseudoscleropodium purum. Lineage (NCBI taxonomy): Eukaryota > Viridiplantae > Streptophyta > Bryopsida > Hypnales > Brachytheciaceae > Pseudoscleropodium > Pseudoscleropodium purum. The sequence continues at coordinate 8,481,121 of OZ017803.1, forward strand.
AAAGTGTTCAATAGTAAACTTGTTATTAAAAATTGTCACTTGGATTGAATTGATTGTTGTTGATTTCTTAGTGTATACACTATACATGAATGTAGTAGAGGAAAGGAAAAATTTGTGAAAAAAGGTGGAGATGGGAAAAATCGGACACTTAAATTTTATATGTAAGATAGCTCTACTTTAAAAATTACATGAATGAATTTACAAAAAATCATAGGGTATTAAAAATATGTCCCATATATCTTTTTATATAGAAATATAGTCATCTTAAATACAATAATTAAGATAAATAGCCCCACATCAAAACCCCTCTTAACTTAATTATAATATTTAAATTACAAGGAGTGATTTCCCTGAGATTTTTGGATTTGTTCCTCTATTTTTTGTGAAGTGTCACATGCATTAAAGGAGCCATTTTGTTATGGTCTATATTTTTGAAAAATTGGAGAAAAGATTCTTATCAAGATTTTTCAAACAACAAATGGACACTACATTGTTGAATTAAATGTAGAAACATCCAAAAACATTTATATACCATACACATTCTTAACAAGTAGACTTCAATCTATCAAAATTGTCCTCCAAAAGTGCAATTAAATTATTTCCATATTGGATTGTGATTGGTTGATTATTGAATCTTTAAATTTTGATCATTATGACCAAGCTATGTGACAATTAGAGTGGTCTAGGGAGTTCCACTTTGGAAATTCATAGCAATTATAGGTCTTACCCATTGAAATTCTAATTTTTTTTGGAAAGTTAATGATTTTCAATTTCTAATATAAAGAATGTTTATTGTTTTTCCTAGAAAAAGGTGCCTCCAACTATGTTCAATTGCTTATTTTGATGTTTAGGGATGCTTTTACCTTACAAAGAATGCCTCACTTATTCACTATTGTATTGGAGAAATCTTTTTGACTTATTTTTTAGAGGATGTATATTCAAAACAAGTCACTAATTTGAAATGCTTTCAACTTGGTAGCATTTTTAATGGTTGTCGAATTAGACCCCTACATTTTGTATTTGATTTGTTTCTTAAATCAATTTTAACAATTTTTCAAAGAAAAGTTCTACAAGACTTTTAAATTGATTTCTAAAACAATCTCACAATTGGGGGTAGTGTGATTGAATTCCATCCTTAAACTATTAACGATAAAGTTTTTTCCCTTCTATCATGTACTTATTTCTATTTAAAAATTTATTAAAAATGAAAATCAGTTTTGTTTGTTTGAATTCTTTTTCACATACTTTCAACTCAATTTTAAAAAATAGAAAATTAAAAATAGTTCAAAAAATGTAGTGCAAAAATTTTAAGTTACAAACTTAAGATTCAAAATCTTATAATCTAGTTACACAAGGTACAAAAAAAACTTGTGCTCTTCACTTTATCTTGCAATCTACCCCATCAAAGTTTCTAAAATTTCTTCCACACATTTTTATATTAATCTAATGCAAGACCTTACATTCAAAAAAATTACTCTTTGCAATAGAAATAATAGTTTTGAAGTTTTTTTTTTTTTTTATGAAAAAGGCCTTGGGACTTTAGGGATTAAAATATATAATAAAAAATTAAACTCAACATGACTTTTCAAATACTTTAATTTAAAATTCAAAATATTGAACATTTAAATTCTATTAAAGAGTCAAGGTTGACAACACTACTCATAACGAGTTAACACTACTCATATGAGTTATATAATGCAAATTTAGACACTTTATTTTGAATAGAAAATCATGCATATTGGGTTTTGTACAAGATCATTCTCTAAAAATACAATTATTTTTAAATTTATAACAAGTATGGATATTATATTTTTACAAGAAAGAAAATAATTTAGAGAATATACAACATAAACTTCAAAAGTTCCATAGTAAAAGAGTTGGTAATCACCAATCTTTGGAGACTTATATTCCAAATTCAACAAGGATTTGGGAACAATGTACATGTACGAGGAATGGGAATTGCCCTACACTCAAGAATCACCTTTAAATGAATATATTGTTGAAAACTTTAGTACTTACAATATCATATAAGAATAGGGGTTGAACTTAAGGTAGTGCAAGTGATATCTTTGGATTTCTCTCGTTTATTATTTGGACAAATAAAACTATATCAACTACATCCTTCAATTTTTTCTTACAAAGGCTTTGTATTTATTTATTTTCCTTTTTGATCAAAATAGTTGTATGTTTTATATCTTTGAATGTTTGATTGCCTTTGCCTTTGACCTCAACCTTTATTTATTTTTTAATTTGGAGATTGAACAATGATCTTTGGAGGTTTAGCCCCTAAAGGATAAGAGTTCAAATTTCATAAATATTGAATTAAGACTTTGCAATGGCCATCTTAAAAATTGAAAAAAATAAATCCAAATTGGTTTACCAATCCCTTGGAGGTTAATCACTAATTATGTTTCACATCCATTTAGAATTTTAAATTCTTCAAGTTAAACTTAAGGAAATTTTTTGAAATTGAACTTGTATAAATTTATGATAAGTATACAATTTATCTTTGTCAATTTATTATATAAATATTCATTGACTTGAGAAAATAATTGTTGGCAAAGTCTTCCATATTTTAGTGATACATCATGTAAATTTTTTTTTGAAACAAATGAAACGGGATTCAATTGCTAAGGTGAGATTACAAAACCACTGGCTACAAGTGGCCTGGTAGGGCACCAGACAAGACAAACAAGAATTAAAGACTAAGACATAGATTAAGAAGAGGGACACAAGAGGATCTAAGGCACAACACAAAAGGGAAGAAAAGTGGACAATTTTGAACAACGCATGCACAAATCTTGTACTTCTTGCATCATAACTTTGCAAGTAAAATATGTAATGTAATATAGGATGCTATTGTAAGAAAAGAAATAACTATATATTACAGAACTCTTCTATGAAATGAAGAGTTATAGTCTATTCACTTTTTCAAAGATTGTCAAAATTTTATAGATTTTTCACCTTAAAATGCTATTATCTTGCAATCATTGCCCACAAAGTTTTTCCAAAAAATTCTACGCATTGCTTATGTAATCTAGTACAACTTCAAGTGGTTGAATTAAAAATAATATTCTTTTCAGAAAAAATTCTACGCCTTGAAAAGTGACAGTTTTTTTTTCTTAAACAACTGGACAAAGTGACAGTTTTGACAATTTCTGTCCTTCCAAAGGAATAATTAGATCTGACGTCCTGGATTCATTTTCTCTAAAACCCACCGAAATGGGACTATCTTAAATTGCAAAACCAACATAATTGAATCTGTAATAATCATGTGGCCCATCTTCCCAAACCTACTTTGACTTTACTAGCAATTCTTTGCTATTTTTTTAATTTTAGAAAATGCCTGATTTGAAGGGAAATCTTTTTTCTTTCTTTCTTCTTGTTGAAACACATGGACAATTTTCATTGATAAGAGGAAGGGGAAATCTTTCTTATTATCAAGTTTCCGTCTTCATTTTCATATTCTATTTACTGGTTTATTTTATAATCAGTGTCCCCTGTTTGTTTGTTTTTAAAATTTTAATTTTATTGATGGAGTGGTAGTACATCACCTTTCCATCCGCTTTTTTGACTTAAAAGAATGATTTCCCAACTCACTTTCCATTCCGGAAATCGGTATCAAAGAAGAAATTCTGCACAGAACAAAACAGGGCGAATTTTCTTGTGACACCTTTCAACAATAAACCAGTAAACCAGGATATATTCAGCAAATGAGCCCCTAGTCTGGAGAAGCATGTCGGTCTGCCAAAGATTGCCCATGCACAGTTGCACACAAACCTTGAGTGTTTGCCTTGACAACGGCGAGAAGCAAGGCGCACCACATGTGCAGGCCCCCAAAAGTCCTGCTGAAATCAAGGGCTTCATGCCCAGTCTTTTCTCATCCAGAAGCCCCCGTCAGGTGGGCTTGTCAGAAAGACTATTTTGGGAGCCAATGGGCTCCTCCTTGCCACTGTTCCACAATCCCACGAAATCAGACAGCATTCGATCATGGCGTGAAACCAAGTGGTCTCTGATCATCCCAGGCATATACTACGTTAACTTATACCCCTCTCCCCATTAGGATTGGGATTTTTGAGCTCCCATTCACTGTATAGCACAGTAGTGTATGGTCGAGTTTGGTCAGCTGATACACATGTAAATATAACACGATTTCATTTCAAATGATAATAATAATAATAATAATAATAATATATATATATAATAACATGATGGCAAATGACTGGAAGAATTTGTCATAAAAGTCACTGTACAACAGGAATGAACAAGTTACTCAGCCAATGGCGAGGGGGGTTGAACTTACACCTCACAAAAATGCCTGCCATGGTCACCTGCTGCTGTATACCCTAGATGGAGTACACCCCACAGGAAGGGTATGTCTTTGTCAGGGGAGAAAAGCCATACCTGCTAACTTAAAATGGATGGGGGAGAACTGTAAGGTTCACTGGTTTGCACCTTTCTTTTGTCCTACCTGATAAGCCAAAGCCGTGGAATTCTGACAACAAATCTTATGGCAAATTGGGAGAATTTAAAAAGGAACTAGTGTAGTGTGTGCCCCGTGCAGTTGCCACGGTCAAAAGAAAAGAAAATTTAATTTTCTCATTTTAAAATTTGTAAGACTTCGAACTTTCGCACCAAACGTCACAAAACAAAGCCCTTTCACCCCTCCTCTCCTCGTCTCGCCCAGGGCTTTCCGACGATACCAAGAACACAACTGAGGTAACAAACAAACAAAACAAACAGCGTATCTTGAGGTATGGACTGAATCTATAATTTTAAAGTTTTGTTTAGGCAAGCACAGCTTACCAGTCTCTGAAACTGTGATCATGAAGCCTGACTTCACCCCACCCCCACTTTCCAAGGTCTCATCTTCAGGACAAAGGGGATTCTAGTCTGTAAGGACACACCACTCATTACAGATGAGAGGATTAAAAGATGCTGCAGCACATTACATACATAAAACATATCCATCAGGTGAGGCACAAAACAAACCAGAACATAGTCACTTTCTCTTGCTCTTTGAGACGAAGTGTGTATATATATAATATAATAGACATGATTGTGTCCAACATGGTATAAACCACAACCACCTCCACTTTACTTCACAATGGAGTCACGACGGCTGCAAACATTTGACCCCATTCACATGAAGCACATATTCATGTAGGTAGAACTAAACACCACACTGAAAAACACCACGAGGGGTCTAGCCAGAATACATACAGCTTCATCGGGAAGGAGCTGTTACTGGCTACAGGTTTCAACCCCTCATACTCTGTTCTAACACCACTTATAGTGCTAAACTTCAATCACCAGAACTTAAACACAAACCCATTACTGGCTCATTATCCTAACATCTAACCAGGTACGTATTTTTGGTTCAATCCAGCTGTCTTCCAGCCAAACCTCCAACTCAACGACAAATAAACGTAAGTATCTGTGACTTCTAAAGATTGAACAGAAAAAAAAGCACTATACAGCTACCTCTTGAAGAACAAAGTTCATATACTCGCTAGCTAATAGAGTCCATTGTAAGCATCTGCACACCATCAACAGCTGAGGGTTCCTAGCTTCCAGCAACCTATTTAGCATAAAAACCCACAGAAACTTTGATCAAAACGCATCCAAGAGAAAGATAGTAGCAATGAGTTCGGAGAGTCAGTTAAACATACTCGTTCATCCAAAAAGAGAGTATCTGAAGGAGTGATATACTACTGATTATATAGCAGCATGGTCCACGAATATCATTCAGTATCAGGCGATGTATAGCAAGTTAAAAGAAATGCACAGCTAAACCAAATCACATGCTCTTTGACAAGTTGAGTTGCGTTGTGTTCAACACATTGAGGAAAAGAATGGACACCACATACAAGCTCAAAAAACGAAGGATTAAGACCTCGAATTTCCTGATTGATACCTCTCTCGGTCGAGTTGTAGTTCGGAGGCCAGGCATTGTTGTTCTGCACAGTGGCATCTTGAGACTCGCCCAGACGACGGAAATCGTTTAAATCCAGGTTGTGTACTCCAGAATTGGACATGTGCATATTTTTCCCTAGTATAGAAACACTGTCACTCGTCAGTTGTGCCTCTATTGGTGACCTTGCATCAAACGACGCTGCACATGTGATAGGTTTCCTGGTCCTGCAACAGCAGGGTAGTTCATAGAGTTGAATAGAGGACATACATGCCCTACTCTGTATACGTAGCAGCAAAGACTCATCTATAGAAAGTCCTGAACGCGGAAGCACGAAGTGAGGGAGAACATACAGAAGCATCTATACAGTAAGTCTCTAAATGGGATGTTCGAAATTAGATATCAGGTTGAAGCTTCATGAAGTACAACTGGAAATCCAACCTGGAGTTGTAGGACCAGTTTTGTCAGACGTCTTCACAGTCCGATACATCTGCATTGACCGACAAAACAAGGGCGGGTGCTCAGAACCTCAGAAATGCATCATCTAAAATTGAAGTAAATGAGAGCGACATTCGAGAGCAGCATCCGAGAAATGTCTTCCCACCTGTAGGTGACTCTTGACATGAGCCAAGGTAAGATCCTTCACGTTCATCAGTTCTAGAACTGACTTCGGTGTTGCTCCTGTGCAAAAACATCATCCAACGACTCACGATTAGCTTCAAGCATTGAAAATCCCATTGAGAAAATTCAGTCCTAGTAGTAATTGTTGAAATATTTATCAGAGTAAAAAACTTCAATGAGAACATGAAACCGATACCTTTTCCTCCTTAACACATACAGACTAATGAATCATAGATAACATGAACTAAATATTTCCCTCAAATTCCGGAAGCCCAAAAACGATTAACTACTATACTTACTTTCATGTCCGCCGAGAAGCTCCACAGCCTGGACAAAGTGGTCATGCAATACAGTGGTCCACCTCATCCTAGGAGCTCGTACCGAACGTTTGGAAGGGGACTTCAGTGGGTATCGCGAACGGAAGGGAGGATTCCCGTAGATACCATCGTGCTTTACGTTGTAGGCCGCCCCGCAATCTCCAAATAGGGTTGAAAAGTTCCCGGACAACGTCGACGTCTGCAGACCAGACATACCTTTCTGGGAAGAAATCTCGTCTTGGAAACTGTACAAACTCGAAAACCTGAGCCCAGACTCACAACCTACCACATGGTAGTTATGAAATTTGGGAGGATCAGATCTGGGCAAAGTCTCGGGGTGGACACATGGTCCGCCCAATCGACCAAGTGAAAGCTCAGGAACAGCAGCAGGAGGACTTGTAGTGCTGATGATGCGAGGAGCCTGTGGAAAGATCCTCTGCTGCGAGTGAAAGTGGTCGAAACTCCGACGGGGAAAACCCTCATGGACATCACCGTTATACATAGCGTGTATTGTGGGCGAAGATGTCTTCTCTGGGCTGATTTGTATCGGCTCTGATCTGTTCACCATGTAGGGATACACATGGCTGTTGCTCTCTTGGACTTTTTCCCTGCCTCCCGTGATTATCCCCTCGTCGACTCGGATTCTCTGTTGGGCAAACTGGGGGGGCTCCGGAGGTGGATTTGCCAGACAAAGAACGGTCGATGCGCCCACATTGTCGTAAGTAGCACACCTCTCCACTGCGGGACTGGAGATGTTGCTCTCGCTATCATAGCTCATCGATTTCGAAGGCTGCTTCCAGAGATCGAATCCGTGAACATGCTCGGGCAAGTCTTGGGTTACATACTGTGGGACGACGGAGGAGGACTTTGAGCGTAGCAGATCATCGCTGCTACTGTTTGGTGGGCTGATGTGAAGGGATAAGTCAGGCCCAGAAGCTCCGTTGGTAGAGCTTAACAAACTCATGGATTTATCTGGATTAGACTCTAGCATTGTAAGATCGGCAGCCCCTTTCTTCTGCAACTCCGCAATCTCACAAAACCTTCAGCCTTCGGGGAACGGGACGGCAGGGAAGAAGTCCAAGAAAGCAGTAACTCCGGGTCAAATCACGCACATCAAGTACAGAACAGAACGTCGCTAAACACATCCAGACGCAAAATTCTCTTTCCTCTGGTTCTCAAAACTTGGTCCTCGAACAGCCTTGGGCAAGCAATTCCCAAGGAATTCAGAGAAATTCGAGAAGAACTCAACCGTAAGGGGGAGACCGCACCAATCGCAGGCTATCAGGAAAGTCCAGGCGCTGTCTCAGCTCGCATTCAGAGACGTGGATGTCGCATACACCTCCAAGCTCCATTATTCAATTCACCGGACTCGGACGAGGGAGAGAAAGATCAAGATTCACAAGTGCCTAGTAGCGCAGAAACACGGAACCCCGAATCGCTAAGAGCAAAAACGAGGGAATCCTTCACAGATCCAGTAGCGCAACTGTGTGAATCTTCCAACAACTCTTTCAGCTTCAAAATCCTGACGAACTAGTTTATCCCTCCAAGCTTGGGAAAAACCTTCAAAACTCCAGAGAATTGCGATGAAAACGAACTTCCTCGAATCCAACAAATCTCTTCTCGAGTTAAACAGGATTAGCTCTCGTTCTCTTCAACCAAAGAAGATGCTGAGTCTCCCTCGTCCCTTCACAGGGCCGAATCCGAATGACAACGGGTCACCACATCGTGTGGCCTTGCTGCATCACGACCAACCCAGAGTAACCTGAAGAGAGAGAGCACAGAAATGGTGGCCTGTCTCCAGGGGCGGTGTGTTGGAAAACCTAGTGGACGTTCACCCCCCACTAGTGGTTTCTTCAAAGACAAAGGGGGCCACACTGGCACTCCGTCGTCACTCAAATCTTAAGGACCTAAACATCCCACAACACATCGACCCCTCCCGACATCCCAACTTCAGGCACCACGTCAAGGACGACAACAAACTGGAAAAACTCGTAAGCATATGTGCTACTCTAAGATGCTCCACTGTTCATTCCCTTGTAAAGAACGCCGGCCAACAGCATGCCCGAACGAAACTCAAAACCCTTCACCTCCGCACCACATCACCACAAAGACAAACAATCACAACTCCAAAAACACGAAGAAGAGCCGAATCTTCCCCCTCCAAAACTCCACAGACGCAGCGCCAAACGCACGCAACCCGAACACGGCCCAAAACGAAAGCCCGCTAGGGTTTAGTTCCCCCTCTCTCTCTCCAGAAAGAAGCTTCGAGCGAAGGGAATAGGACACCGAATGCAACGGTCCGGAGCTCCACAGAAAGCTCCAGAAGAGGCGGAGAATGTAAGAAGCGAGAGCGAGGACGAGAATAGTGAGAATAACGACGAGGGCGAAAGAGCGCAAAGCAAGCTGGGATAGCGATGGCGAGACGCGAAAATGGAGGAGCGAGAGGGGCAAGCCTGCAAGACGTAGTAGTCGGAGGGCAGCCAGATGCGTCCCATGATGCGTGGCGGCATTCATGGGGATGGGCATGGGCTCATCCCCCATCCAGGGATTGGATGGATGAGGCCATATCCCCTTTTAGCCTCCTACTAGGGCTGGGAGGGATGGATGGATGGATGTACAAGTGGATGAACAAATTACTGAATAAATGGAGGATGATAACTGTTCGTCGAAAGGAGGCGTGCCTCGCCGGTCACCGTTTTGTATTGGAGACACCCACGTCAGCGCCCGCCGGAATCTCGTGATTGGTGAAAACCCGTTGCTGGGATGCTTTATGCACACGTCATTCTTTCGCGTCCCATTGGCTCTCACCCCTTGGCATGGGGCTCCTGCGTGCCCACGTCAGGAAGCTCGTGATTGGGTCTCGCCCTGAATGGGATTACGTGCTGCTTTCCGTTTGCTGGTCGCCCCCTTGGGGGATATTCCACCAAAGGGGAATATCTTAACCAATGTGTTGAGTGGCTGAGAGGACATTCGTAGATAATCTTAGATAATGGTGGATTTAGCTTTGAAAGGCCACAACAAGAAAGACAAAGACAAAGAAGAAGGAATGGCTCCAACCTATTTTAAAACGGGGTTGGCGTAAACGAAGACTCTATTCACTTTGGGTCCCATGACAAAGTCCTAGAAACCAAGTCCAAGTGATTGACGCTAAGGGTTTAAGCTTACAAACCATTGTTGGGAAGGAAACTCTACACTACTCCATTGCCCTCTAAATAATTTTTTGGTTTGAGAAACTTTAGTTCTATCAAGCTTAGTTTGGAATTGCATTAAAAATGAAAAACTAAATAAAAAATCCAAATAACAATTTCTCATGGTATAGTACTATAACAATACACATACTACAAGTTTACAATATTGCAATGCATATTGTAAGCACATAGTACCGTTTCTTTTCGACAAGATCCAAAACTTATTTTAACCCCCAAAGCCATGAACATGCTTTCAATTTGAGAACACAGAGTTTTGGGGCAATTCACTAAGAATGAAATTTTTATTTATTTTTATCTGAAATTTTCACACAATGTACTTGCACATAAGGAGTAGCTTTAAGGCCCAACCATTTTCATAACTTTTGATTGCATGGTTAAAAAGTTATTATATGATATGTTATTTTCAACAAAGTACGAGCAACTTGGGTAGTTCAAAAAAATTCTTAAAAAAACTCTCTTTTTTAAGAAATAAAAATTTGACATTGGTTTTTATAGATTTATATATATGTGGAAAGCTTTAAATCATTCCATTTTGATTAATAAGATGAAAGTTATGAGGAGTTTTAGTTTGCAGGTAGTTATGGATTTTCTATTCTAAAATAACCTTTGAAGTCCTTTATTTAACTCAATTTTCAATATTTTTGAAAAAAATATCTATGATCATGTAGATTGTTTATTACTACATGGAAACCATTGGGATTGGCATTTTTCAATTCCATAATTAAATTCTTAACAATTTAGTGTTTTGAATCATTCTCTACTTCTTTCTACAAACTATTTTTTTTTCTGTATGTTGTACAATTCCAAATGATCTAAAAGTTTTGCAAAATGTAGACAACTTGCTTTAAAGAATAAATACAAAGAGGAACCACTATTTTGAACATTTTTTCATACAAATGTGACCTTGTGAAGTGCATTTGCCCATGTTTTTGCAAGGCCAAAAAAAGAATTTTGTCAATTCAAATGCTAATATCTTACAATCTACACAATGGAAAATTCTGAAATTTTTTCCACATCTTTTCAAACCAATGTACCACAAGAGCCTAGAGTTACATGTGTCCAATACATTTTTTTTTCTAAAATTTGATGCTTGTATTAAAAATGGCAGTTTTGGAACCTTTTTTTTAAAGGATTCAATTAGATTTAATAAGTGAATGTTAGTAATGTTAAGTTAAATTTAGTCAAAGGGTAATTTGTAGGGGTAAATTAAAGGCCAAGGCCAAGTTTAATGGTGGAAAAATGGAGGTGGATTCATAAATTCATATAGATGTTTAAGTTAAAATTTGGAATGCAGACTAGAAGTGGAATATTTTTTAGTTTCATTTTTATTAAAATGATATAAGTAATTACAACTGTATTAATGTTGTTGACTATGTGTTTCATTGTTGATGTTGAGGGTTGGAGTTTATCTTTAGTATGTTTAGAGATGAAATGTATGTGACCCTTCTAGCTCTTGCTATAATGGCAATTAGCAATTGTACATTCCATCCAAATGTTTGTAGATCATTAACTCTGGAGCGCTTCGACGTCTAAAATTTGGACGACGAATAGATTGAAATTTAGTTTTTTTCCTCGTTACTACTTGGATGAAAGTCATCTAATTTGTGGAGATTCTTTATGAAGTTGTTGTCCTATCCAATGGTTGGATTTGGTGTTACTAGAGTTCATATTTTTCTAAAATTACAAATGTGGAAGTGCATCAAGCCAAAAATTGCATTGATTTTAGTTCAAAATTGGATTTGCACAAATGAAGTCATAGATTAAAAGAACACAAAAATTTCAAAAAACCACCACATCAAGATAACCTTGTTTCAAATCCATTCCAACAAGTTCTACTCAAAAAATGATAATATTTTGCTTGTAATTGAATTTAGAAGGAATTTAGAAATTTCCCTTTCAAAATTTATAAAAAAATATTGATGATAGCAATAGTGAATCTTACCATACGGATGGAATCTACAATTCAAAATCTACAACTCCTACTTGTATGTCAATTCCAAAATATTCTTCCAAATAGCACTTTATAACGATTTTCTCCAAATTGTCAATTTTGAAAAAGGATCTAGACGTTTAGGGGTTAATGAATGGTTGGTATTTTAGAATTTTAGAATTAATAACAATAGTTAAGATTTTTCCATTGCAATAGGTGAAATCGATGAAGTCAATGAATTGAATTTTATGTTATGGAGAAGGTGTGTGTAATGTGTGATTTAGATACAGAGTAGTATATGTAGATATAATCTTACATTATAGTTACAGCTTTAGATGTTTTGGCATAAACATGAGCATAGCTATAGTGGAAAAATTTAGTCTAAAGGTTTGTTTTCAAAAGTTCAAGCATTCATGAGGAGGTACTATCTTGTCTTTGACTATGAGAGAAATAGTTTTTGTATTTCTTATACTTCTTTGTTGTATCTTTGTATACTAAGTGTATATAGGTTTTTGTACACCATAAGAGCATATGTATCCATGTGTCAACTTATTTGAATGTTACATAAAGACTAGAATTTGGAGGGATATTTTGTTGGTCAAAAAAGGTTATTGTATGCATTGCCTGCTTATTGTCCATATCTGAATTGTAATTATTGAATGATTTGCACATTTGAGATGTGTGTTTATTTAAAGGTTTATTAACAGATTTTGGTTCGATGTAGTTTGTTTGGTATTTATTTTTGAATGTCGAGGTTTTAATTTATAAATTATTGTCATCTTCATTCTTTTGTAAGTATGATTTGACAAAGTGGACAAGGTCTTATATGTTGTGAATTAGGGTGAAAACTAATTGTCTTAGTGGAAGTGGAAGTGGAAGGGATGTCAGATGTGCATGTTCTAGTAGTTGGCTATTTTTCTTTGATTACCTGCAACTACTAGTGCATTTTCATTTTCATTTGCTATGATGTTTGTGTAACAAAGTTTATTACCTTTGTGAAGTGTGAAAGGCTATGTATAGTTTTTAACATGTTCACAATTGATATGAATATAGTTTTGTCAAGGTGATTGTGATGATGGGTAGTGTTTTTAATTTGAATTAACATTAGGTACTACCACAATATAGGGTGATTTAAGTAAGGTTTTTATTATAGTTATAGTAATAAGACTTTAAATAATGACCTTTCAAAAGATTTGTAAATGATTTTTTTACTAAACATAAATATTTTTTTGGTAAATTTTTATTGAAAATCTTCTAAAAGTCATTATCTTAAAATCTTATTAGTAGGACTATACTAAAAATCTTACTTAAAACATCTCATATTTTAATCTACATTGCATTTTTGAAGTCTATATATAGGATATAGATATTCATTTGTGTTAATCTAACATCTTCAAAAGTTAAGATGAGGATTTGAATTTGACATGTTGTACATCATTCTCATTTGAAGCCTTCTTGACTATTTTGAAGGATTTGGTGTTCTTCACCATAGTTTATTAATAGTGATTGGAATGTGTTGGTAAATAATTATCTCTAAAGTAATTGGCTTATAATTTGTTAGAAAAATAGGGTCCCATTTTGTTTATAGGAAAATCATGAGATTGACTTGTCATGAGTGGGAAATTTATTGTTGTTTGTAACAATTTTGGAAGTAAAGAAATAATTACATGGAATTTTGAGGGCACTTGCTTTTGAGAATAATATTGGGGATATTATTTGGTCCTAAGATTTTGTTGTTGGCAAGTGTTTTGAGTGCAATGTCATAGTGGTTTCTATCAAATTTAATTTGAAGTAGTATGTCTAGTATACCACATTTTTCTAGAATGAATTCCTTTAGATCATGCCAAACATATTATCAAATAAAGATGTTAAGTGTTTTTATCCATTGTGTGGGATAGTCAAGTATGGAGGGTGGGATTGCAATGTTTAATTATATGTTTGTAGTTAAGTAGATATATGATATATGGATGTATTTGCCATTGTGTATTGTAATTTATAAAAGAAAGTGCTTTTCAAAGGGCAATGTTTGTCTGCATATGTTTTTTCTATTACATTTGAAGTGTCTATGTGTGGTAAGTATTTGCCTTTGAGAGAATTCCTTTGTATTATTGCAATTGGTATTGATGTAGTGTAAGTGTCTTCCAATGTTGAAAAAATGTTTGGGTGATATTATTATGAGTTTCACATGCTTGTTGCAAGTGGTATGGAGACAAGTGTGGTTGTTTAGGAATGGAGCTTAGAGAAGATATGATTTATGAATTAGTTTCCATAAATTGGGTATAGAATGTATCTAGTATATTTAGAGGTATTAAATAGAGGAATTTAGGTTTATGATTTTTAGGGCATGTTATGTCTAGTTGAAATAATGATTGGTTGTATATGTAAGAGAATAGGAAATGATCAAGAATTTTATTAGAAATTTGTATTTGCTAGGGATATGAAATTGTGTTTATGTTTAATATAGAAACCATCAATAAGGCCTATCTGTGTGCACACCTTGTTTAGAGTATATTGAGGTAGTTGGAATGTAACTCAAGTTTATAATATTCATGAAGTGTTTTTATTCATAGTCTATCTTGTTATAACATTGTTTAATTGTAACATTGTATCATGGAGAATTTTCATCTTCCCAAGATCCTAAGGAATGAGGTATCTTTTTTCATAGAATACCTAAGAAGTTTCTAGTCTAAGATTGAGATCCTATTTAAAAGTTTGATTTAAATGGGGGGCACCCATATGTTATGGAAAACAAAGAGATTCCAACAAATGTGAATAATTTATGACATTGTAAGGAAAAATTGTCAAATGAGTGACTTTCTATTTACTAAAAAAATAAAATTTATTTACCTAAAATCTTAAGAAATTTAGACTAGCTAATTATCACCATGGTCCTTCTAAAGTTAAGATATGCAATTGATGATCACTATGTCTTATTATGTCTCTAATTTGTGAATATTGGTGAGTCAAATATTGTACAATATTAATTTTAACGCTTCATGCCTAGATGAGGAAAGTTTTATATAATTAAGATTGAATTTGAAACAATTTGACTTGC
Organism: Pseudoscleropodium purum; assembly: GCA_963969395.1. Taxonomy (NCBI): domain Eukaryota; kingdom Viridiplantae; phylum Streptophyta; class Bryopsida; order Hypnales; family Brachytheciaceae; genus Pseudoscleropodium; species Pseudoscleropodium purum. The sequence goes on from OZ017803.1 coordinate 8,496,167, forward strand.
ACAAATGTGAAATTCAATATCAATTTAGTATTGATTCATATTGACACAATAGGTGTTTTGAAATCCATTACAATTCACTATGAAATATCATTAGTCATTGAATCAATATGTTTCAATAACTGTAAATTCAATATTGAATTTTTATTTTAATTTTGAATGTAATGAAGATCACTACATTCACAAAATGGCATGACCCAATTAATTCAATATGAAGCTTACCATGGCTTTAGAAAGTTGTTTTGTCAAATAGGTGTGTCTAAACTCTAGAGAACCTAGGCTTTTTTTCAAATGAAAGCACTCAAAATTGTCATTTCAAGTACAAAAAAGAAAATTTAATGTTTTTGCATTTTAGATATTAACTTTTCATAAATTATATTAGAGAATTATATTGAGGGTTCAGATAGTAAAAAAATAAAAAATAAAAACTGATTTTCATTCCTTAAAATTTTATTAAATAGAAGTAGGTTCAAAATGGAAGAAAAAACTAAATCACTAATAGTTGCATGATGGAATGATAATATGTCAATCCATGAATCAAAGGATTGTGGCACATTGGACCATAAGTTATCAAAAACTACTACATTTTAGGGTAGTGAGATTATAAATATTTTTTTAATTTCATTGTATAAAATTATAGTAGCCTACTACAAGAATCACTAGAAAAAATTCAAAAACTTTGATTATGTGGATTGAAAGATAAATGTGTTTGAAGTTAGATGAAAATATTAATTTTTTGACCCTTTCCTATAGTTTCAACAAACTTTAAATTCACTTAGAATGATATTTTTGCACTACACATGGTACTTTTTTTTAATATTTGCATCCTATATTATATGTTAGTTATATACCTACCAAATTTTAGAGGTAGAAGAGGAATTTTGCACATGCTACTTAAAGCTACTTGCTTAGCCTAAAAATCTTTGGGTAGCAAATTTTTTTATCCAAGCACCCAATTGGAAAAAATTACATTTCCAACAAGGTGGAATATGTCTACACCTTGTTCATTCAAAATTTCCAAAAAATCCATTCAAAATTGTCTTTGTAGAAACCTATTCAAATTTTCAAGAAGTCATTCAACAAATATTTGATCTTTTAGAAATTAATCCCAATAGTAAGATTGCTTCAACAAGAAATGTAAAGATGCTTTGATTGCCCTTAAACAAGATGCTCCATAACTTTCTCATCTTGAGTTCAAATGGAATTAATGAATCAAATCTTCCTAATTATGTAGACAAAAATATATTCTATTTAAAGCAAAAGCTTAAAATTTTTATTTTGAGTTTTTGTGGGTTTCTTTTTTTGCCCAATATTGAGCAATTTGAGCTTATTGTGGCATGAATTTTTCTCCCATGCATCCAATTTAGAATAAATTTGCATTCCTAGATAGCTAACCTTTTTTTTTTGTCTTGAAAAGAAGTTTAAGAAAAATTGAAAACACAGGAATTTGTGTAAAACTTTCATTTATCTCTATAAGGGATATTTGGTATTTCAGGGGTTAAATGAATACAATTAAAGATTACTAAAAGGCATGAGCAACCATACACAAAGCTTTAGCATGCATAATTCAAGAAGCTTGAAAAACTCTAAATATTCTTGATCCTTAAATTACGTTGGTCTAAGAGGTAATATCTAGTATGGGCAATTGTAAGAAGCACCTAACAATTTTGGTGCATTTGGGGTAATATTAGAAGTACTATGAATTTTGAAAAAAATTAATAACATCAAACTTGAAAATTTAAGAGAGTACGAAATCTCTAAAATTTAATAAAATACAAGTTAGAAGAAAATTTCTACAACATTTTTGTACAAAATGAGTTATAGAACTTCTAAAAGTGACTTGCCAGGCCAAGTAGAGCTTGCTACCTTTGATTGATTACATAATAAAGTATATAGAAATTTAAAAAAAAATAGGTATTTGATACTTAAATATTTGAAAATAGTATTAGCCTTAACAAAAATATTACAAAAATTGATTAGTTTTTTCTAGCATAATGGATTTCTACACATCTTTCAATATAATGGATATGAATGAACCTTCGTGGAGTAATATGCAATTAATCTTCTTGAAGATCTATGTTTTCTTTGTGAAATTGTATGATGAAAAAATAATTTTGAAAGTAATTATGCGCAGAGAATTTTTTGGCATCAAATGGACTAGCTTTCATAATATTTTCTACATTTTACCATCTATTTTTCTGTTTCCCATATTGAACCATTTTTTCAAGTATTGAGTCTTGTTTTCTCTCTTTTTTACTCTAGATAGAAGTTTTATAGATTTTTTCATTGATTTTCTTCCAATATTTTCAAATTGCAACTAATTTTTTTTCTAATTCCACTAGCTAACAATGAACTAACCAATGTTCTTCCAAAACATTGGAATCAACAACAATCCATATGCACTAATATAAGAGTCAAACTTGGAAGGTGCAAAATAATACCACTAAAATCATGGGGTCAAAATCACTTCACTATTTCTAACTCTCTCCAATTTCAATCTCATATATCGTACATTGAGGTTAGATTCATCAAAACCCATACAAAATCATTATTTTTTTAATCAAATTATCTTTCATTAACTGAATTTAGAATTTTTAAAATTTCATTATACAAGATGTAGAATATTTCATGACCTTTTGCATTTAAAACGGTACTCATGACTTTATCAAACCTTACATAACCTTTAGTAGCTAGGTTCTTAGAATATAGTAAGTTAGCAAAAGGATTGGTGAAGTTTTCATCTCTTTCAATATAGGCAGTTTCTCGTCAAGGAAGGAGAAAAGGACTAAGCTTAGTAAGCTTACGTATTCTATGAATTTTTTACATTTATAAAGCAATCATTTTTGTATGTATATTATTTTTCATTTTTCATTTTTTTCATTTGAAAATTCACATTATTTTCATTAATATTTTCTTCACTATTCAATTTTATCACATTATAATTTCTGAATATTTAATTACATGCCATATTGAATTATTTTTTGAATTATTTTTTTTACAAATCTAGGCCAAGCATATGGTAGAAGTCTTCATCTATGAATTAATCCCTAAAAGACCAAGTGTTTAGATAGGTGATGATGAAGTAAAAAATGAACAGATGTTTCCGAAAATCTAATACAAGATGGGGAAATTCATCTCTTTTGTGGTAATTAAAAAAATCCAATCACATGTCCAAATCAAAATTTATATTGTTTAAAAAACTCTGAGAAATTCTAGCAAATTTGGCTCTTTTGTTAAATTCTTCACATTAGAAGATTTTCAGACCCCTCGGAGAGCTGTAAGTTCCTTGGGCTACCAATGTCAAGGAAATAGCCTCACAGCAGCATGCAACTGCTGCTTAATGTGGCATGATGATTGCCACATTACCAGAATTTTTTCTTTATAAAATAAAATTTTTATTTTTATTTTTTGGCATTCTAAATTTTTCTAAATTTTTTTTCAAAAAAACAAAATTTGACAACGGCTATTCTGTTAGGGGAACAACGTTAGAAGAACAAGCTTGAAACTGCCCTCCACCCCCCCCCCCCCCCCACCCACCCACCCCAAAGTCTCTTCTAATGTCTACTTTTGAAATTGGTTATGTATATATTTGACATGATATAATATGCAATTGCAAAGAAAATCTACTTTTAGTGAAAAAAATTCCTTTCAACAAGAGAAAAATCTCTACTAACCTTGTCAGGCAAGTTTGAAAAATAAACAATTTCTTCTAACTACAAACACTATTGTCTTGAAATCATTAGGAAAAATTTGAGTCTTAGGAAGGCTATTAAGGTTTGGTTTTTTAGCACTCTGCAATGCAAGTACAGAAAAATAATTTTTTTTTTTTAATTTAAAAAATATGTATATTTAAAATCATTAAAATTTGATGTGATGTTGATGTGGCACAAGTAGTGCCACATTAGCTGCTTTTATTAAAAAATAAAAAACAATTGAATTCCTCTCGAATTGCACCGGGGACCCGGGGTGGTTCCGGACAGTTCAAAACTCATAACCTTTCCAAGGGCTGAAATTTTTTGTAATGTTCAAGTGTTTGTCTCTAAATTTTTACAATTTGGATTTCAAATAAAATATTTCTTCACTACATAAAAAACCCATCAATAAATGACTAGTCACTGGTGTATTGCCAATTTTACTTCACCTCCTTTCATTATGAGGTAATTTATAGTAGGTTAGACTCCATATGTGCCTTTGAAAATTTGCATGCATGCACCTAAAAGGATGTCATGTTGAATATGTAGAGCAAAAATTTTACTCCAATAAGGCTCAATATCTGCCTCTCTTGTCTTGCAGGAATCAAAGAAAATTTATAATCTCACTTCCGATGAGATGAGATTTTTTCCACACATTTCTATAACAGTGTACTATACTTTGTATGGCTAAAGTTCAATAAAAATTTATATTCAATTTTTGTCAATCCATTGAAAAAATGATAGATTCTGACAAATTTTATAGAAAAACACCCCTGATCCTTAAAAAAAAACCCAATTCAATTGTCAATTTTTGAAATCTATTGAAATTGAATAAAAAATTATTGAGTTTTAGTGAGATTCTATTTACTATGCTAATTTTTCCTTTTAGTTTTATGATAATAATTTATCAAAATTATACTCTTTAATACTCATAGTTTATGATATTTTCAACAATTTTTAAGAAAATAACACTAATTTTGCAAACTCTCTAATATGACAAATTAGTGTTATTGTTTACCAAAATTTGAACTGTACATAATGTTATGTATTTTTCCTTTCAACATTGCCCCTTTAGCTTTGTCAAAAGTTGAAGGATTGTTTTTTAGTCTTTAACCCCTAAAGGACTAAATTGCTTTTTTTTTATAGTGATTTTAGGCAGCTCACTACGAATGGAGTTTTTATTTTTTTTATTTGAAATTTTCACACAACATATGACCAAGGAGTAGCTTTAGAGCACAACAATTTTCATAATTTTTGATCACATGGTTAAAAAATTATTGTATGATACATCATTTTCAATACTTAGTGAGCAACCCAAAAATTTATTAAAAAATCACTTTTTTCAAAAATAAAAATTTGAAATTGGTTTTCTCTAGATTTATATATATGTGGAAAGCATCAAATCATTCTATTTTGATTTTTGAGATGAAAGTTATGAGGTGTTGTACTTTGCGGGCAGTTATGGATTTCCTATTCTAAAATAAACTTTGGAGTCATTTTTTTAACTAAATTTTTAATATTTTTTGAAACAAATAAAAACATATGATTCAGATTGTTTATTACTAAATTTCAACCTTTGGGATTGACATTTTTCAATTCAATAATTAAATTCTTAACAACTTAGTATTTTGAATCATTTTCTATACCCTTCTACTTATTATTTTTTTTCTATATGTTGTACGATTCCAAATGATCTAAAAAATTTCAAGCATGTAGCCAACTTGTCTAGAAAAATGAATCCAAAGAAGCACCCACCATTTTGGACATTTTTTCATGCAAATGTGACCTTGTGAAGTGTAGCTACCTGGTTTCTCGGAGGGCCAAAAAAAAGATTTTTGTTACTTCAATTGCTAATATCTTACAATCTATAAGGAGAAAATTTCTGAAAAATTTCCCATGTCTTTTCAAACTAGATTACTACAAAATCCTACATTTATATGTGTCCAAAAAAATATTTTTTCTAAAATTTGGTACTTGCATTAGAAATGGTAGTTTTGGAGCATTTTTGGTGAAAACATAGTCCAAAACATTTAGGGGTTAACCCATAAAGAACTAACTGGAACTCTTTTGGGGTTTTGAAAAACTCAAGTAAACTCTATTGATTCTAGAATTTATAATTTTTGAATGAATTTTTTTAGGATGGATGTTAATCATCTTAATCTATATCTCAAACTTTGTTTCATGTCATTCCAATAAATCTTGCAAAAGATATAAGTTTTATTTGAATTTTGATGTCAAAGTAGGTAGATAAAATATATTTATTTTAAAAATTATCATTATTTTTTGTTTTTTTAGATTGATACCTACACAAAATCATTTGAACTATTCAAATCCAAACATTTTTATCCATGCAATTATCCACTAACCAAATGAATATGCACATTCTTTGTTTCCACATAAACACTCCTTAAAATCACCATCAAATAACTTTTGTCCTTGATCATCATCCTAAATTGGGTTAAAAATTTGTTTGTTCTAAACTCCATATCAAAATTCAAGGTCTACAAACTTTGCCTTAAGGCAAATGTTGTGGCTACTTCAAACTTAGAGCAAACTTCCATATACAAACTAATTGACCAAAATTTAGTTTTATCAAAGTTTTTCCCAATGCTAGAAGGCTTCTATGCAATAAACTCTAAAATGCAAGAATGTAGGTTGTTTCATTGGATAGAATTCAACAACAAATATAACACTTGAGCACAATTTGATATATTTGTTTTTGCTTCTTTAAATTTCTTTGGATAAGTAGTTGGATTGTGCCAAATTGAAGAAGATAAAACAATAGAAAGAAGTCAAAATAAAATTGCTATTGCAATTGATGAATTTTTAGTAGTCAAATAGAGAAGATTTAACCTTTGAAGGTCATGAAAACCCAATTTGGGCTATAACATGGCTTTTTTCTTGTATTTGGTAGAAAAGGTGCAAGAATTGAATTATATTGTATTAATAAAAGTTAGTATTCATGTTGAGCTAGATCCAATGATACATGGCCCTTCTAGTTTGGACCAATATTGCACCTTCTAGAAGTTTTAAAATTTGCAAATTGACCACATACTTTGCTTACACACTATTGTATTTGAGTCTGATAAGGCATAGATGTTAGAATGACACTCAAATGAGAAATGATAGTTGTAGAATTCTAAAATCCAATATTGTGTGCATTACCATATTTTAATACATACTTCGCATTCTAAGAGCCAAATACAATACCATATATATGTTTCCCTAATGACTTATAAGGCCCACCATTTGTACCTAGTAGGCCTTGGGGTTATTTAGTCAAGCATTGCTTCTTTTGAGGGGGGGGGGGGCTTGAAAATAATAACGATGGATAATTTTAACCCCTTTAGTATAAAAATATAATAGCTCATATAATAATTGGCCATATAATAATGGATAATTAAAATCTTGATGAATAAAAAATCCATTTATAATTTTTAAACATAAGATGTATATAAACAATCTCAAAGTTGCATCAACTTTACTTACTAAATAAACCACATTTAATTGCAACTATATGATGCATAACCAATCCCTATATACTTTTGCCTAAAATTTAAAACTTTTGTATATGAGAGTTAAGAGTCAATTTGGATACACGTGTATTCAATACTATGAAAATTCACAATTTATTCATAAAATGTCTAAACTACATATGGTAAAAGATCTAAAATCCCTCTTCATCTCAATAAGACACAATAGTTTTTTCTGAATAATAAAAATTAAGTTGAAATGTTTATTTAGGCCCTTTGAAATATGATTACCTCATGTATTTTATAACAAGTAGATACTTCACATTCTACTTATGCTAATGCAATCTTCTATAGCCTCACATGTCAAAAGAAGGTAAACTTGTCCAATTATTTTGCAACGGAAATACACATCAATTTAACAAAAATAAGTTAATAGCATATTTGAAAGCCAAAATTCAATCACTATAGAAATGACATGTAATTACATACATTCAATTATAAAACAATAGGCCATCAACAAGGTCCTAGCGAGTCTAGAATGTTTTATTAATCCATAAATTTTGGGCTTGAGAAGAAAGGAGAAGAAACCTTCTATGGACAAAAAGCTATTAATATCTACAGTGAATGTGAGGAAATTTGAGTAAAATTGCTACTTAGAAAAGCAAGCTAACACTATAATATACACAATAGTTCACAAGAAAAAAAGCCTCTTATGATATAGTTTCGTTACATGTTTTCCTTCAATCTTGGGGATTGATCAAATAATTCTCGAAGTGCACAATTTCAACAAGAATGCTCTATTCACATTCAAGGTCAGCCTATTATTATTATTATTATTATTATTATTATTATTATTATTATTATTATTATTATTATTATTATTATCACGAGAGGTAAAATCACAAGGACAAAATCCTGCTAGAATTGGTTAATAGTACGGAGTTCAAATTACTCTAACTTGCCCCTCTCCAAAAATCTCCATGAATTGAAAATCCTTTTTTTGCAGATCTGCTCTGGGTTTGTTCAGTTTTTTTTGCCACTCGGGTATATAATTGAAATACTAATACCCACTTGCGTCAAAAACTAAAAAATGAAAACATTAAAAAATTGAAAGTTTAAAATTAAAAGTTTAAAAATTAAACTAATGGAACTTCAATTCCAACAACCACACGGCATGGGGTCATTGAACGCTAGTCCGGAAACATTCTAAGCATAGGTTGCCTTTTGAAGACGAAGACAAATTCAAAGCCATCTCAGAACAGAACCAGTCTATAATTAAATTTGCTCTACAACTGAATAGCCCCCTCCCCTCTTTAAAAAACAAAAACAAAACAAAAAGAATTCAAAGAAAAAAAAAAAGGAATCAATAAATTAAAGGAACAATCTTATTTGGCACCCTTTTCTTGTATTGGTCCCAGAATTTCATGTACCTGCACACACACAGACACAGATTATTTGAAATGAATTAAAAACTGTTAGTCTTGGTAAATACGGAGTATTATTTTATTTTCATGTTTTATTTTTTGAAATATTAGTTTTTTTGGAGGGTCACGTTTTTCACTCACTCAAGGGTCATTGGAATTTGGAATCTTTTTTTTCTTCTAGGTACCTTCGGAATTGGGGTAAGTAAAAAGATCAAATCTGGACAGATTTTTCAAATGCAAAAGAATAACAACCAAGACATTTGATGCTTTAGAAGATGCCCCTTTTTATTTAAAATTCTAAGTTAGGCTTCCAGACATTCTATTGTACAATCCACAGATTTCCTCCGGCAAAGAGATATTCTTCCCAAACGTGAATGCAAAAACGCCTCGCAAGGTGCTTCCCCAATGACTTTTGGAACTAATATTAATAAATATATTTTTGTAAGTTTTTGATAAAGTATTTTTGTATTCACACTTGGTGTTAATAGTAATGTGAATCTAGTTCCAAAGGTATGTGTATTTGGAATCAGTCTTACTGGCACCACCACTCTTAAACATCAATCAAGTGAAAAACGTACCTTCAAAAGATAGAATGAGTCAGCATTTGGGATATTTTTTGAGTTTTTATCGGCTATAATTTTCTTTTTTCACTCCCATATTGTTCAAACTAATTTTTTCAAATATCAAGTTGGTTTTTTTTTTCTCTCTCTATTTTTTTAATTCAAATTAGAAATTGTAAAGATTTTATTCATTGGGGGGTTCTTTATGTTTTCAAATTGGAACTATTTTTTTTCCCAATTGCAACTAGTTTTTTTTATCTCCAGTTCTACTAAATAAAAATGAACTACTTGGTGATTTTCCTTGAACATTAGAATGCGCTATTACCAAACAAGTTTACAAAGAAAGTTATGATTGTGACTACTAATGAGGTTTGATTTTAATAATGAATAGGTGAATTGCACTTAAAGGGGTGTTTCCCCACTCGAGTCCAAGTTAAAGAAATCAACAAACGTGAACATTCTTACATAATCAACAAACGTGAACGTCAAACTTCCTCTTCGCCAATGAAAATGCTCATAATTTTTCAATTTTTTTAACTTGGTCCCCAACACAAAAGGAGCATTGTGTAAGATGAGGTAGAAGTCCAAGAGTTGTGTTTAAATTTTATATCAATAAAAAAGTGAAGAGAAATCAAAATATAATTGCTAGGTGGGTAGATTCCTTCCAAAATTCATACCCTAATTCCAACGCTCTCAAATGTCGAACATTGAGTGTAATGATGATCTAATTATTATCTTATATTTGTTACGACACACTTTCAGGCACACACTCCTAAACATAACTTGTATCCTACTCTTTGAAACGACAAGCCTATCATCTTGGTCATCAACCATGCAATTATCCATTGACTCGGTAAATATGTGCGTGACAATTTTTCTCGTGTTTTATAAAACTTCTAAAAGTCATTCATTCATTCATTCATCCGACATCTCTTTTAATTGTCCTCGACATCCTTACGACATCCTTACGTAAGTACATGAAATGTTTATAAGCTTATCATGAGGAGGAGTTGTGGATGTGGTATCAACTTACTTTGCTTTGCATCTCTTATCATCACGCTCAACCCGGTCAATGAGAAGAAGGGTCAGAAAGAACAGGGAGAAGTACGGCGTGGCCTGCAACATCAGAAGAGAAGCTTAAACTTATTTATCAGTCAGCAGCGCAAATCAAAAGAATCAAAAAATTCCTTTAACTGATGCAAACTTAAAGTCACAAAATGCACCTTTTTTTTCTTCTAAAAAAACTAAAAACTAAATCAAAAACTAAAAGACCTGAACATGAACTAAAAGTTAAAAGCTTAAAAATAACAAAAACTCTATCATGGCAGACTTAACTCTGACTCCCCACAGAATGCACTGGATCCAAGGAAATTCATCAACTAAGTTTCAGTCTCATTCCAGCAGAGAGGCCAAGTTGAATTCTAGTGGTGTTGAAAGTTATGGTGGTTCAGAAATTTTTATGGAAGGTAGGAGATCCTATTTGTGTCATGTGATTATTTGCGTCACTTCATGGTCATACTATGTGTCGGTACAGTACATTTTGAAAGTTGGAAGTTCCGAAATTGTTGATACATAGTGGTTCAGTTGTTTTTTTGTAAGGTAAGAACTTTGCTTGTGTTGTGATTATTTGCGCCACTTCATGGCTATTGTGTGTGTCAATACGTAGTGGCACAAATAGGGTGGCTTTTGAATTGTGGTGCAAGCAGGGTGTCCTACCTTATCACTTATTTTTTTGGAGAGCTCATGGAAATCTTTATTTCCAATAAGTAGGAATGAAAAAAAAGAAATCGTTTAGTACTATAGTGAACTTGAATGAAGATGAAAAAGAGACTCTACTAAGGGAAATGGGCCACATATTCTCAATAGTGAGCATCAAGACTCAATGTTGTGATAGGTTTTCAACTTCCAATTTTAACACATGTCATGGTAAAAAGTAAAAGGTAAAGCTTCAATACCTTTAAGAAATCAATCTTCAAGCTACACAAGGAAAAGGAAGGAGGAAAGGTGGAAAGAATAGAACAATGCCCAAATCCAAGATGATGTTTGAAGATCTTGCCCATTGAGGTGACACTTGTTGAAAAAACACTTTTTCAAAAAGTATTGGCCCTTCTCCATGATACATAGAATTTAGAAAGAATTTAGAAGACCAAATTTTCAAAAAACCCAAACTAGTCTACAGTCTTGGTGCCTACTAATCAACAATCTCCAACCACCTCCTTGAGGTGGGTGCTAACATCTACTACTATTGAATGAAAAAACGACTATTAGTATCAAATCTTTTACTTGAAACACCCCAAAATGAAACAAGCAACTACTGATATTCTACAAGAGAGACTTTCTCCTTGTAGCACTAGCTTGCTTTTCAAGTAAGGTCCTACTCAAACTTCCCCTCACGTAAGTTAACTCCTCTTCAATCCAAAGTCACTAGAGTTTCTTTTGCAACCCAAATGTCAGAAGGCCATCAGTAACAGTACACACAGAAAAGCACCTCCACGTAATCTCCCGGAGCAGTAATGAACCATCACCCTTTCCCTGCCTTAACTAACCCAGCAGCTTTCCAGTTTCCATTTCAACGTTGGCAAGCATGCGAAGCACGTGACCCGTGACCCATTACGCGTGAAATAGAAGTGATTGGAACTTAAAAAGCAAGCACACGAGATGAAGAAGCAGCAGTAGAAGGTGCAAGCAAAAGCAAAGAAATGAAGGTGAAAAAAATACATGAGTAAAAAGTGCCGGCATGCTCCAAAAGAAGTAAGCCCCAATCTCGAAGGCATAGTGGATGTGCCGTGCGAGACCCCACCTGCAAAGGAACAAGGAACAACAGGCATCAAGTGCCTCAGTCTCTGTGAAAATCCAAAAATGCGAGAACTGAAAGGGGAGAAACTGTGGCACTTGACTTCCACTGTACCTGACTTTCTAGTATGCTTCTTATTCACTGCTTCTTCACTGTAGAAGGGGACACAAGAAGAAGAAGAAGAAGATGCTGCTGCTGAAGGGGAATCTGAACTACTAAAATGATTATTGCTGCTTACTACTCTTGCAAAGGACTTCCAGTCTGTCATGAAAATTATGACACACTTACACATAAAGCTTTTCCCCCCTTGGAAGAGAAATAGGCGCACCCCACGCGCATGCATGCCATGGATGACAGAGGGGAGTGACATAGAAAGGTCCACGGACCAATCATTGTACTGAACTTCCAAAATCTGAATCCATATTCAATTTTGCAGACCCTTAAAAGTACAGAAACACTTCCCTAGTACCCAAACATGCACTTAAATAATGAAAAGAATGTTCATATACAACCTTGTCATTCTTCAACTAGGTACAAGTGTGGGGGCGCCAAAATGGCAATAGAGGTATTCTAGAAATCCGAGCCAAGTTAAACCCCGCTAATTGGAATATGGCTAGGTTTTTTTAGAATACCTTTTTTGAGGGAGGACTTTCTACTAGCAAAAAAAGCGAGTCGGTTCTAAAAGAAGGGCAGAAGAAATGGAAAATATATACCAGCCAGAAGCAAGCAATATAGTCTGCTTGTGCTCTCCCTTCTCAGTTACGTAGTGGGCTTGAATCTGCACACCATGTCCATTTTTAAACAACACTTAACAGCAACAAATTTATGATTTTCGAGTATCAATCATAGATCTACAATAGAGTGATGCACATTTTGTTTACACAAGTAATCTTGAAAGAAGAGTGACCTGTCTTCTTTTATCTAACACTGGTATTGTGCTGTATACGTTTCACTACTTCAAAGAGTACGTTGATGACTCATACCTTGGTGGCAAATATGCCCCACACCTTTGCCTTCCCGTGCGTTTCACGGAACTCTTGACGCTGGTGGTCAATATTATATTGCGTGTATATGCAGAGTAAGCCACTCAACAAGATATATGGAGCAATCTGTAGCGAAATATGGGCAAACAATCAAAACCATGCAAAAAAGTATTCAACACCCCACAATATAAAATTTAAATCAAGTGCACAATAGAGTGCAACAGACAACACGTGCTACTCACAAAAGCTAATTTGCATTTGCATTGGAGGAGCACTCACCTATAGTGCCAAAAAGAGTCTCAACATCAAAGCGTCATTATGCCAGAGTAGGTCAGATTGAATGTCAAACTATTTAGTCTCTTTCTGGATGCCACAACAGCTAACGAATGTTATGCATATCTACCAGAGCAAGGAAAGGAGGAAGAGAAGGTCAAGAGTTTGTACAAATCTGCCCAGTTGCACTGGATGACTGACGAGATAAAGACCAGGTGACGAATATACAGCCGGTATCCAAACCATAGAGCCCCAAATGGTGTAGTACCCAGCTGCACAGGACAAGCACAAGCACAAGCACAAAACTTCCTTTCATTACAATCCTGCTAGCTCATGGATTCTCCAGCATTGTTCATGTCCAGAAATTGGTTCCATGTACCCTACGACATTGACACTGTACTAAATCCCTCAGCACGACAAACATATCCATGCCCATTTATCACTCTCATCCTAATGGTATCATCACCAAGTTCATTCATCAACAGAAAATGACTTTTCAAGACCCTCACTGAGCCAGAGTCCACACTTCTAAACCCCAACCCCACCAACCAAGTAGTGCCAATTTGCTAGTTGGTCCATTTGTTAATTGGACGTTAACTAACCTATTGTTTGCTCGTACTTGCAAGGTAAGTAATGGGGAGTTACGCTTTCCAGTTGGTTAACTGCTGCTGGTTGGTTGGTGCCCCAAGTTTTGCACTTCAAACTACCGGTGGACAATTGCAAGGTAAATAATTGGGGGGTTCAGTTAATTGGCGGAAAAGAATGTAAATTTATTGCAAGTTTGTGGGAGTGAGCACCAATTAGGTGTGTTCAAACGTGATGTTGAAATTGTTGTTAGCAAGGGTCATAGGAATGAATTCAGGTATACACCTTTGGACTCGATTCAATTAGCTAACACCAATCCTACCAGCAAGTGCGAACACAACTCTAATAGTGCAAGCATTTAGTAACTAATTCCAGTTAGCTGAAGTTGCTACTTCGTTGGTGTGAGTGGGGCCTCGGTCACAAACATGAAAATTCTTTAATTCACTCTACCGTCTCAAATCATAAACCAATTTGTTGGTATGGAACAGGTCACCATAAAAGCGCTTACCTCGGTCATGCATCATATTCAGGGTATTCAAATAACCACCCTCCCACCAGAAAAATTTGAGAAGGTACACCAACTGCAATAGAGCACATACAGCCAATGATTCCGAAATTCTTCCCTTTAATTCCCACTGCACACAAGGCATATGAGGCATTGTCATGATGGAACACGGCAGATGTATATATATAGGAAATGAAAACCTCTTACTAAGTTCTGATGGAAAAAACAAAGGGCTCCATTAGGTCCTTCCACAATCTAAACCTGTTGGAAATATTTTGCACTAACACACCTATTACAAATGCTTCTGGTTCGAATAGTAATGCGTTGCCAGACCTAAATTTAAAAAATTGATATATTTGATGCAAGACTTGTAAATATAATCCGACTTGACCATTTCTTGACGCTGCACATGTTTTCTGGTGTGGGGATGACCTGTTTGATGAGGAAGCAGATAACCAAACAGCACCACCCCATCATGCCAAATCGACTGTTAAAGAAAAGTTTCAAATCGAAGTCTTTCCCCATTCTAGGATACAACTCCAGGCCCTGTTACAGTCAGATCACATCGCAATAATGTTTATTAGCTCAAAATCAGCTCAAAATCCAGGATAAAGCTCAAGCTGCAGCTTTGCATAACATATCATTCTATGAAAAACATCCTGCACCCGCCTTTGCACGCACAACATCAGCTCAAGCTTGTGCACAACGAATATCTAGATTCTTTTTCTTGGCTCGCTAATCATCGATTCCAAGGCTGTTTAGCAACCTCCTCAGAACGTAGAAACGAAGGACAAAATCATCACTTAAATCATGAAATAGATCACTTTCATACCCAGTAGAAGTCGATAAGAACGTTTCCAGTTGAACCCCAGTCCGTCGATGAGGGATACGTGTAACCCTGTAATGCAAGCGAAAACGTGATGATCAGAACACCTAACAAAAATTATACCACAACACTGAAAGATACTTAGATTAATTAGCAAATACATACAGAGCTCTCGTAGAAGCAGGCATCATGAATAGAAAAAAAATACAACCTACTATTTTATTCTGCGTTAATAAAGAACGAATCCAGGAACAAATCTGTCAAGCTGCAACAAAATATGCACTACGCCATTTCACCAGTAGGTTCATTTAAGGGTTAACCCGACAGCACAATGGCACCTGACCAAAAAAAGAGTAAACTTACTTTTAGAAAGATCAAGTTACAGGTGACAAGGGCGATGATAATAAGCGCTGAATATATCTCACCAAGGTGATCATACACTCCAGCAGGAGCGAAATACTTTTCCCTGTTCATAGGATACTTAATTTCACAGTTCAAGAAATAGCAAAGGACCTCTACTCGTAGACCAGAAATGCAAAATTGGGAGTTGCCAACACATCATATCTCAAGTGCGGCAAGCTCAATAAAACACGTTCGCAATATCAATGAATCAGCACAACTGAACAGTTCGCATCCAAAAAAGATACTCGTATAATGCAAAGTAATGAAGAGCAGATATGTCCCAACTACTACTCTGTCGGTAACTAATTATGGGATATTCAGTAAGATTAGATTGTTTCAGGAACTTTTAGACCTCATCATAAAGATAATCCCCTCCATAATTTAAGAGGAGGCTTCGGGATGGTCACAGTGATCATTCAGAGACGAAAACATTCTAATTTACTAAAACCCCTCTTAATTGTACTTCCTCAAAAGACCTTATCAAGATCCAAAAGAAAATCTCTATCCAGTAAGTTTTGAGACTTACTTGTAGGCAAAGTAGAATACAAAAAGAGTTATTAAGCAGCATGAAAAACCATTTTTCTGCAAGCCAGACCACACCAGAGTGAGTCTTAATATTTCCCGAAAAAGATAATAACAGTATAATTGCTGACTCAGGACGAACAAGATTGAAAAGTGTTAGCGCACCTTGTAAACTGGACGGTTTCCTGTAGGAGACACAATGCCGATGTGTTTCTCCCCTGGGACATAGATTTGCAGCAGGGCCTCAAAAGCTGCAAAAGTAAAGATAAGCTTGCAGGCATAAAAACTGGGCATGGGCCAAATTTTACGAATTCCATCAAAGCTGGTAGCCTTCCAAAACTTCCACATGTTCATACCAGATCCGTCCAGGTTCACTATTGTGTGCCACCTGCTTGCCACATACGTCTTTAGGTCTCCAATATTTAGGTTTATTAAATACCATGAATCAGTCTAAACGATTCTATTCGCTTAACCCCTGAAGAAACAAGGTCTGAAAATGACCCATTTCATTAATTATTCTCTGATAAATCAATAACTCAGATAGAGACAAATTTTATACCACTGGGATCAAGGTAGGGCACCGCACACGTGTTGGCCAAAAATCAACAAAATTGAAGAAAAAATCAGTCTGCAAATGAGCTACTCAGAACTGCTAAAAAACACGGTGCACAATATGGGACACTTGGTCCTTCAGGGGTAAATCATTGAAAGAGACCAGGAACAATGTTGAAAATCGGAACAAGAAGGTTCAAATGTGTATGATATACTTACAGGCATACGACGACGACAGGGGCCAACCAAATCACAGCAGCCATGGCTACGTAACTGACCCTCTTAGAATGAGCACTGGCCCCGTAATCTGTCTGATATTGCGAACTCTCAATGTAGTTCTTCCGAGTAGGAGAGCGAATCCTTGCCATCTTGCTCGACGTGAAAGTCGCCAAACTTTCGAAATTTCTCAATCAAAGAAAGATTCACGATTGAACAAGAATCTTTGCACACCAGCAGCAGGTCACATACAAGTGAACATCATCGAGCTTCAAAATCCCACCTCGCACAAAGCGAGAATCCCCTAAAAACAAGTGCATCGTCTTCATCTCGTCACTATCCACTCGCATTGTTATCGTACCACCGCTACAAGACTTGATCAGCACCTGCAGCCATTCAACAGTCCTCGGCTCCGAACAGACGGACCCGACTTGAATCAATCAAACTCTCTGTCCTTCATTTTCACAGGTCATTTCGCATCATGCATGAAAAATCTATGGTAAAAACTGAAAACCCGGATGCCATGGAGTGATTCACCCACTCTTAGGGATGCATCGACTGAAACACTAAGTTGAGCAAGTCTGACACTATGGACTGAAAATACATAGCCTATCACTAGGGCTTTCCATAAACTATCAACCAGCCTTTCAACCCCGCCTCTTCCCACGCAGCCACTCTCCCTTTCTACGCAAATTGCCTTTGAGGGAGCACGCCTGCTTGGAGACACCAACCGGCAAGTTTCCGTCCTGTGGCCCTACCCAGGCAAAGAGCAAAGGGTGGTATTCTCTGAACAGTCACAAGGTGATCGATCCGATCTCATTTTTCATCGAACCTGGACTAAACTCTACCCAGAATATCCCTGCAATCCAGGAAAACCAATACTCACTCTTCACATTGAACACACAGCTAACCTAAACCCTCTTCACACTGGAAAAGCAAAGCTACCCAAGACTCTTGCATAATCTGTCAAGAGGCTTGCAAAACCACCAGCATTGTACTGCCACTGGCACGGCTGGAAGTCGATAACAAAACCACCTTGATATGTTGAGTGTTATTCAGAAATGTTGGTCCGCTAAACCAAAGAAACTAGAGAACAGTATTCAGCAAAGCGTAGAAACACACCATATATTGACAGCTGTACAGTTTCTTGATTGAGAATCACATCGACAAACACTATGCTGGGCAAGTCTTACTCAGTGCTGTAGATGACTGTAGAAAAATCTCGTTTTTACATAAGTACACAAAAAGACATCGAAATACAGGTGGAGGTGCTGGGGAAACGAAGCAAGCGAGCCCCTTACTCCAGAAACACTAAGATCACTGCACTTGCTGAAGGAACTGAAAAAACATTAAGGGCCGGCCTTGCTGGTATTTGATGTCTTATTTGCAAGGCTGGCGCTTTTGAATTTCGCATTCACGCTCCGCAGGTCTACCAGGTCGTTGAAAAGCGTATCAGGTGATTTTAAAGGCTTGGAAGTTCCAGTCTGTGATGATCCCAAAGCTGAGGATTGGCCGTATGCGCTCCCTCTTTGTTGCATGTAAAGGTTGCCAAAATTGTCACCAGGACCTGTACCCACAGATCCTAATCGAGACGGTTGACCTAGACTAGAGTGATTCGGGGAGCCAGTATACCCTGTTCCCGGGTACTGTTGCTGCTGACCTGAATTCCATACTTGCGGTGAGTTTCCACCAGTCCAGGGGTAAGAAGCCTGAGGAGAGCCTTGCCATTGCTGATCTGCCTGTGTCCCTTGCGAGTCCTCTTGCCACGGGGGCGGAGTTGCAGTCACTGGCTGCGAGTGTGGATAAACATACTGTGGTCGACTCTGCTGCACTGGCTGCGCTGAAACTGACTCCGTTGGTTGAGATGGCGCAAACGAAGTTTGATTACTGGCCACAGGAGCTCTTGGCGACCATGAATTCTCTGGTCGTGTTTCAGCCTGCTGATGGAAACTCTGAGGAGGGTAAACTGGACTCAAAGCTTCTGTACGAGGAGTCGCCTGAAACGGCGACGAATCAAAAGGGCTCTGGAAATCCTCGGGCGTAGGCAAAGCCAAGAAATCCACCTCCTTTTTTTGAGGTTGGTCCGCTACCGTTAAAGATGAAGAACTCGATTCCGACTGACTACTGGGAGGTAGATCACCACTCAGAAGGTCAAGTGTTGCATCACGAGGACTTGCACTCACAGCACTTGAACTCTGAGTGACAGGTCTTTTGCTTGAAGGAGGTGGAGGTAGAGCTGGAAAAATAGTGCGAGCACTGCCCTTGGGTCTTGTACTGCTCGCTGCTCCTTGGGGTGAGCTTTGAGCTGCTGGTTGAGTCTGCACCCTGCCAGTATAACAGCAAACACTTCAGAATGATGCAGAACATAAAAGACCAGCAAGTGAAACGCATTGTATCTTAAGCAAACATGACCGGCATGTACAGTATACCAAATATTCAATACAGTTGACCTCTAAGAGCTACAAAGCACAAATATTTGACTGTCTTCAGTACAAGCCATGACTTTTTATGAGCTTATGAAAATACGAAACCAGAAATTGCATCTTACTTGGGAGAGAGAACGCTAGGCTCGTCCACCAAAGCCTTTTGAGGCTGAATCTTGCTCTCAGCAGGCATTTCAGGCAAAGGAGCTCCTGACAGGAAAGCATCATATTTAGCGAGCACTCGCTGCAAGTCGTCATTTAAAGATAAACCCTGCCGAAGTAATTCCTCATCTCTGCGCATGTAGCACACAGAAGTCAACATAGAGTCAACCAAGGCATTTTAATATTCAGATTACAGCACCATGAAAAGCAGAAGCGGGGACAACAAAATGGAATGCTAAGATCTACCTGTTATGAATGCCATTTCAAAACCCAAAAACAAGACACAAACAGATATCAATGAGCAATGAGATCATACGAAGTATCGTTAACGAGCTGCATAACACGACGCTGGAGAATTCGACATTGATCTACGATCTCCACGATAACTTCCTCCTTTGCAGACTGCACATTGGACAGAGGACTTGAATCATTATACGATTCGCGAAAATGAACCCACATTTCAATATCTCATTTCAATATCACACTTTCAAAAAGTATGAAGGGCTAACTTAAAACCCAGAAGGACGTGCGAAAAAAACATGGAAAATACTTAACCAAGACTGAATAAACAAGGTAAATAATATAACAAAAACTTGAAAAAATAATAAGAGCAAGATGTCCTGATTCTTTGCAGGAGAATCCGATGCATTGTCTACACAAGTAGGCATTTGCCACAAAGAGGCTGGATTCAAGGCTGTTATCAACTCCATATGCTACTGGAATGTGGGATCAACATGTAATGATATCCAAACAAACTATACAGTTATCCTCAAAGATAGAGATGCAAACCATTCGATCTCGCGGATTCAGTGCAGAAACCATATCGTTACAAAGCTCCGCCAGGTTTTGTGCATTCTTGATGTCTGCCAAGCTGAGACATAAGCAAATGAACTGACTGAGCAATACGAAAATTGGGATTTACCAAAATTAAAAAGTGTCAGAATTACATGAAGCAAGACCCGAGCATGACAAAGCAGCTTCTAAGCATCGTAAACACAAGCTGGGCCCACAAGCAACCAGGAAAAGTACAAGATTTGGATTCTAGGATACACTTAAGAACTGAAAAGCTGGCTTAAGTAAAAGATCGATCATATTAATATGCTTCATACTTCATTCCAGAAACGTTGGCTGTGTCCTCGGGTCCCATAGCAGGTGGTCCTGAGGACCGTTGACCACGTGGCGATGGACGAGGACTGGCAATAGGCTGCGATTGAGGAGGGGTGAAAATAGGCACTTGAGGTTCTCCTGCAAGCCTTGGAAATTCAACACCCGCTTTCTGGAATACATATCGAAAAAATCGTTATAAGACAGCACGATTTGGCCAAGAAAAATTATTCGGATGAATCGACATTAGAAGCTGGAGAAGATCTCTGATGAAAAACAATTCTTGGCACCCAGCTGAATGGAATAAGTTTTCTACTGAATAAAGGAAAGCAAAGAGAAGGAACGCCTAGCCAGCAACCCCAATAAAATAGGACAGAAACCCAAACTAACAGAAAAACGTACTCTCTCTGTCTCAAAATAAATCCGTGGCTTCCAGTGGGAAACTGTGGGAGTCCCACGGATTTATTTTCAGACAGAGGGAGTAAAACATAAAGGAGGAACTCGATCCTACCAGCAATTCATTGTATGCCAGGTAATACTGTGGATATCGACCACTGGACCCCCCGAAAGCGTCTTTCCACGAGTCTATCAAGACTAGCGTTTTGTCCCTCACCCGCATATCTGCCTGAAAACCATCAAGCAACCCCAGCCAATACGTCAAATACATAGCATGTCAGATCCAAAGTCGACAAATCAACTTGAGCTTCTGAACTCTCTTTTTCAGCTGCAAATAAAAAAAATTCTTCACCGTCCTCCTTCACAAAGTCCTCTCTGCTAACAATCCACGGCATGAGGTACAAAACCTATGCTCCCCTAGCAGAGAACCCCCACCCCAGAGGCATTCTAGAACAACAAGCTACGTTACAATTGGCAGGGTTTACATTGAAGAAACCCTGCGTAAATGACATCACAATTGGTCAGGTTTAAGGTTCCTATAGTCAGCCCCTAGAAAGAACTTACTTTTTTCTTTACAAGCTTCACCAATTCATGCAGCACGTCTTTCTCGGCCACTTGCTGATGCACAAGATCTCCGCAATTCTTGATCAAAGTTTCCAAGACCTACAAAGGAAATATATCCAGCAGTTCAGCAGCTTTCAAACACAAAAACAGTTTCGCAAGCTTTCCAACTATATACGGCCCAAAGAAGTGCATAAATCCAGATAAGCTCCAGCCTTCCCATTTTAATAGTAGCTAATTAACAACTGCACTATATCATCCCAGCTCCTGGGGGGAATAAAAGAAAGACGGATAGTTTACAAATCGGTGGATGCTTCTACAAATGCTACAAGAAATGAATGCCTCGCAGTAAAGGGAAGATGCAAACCGTGAGTGCCAGAAGCTGGACTTGCGGACTTTTGTTCGTGATCCTTTTCTTGACAGCCTTAATTACTTCTTTCGCTTGTCTGGAGAATGACAAATATCGACTAAATCAATCAACATTCTCGACCTTGTCGACTAATCCAAACACAACATTCTAGAGCAGTTGATCGCTCACCCTTCTACTACTCAAACAGAGAAAAGACATCAATCACTATAGAGAATCACCACATAGAGCTAAATCTTTTGTCAACGATTGAGAATGTGGCTTCGCACGGACTGTCATGAGCTCAAGATTGTGTCCCGAAGAAAATCAGATTCTTAGTCATCTTTCTAAAGACCAGGTCCAAGGCTATCGAAGCAGCTCCTCAAGAATGTTAAGTGTTGCACCAAAGATTATCGCACGAGAATAATCTCTAAAAAAACTCACACAACTACCCGATTCTACATTTGCCATTCCCTTTTCCACAAAAGTCGTTTGGAGAACGTTTCAGATACATGCACACAGCATCCTCAACCAGAATATCAACTCAATCCAGATACCAAACTACAAATGCCAAACACCACAAACCCTGAACTCACTCAAAAACAAACCAAACCAAAATCGCCTCACCGCCAACACAGTCGCCCTAACCCCCAAACCGCCAACACAAAACGCAACAAAAGAGCAAGGTCACATAATTCCGGTAGAAATTACCACCATGCACAAGCACAATCTCCAATTAGGGTTTTCAGAGCCAATCCAGAACCGAATTCAAATTTCGACTTACGCCGGGTCGTTGTTGATGGCATCGCAGAGGTCCAAGTTGAGCGCCCAGTCGGGTCCAATCAACATGTCACTCGTCGCCTTCTCCACAACCGAAGTGGCCGACATTCTGTCCAAATCTTCCGCCAAGACCAACCTCCTTTCAAATTCTCTTGCAAATCCTGCTCAAATCCTTCAAAACTCTTGTACCTGGAGATCGTCGTTACAAGAAATGAAGCAACGAAAGCAAGGGCACGATCTGGATGAGCCTAAACCTTCGATTAGCAACGACAACAACAACAACAACAACAACAACTGGGAGCGCCTTGTGAAATCGATAATGGCCAAGTGTATGGGGGAGCTTCCGCGAGCTCTTGGAAACAGAGCATCTCGCTAATAGTGTGGGTTTGAAATAGAGTGAGCTTGAAATAGTGACTTGGAGACTGGGTGGTTTTTGGTTTGGGTTTGGGTCTGGGTTTGGTTTAAGTTGTTTGAGAAGGAGCGTGGGGAGTGCTTTCGATGGGGGTGGTATAAGTTAATTAGTGTGGATTGAAATTTTAGTGTAAATGGGGTTTGACTTATTCCGAGAATCTGAGTCTCCTGCGCGGGAGGTTTCGTTTCATCCGGGAATCAGGGTTTTTCATTTCATCTATTCCGGGCAGTCCAGAAAGCGTTGTCATCCAGTAGCATGGATGAAATACGCAAAATATGGATGAAATTTTTATAATCATCTTCATTATGCTGGTTCTATCCAAAATAGAGATATTCCATCTCAAGGTTTTGTACTATATAGCAATTCAATCCAATAGGAAGGGTAGAATATTGTCAAATATTGCATTATAAATTTTTGTATAATTTTTGAATGAATCTTTGCTTGAAAAAGAACCTGTGTTTAGAATAGTGTCTCTAATAGCCCTTAGTGGCTACTTTTCATTCTTTGTGAAGTAATTGCCTAATTAGATTTTCTTTGGAAATTAGGTTGATGCATTTCTAATATCACCTAAAAAATAAGAAATGCCTCTATACTAATTATTTTCCAAAATAATCACATTTATGTTGTTAGTATAACAATACTACAAGAATTTTAACCCCTAAAGTTCTTTGACTATGTTTTCGCCAAAAACGCTCCAAAACTGCCATTTCTTGGACAAGTTTCAAAATTTAGAAAAAAAACATTTTTGGACACATGTAACCATAGGATCTTATAGTAAAATAGTTTGAGAAGATGTGAAAAAAATTTCAAAAATTTCCACTATGTAGATTGCAAGATATTAGCATTTGAAGTGACAAAAATCATTTTTTTGTCCCTGCAAAAAACCGGGCAATTGAACTTCACAAGGTCAAATTTGTATGAAAACATGTTCAAAATGATTGCAACTCTTTGGGTTCATTCTTCAAAGTACGTTGGATACATACTTGAAAATTTTCAAATCATTTGGAATTGTTCAACATATAGGAAAAAAATAGTAAGTAGGTAGTAGTAGAGAATGATTCAAAATACTAAATTATTAAGAATTGAAATATGGAATTGAAAATTTTCAATTCCAATGGTTGAAATGTTGTAATAAACAATTTACATCATAGGAATTTTTTTTTTCAAAAATATTGAAAATTGAATAAGATAAAGGATTTCAAAGTTTATTTTAGACATTAGAGGATTTCTAGGCTTAGGGAGGGCCATTTCAAATAGGTGCTTCGGGAACTGCCCTCCCTTGCAGTTTCGGGGAACACCTATTCCCGAAAAAAAAAATTTACTCTTGAAATGTAGAAAAAGACAGGAAATTTTTTTTTTTTGGACGGGCAGTCACCATGCCATGTCAGTGAGCTTCCATGGCCTCCTATGGGGTTGTTCCCACAATGTGGGTATCCATAGCCCTCTCGGGGGTGAAAAAATCTTCTAATGGTAGGGAATCTATAACTTTCTGCAAACAAAAAATCCTTATAACTTTTGACTCATTGATCAAAAGGGAATGATTCAAAGCTTTCGTTGTATATATAAGTCTAGAAAACAATTTCAAATTTGGATTTTTGAAAAAATGATTTTTTTCAAATCTGCCTAGACTGCCGGAGTTGAAAAACAAACTACATATTAGGCTATAACTTTTGACTTCTATTTGCAAATGTCATGAAATTTGTTGCATATGAAAGATATTCCTCGTCTACATCTTCTATTACAATTTCAACCTTAAATATGCAAATTTCTGGTCACAATGGCTTGCCCCAAATTTCTATACAGCCAAAAAATGCAGTTTAGTCCTTTAAGGGTTAACCACCTTTTCATTTATGGAAACCTTGATACTTCTTTGATGTTATTTTGTAATGCATTATTACAATGTTGCATAATATTATTTATTAGTGGTAATTAATTATATGCAATTTAGATGCTTGGCATGGATGAAGTATAAGCTATAATAATATTAGAATATTATCATTGGTAATAGCAAAGCTAATGTAGGCAACAATATAAATATTTTGGCAATTTAAACTAGTCTAGCCCAATGGTTAGCAACAAGAGAATAAGAAATTTGTAGTTTTTTGAGGTAACTTTTCAATAATTACTACATGTGCAACTTCTAAGAGGATGGTGATACCCATTTTGTAATGATGCTACAAACACTAAGTGTCTATTTAGATGGCTTTACCAAAGATCATAGAATGGAAAAAAAATTTCATTCAATTTCTATTTTGGAAGTTTCTTGAGTACATTTTAAGTGAATAGTATTGCAAATTCCTTCATTATGGTATAAATGTTGACTTTTCTAAAGAAGAAGATGTTTAATCTATGGATCACCTATGTAGTGTATTTTGATGATTTCTTGATATTTACACTTGACATGAATTTTAGCCATAAAAATGATATTTTTTGAATTTGTGTTCAAATAATGAAATGAAGCTTATTTAGTGGAATGTCTATACATATTGGAAGTTTTGAAAAATTTGTAAATTATAGTAGTATAAACTTTACATCTATAACCATAGTTTGTTGATTTTTTAATTTTAGAGTGACATGAAAACATTAATTTGTACATGATTTTATACATTTATGGCAAAAATATCATATTTTTGGAGTATATTTTGTGTTTGATATGAATTTTTTTCATTTTTTCCTTAAAAAATTCACAATAATTTCAAATATTTTCAATTTAAAAAAAATTTGAACTTCTATTAGACATACAATTTCATCTTTGAAAAATAAATATAAATTTTTTCATTCATATGTGGTTGAAAAATGCCAAAAAATATAGTAATGAAGAGTAAGGTTTGAAATTAGTAGTCATAGGGATGTCCTTTCAAGATTAATAAGTGAGTGAATTTTCATTACCTCCCATATCTATGTTTTCATTACCTCCTTATATCAATATTTTTTTTCAACATTTTAGACTACAATCAATATAGAATTGACAACCATATCTTGTATTCCATATCTCATATACATATACATATGTTATACTATATTAGTATTCATATTCTATATAACCCTATCTCATATTCCATATCTATACATGTACCTGTATGTAGTAACATATCAATATGCCATATTAGAAATCCGTATTTCATATAACATGTCCACATATATATATATATATATATATATATATATATATATATATATATATATATATATATATATATATATATATATATATATGTTTGTGTATAATATACCCATATTAAAAAAAGTTGGTTTTGGTTTAGAGGAGGGGGGACAAATTAAGGTATTTTATTTTTTGAATTTTTTTTAGTGTATGCACAATGTCAAACTCTTTGTTTTTCATTCATTCACTCCAAACATAGATAGTGGAGTGTCTCTTTTGAAGGGATAGTAAATGACACCAACCAATGTTCCCTTGCACAATGGTTTATAGGATAGATATAAGTCTATAACACTACTCTTCTAATAAGGTAGAGTCCTCCAAACATGCCCCTATTCTAAAAGCAACCACTAACACAAAGGTACATTTTGATTTCTTCAATGTACCAATCATGTACAATTCAAGAAGTGGTCACTTATAGTGGCCACTATGTTTCAACTTCAAAATTTTGTAACTAATTCCACAAAGGTTCAAAACATATGAAACGACTTGGCTTCAATGCCAATTCTGTTTTTCTTCCTAAGAAAATTTACTGAAAACTGATTCTAGGAGTTTAGCTTCCCCCCACATGCAATCAACTCTTCAAAGGTCAGTTTGAAAAGCAGACTACCTTATTTTTGTTTGGTTCCTTAGAGCCAAGGTTTATCATTCCAGAACAGGATCAATACATGAATTTTATACATAAGGTAAAGTATCCCATTACGGACAGAATGGGAGCAAGCCCATTGTGGTCAAATTGTAATAGTGGTGTACATTCAAATTTTGAAATGTACACCACCATTACAATTCTGCCCACAATGGGCTTGCTCCCATTCTGTCTGTAATGGGGTACTTTACCTTATGTACAATTGTACAAGCCTATGTACTGAGAGTATGCCAGAGGAATGTTTACATGTTTGCATCCTGAATGAAAAGCCTAGGGCAAGCCTGACAATAAGTTAAACAATGGACATGTGTCTCAATGCCATCTCCTTGGAAAAAGCAAGCAAGGGGAGTCACTTGTACAGAATTGAACAGTACATACCTGAGATGTGTATTTAACACAGAGAGTACACTTACCTTACACTTACTGTACAAACTGTAAGGTACAGTGACCAAATTTCAACCCTGTCAAGGATTTTTCATCATGAAAACTAAGTTACCTGATTCAATAAACATGGAAACATGTCAGGGCTCTTGGCATGAAAATGTAAATCTAAATACCAGTCCTAGCTAGTAGATGATTTTCACAATACGTGGTGCCCTGCAAATCCTACAAATTTAAAGAAATTTAAGGAAATCAGTACTGTTGTCGCCCTGGCTGCTTGCATCACCAGGGAATCAACTTTCAACCCGAATTTGTTTGGGAAACCACGGCAGCTGAACTCCATTCTTGTTGATCGAGCCACCACTGAATGTCGTGTGTCCACTCGGAATAGTCGGTGGCATAACCCCACTGAAAATGGATCTCATACAGATTCTCTCCACGTGCAAGAATCTCCCAATTGTGTGGATTCACACGACTGGGGATGCACGTGCACTGCTGCAACAATTACAACGAGAATAATTTTCCCAAGTGGACTCTTGTCCTCGTCTACACATACACAAGTCCATTCGTCAGTATAACCTCATGAATTCAAATTAACACGGTAACGTCGGTGGACGACAGAGAATCCTTCTTCCTTGGAATTTTGTGTGAAAAGGGGCAGGTCTCGCCACAGTAGTTTGACCTCCAATGAGTGCTGTTGGTTTTTTTTTAAAGCAAATGATTCACACTTTCACAAGTGCTGTTGTTTTGTTTTTTAAGCAAAATGATTCACACGTTCACGTACAAGGATTATTTCCAAGGTGACCAGCCCGGCATTCCAGGGTTAATAATGCACAATTCAAACCAACGAAGACCTAAAAATAGCACAAAAGCATATCCAAACACATCACTAGCTAGCTCCACAGTCGAAACCAACATACTCCGAACTTGTTAAACTGAATAGAGTGGAATCCCAAGATTTTACACGACCGATCAATGGTGAGTTGATCCCGATTAATGGCAAATTTCTGTAACTACGTTGTGATTACCAGACTATCTAGCCTAACAAATGCATATGCCGGATTCCAACAGTTTGCTCTTGGGTATCGATTGAAAGCAAAGATATATATCAAGCCGTTTGATGGTGGGTGGTGCAGTCACAGAAGTACAATTACAATGTAATGCAATTCAGAGGTCGGTCAAGGAGAAGGAAATGTAAAAAGAATGATGGAGAAAAATACACGGAGTTAAGAGTACAAGTTTTTTAGTACAAGAGTCTTTGGAAATAAGTGAGTGAAGGAATGGATCTCCAAATGAATGACAAGTTGCTGACGGAGAGATTACCATTTTGTGTTGCTTGAATGGCAATTATCGGTGTAAGTGGTCTAGTGGCCAGTGGTGCTCCAGTTCTGACTGAAATATATGTTAATGTCGGTGTGGTCAAGCTGAATACAATCGGCACCTCGAGTAAGTTCTGGAATTTTTTTTCCATTTTGCAGAAGAAGCAACCTATTTCTTCAATGCTCATGTGACATTTGAGTGATATCTTAATGAAAAAAACTAAGTGACAACCTGTACAAAATCTGGTTTTTGGTTTTAGATTGCAGGAGGACTCTGGCTATCCTCTAAAAAAATCTTAAATGTTCCATTACAAAAAAAAAGTCTTTGTGTTTCTCTATACCAAAGTGGCGAGCATTCGTGCAAACAAAACCCTGCACACATGAAACGCGTTCCTTGCAGAGAGGAACTAAGTGGAAAGTGAGCTTGCTGCTTACAGACTTACTGCGTCCGTCTCCTTTGAATCTGTCGATTGTATTCGCATGAACTTGGAATCAATGACATGGTGGTGGACCTGGTGGGAGACTGAATCCCACTTGCTCCATGTTCACTTGGGGAATCCGACATTTGGAAAGTTTCCAAACAATGCAATTGAATGCGGTTTGGGGGGACAAGAGAGGCCAGTTTTAGTCTAAAACAAATCTGGTAGCATATTACACTTAAAAAAAAAGTCATCTCGAAAGAAAATATATCACTCCCAAATTATGACCAACCATTACTCCAGCAATATTTAATACTTTTAAGGTCCTAGCAACCATAAATGAGTTGCTTTTACTAAAGAAATTTCACACATGGACCCTCAAAAGTTTAACCAACACAACAATTATTGCTGTAAAACTGCACGCAGCTAATAACAAATTAAGATTACAAGCTCTAAGAGACCAAATCTGTTCACACAAGTAAGCAAACACCAAAGGCTGAAAATCCTGAAAGGATCTCGTCATAATTTTGAAAATATTTACATGGTTAGTAAACTCATGATGATCAATCTTTCCAGAACACTAACAAGATCAAAGTCAAATGCGAGAACCTCTCTGAAGTAAAGTACAAAACTCTCAGGCAGACGAAGAGACTGTGTGTAAGTGTAGGAATGTGGAGTCTCTCTTACATGGTCTCCTCATCCTTGGCCGCTAGCACGAGCTTCTTCAAAATGGCCTCCGTTGAGAAATGAGCGTTTTCCACCGCCTTGGACACTTTCGTCCACCTCTCTCCATGTCGAGGATCGGCCGCTGCACACCTTTGTAACACATCATGGTGCACTTCCTCACTAGAGTGTTGCAGCTCAAACTTGTACAGCTGAGCCCAGAAGTCTCCAATATCGGGAGCCAAAGTCACCGCCCGGTTCAACCAGCTCCTTGCCTTGTCCACCTTCCGGTCCTGCCAAAACAACTTCGCCACACCTGCGATGACGAAAGGGTCCTGGTCACAGCGTTTCAAAGCGTCCACGCTCTTGGACTTGCGTTGAGGTCGAGGAGCCATATCAATAGCTTCGGCCCACAGACGACCACTGGTAGGACAATCTTGCAAAGCCTTGGCCATCAGGGACTCGGCTTCCTTCTTGTTTCCGGCATGAGCCTCCACGCGAATGGCAGCCAGCCAGAGCTCCGGATTGTGGGTATTCTTGAGTCTGGCCTTGTTGAGAACGGCTCGCGCTTTACTTAGCCCTCCCACTCTCTCCTCCAAGGCAGCTGCAGATAGCCAAAGTGGAGTACTGTGGGGACAATTCTTCAACGCTCGCTCATAGGTTTCGCGTGCAGCTTCAGGCTGCCCGATGCGATCCTTGAGCTGACCCAGCATGAGCCACAGCTTGTGGAATTGAGGAAACCTCTCCAGACCTTCCTCTAACAACTCCCTCTCCTTGTCCACATTGCCAATCTCACGCTCCACGATCGCCGACTTCATCCAGACACGCTCCGTGCCTCCTCGCTCTCGGGCCTTCGCCAACAGCATCCGAGCCCTCTCAGGCTCATGATTCTCAAACTCCAGCTTAAATGCAGCCAACCAAATCTCCTCCGAATTTGGAATTGCAGCATACGCCTCCTGGAGGATGGCACGCGCCGAGGGAACATCGCCAGCTAACCACTTCTCCTTCGCACCCATGAGCCACAGCACTTCAGCCTGCGGGCAATACCCCACAGCCTTCTTGAGCATGGCGTCCAGCGATTCGCGCGTTCCATGACTCTTTTCCAATTGCGCAGCTTTCAACCAAACACTCTTCTTGCCAGGGAAGGATGCCAATGCATGAGCGTAGATTGCACGGGCCGTTTCCACGGAGCCACGTTTCTTGCACTCATCTGCATCTGCCACCCACGTTCTCTTCCTGTCCTCCTCTTCAACTCCAATGCCAATGGTGGAGTTCACAATTGCTTGGCAAGTAGTCACCGACCCTGCACGCTCTGCTGCTTCTGCCTCCTTCATCCAGGCCTCTCTATCAATCGAAACATTATCCCGTTGCAGCGTCCGAATAGCTCTGTCAATAATACGTGCCACCATCGCTGTGTTCCGGTTCGCTTCTTCCAGCTTCGCCGCAGTGATCCAGATACTTGTCTCCGTGGGTAACACCTCACGTGCCTTGTTCAGAACCCGCTTTGCATTGTCATACGTCTCCAGGCGCGCCAGAGCCAACCAAAGCTCTACATGCAGAGGACAACATTCAACAGCTCGCGAGAGGAGAATCCGTGCATCATCCTCTTTCGCAAGCTCCACAACGGCTTTCCAAATCCTCACAGAGTCTGGGATATGCTCAAGAGCTTTCCGCAGCACCCGCGACTTGCTGATATCATCGCCCTCCAGCTTGGAAGCCTGCATCCACAGCTTCACGGAGTTCGGAATCGCCTTCACTCCCTGCGCTAACACAGCTTTCGCAGTCTTGGGAGTCGCCAATCGGCAAGCCTCCAACCACACATCCTCGCTCTGAGGACACTCCTCACACCCTTGCTGAATGAAATTTCTCGCAGCAGCAAGCTTTCCAGCCACTTCTTCCAACCGTGCAGCAGCAATCCAACCCGGGCCATGCTTGGGATTGGTCTGGATCACAGACTTCAGCAACAGTCTCGCCTTCTTGATGTCCGAAATCTCCGCGTCACTATTGATCTTCATACTCTTCAAATCAGTGAGATATCCCTTAGGATCCACCACAGTCAACCCAGTCACAGAGTCAGAGAGACGATCCAGTTTCAATGACAACACAGTCCCTCTCCCCTCTCCCACGGCTGTAAGATCTGTCACAGGAGTCTGTCCATACGGGGTCTCCACACCAGCAGCTCGTGACCGCGGGTCCAGCGCAGTTGCGTGCTCATGTTCCTGCTTTGCCCTCTCAAACAAAGTGTCAGGTGGAGGGACGAAGCTTTCAAACCGTTTCTTCTTGTTGCGCAAAGAGTAGTCTCCAATTTCAGGAATACTATCCCACTCAGTCGCTGACAACGTCACCAGTTTCCGCTTCAAATCAGCAAATTGCTCTGTAATTTTAGGGTTAGAAGCTCTATACTTCTCGATTTCTTTCTTCAATCGCGCTTCTCGCCGGTCCTTCCGACGAGAGTCCATCCGCTTGTCAATATCCTCCCACACAGCATCAGCCTCTTTGTCGTCTTCATCGTACTCCCCGGAAGCAAACAACCCCACGTCGTTCCCTTCAAACTCATCAAACTTCTGATTCTCGTCGTACCCTTTCTCCTCGGCTTCTTCCTCCTCTTCTTCACCTCCTTTCCCCCGCCCACGTCCGGCTCCAGGAGGGGCCGCTGCAGCGCCTCCAATTGTAGTTGCAGTTCTGTCAGGCAAATCGGGAGCAGCTCGTGCAGGTCCAATATCAGAACGGGTGGTAAAACCCGTAGCACCACGTCCTAATCCGGCAACGTAATTTGCTGGAGGTCGCAAGTTCAAAAAATCCAACCGCGGCTTGGGCACCACGGGGGCTTGCATCCCGCCTCGCAGTTTTCCTGTGAGATGCAGAGTGGCACCGCCGGTAACGCCATAGCTTTCAAGTGGAAGAGAAGCCTCGGTTAGCTGCTTGTTCAGATACGAAATACCAAAGTGACGAGCGGGGATGTGCTCTCGCGCTTCAACTTCCGCCTTCAGCACTTGCACAGTCGGAGCCTCTTCCGAAAAGGATAGCGAGAGAGTCCTCCCCGAGAGGTTCCGGACAAACAGATGCATCGTGAAATTCTGTTCAAAACCCTAAATTCACAAATTTGTGTTAATTCAAGTTAAGACAAGCTCGAAGCAGGCAATCTTATTGATTCTGAAGCAAACGCCGCAACCACCACAAAATCAAAACCTCGAAAACCTGTCAAAAACGCGAAAGCGAGGTCTTCCACTCTCCCTCTTGAACCCTAAAAACCATAACCTTACAAAATCGTGTCAATACGATGGAGAATCGGCTTAAAATCTCTACTGTAATCAGGCTACTGCTTTATTTCAGAAGCAAAAATCACAACCGCCTCAATACACAAATCTCCCAAAACTCGACAACCGAAACCCTAAACGACCACTCAAAACGCAAAAACGAGAATTCTGGTCTTCCGCTCGTATCAAAGAAATTTCAACCAGCTTGAAGGTTAAATTCAAAAAATATGGCGAAGCAGAAACGCCAGCCTCACCAAACACCAGCCTCAAGGTCCGCAATGGCCGTAGAAAGGATTCCTACCAAGGACTGCAAAATGAAAATATATACCCCGAAAGAAATGTTTACATAGCCTTAAATTCGAAAAGAGAAAGTTCTAGAAGGCAGCAGAAAGAAATTCAACGAACCCACCTTCAGGAAACGGGAAATCCTCCACGAGCTTGCGCGTCACTCCATTAAATCAAATTTGGAGCGATTCCGTGAGCAAGATCTCTAAGACAGCATGGTTCGAGTTCGGGAAGTCATCTCTCCAGTGTCATGAATTGGATGAAATATTGTAAGGAGTGTCACTCTGTTCATCCGCTGTACATCCGGGTTATGAAAGTTTGAACTCCAAGTGTCTTTCTTTTTCGGCTCTTCACCGAGGGGAGGAGGGTTTGTATTAACAGAAGCTACATTTGAGGAAGTTTGAGTAATTTAAAGGGTCCTAAATGCCTAAATGCCTAAATCTTTCTAAGTGTGTTTTTGTATGAAAATAGAGCATGGGCTTGTAGTCATCTCCAATAAAGTACATTGGTGTTTTTCAAAATCTAACCATAGGGATGTTTAAAGTGCTTGTTTATGTAAGAGCTTACCAATTTTGAGCTTAAAATGGCATACGATTTGTTATATTATAACAAGAGAAATGTACTTATTTTATTTGTAGCATGTTGCCATTCTCCACAATGTTTAAGAGTTTTCTGGAATTGAAGATGGCATGAACAACTAAAAATTGTGTTAGCACACTAAAATGCACTTCCAAAAAATTAAATATCAAATGAAGAGCTATCAAACTCATTACATAATCCTCCTTGCAATTGTTGAAATGCAATTTTTATAAGTATAAATCACAATAATTCCAAATTAATACTTGCATGTTGAAATTTTCAATGGTGAAAATCATGAAAACACTATATTCTTTCCATCGGGACCATTTTCAAAGCAAATGGATAAATACAATTTTTAAAATATTAAATCAAGTGAAATTGGCATGGCAAACTTTTCTCAAAGTTGGAAAATGAAGTAAAATTAGCAAGCTTTGTCTTTCCACTAATGGACATGTATGCCTTTGATTAGTACTTCTCAAAAATCAACTATTTACCTTTTTTAGTGAAAAATAAAATATTTTTGAATGTAATATACACTTATGGTGATATTTTAATATTTTATTATGCATATTTTGTGTTTGATTTGAATTTTTTCTAACTATTGTTCAAAATTCACAATAGTTCTATTTCTTACAAAAATATATTAAAGTTTTACAATTTATAAAAGCCATGTGATTACATCTCTGAAAAATAAATAAATATTTTATTTATTCTTGTATAGTTCTAAAATGTGTGCATACAAAGAGCAATATGAGTTTTATAAGTGCTCAATGATCATAGCCCATTCCTTTGGGGTTAATGTGTAAAGTCCCAGTGTCCCCTTGTAGGACAAAATGGATTTGGAATAAGTTCCTATAGTCTCTACATTTGTTTTGATTTTTTGATTTTTTGATAAAAATAGAAAAATTCATTGAATTTTTAGAAATATAATTTTTATTTCAATTAGTACCCCATTTGAATCAAAACAAAGTTGTAGTATGATAAGCCCAAATTTTAATTTGGTAGTTAGAAAAAAATTTCCTACAAAATTTTGAAATAAAAAATTTCAAATTTTATTTCTTATAGATTGTATTTTTATCTACATGGGAAGCTTTTATTCATTCCATTAGAATTGGTAATGTGGAAGTTATAAACAATCTTGTTTTTCGGGCAAGTAAGGATCTTCCTAAAGAAATAACTTGTAGGATTGATTTCTTAATTCAATTTCCACAATTAAAAAAAAAAGTTTCACAAGGTTAAATTCTTTTGCTAGAACAATCTCACTATTGAGCTTAGTGTGTTTCCATTCCATCTTAAGTAGAAATATTAATGGTTTAGTTTTTCCTTCAATTTTGAATCTCTTTTTACTTAACAATTTTTTAATGACTGAAAATTAAGATATTTTTAGAAATTTTTATCATACACTCTCAACTCAATTATTCAACATAAAAATTAGAAATTCAAAATAAATAGTAAAAATAATTTAAGCTAAAAAGATTCAAAGTGGAAAAATCAAAGTTGTCATAACGGACAACATATTACTGTTCACAGACAAATCTGTCCAATTAGGATTGACCGGCTGCCAAGTTCAAAGCCCTATAACTTTTGCAAAGATGATTCAAATCGGGCATATGAGATGTTTTTCAACATCTACAGTTTCAACATCTTAGCATCTACAGTAAATTGTAAATGTTGAAAAACATCTCATATGCCCGATTCGGATAATTTTTGCAAAAGTTACAAGGCTCCGAAGTTGGCAGCTAGTCAACTCTAATTGGACAGATTCATCTATGAACAATAATATGTTGTCCACTATGACAACTCTGGAAAAAATCTCATCTAACGAGATGTAAAACATGTACGGCAAATTTTGTTAAAATGACAATATTCCATGTGCCATTTTCACACCTTGACATCTAGGACATGTATACATTGCTGATATTTAGGTCACTTTTAGATTTAAAAAATCTATGACTAATATAGATATCAGACCAAGCAATTTGAATAATCTAGAAATGATATAGATTTTAGATATCTAAAAGCTATATAGATTTCAAAATTTTAGCATTGGTATAGATTCTAATACAAAAAAAACGATTCAAACCATGCGATCTAAACTACTAACGGTGCCAAATTCACAGAATACCGCCATTTTAATGAAATTGGCTATATGTTTTAT
The DNA here is from genome assembly GCA_963969395.1 of Pseudoscleropodium purum. NCBI lineage: Eukaryota > Viridiplantae > Streptophyta > Bryopsida > Hypnales > Brachytheciaceae > Pseudoscleropodium > Pseudoscleropodium purum. The sequence continues at coordinate 8,532,022 of OZ017803.1, forward strand.
TTACTTCAACTACAAATATCTTGTTATCTACATGCCTGTATGGTCAAAAAATTTGAAATTTCTTCTACAATTTCTTACAATAGTTTAATATAAGATCCTTTGATTAGATATGCAAAAAAAATTTAACTTTTAAATTATTCTTTTCAATAGAAATGGCAGTTTTGAGTGTTTTTTGATGGAAAAAAGGCCCTAGGAGTTTAGAAGTTAAAGAATGATGTTATTTTATATATACAATATTTTAATGCAAATTTATGAAATTAAGGTGGAAAACTCTAAAACTATTAGAAATCCAATATCATCTCATATATTAATTCTAGATAATCATCTTAGATACTAATCTGTCTATATATTTATAATTAGTTCATAAACTTGATTGAACACTTTAGTAAGTGGTGTACAAATGACCTCACTAAATTTATATAGTGATATATCTTTAGAGGAGAATAGGATTGTCTTACTACACCCACAAAATTGCAATAGTATTCTACAATCTTGAATTTTGAATTTGCATAAAGACTCCAATAAAGATTCAAATTGTTGTCCCAACAATCTTTTAGACTTTCCAAGAACTACTGCAATATGTTAATATAGTTATGGATATGGGTCCATGTTAATAACATCATCATGTAGTCATGAAGATGGTGCTCCATATTGGGAAAAAAAATCTATGAAAACCAGATTTTAATGAAGTAGCATAAATCCAAATATTGTATTATATACCTGCTTTCAATGCATATTTTTAAGGAAATCATTTTGTAGAAGGATAAAACTTCCAATCATTATATGTCTTATCTACTTATTTGACACAACTAAATTTCAATTGAAACTTTTTACAAGAAAAATAGATGACATTCCTTCAATTTTGGGTCTTACTAACATTCATTATTGTACTTAGACATGGAATGTAAACAATCTATGGTTCAAATAGCTCCCATCCTTCATGAACTATGCATCCATATTTCTTTCTTATATATGATATTCAAAGTGCTTTTGCAAGTAACATACACATATTTGAGGAAACTAAGAGGTGAAAGTGAATAGGTCAAGCATTATTTGTCACCTCTTTTGATGTTTTCGCTACCAAAGTCACCTCACTTGTGCTCAAAGCTCTTGCTTATACAACCAAAATTTGCTAATTCAACTCTCATTTTGGATTTAAACAAGCACAATGGCACTAGCTAAAATAAAAAATTCTTTAGATGTAAATATTTAAATCAAATACTAGGTGGTTGCAAGATTAAATGTTTATTTCTATTCCACTATGGCCTATTTTTTGGTTAATATTAGCCTATTGGGAGTACTATGACCTTTTGAAAATAAAATAAAATAAAGATAATTAAAATAGCACTAAAAATAATATATCACCAGATATTTAGAGTTAAAAAATCTAGGTTGACCAACAGTTATTCACAAAAAAAAGTGAACCAAAATTTAGAAAAAAAAACACTTTGATATTCTAAGTTATAAAAAATGGGAAAAATAATTTACAACAAAATTAAAAATTGGCCATTTTAGAGGATTTAATGATGAAGACATTATTTTCATTAAAAAATTGATTTTGAAATGACTTTTAATGTTAAAAAATGTGTGTGCAAAGAGCCCTATTAGTATGAATGTTCAATGTTGAGGACATAAATAATATATTTTTAAATATCCTTTAATAGTAGTTTAGTAGAACATGCCTATCTATTGTGAGAATAGACCACTGAAATTTAAGCCCTACATAATTAATTTTGGGTACTCCTTTTTATGAAAATTTGCCCAAAAAAAGTTTGAAAATGTGACAAATGAACTAAAATAACTTTTAAGTATAAATTAATTTTTAAATATAAAATAAAAACATGGATATCATTACACTCAAGAGACAAGTCAAGAGTCAAGACAAGCATTTCTAGTAAAAATTTTAAGTTCATATGAGTCGTGCTTCAAAAGTTATTGCAAAGGAATGCTTTGACTCTCTTCGGAGCCCTCGCTGTGGTAAAGTTCCAGTATCGATGTTTCTTGCAACGACTCCATTAAGTTGCAAGAAACCTTTTTTAAAACATATTCCGTTTACATTTCTCCATACAAGTTTTGATGACAAGCCGGCTAAGGCCAAGACAAGATAGGTTCGATAGCAAGACGTAAGTCATAAAAAGAGAGCTCTGTTCAGGCTACGTGGTTTTGTCTTAATATATTAACAAAAACAAATGCGAGTTAGTCTCATGTCAGTTGGGCTACCCAAACAAAATTGAATAGGAACAAGAATTGAAAGGAATCAGTAACCACTGGGATCAGTCAAAGAGTTACAGAGCCTGTCATCAAAGGGTCGCTTTGGATTTGTTCAAGCATTGTTAGTTAAGTTCGGTGAGTACGTTCTTGTACTCAACCATAGCGAAAGCCTACACTGCCTACTTCCAATTGATCGAAAACTACACCAGGATTGGAGTAAAGCATTAATGGCATGAGCGAGATTTCAATAGAGAGGTTAATAATTATATATAAGTTCAGCCAGAGCCTGTATACACATATACTATAGCAAAACTTACAGTGCGTAGGAAATCGAAACCTACAACAGGAATAAAGCATCAATCCATGAGTGGTGATTCTTGGTACAGAGAACGTTATCCATGTTAATTTTCCAACTACAATAGCCATCAATCGAACTGAGCGGCAACAAGAGATTGCTCGGTCCCGTAACTTACCCCAACAGGTACAATTTATTCAACAGAAGCTCCATCAATACCGCAAGGAAGAAGATCAATAAAAAAAGAGAAAAGTGATTTGTTGCGAGATAATTGGGTTGTGCACTTGATCTTAATTAATTGATCAGCAAGGAGCTCTGGTGTAATTGTGGAAGTTTCGACACTTTCACCCATTGTCTGGAAAGTTCCGGTGTCTGGACTTGAAGAGTTCAAGGTCCTACATGTGGATTAGTTCTGTGATTGACAAGGACGAGAGAGTTTTCTCCGGAGCCTTTAATTTTACAAAGTCAAGATAAAGCTAGAATCTGATTTGGATTGTATGTTGCTTTAGTAACATGCATGTTTTCAGGAGCTTTTCATTCGTTTTTATTGAACATAGAATGGACTAGTACAAGCCTACAACAATCGAAAACAACACCAAGATGGAAGAAAAGCATTAATTTTCATGAACGAGATTTCGATAGAAGAGGGTAATAATAGTCGAACTCATTCATGTTCTCTCCCTGCAGCTTCTTGTATGTGCCCAAACAGACAAGAGAACCAAGAAAGAACAGGAGTCAAGCTTCTACATCGAGCGCCCAACAAATGAACAGCCGGGAGAAGAGAATGAACAGTCGGAAAATGGTCATCGGGCTACAACAATTACGTGTGAGTGCAAGTAGTATAATTATTAGCAGCAACTAGATCATTCTACAGGCGTTACAACCGTCCGGCACAGTCCGGATGCAAGCATCGACTCGAAAAAGCTTCATTAAAGCATAAAAGACTTCATTTGCAGTTCTCCAAAACCTAAAAATAGAAAACAATCGAGACAAACCATACTGCGCTTAACAAGTCGGTGCAACCGTGAGTTTCGATCTACAACATGAATGCTAGCAAATTCAGAACTTGCAAATCAGTTGTTCTCTTGTTCAATATCCGATCCGGCCTCATCAGGCATTTGGAACTTGAGATTTTCCCGAAGAAAGGCATTGCACATGAGGAGCAGCCGTCGGTGATGCTTCACAAGCTCCTTCACGTTGTGGATGAGGTCGGGGATGAGAGCCTTGTCGCAATTCTACGTCCAGAAGTCCATCAGAAACCTATACAACTCTTGGCCTTTGCCGGCCCTCCTCAGTGCTCGCACTAACTTCCGTGCTGCATTAACCCTCGGTCGGACCGAGTTGCGCAGAATGTAGACAAGCCTGTAGTAGAAAATCGAGGTCTCCAGCCTCGAAAGTCTTGGAACTGAGATCCGCATCGTTAGGACTTTGGCTTCTGCTTTCCTAGCTGTTCGCAATAAAAGCCAATGCCGGGTTAGGGTTCGTGCTAATTAAAATTGCTTCTTGACTGGGGTCGGCAACAAGCTTTGTATACGCAACAAATAATAGAATCAAGCTAGGGAAAGGAAAAAAAGTCTTCAAGACACAAGTATGAAACGGTTAGAGTTGGTGAACAAGGGGACACAGGCAAGCTTTGTTCAAGTAAGTTAGGGATAGCAAGTACTTGCACACAATTGCAACTCTGGTAGCAAAACCCTGGTACAGCAATTGAAAACTACAACAATGAGAACTGCTAAACCATGAACAAGAGAGTCTAATTAAGATTTCCAACTCCAAAGTGGGCTCGAGAGCCAAATTGAAAACTAAGCTGCAGAGATCGATCGATTAAGGAACTTACAAACAAGGAAGACGATCGACAAGAGAGCAATTATGCAAGAAAGTAATCTGCTCCAACAGTGGGTTGAGCTCTTATAATTACGCAACCAAGCAACGCCGGTGGAAGTAGCGGAGCACTCTCTTGATCATCCATTGTTTGGAAAGGTCGTCTTGTGCATTTTTTTTCACGATCCATCTTAGTCGGTAATTTATCAACCTTCTGGAGTCAGTAATTGAACTCCTCTTCTTTCCCTTAGTTACAATGCAAGTTCATTTCCTCTATCAACAGTCATCCAATTAAGCAAATTGAACGGAGCCAGTTCATTTTTTCCCCATCCCGGCGGCTGTATAATTCAAGTTTGTGAATTTTTATTACGTCCATTTCGATTGAATTCATCAATGGTGCCATCATGAGGATGTTACGAATTATTTTTACTGATCGGTTCATGGCGTGTAAGGACAAGAAATTAATGGAGTCTGTGAAGCCGGAGAGCCGAACACATGCATATCAACCATATTTATCATATTGATTAAAGGAGGAGACTCGTAAGTAGTAAGGTGGAATGCACCGCATTGAGGTCTGTCATTCCGGGCTGACTGTCTGCGCTCGTTCTAACGAAGGGGACGTGCACGTTGCCAACTCACAATACTAGTGGTTGCAATTGCATTCATATCTGCCGAAAAGGATTTGCCGCTTATGCTAGTCTCAAGTTCATTCTATTGCACATGCAGTACTCCCCTTGAGTAATAACACTGAATGCAGAGGCTTTGGAATTCTAACTTGAGTGTGAATTCCAACAAAGTATGGAGTGGCTCAGGAGTACAAGAGTGTTTCAATTGCAAGAGATTATCATCATGGTAATGAAAATATGAAAAGGAATTTTTCACTTGGGTCATCACAGTTTCATCCACTTTCATCTATAATTGTGTTGAGTTAGCTCTCACAACTCTCATCCAAAAATCCAATCTCATCACACTTTCATCTATTGTGTCTAACTCTCATGAATCTCATCCAATCTCATCATCTTTAAATATTTTCTACCATTTCATTTGTTTTCATTTCCTCTAACCCTTAAAGCCCAAGGACCATTTTACTATCAAAATACGTTAAAAACTCTCATTTTTGTTGAGTTTACTGAAGGGAATAGAAAAAAAGTGTCTCAAATCATGTGGTAAAAATTTCATGAAGTTTGACAATAGAAATTGGAAGATATCACAAGAATAGTCAAAGTTGAAAAAAAATTATTTTGGATGCTAGCTTGAATTTCAAATGACATTAACTACCATTTGTGGAATTTTTTGCACTAACATACACTTTCAATTGGATTTCAAAAATTTTATATTAAAAACCTGAGTTGAAAGTTTAAAATTAAAAAAACATACACTTGATTCTCATTCTTTCAAAAATATTTAAGTAGAATAGTAGATAGACATTTAAAATTGAACAAAAAACTAAATTGGTAATAACTCTAGTATAGAATTGAAATACAATAATTCCAATGGTAAAATTTTTCTTCAATAAATATTTTACCCAATCAAAAAAAAAAATCTAAAAGTTGTGAAAATTGCATTTAAAAATGAATTCTATAAGTTATTTTTTGAACAAGATGCTTAGATTGTGTAGAGAACAAGATTGTTTATAACTTTCAAGATCATTACTAGTTCAAATAGAGTGAATCAAAGCTTTATGTATAAATAAAATATATTAGTTTTGAAAACTAATTAAAAATTTTTTTTGGACTTCATTTAATTTTTTTGTGCTACCTACAAACTACTAATGTTGGTGTACTATGCTTTAACAATTTCTTCTAGGCTCTAGTCAAATTTTGAAATACAAATTATTTTTACAAAAATCTAGTATATTTCTCTAGCTTCACAAAAAGTTTCAAAAAGTTACAATGAGTATTTGGCCTGTATGAGCCTATCCAAAGTTGCATTTTGATCTCCATAAGGCCAATGGAACTATAGGAGTTAATCAAAATTTTCTATATTCTTCTATTTTATTCTAAGTTTTTTCCACTTTCATCTAAATTTTATCCACATATCTAAACAAATTAAATCATTTTTGTTAATAATTTTCTCTATATTTCAATTAGATTAAATTAATACAAGGAATCTTGCACTATTCAAAGTTTCAAACTCTTGTTTACTAATTGTCTAATCAAGTTTATTTGAGTACTATTATGAATATTATTGGAATTTTTTGTAAAAATGGCGGTATTTAGCATACCATTTTTTGTTCATGTTTTTATTTAGCTCTAAAGTCTAGAATTGGTATAGATTTTAGACCACGCACTTTAAACATAAAAGTACTAAGTTTGTGGAATGTGGCCATCTTAAAAAAAATTTAGTTATTATCAATAATTCAAGATGGAAGTAAAGTGGTTACTTTTTTATTTATTTTTTGAATGATAAATGAAAGGATATTTGAATACACTTTAGACAAGGTTGAACAACCTCTTTATATCATACTATTAATTCATCATGATTTATAGAGTATGTCATGTGCATACCCACACTCCTTCAAAGAAAATAGAATTTTAAGTAAAGAGTTTCTCCTTTGATTTGGATACAAAGAGGTATGACTTATGACAACCTGTCATTGAGATATGAAACTTTAAGAAAAAAATAATTGTTTTAATTTGACACTTATTACAAAATATTAATTAAAAAACTTGAAGAAAAATTAGATGAATCTCTAAAAGACTGCTATTTCTAGAATCAATCATCTAAATCACATAATATGATATTATATTATACTCTGTTACTTTCAAATAGAAAATTCTTACTTATTGGTTCTTTACTTTAGATTTTAGAACTGAAATGAATACATAACAATTCTAATATTCCACCAATTAAAATAGAATGCATGGCAATAGGATTACCAATATTTTTGGTTTGAAGACTTCAATTGAAGCACACAAGAAAATTCAATCTATAGATAAGTGCAAATTCTAATATTCTATATCAATAGATCTTTATATTACATTTATTTGATCAATAAGTTTTGTAGTACTTAAGAAATTCAAGTTTGATCTATGAAGAACCAAATTTGAATTCAAAGAATAGAAATAAGAGTTTTTTTTATTAATATAGTTAAAGGCACCTAAGAATTTGAGATTCAAACTTGAAGTGAGATTTGAAAAGCCAATTTCTTTTGAATCAACAAAGTTTGAAAACAAGCCAAAATTGTGGCATGGCTATAAAATATGAAAGATTAATGAAGACGATTCCACCTCAATGTCATGTGATGATTCATGCCAATGATGCCATTCTATAGAAGGTCCAAATACATCATTGGACAATTGAAAGACTTTTGAATGTAACACTTTAGATTAGATATCTTGAACAAAATATAGGTAAGTTGATTTGTAGGGTGTGAAACAGTGAAAGAGAGATTTTAGGAGTGTGCAAGGAATAATTAAGGCTTGAAGTGATTAAATAGGACCTTAGTTACAAATATAGGATCTAAAAACCTTAAAGAAACAAAATAGCAAATCTATTGAAGAACATGCTATTTTTTGAACCTTAACAGTATAAACATTTTATGAAAATATTGTAGCCAATTGGCCACTTTAGATGAATAAAACTATCATGAGAAATCCAATATTTGTCCATAGGGAACCATATGGCATTTATGGATTTGAAACACAATACACTTAAAAAATTTAAAACAAATAAACTTATATGAAAAGTGTGAATTCAAGTGACTAAATTTTTTTTTCCACATTTAACCATGACTTTAAAAGAGGCAATAAAAAATCTAACCCTTCTAAAGAACATTTTATAATCATCGCATGAATATAATGATGGTCTAATATTTCTAAAGTATAAATAGATTAGTAAGTGATTTGTTTATAGACACCTATGAATGAAATGAAACTATAGTATAGAAACCAAATGAAAGGTGGTACATTGAGAGAAAGAGAATTATCACCAAAAACCAAAGTGCTTTGCAAATAATGATTTCATTTTTGGATCAACGGGTGCATTCTTCATTTCTACATTGATACACTAATTTTCAGCCTTCTAAGGTAAAATTAGTGCAAAATCTAAATCCAATAAACTAATTTCTAACCCCAGAAGTGAAATGAAATTATATGATAACACTAACTTTGGAGTGATACAAGTTCTATAACCTCCACTAATAACTCTAGCTAGTTGCTGACTTGCCGTGTAAAAGCCAAAGTCACAAATGAAATCTTAATCCATGAATCAATGGGATTTGCACTACCCTAAATCACACATTATTTTATTGAAGAAAGTCCCATTATTCTCTAAAAAAATCTGACAAGGCCTGTCAAAAATGAATTCCTCAATCTAAACCCAACTCCCCATTTTGAAAGAAAAAAGACTAATTGCCTAATTGCTTTGCCTATTTTGCAAAAAAACAAAAGGTTGTGAAAGGGTATCGAGGAATGTACTTCTCAATCACTAGTTCTTTGGCAAAAATTTTATGAAAACGTTTCATTACCGGAAGTGTGTTCCTCGAGCAACTTATTACAATCTCTATCACAGTCAACCTTGACTCGATCATGAAAAGGACTTCTGAGATGATTCGAAACTCTTCTCGTCGGAATTGTCAGTCGCCGAAGCAAATCCGACCCACACAGGATCATTCTTCACGTCCGAACTTTTCGAACTTTCCAGGCAATCCAGGGATGGAAGTCTGTCCGAGACATCCGGCCGTGGACCAGAGCTCCTCAGCCTCGCTAACTGCGTTTCCAGGTTGTATAGAACACAGCCCACATTCTGCAGTAGATCACTTTCTGTACAAGTTTCGATCTTCGTCCTTCAGAGAGGGAGCGTCTGAGGAGTTGTACTTCGTTGCTTCGTAAGTAGCTGGTTTGATGCGCTCTAGAGTAGGAAATTTGTGGAATTCTTGCTCAGGACAAAATTAATCATTTCTTCTTGTGAACTTAGCTTGTAGACTTTTGCTGTGGTTACGTTGTATGCTCACTAACTGTGCTTTTCATGACTTCAACCAGAGCCACCCCTGGTTCATACATGCATGCAGACCCTGTGACTGTCCTGTCCTTGTGCTTTGCTTATTCCTTTTCTTTGTTTCTATTTTCTGTTTGAATAAATAGTTGTTTCCCACAAACGAGCTACAACAATTACTGAATTGCGTCGTAACCGGACTGACACTGCTGATCCCGGCATTGGCTTTTGGGGATCGGATGTGCCTAAGTCACGTACGCACACGCCTGTGGTTTGCTGAATTGTTCCATTTCCTTGCAATTGCTTAGATGGTTTGTTGGGGTCCATACAACTATTTGTCGCAAACAAGCTGCTGGGAGGGAATGAAGGAACCGAACTAATACTACAATCAGTTGCTTTTGTTGTGCACAGAAAGAGAAACTCAAAAGATGGGGTTCACAAGGAAGCAGCCAACGAAGGAGGTCTCTGCACCGCCCAGCGAGGGCTCCATCGAGAACCCCATGCGGCCCTGGGATGTTCCCGCACCGGCGCCCGTATACCCGCCCGGCTTTTTGCTCTACTTAAAGTTGGATCGCTTGAATGAAGTTCTTCGGAGAATGCAGCGAGGATGGGATTATTCCGGGCCTTATGAACCAGGCAGAGGAATTCTTCGAAGGTCACCTGGACTTACCCCTTCCAGAAGGCTGCCAGAGGACCGTGCCGAACCAAAGGAGTAGTCCATCCTACCGTCATGAAAAAGTGTGGACTATCTAGCTTTTCTTTGTTACCAACAGGCTTGACGATACAAGTCTCTTTGTCGTTATCGTTGTATCGGAGAAGTTCTCATGCATGGACTTTTCTATCTCTTCTTAATAAAGATTTCAATGCTTGCATTTGAATGTGAAACTCGAAGATGATGAAAGATTTACCGAAAACTTTTCATCTCTAGCTTGATTGTTGACAATTATGTGTCTGATCATTGGCCAGCAACCAGATTCGGTACGGATCTGGTATTAACCAATTTCTATCAACAAATTAATGTGACACACCATGAAGTTTGGACGTACAATAGTAACTAATTGCGTTCACAAACACTAACTTGGTCTCACCATTCATTCATTTGAACTGTAGCAAGTAAATATTTGATGCACATGTGGCCGCGTATGTTGTTCCTGATAATTTTAAATACAGGCACTAGTGGGAAAAACTCCACGTCAAGGGATTAACTCCACGTCAACGGATGCGTGAGTCTTGCAAGGATGTTTGAATCGGATGCATGCATGGCACTAGAATATAATTCCCAAGACGAATCTCCAAAACCTTTAAATAGTGAAAAAAAAATTAACAGCACCAACCTGCAATAAATAGAACTCCAGACCCAAGAACTTCCAGGCAACGGATGCAAGTCAATTCGACAGTGCTCAGCTTTCCACCAGAGCTGCTTGTCTGCTTTTCATATGAGCCCAACCCAATGCCGCCAACAGCATTTCTCTTTCTCTCCGGCTATCGACCTTATTCCTTGTGGGAGGGAGTTTTCGTCTTGTGCGTAAGTTGCTGGGATCGATTGATCTCCTGTTGGTTAATTAGTACGTTTGATTGATGGATCGGCTCTCGAGTAGGAATTCATTAGAGTCTCTGTGGAATTCTAGCTCTCTTTCTTGAATTACCTTTTAATTCTTCTTGGTAACTTGTTAGTTTCAAATGCTTTAGGCTTTTGCAATGGTTACCTTGTGTGCAGACATTAGCTATGCATTGATTGAATTCAACCAGAGCAACCCTTTGATGACATGCAGGCTCTGGAACTCCGGGATCCTTGCGGTTAGCTTCTTGCTTTTGCTTGTGTACATCCAGATGTTTCCATCAAACAAAGCTGCAACGATTATGGACTAATTGGACTGACCCTACGTCGGCATTTGGCCTTGCTTTTGTTGTGCACAGGAAGAAGAATTTCAAATGATGGGGATCCCGCTGACACTGATCGAAGAAGACGCTGCAGGTGCCTGCACCGCCCGGACTTCACGAGGACAGCACCGGCAGTTCCATAAACTCAGTTCCTGTGTCCGAGCATATACTCACTGTTGCTGCAGATGCAAGTGATGATATCTACTACAAGTGTAAGGTTCATTCTTGATTACAAACTTGTAAGGGGTACTGACAGTCAACAGAAGCTTTTCCTCCCAAAATCAGACACCGAAAATTAGGGCGATGCGTATTCCTTTGATTTGTCGATCTAGATTCCAATTGGGTGTTTGACCTGTAAATAGCAAAAGCTGCACTATTTTAACCTAAACGTCAATTTTGTTAAGTTGGGCACATTTTCATTAACTCTTAAAGGACAGAGCATGTGACCATGTAATCCACAACTACTCAACTTCAATATCCTTTGCATTGTATGCTCTATTTTGTCACTAATTCCTAAAGGATCAAATTACATTTTTTTGACAACATTTCAATTTTGGATAGCTCACTCCAAATGGAATTTTTATTTTTTGTCTTTGAATTTTTCACACAATATGTATCCAAGGCATGGTTGTCATAACGGGCGAATTAGAGTCATCGGACAGGATGGACGGACGGTCCGGACAGCTTTAATTTTGTAACTTGTACAATTTTGCGGAATGACACGTCACCTCGGAATGCAAAATCCAAGGCACGGATGCCTTTAGGGTTTAGGTCAGGGCACGGACTTCACTGTCAATGTTAGGGTTAAGCATCTTTTTCCCACTATGCATATGTCTTTTTTCATTCCAAAAAAGAATCTTGTCCGTGCCTTGACGATCTCGTTCACACCCAGCATGTTCCTTAATCCACATGGCATCTATGTGACCTATTTTTCCATTATCAGAAAGTCAACTATGTGTTGATTGTATCGGACGGGCGGGACTTCTAACGGATGGGCGAACCGGACGTCTGTCCACTATGACAACCATGGTATTATTAGGTGTATTCTTTATTTCTAGAATACATTAATTTCCAACTGCTTAAGGTAAATCTAGCTGGTTGCTGTGAATAAGTCAAAATCACAAATGAAATCTCAATCAACTAGTCAATGGAATTTGCACCACTCTAACGTAGTGACTCCACAAGGGTGTATTAAAAACAAATTCCTCAATTTGAACCTTGACTTAGCATTTTGAAAGAAAGAAGTGTAATCACAGAATAGGGCGCCAAATTGCTTTGACTATTGAAGAAAAGTTTCAAAGGTTGTGAAAGATATTTAAAGAATTTCTGGCAATTAAAGAGAATAAGAAGTTCCATGAAAACGTTTCATTATTTACAAAATGTGTTCCTCAACTCCTCAAGCAACGTACAAATGTACAATCCATATCACATTCTAGCTTGACTCATGAAAAAGGTTCTTGAGATGATCCGAAACTCTCTCGTAACAAATCCGATCCACAGGATCATTCTTCACGTGCAGACTCCCAAACTTTCCAGACATTCAACGGATGAAAGCTAGTCTGGTGACATCCGGCCAGAGCCACCAGAGTCACCGGCCAGAGCTCCTCACTGCGTCTCTATAAGAGCAGAGTCCAAATGTTGCAGCAGATAACATTTCTTAAGAGTTTCGATCTTCGTCCTTCAGAGGAATTGTTCTTGCGTTGTAAGTTGCTGGTTTGATGAACTTCCTGTTGCTGATCAATTTGATAGATGGGTTGCCAAGTAGGAAATCTGTGGAATTAATTGTTGCTCCTGAATTAATTATTTCCTCCTGTGAACTTGTAGGTTAAATTGATTGTTGTAGGCTTTTGCTATGGACGGTTACTTCGTATGCGCACTAGCTGTGCATTTCTTGTCTTCAACCAGAGCAACCCCTGGTTGACACATGCATGCATGCAGGTCTTGTAACTCTCGGATCCTTGGACTTTGCTTATTCCTTTTCCTTGTTTCTATTTTTTGTTTGTACAAACAACTGTTTCCCACGAACAAGCTACAACGATTATTTAATTAGGTCGTAATCGGACTGACCTTACTTACCCCGGCATTGGCTTCTTTGGATTGGATCGGTCCATCTCCTGCAGTAACTATGTTACAAGCCTATAATTTGCGTAATTATTCCATTTCCTGGAACATTTAGTTTGTTGGTTGGGGTTCATACAGCTATTTGCCCCAAACAGTTCATTGCTTCGCTTTTGTTGTGCATGTACAGAAAGACAAACTTCTAAGGATGGGGTTCGCAAGGAAGCAGATGACGAAGGAAGTCTCTGCATCGCCCAGACTTCTCAGTGGCAGCAGCGCCTACTCCATCGAGAACCCTGTGCCTTGGGATGTACCCGCGCCCGTGCCCGTGCACCCGCACCTCTTGACTCCCGAGATGTTCTTGGCTGATGTGAAGGCTGCGGGAAAATATATGTACCGCCAGATGCTGCTGCTGGACTACAGGGAGCATAGGCTTTTCCCAATCCTGATCATCGGGGCAGAGGAATTGATAGAAGGTCATACAGACTTGTTGGTGGCCTTCAACACGTTTCTTCCAAAACGCTGCCAGTGCACCGTGCCCAAGTGAATGAGTAGTCCATCCTACTCGATCTAATGAAAATGCTTGGTCTTTCTAATGTTTCTTTGTTACCAACAAGCTTGACGGCACAAGTTTCTTTGTTGTTATCGTTGGGTCGGGGAAGTTCTCATGAACATGAATGTCTGTCTCAGTCTTCTTAATAAAGATTGTTCAATGCTAGCTTGCAATCGAACAACGCCTTCATTTTTCGTGAGCTTTTTTTTCCTAGCTTCATGTGGATAATTTGCATTGTGGATAAATGAGAGCCTTGTCACACCTCTCCAACCAAAAGTTTGTCCTCAGCCAATCGAACTCTTGGCCTTCCTCACTAAACTGTGCAACGCCCTTGAGAGATTCGCACGTTCTCGTTTGCACCTGATGTAGGCATGCCTGTACATATAGGGAACACCAATTCCAACACTAAAAAAATACTGAAGTTTATTCGTAATTCATAATCACATTGTCCAGAAAATGGGCACTAAGAGAATCTGGAATCTTCTGTGGACTCCGACGATCGAAAAGTAACACATACATAACACTGTTTATCAAATGGGAACACAAGTGCTTTTTTCCGTCAAAAGTTGAAGTATGTTAACGTAACTCCTTTACTCCTTCATTAATCCGTGGAACCATATCACCAACTTAATAACCCTAAGAATTCACAAACTCCAGAAAGCTAGAGTCGAAAGCAAATTATTCAGAGACAGGGCTTAACTTGCTAACAAGAGGTTCACTCCTTCACTCAGGCACTCTGCACTTGCCGCCGTCCGGAAGAAACATGTTGAAGGCCACCAGCAAGTCCGAGTGACCTTCAAATATTTCCTGAGCGCGGGTGATCAGGCCTGGATGAAACCCTTGCTCAGTGAAGTCCAGCAGCCAACGTTTCATCGGGAGGGATTTGCCCGCAGCCTTCACATCTACCAAGAACTTCATTGCGTCCGCGCGCAACAGCTAGTGAGCTTGCGCTGGGACACAGACACTGAGTTTGTGGAACTGCTGCTGTCATCGAGAAGTCTGGGCGGTGCAGGCATCTGCAGCTTCTTCTTCTGTGTCAACGGGATCCGCATCGTTTCAATTTCTTCTTCCTGTACACAACAAAAGCAAAGCCAATGCCGACGTAGGGCCAGTCCAGTTACTTAGTTAATAATCGCCGCAGCTAGTTTGATAGATACATCTGTATGTACACTAACTGTAAATTAATATATATATTGAGGCAAGAAAAAGCAACAAGCAAACCGCAAGGATCCAGGAGTTAAGGAGCCTGCATGTCATCAAGTGGTTGCTCTGGTTGAATTCAATCAATGCACAACTAATGCCTGCTGGCACACAATGTAACCATTGCAAAAGCTTATACTAAATGAAACCAACAAGTTAACAAGACGAATTAAAAGGTAACTCAAGAGCGAGAATTCCACAGAGATCCTAATGATTTCCAACTCGAGAGCCGAGCGATCAATCGAAGTCGACTAATTAAACAGTGACAAGAGATCGATCGATCCCAGAAACTTACGTAAGAAGAATTCCTCAGAAGCTCCCTCCCAGAAGGAACAAGGTCCATAGCTGCGGAGAGAGAAAGAGAAATGCTTCAATTCAGGCGGCATTGCATTGGGCTCACAGTGTAGAAACGCAGTTAAGCATGCAGCTGTGGTGGAAAAGCTGAGCGCTGTCGAATTGAAACCTTCATCCATTGTCTGGAAGACAGTTCTTGGGTCTGGAATTATATTTATTTATTGCAGGCTGGTGCAGTGAATTTGTTTTTCACGAGAGGTTTGGGAGCCGAGCTAGATCCATCTCCGGAACCATTTCCGAGTGCCATGCGGGCATCCGATTCAAACTTTTTCCTCGCAAGACTCCCGCATCCGTTGACCGTTGACCGTTGCTGGTCACATATTTTATCAACAATGGCACAGCTAACTTAGACTGAGGAGAAAAGTTTTCAGTAAACCTTGTATCGCCTTGAGATAAAACTTCACATTCAAATGTTGCTTCGATCAGTCATATGTACACTTTTACATAAGGTAAGGTAACTACACCTAATTTCAACCCCTTTCTAAAATCAACCCTCACAGATTCTTGTCTAAAATGTACCCCCACTATTCATGTGAGTGTAGAGTCGATTTTAAAAACACCTATTTTCAGCACTTTGAATATTCATAATTTATTGCCTTGAGATAGAACTTCACATTCAAATGTTGCTTCGATCAGTCATACACTTTTTCATACACTTTTCCAGTAAGTGCTGAAATTAAAGGTTTCAACCTGGAGCTTTTCTTTGATTCTTAACTACTGGAGAATTCACACTGTGATATTAGCATTCGGAATTCAGATTGAAGCAAGAAAAAAGAATTCATTTCAATTATAGACCCTCATGGAATTATTTAGGATTGAAATGAGCTGCCGTAATTTTTTTTAAATAAATTTATTGATTTCATTTTGACAGAAACTGGAAACAAGTTTCAAACTTTCAATTGCAAGAGAAATTGTTTACAACTTTACCAATCTACACCTTAAATAAGGTTGTTTGTTTGTTTTATTTATTTATTTTGTTTGATTGCTACGCTAAGATTTAAAAAACCACCATCTTTGAGCTGTGTTCCAGTTAATATTGTGAAAGCTCTCTACAAGACTATGTACAAGGGGTGTATGGACTTCTTTTTATGGCATTTGGACCTACAAGATGAAAGGTGTTGAAACAAACGGTTGTCCAAATGCTACAAAACAAAGCCCTCCCACAATCCCACTCTTAGTAGCATAAAAGGTATTGAATTTCAAAAATTTTACAAATTAAAAGAATTATCAATTTCATTTATATTTTAGTTGAAGCATGGTTTTGGAACTCATAAAAACTAGCATGATTTTGGAACTCTGCATGCTTCAGTAAGCTAGTGTAGTGAAAATGAATTTGACAATTAACCCTTAGAAATATCCAAGGCCTTTTATGAGCTTCTAAAAATTTGCTCTAAATTGAACAAAAATTCAACATTTTAATAAGTTGTATCAATTTTTTTTTAATGTAACCATACAAATTCAAACTAGATATGTTAGAAATCATATAAGAAAAGAAAACACAACAATATGACTTACAAATTGAAAGGTTATAATTCTTATTTGATTATGAGGGTTTTAAAACTATGACATCGACTTGAAGTCTTTTAAAGTCTTTAAATCTTTTTTTCACACATGAAATCAAAAAAATTAGTCACCAAAAAAATATGAGGTTGAGAGACATTATATGCATAACCTGGGAACCCCAATCACCCAATGAATTTATTGCTTCTCAAAATCTCTTCTACAATTTTTTTAAATGAATTTCTAATGCGAATTTTTCTCTAAGATGTAGCATTAGAGAATTGGAGGGGGGGGGAGGAAGGCCATTTCAAGCCTATTCCCTTGACCTTGTTTCCATTGTCAATATTTTTGTTTTTGAAAAAAAATTAAAAAAATTAAAAGAAACTTAGAATGGAAAAAAAAAAAAAAAAAAAAAATCTTTAAATTTTTATTCCGGTAATGTGGTAGTCGCAATGCCACATCAAGCAACAATTGTAAGGCTATTCCCCCGATGCTGGCAGCCAGGGGAACTCACAGCCTTCCACAACTGCTAAAAATCACCTAATGTGTATTTGAGGCTCATTTCTAAAAGCTCTCAACAATATTAAAAGTCAAAATTGCAATAGACATTGTTGCGTAAAATCTTGAATAGAAAAATTATAATCAATCATTTTCAAAATTGAATTTTTTATGCTAAAATTAGACTTCAAAATAGACTTTTAAAAATAAAGCTATTAAAAATAGAAACTTGGTTAGGTTTTATGTAGCTTCCAAGTATTTTCAACACCAAAATTTGGTGCCTTGAGCATTTGTAGGGTAGTAAGTTAGTTTTAATTGGTTAATTAAAAGTTCAAGCTTACATTAGGACTTTGGCTTTATACAAAAATTTAAACTACACAAAAATATCTTATCAAAAATGCAAAATAAAGGCCATTACGATATTTTTTTAAACTAATATAAATTTAGTAATTTGTTACTTGTACCAATTTAAAATGGTGTGACTTTAGTAAATTAGTGTCACACATACTAAATAATAATATTGATGATGTTGTATATCTACTAACTTACTATAGTAGTAGTCAGAGGTTGAATTTTTGAATTTTGAATTATGGTTTAATCTTATTTTCTTAAAGCATGCATTAATAAAACACTAAATAAATTTAGAACTTTTCAAAGTCCCTAAATGCAACAGGTAAATCTAATTGAGCCCTCTTTTATATAAACATAGTCTATATGTATTGAATATTGTAGAAACCATTTTTCATATTAAAAAATATTAAATCTAGGATATTTAAGTCATTAATGGTAAGTCATTTCAAAGTTGATGAAGTCCCAAATTCATTCAAAAGTTTCAATATTAATAAATATATTATTGACAATTATTGACAATCAATTTTTTAATCAAACTTGCAATATAAAATATAAATAGGTATATCATCCTATATTTATACAAATTTATTTCCTTTGTTTTTGAGTAGTATAAGTGTTTCCTTTATACTTTACAAAAAAAGCGCTAGTATTATTTAGAAACAAAGGGCGTATGATTTTTTGAAAGGCTGAAATTCCTTTATTTATTATTGACTCATTAGAAAAAAAATATTAAGCCATTATGAGACCATGTTATGGGAGGCAAAAGTGGATCTAATTGAATTAATTTGTATTTTACATTACAAGAAAAAAAACCTCAAGAAGGCCTCTAAATTTGGAACCAATATTGAGCCATTGAGGCATTGATGTCTACTAGAAAAAAGAATTGGGAAAAGAATAGTCCTACTTGGTCAAATTTTGGATTTTTAGCTAGCAAGCATTGCAATTTTTAAGTCATTATTATTATTTGAATTTTTTTGAAGGAATTTAGCAAGTGACATTACTATTGAACTAGTTTGGCATCCCTCTTTAAACCCCATTTTTTTAACAATGCTTCCAATGCATCCCCAACATTAGCTAAAGCAATTGACAATATTTTTTGCAAACCATTAAAAGTCTATGATTGAAATTCAATGTCCCTTCCAAGGCATCCCTCAACATTGGCCAAAGTTACTAACACTACTTTCTTTAAACCAATGAGAGCCTTTCATTTAAAATAAAGGTCCCCCTCCTAGCATTAGTTAAAGCTTCTAACAATATTTTCTACTCAACAATGAAAGCCTCTGATTCCAGTTAAAGGTCTTTTCTAAAGCATCCCAAATATTAACCAATTAAAAGCTATTGACAATACTTTCTGTAAGCCAATGAAAGCTTCTCAAACTAAAAGGTACCCTTCAAGGCAACCCTCAACGTTAGCCAAAGCTTCTGACAATATTTTCTACCTAATAATGTGAGCCTCTCATTCAAACTAAAGGTCTCCTTTAAGGCATCCCAAACATTGACCAAATTTATTGATAGTACTTTTTACAAACCAATGAGAGCCTCTCATTCAAACTAAAAGTCCCCTTCCCAACATCTCTAAGTATTTGTTAACAACAATTTTTGAAGACCAATAGGAGCCTCTCATTTAAACTAAAAATTCCCTCCAAAACATCTCCTAATAGTAGCTAAAGCTACTATCAATACTTTCTACAAACCAATGAGAGCTTTTAATTTTAACTAAATGTCTCCTCAAAGGTACTTCCAATATTGACTAAACCTATTGGCAATATTTTCTAGAATAAATCACTATTGTTAGAGCATTTGATTTTAACTAATTTCCCCTTCAAAGCATCCCCTACTATTAGTTAGAGCTACTAACAATACTTTTTATAGACCAATGAGAGTTTCCATTAGAGAAAATATGGATTCCCTATAGGGCCATTTGTCTCTAGCTAATAGTATAAATACTTGGAAATAAAAAAAATTGAAATATTGCAATCTAACCTAACACCTAAGGCAACCACATGATACATAATTTTTTTAATATTTTAATATTTTTTATTTATTTATACTTTTTGCTATATTTGCACTATTGGCTAAAGTAAAATGACCCTCTAAAGAGTGCATATTTTTCTAATGGAGGAGGAAAAGGATTTTATTCTCCTATTTTGACTTAATTGGCATACTAAAGTATGGAAGCAATGTCATTGAAGAATAAATATGATAGACAAAATTTGCCAATTTTATTTGTTATTTTGAAATCTTATGAAAAGTTGCTATGAATGGAACAAGTGCATTCTTGGATCTTTTTTTTAATATAATTATGAGAATAAAATTTGACCTCATTATTTTCAAAAAATTTATACAAGTTGGTATGAGCATTTATTTATCCACATTTTGTAAAAATACAAGCACAATCAGGTTTTTCTTGTGTTTGAATTTTCATACTAAATGGATGCCTCAGTGTGGTCCAATATGCCTTCCAAGCAATGGATCTTTTTTAAGTCTTAAATGTATATAAACTTGCAAAAGAAAGTAAGAAATGTTAATTAAAGTGCAAGAAATGATATAAATGTCAAATTAACTTAGCCTCTGTGCTTTCTTAAAGAAAGTGATGAAATTCTAATTTTAGAAATTTGGAGTTGTCTCAAATTTAATGCTAATTTCAAAAACTTAGAATTTGGAGTGATTTGACCTTTCTAGCAAAAGTTATAGGTGGATGAAGTTTAGCCCTTGGAAGGGCTAGCAAACTTCATCTACCATTTTCCTTTATTTTCTACTTTCATTTTGATTTGAAATTTTGGCCAACTTCTTAGGTTAAAAGTTACTTGCTAATTTCTAAGTTTCAACTTAGATGCATACTTGTAGAAGGATATTGGAACCTAATTTGGATTTACCCAACTAGTATAGTTCGTTCCGGAGGAGGCTAGCTAAATAGGATTGTTTCTAATTGAATCTAAATTAATTCCTAATGAGTCATTGCAACATGGTATTTTGAGTAAAATAAAGTTCCTTAAACCAACTATAACTATGTTTTCCTCACATGATATCTAATTACACAATTTGTCACTCCACTCTTAATGGCCACAAAGGTAAGAAATGCTCCCAAATTGTATCTTTAATTATCTTATTTATTAAGCTTGAATTCCTTCAATCTTTATCTTTCAACAACTTGGGTCTTTATCTTTCCAACTTGAATCTCCACCAGCCACTGGAGCCACTTGCTTCCGATTTGGATTACAGGATTGTCACAGCACTACCGCAAGACAGTCTGGACTCCTACTCCCTATTCGGTATTTGGCCTACTCACAGTCTATACCAACTCGGCAATTGATTACAGTCAGACTCTCTACAATGCTCCAAATTGGTTTCAACCATACACTCTCAATTGTTCAATAATACGCATATCAACACACCATAAAATTTACTCATCAGATTCACCACTTGGTTGCTCCAGTTACTACAACGACATTCCCCACATGGCCACATACAAGAAGACAATTCGTAAATCAACTCCATTATATTCATCATGCCAAATTGGCAATCAAAATCACCATTACAAATTGTTATTATAATTGCTCATGCTCACAAAACTATCTCATAGACATTCACAATATATCTCTAATCCTCTATTGCTAACAATCAGACAATTGACTCCGATTAGGCTCATAATATCTCAACTTTGTATTGCAATTAAGTCCTCATCTAACCTTCACATTTGCACTAAATTGCCAGATCAATCATTACAACGACTATTTTCCCGAATTGGTCTCATCTTTTCTACACACTACTATCCAAGTTCAAATCTAATCCAGATCTTTGCACCAACTTGGAATCTCTTGCATTCACTACATCTCACTTCCTTGAAGCACACACTAACATAAATTTTCCATAACGTACGCACCAAATCATCACCTGATTTGGTAAATCTTCAACATTACATCTTTCCCCTTTCACATCTGCATCAAC
Organism: Pseudoscleropodium purum; assembly: GCA_963969395.1. Classification (NCBI taxonomy): domain Eukaryota; kingdom Viridiplantae; phylum Streptophyta; class Bryopsida; order Hypnales; family Brachytheciaceae; genus Pseudoscleropodium; species Pseudoscleropodium purum. The sequence continues at coordinate 8,553,627 of OZ017803.1, forward strand.
ATTCACTGCCCAACAACACTCCGATTTGGACACAAACTCAAACACTCTGATGCGACCCCGGACTACACACTCACAATTCCCAACTCGGAATTCACACATACACACAAGAACACGAACAGAAAACACAAAGAAAACGAAAATACATAGCCTGCACCGACTAGGACTCGCACTGGACTTCGCTCAAACAGTGGGTAAAAAGAAATGACCCCAAAAACAACCCAAATAGGAACCAGAGACAACGACTCACAACTGCCCAACCAACTCGACAGCTTCAACTAGAACAACTGACATTCCTACTTGGACCCCGCATACTTCTTGACTTGCCAACTCAGACTCGGCAAACAACATCCTAATAGGCAAGCAGACCATCAACCAGTCATGACCAACCTTCCGACTTGGACTTCAAACCATACTAATTGACCCATTCAACTCCAAATTGGACACCATTCAATGCTCTAAAACAACCAAATAGCACTCTCAATTAACCAACTACTTGCAACAAACTGCAAATTACACTCCGATTTGTACAAAATAGAACCAAAATTTACTTCCTATCAGATTATCTACAATACTTTGGTACAATTTTCATACAATTTTCTTTCAAGACTTCATCCTACTCTAACTCCTAGAGTTTTGAGTATTTTCAAGAGATTAAGCTATTGTCAAATCCTTCTAAGCCTCTTCTACAAAATTTTAATGTTGAATTCTTTCTTTGGTCGATTTTTCTAGTTCTTAATCTAATTTCCCTTGATTCTATGCTCTGGTTCTACTTCTAATAATTTACTATTTTTGCAACTTTGATATTTTTTACTATTAGATGATATCTTTAACTTTCCAAAATGCTAAGTGACTTGCAAATTGAACTTTCCTAGTGAAAGTTATAAAGGGATGAAGTTTGACCATTAATTGGTACTTCAAACTTCATTCTCTATTTTCTACTATTACACAATTTGAAATTTGCTTTTGAATTCACTTTTGACTTTTAGTATTGATTTGCTATCAGTGTTTTTCATTTTTTTTCCAATTAGATGAATTTTACTAAGTTTCATCCATCTTAACACCTAAACTTCATTTGCCTCTATCTTCTTTGTTTTGACTTTGATTTCTAAATCTTTTATGTTTTTGGAAACCTCCATATTTCTGCAATAGGATTTTTGATTCAAATTATACCTTATTATACTTCCTAATGGTCTGACTTAATCTAAAGCCTCATAATCTACTTAAAATTTGCTAATTAAGGTAAATTAAAGAAAAGTGGAGGATTTAAATAACATACCTGAGCCCTTATTTCATTAAGTAAGTGGCTAAATACTCACTCAAATTACCCCTTATGCACCATCTTGTTTGATTGGAGTTTCGTGCTTACCACTAAATTGTTTGAATTTCAATATAAAGTTTGAGATATTCTAACTACTTCATCTAAATCCCCATTTTTCCTATTCCACCTTCTCCTTTTTTTCCTACTCCTTCTTTCTATTAAATACTATTCAAATTCAATTATTTATATTCCAATGGTTGACTTTGATTCAAATAAAATAATTGATTTCAAACTTCAAAATAATCATTGCCCCTTAAAAAATCCCAATCTCCTATCTATGTCAATTATAATCTTATCTATACTCTAATGGTTCAAATCACTTCTCTAAGATTTCTATCTAATCCTTATGAACTCCCAAATTGCTTTTCAACTTCCAAATTGTGTTACAACTTCCAATTTGCTTCTTTATTTCTCCCATTTGTAATTTGAGTTGTGAAACTTCTATTTATTGAATTGTGAGCAATTAGTCTAGGTCTCTTCCTCTCTTCGAGTCTCTACCTCCTTCTAAATTATGATTTTTGGCAATGGTTAAGTAAGGATTATTTCTAATTATATCTTTCTTCCCCCTTCTATATTATCCCTTCATTTCCATTCTAATTAAAAGTTTGAGAATTTTGGCAAATCCAAACTATTTTACAACTAGCTTTAGTGCTTACTTTAGTTCAAGCCTAAAATTGGCTCAGTTGACGTCTCTAAGTTGATTCCAAGGCTTTTTTTTTGGAACAGTGTTTTGGCCGCTTGCCTCATTCCAGCCAATTTTTAGAAGGATAAAGCCAAAGAGGTTAGATTTATGATAGTTTGGCAAAATTTTGCCAAAAGTAAAAGTCCTAGTTGATTCAATTATGGACCCAACAATTGCAATGTGGTAGTCAATAATTAGCTATGGCCTCTTCTTTCAAAACTAATTGACACCACGTGGCACTCTTTGACCAGTCGAGACCCCCACAACCTATTTTGATTGGACACCTATATATCGGAATCTAACTTGGCACTTTGGGAGGCCCTCTCTTTGCCAGCCTGTCAATTGGGTGCCACATGGCAAAATCTAACTAGTTGAGATCCTTCCTTATAGCTTCTCATTAGGCTACCTAAGTGGTTGAATCTAACTAGTGTTTCTCCTTTCAGAGGGCTTGTCACTAAAAGAGAAAGGAGTATTTTAAGTGAGTTTTTAAGTATAGTCCTAAACCTAAGATTATAAGTACATCTTATCTCTAGGACTATACTTAAAAACTCACTTAAAACACCCCTTTCTCTTTTAGTGTATTTGGATTGGTTTGACCGATTCTTGGTAATTTGGAGGGATTTTTGGCCTTTGGGCCTTCCTATGTATTCAAACTTTTTCCTCAATACAAATTTTACTATTTTTTGGATTTTTGGAACACAAAGAATCCCCTCTTAAGTGGTCATTTTTTGGAAACTATTGTAGTACCAAATTTATAGGGCTAGGTAAGAATTTTGAACCCCAACCAAAATTATTACCGAGAAGTTTGGTGACTAATTTTTGGGTGTTATGTCTAAGGCTACTTTGGGATTTTTATCACTAAAATTTTAGATACTAAGCTTTAGTTTTCCATATTAGCATTTTGAAAACAAAACTTCGTGAATGAATTTAGACTTCACCTACATAAGACACAATTCTTCTAGACCTTTTTTAAGCCCCTATGAGGTTAAAGCTTTGTTGTAGTTTTAATAAAATTCTAAATTGTAACAAATCACAAAACTCTCAGAACCAACACTATAAAAGAAAGGGGTGTTTTAAGTGAGGTTTTATATATAGTCCTACACATAAGCTTGAATTACCATATAATTAGTGCACTTTGCAAATTTGCAACTTGAATTTTCAAAAGTATTAACTTCTATTCAATGGTATAACTCAAAGGCCCACTAACTTGAAATATTTTGAGATTGAAAGGTGACTATTTGCAAGAAACACCTATGTATATTTAATTATGTTACACATACTTAGTGTGACGGACTTGTCATTGACCATAATTTTGTGAAGCTTGAATTTGATGTACTTGAATGTTTTTTATTGGAGATAAAAGATTCTATTGTAACACATATACTCACACAAAAAAAAAAAAAAAAAAAAAAAAAAAAAAAAAAAAAAAAAAAAATATATATATATATATATATATATATATATATATATATATATATATATATATATATATATATATATATATGTATGTATGTATGTGTGTGTGTGTGTGTGTGTGTGTGTATATTTATTTATTTGCTAATTTATTACTAATTTGTCACACTTTTAGATTTAGGATTTTTAATACTATTGAGTGTTTCAAATCAATAACTTAGAGTTGAAATTTTTATAGTTTATTTCCACAATAGGTAGGCAAGTTCTTTCTCATAGTTTTAAAGAAAATCTAAAAGTAGATTATTTTATTTCAACCACATTTGTGGAAATAAGGGTCAATAGCCCATGCACTTTTGAATGGCACTTTCAAATTTTTATTTTTAGATAAAAAAATAGTACTTAAATCCCTCCCCCCCCAAATAGCTAAGATAGACATTTGGTCGGGGGTAGTTTAAAAATATAAAATAAAATATAAAATATTAGAAAAAATACTAAATGTCTAAACTAATACATCTATCTTCCCTTCGAATTTCATATAAAATGAATATATGATGCAAAAGTTATGAGCCCAAAACCACTTGTTTGAGACCAAGGGGACAAAAAATAGAACAAGAGTTTCTTACAAATGAATGATCCTTCTTCACTTTTTTAGTTTTCCTATGAAGAAAATTTTTCTAAGTTTTTCTTTCTTGAAAGTACCATCTTTTTGAAGGTGTATAGATTAGCCATAATATTTTTTATATTTTCTTAAAAATATATATTGTTTTAATTTTAGGGTGATTGCAAGAAACATTTGTCCATTTTGTGTGTCCCCTTGGTCTCTGTGGAGGTGTTTTTTCCTCATAATTTTTGTAATTTAAGTCTATCTTAGCTTAAATATAGAGGACATGTGTGTATAGTTGATCTAGAAATTCAGTAATTTTTTCAATTTAAAAAATAATAATTTACTATTTTTAAAGTGGCTCCAATTGGGTGTCTGCCTTGGTTGTTTTGGGGGTTCTCAGTCCTATTTGGGGACCAAAAATGCAATTTCGAAGCTAAGCTTTTGACTTATTGTAGGTGGGCTAACACTCTAAAGACTTTTGATGAGATTTTTGGCAAAAAACCATGGTTGTCATAGTAGATGGACATCCGGTTCACCTGTCCGTTAGAGGTCCCACCTGTCCGATACAGTCAACACATAGTTGACTTTCTGATAACAGAAAAATAGGCCACGTGGATGCCATGTGGATTAAGGAATATGCTGGGCGCGGATGAGATCGTCAGGGCGCCCTGACCTAAATCCTAAAGGCGTTTGCGCCCTAGATTTCGCATTCCGAGGTGACGTGTCATTCCGCAAAATTGTACAAGTTACAAAATTAAAGCCGTCCGGACCGTCCGTCCGTCTTGTCCGATGACCCTAACTCGCCCGTTATGACAACCATGCAAAAAACCCGGTATAAGGGCTATATATGGGTTGAAAGTGGATACTATTTGCACAAGTATTATGAAGAGGGGAAAATATTTGATGATGAATTTTTTGTTCTCATGGGACCAAAGAAAAGATTCAATTTTTTTTAATTATTTCAATATTTTTACTATTTTCTAAAAATCAAATTTAAAAATATCTATTTTTTTGCATTTTTCTAGGCTTCTTTTGTTGGGCATAACTTTTAGAGGTAAATTTTTTAGACTTGAATTTTTATAGATATGCTATTTTTAATGCTTTATAAATTATCCATATTTTATTTTATTTAAAAAGATTATTATTTAAAAAGTTATAAAACTCCAATGTTAAGGCCATTTTGAGCCAAAAATAGCAAATATTTCTTGCAACTACCCTAAAAAGAATACTAGAAAAGGGCATGAATACAACCAAAACAATATGAAACTAGCCAATTATTTTTTCAATCACCTTGAACCACAAACAAGTTTAAAGAATTTGTGGTATAAATTCCTATTTGTGATAACTTAAACATTTTAGCCTATAGGCCATGGGAAATTTGTGGAAAATTTGAGGTTCATGTGTAAACATAAGGATGAAGAAGGAAGCCAAAAAAAGTTGTTTTTTTCCCTAAATTTGAATATTTATAAAATACAAATGTGAATTTTTCATCTACACCTATTTTGATCTCATAAACTCACTTATTATGGTTAAATTTGGCACTTCTTTCTAAGCCCAGAGGGAAGAGAGATGAGTGGATGAGAAGGTACAAATAGAGAATCTTTTTCAATGAACAATGCCTCTAATTGTTGTCTACAATAGGTCAGCCTTCAAAGCCATTACAGGAAGCCTGTCAAAAATTGGTACTTTTACCATATTAAGAAAAATAAATTAAACAGAATTTTATATCTCAATTGAACCATAATTATCAAACTCTGTTTTTATTTCCTTTTTGGCAAATTCTTTAAACTACCTCGTCATTCAAGGAATCGAAGTGGCAATTGATTGAATTTGGGCGTCTATGGATACAACCACCGGTACTGTAAATTGGCAGCACACACTCGTTTACTTTGACCGAGGAACGATTGACATCTGGAGCGCAAATCAGTCCGCCCTGAATATCAGGACGCCGTCTGCATTCCAACTTACTCCTTTCCGACACTCGCACCATTAAGAAATATTTAACCAGTTTTCACAGTTGATAATTACGTAAGATTCAGCTAATTTCAGCCCCACATGCAGACTCAATTTGATTCACACTTCATGAAGCAGACTGTAGGAATTCTTAACTTCCAACTAGGAATTTGCAAAACAAAGCACGTTCCAGAATTCTATGAAAAATTACATGTATAAATTGTGTACTTACATCGATCATTCCTGTAGTCCCAACAGGACGATCACAGCAGGGAGAGAATGAAAGTAATCTGCTCAGGCACTGGGTTGAGCTCTCACTGGAGAACTTCTCCAACGACAACAACAAAGTTAGAGACTTGTGCGGTCACCTACTGACAAAATTGGACATGCCTGCACTGTAAGGTAACTAGTATGGAGTAAAGAGACGGGGCAACTTGTCCATAGACATGGCTTCGTCATGAGAGTGGGTTACTCCTTCGTTCGATCTACTGGGCACGGTGCTCTGGTAGTCTCATGGAAGAAGAACGTGATAAAGGCCACCAACAAGTCCGGGTGGTCTTCGAACAATTTTTCTGCGCTGGTGATCAGGCCGGGGTGAAGCCCATTCTCTGTGAAGTCCTGCAGCAGCATCAACAGTGGCCGGTATTTTCCTGCAGCCTGCACATCAGCCAAGAACTTCATCAACAGGGGGCGGTCTTTTCCGGCAGCCTTCACATCGGTCAAGAACTTCATCGCGGGCGCCAGAATGGGCGGGTAAGCGGGTTTTGGCGATGGGGGTGCGGGCATTGGCACTTCCCAGGGCACGTAGTTCTCAATGTTGATGGAGCTGTCATCGGGAAGTCTGGGCGGTGCAGTTACCTCCTTCGTCGTCTGCTTAGTTGCGAACCCCATCGTTTGAATTGACGTTTGTCTTTCTGTGCATTACAAAAGCAAATGATCGACACCATAGGTTAAATCAGTCCAGTATCTTCGTTATGGCTGCACCTTGTTTGCGGTAACCAGTTCACACGTACGAACCCTAACCAAAAATCGAAACAAGGAAATGGAATAAGATAGCTATCAAACCGCAGGCTAGACATAGCTACAGAAATTGGCGATGTACAAATTAAAGAGGCGCTCTGGTCCTGTTAAATAAGTTCAAACAAGGCTCATTGAGAGCTCGAGCGTGTACACAACCACAGCAATACCTACAGCAATCGAATTGAAACGTACAAAAAGAATGAAGCATTAGACAGTTCATGAGCGAGACCGAATTATATATACAGAGAACCAATGTTTCGTTTCCAAACTCTAACACCCATCGATCGATCCAAGCGGCAAATTGAACTAAGTTAGCGGCAACAGAAGCTCTATTAATTGATTAAGCAACTTACAAAGCAAATAGAATTCCTCAGAAGCTCACTCCCACAAGGAAGAAGATCGATCGAGAGCGAAAGAAGAGCTAGTGCTCTGCCGCCTCACTGGGCTGTGCTCTTATAGGTACGCAACAAGGAACTCTGGCGGAAGACTCGAAGCTTTCATCCATCGCGCGATCGTCGTCAGGAAAGTTCGGCGGTCTGGACTTGAAGACCATGTGGATTTGTTTTCTGACTGAAAGGGGGCGGACTTTTTCATGAGTCAAGCTAGAATCTGATTTGGATTGTACGTACGTTACTTCAGGAAACACTCACTATTGTTGTAAAAAAGTTGTTTGAAACTTTTCATTCTCTTTAATTACCATAGAACAAAAGGAATGAGAAGTTCCTTGAATTTTTTTTGGGTTAAACCTTGCAATCATGAGAGAGTCACCGAGTCAATAATCAAAGCAATTCCATGATAGGTCGTCTTTCTTTCACAATGCGAAGCCAACGTTCAACGATCAATGAACCAATTAACCCCTAAAGTTTCAAGGCCATTTTTCTCATGGTTGTTATAGTGGACAGACGTCCGGTTCACCCGTCCGTTAGAGGTCCCGCTCGTCCGATACAGTCAACACATAGTTGACTTTCTGATAACGGAAAAATAGGCCACGTGAATGCCATGTGGATTAAGAAACATGCTGGGTGCGGACGAGATCGTCAGGGCACATTCCAAGGTGACATGTCATTCCACAAAATTGCACAAGTTACAAAATTAAAGCCGGCCGGTCCGGTTTGCCCGTCCGATGACCCTAACTCGCCCGTTATGACAACCATGATTTTTCTGTCAAAAAAACACTCAAAACTGCCATTTTTGTTGCATTCACCCAAGAAAATTAAAAAATATATTTTTTAAGAATCAAAACATAGGATCTTATACTTCACTTGTCTTAGCTCATAAGGTGAAAATTTCATGAAGTTTGACCGTATAGATTGAAAGATATTAGCATTCAAAATTGAAAAAGAAAGTTCTTGTGGACATTGACTTGCAAATTCAGATGACTTTGACTGCCAATTGTGGAATTTTTTTGCACTACAGAATTTAAATTTAAAATTTTATGTGCTGAAGAATTGAATTGAAAGTTTAGGAATTTCTTTTTAAAAAAAAAAACTTGATTTTCATTCTTTAAAAAAATGCTGAAATTGCCTAAAAAATAAGATTGTCCTTAACTTTCTCATTCTTAGTCCAAATAGAATGAATCAAAGCTTCACATGTAGATGAAAATAAAACATTTTTGGAAAAAAAAATTAAAATGTATTTTGATTTTTTGTAATTTTTTTCGTACTACCTGTTGAGTTTAGTTTTAAGCTTTTTGTGGTATAACTTTTGGTCCTAGACACCAATTGAAATAAAAATTATATTCCCACATAGATAATAAATTTTTCTATCTTATGGGAAAGTTTCATAATAATTTACCAAAAATTGAGGTCACAAGAACCTGCCCAAAATCTGATTTGTCCTCTAAGGGGACAATGGGACTTTAGGGGTTAAAGTAACTGTGAACTTTGTTTTCAACCAAACCCAAGTAGATTTTAATACTAGTTGGGGAATTTCAATGAATTTTGGGACTTTGTTTCAGTGAGTTGGCCGTTAACTACAAGCGGTGCATATTCCACTCATTGGTCGATTGAGATTTTGATTGGGACTTTGACTTGTTCATTGCAACTAGCTGCATTCATTTAACTTGAATTAATTGACCCAATTAAGGTGAAGACACCCGCAACCAATCAAATAAGCAATTTTGGACATGATCTAGAGTAGGGCAAGGCAAAGCAAATATTTTAGAGGTGAAATGATGGGGATTGCACAAATATTCTTACTTTTGTCACTTAAAAGTGAAATTATTATGAATTTTGAAAGTTAAAAGTTGGTTTGAATCCATGTCTACTATTTAAACAATTTTAAAACCACTCATCCAAGAGAATAAGATAGAGGCACCCAATGGCATTCTTTTCGAGGAGGGGGAGTCATTCTAGAATACAAATCTAGGTGAATCGTATATGACTTATCCTGTCGGTCAGCAATGTATAAGCTCTATTTGGTATCTCTACATTTATGTTTGGAAATGACTCCTCTTTTTAGAAAGGGACACTATTAGGTACAAGGACACTTTCAGATGCATGTACATTACTTGTAGTTCACTCTGGCATTCCAAATCAAGTACATACATGTGTCATGACAAGAATGGATGAATGATAGTAGGAAATCAAGAATTGATTGTTGGAAATTAGTTATAGCCCCTCTTGAATTTGAAACACCCTATTGACTACCAATGGGTGATGGGGTGGTAGTTGGTAATGGGTGGCTTTACCTTAATTTCACTTGAATTGACCAATTACTGTGTAACTTACTCATTTCAACGTAGCTAGCTAGTGTCATAATAAAATTTCATTTTTTATTAGAGATAAGTGTTATGTAGACTTAATATGGCAAATTACACTAATTTCAAATTAAGAAGACTTTGCTAAAATGATTAGTATCACATATATTAATCCTTCAATGCCTGAGCAATTCAAATATGGTCTCTAAAAATGAAAGATTTCCTAATTTGACTACTATAATTGTTACAATCAAAGAATGTATCCATTTTCCTATAGCTTCATGCTTGTCTCCACTACCAATTGATACAATCAATTTATGTGATTTTTTTTAAAAATAGCTTGATTGGAATTAATTGAAAAGGGTTTGGATTTTAGTGCTAGGTATTCAAGGTTTAATAGAATAAATAAAAGATGTAGTATAGTACACTTTGCCTTTTATTTGCTTTTCAAACTAGAGTTTTATTTTAATATTTTATTTTGGAGTATCCATCACTCTATTTGCAATATGTTTGGGGTGAATGCAAGAAAGAACGGTTCTATTTTGTGTCACACTCGAAGTTATTGAGTTATCATCAACCATAGCTTTTGTCAATTGAAGCCAATGTACTTGAATTTCTTTTTAAAGATTAGTAAATAGACAATAATAAGAGAATGCATGTTTAAAAAAAAAATTAGAAATAATTTATACTTAAATTTAGATCATTTATCACATTTTGTGATTTTCAAAGTATGCAACTCTTGTATTATATATTTATATGCAAGGTTTATTGACATTAAAAGGCTTAGAAGATGGATTTTGTAAAAATTATATCATTTTAAAAAGAACAAAAATTTAAGTGAAGACCAAATTAAAAATAAATTAAATGCAAAAAGTGTTAAGTTCGATACATATTACAAAAAACTTACAATATATATGAAGAATTAAAACACCTATGTATAGATTTAAAAATTTATACAAAAGTTTCTTTAAGCCAATTAAAAGTATGATTTTATTATAAAGCCCTCAAAGTTGGGTAGCTCAGCCTATGATACATGTATTATAAAACTCACATATTTAGGTTTTTAATGCTATTATTGTCCTCAAAAATACCCATTTCATGTATATAATTACATTTTTAGATTCTTTGTTGAAAGGGTTGTAAGTGTTTTCTATATAAAAATAAATTATATCCGTTGTGATTGAACTAAAATGCATTATAAATTATTATAACTAAGGCCTTATAAAATGGGAGTTGCTGAGTTGCATACTCTAGTGTAGTTTAGGGGGTTATAGTATTGGAAACTACCCAAAACTAATGAACTAAAACATTAACTAATGTGGGATATTCCCACACTTAGGAGGCATGTGCCCACCAAAAAGAATTTAAAAAAAATATTATTTTATGTCATCTACATTCTTGCAAATAGGGCTCCCTTGTGCGCAATTCAAAAAATTGAAAATGGTTTTAAGATGGTTCTTTTGGTTAAATTTCTTCAACATGAAGTATTTCCAAATTTCTAATTTTGAGTTTATTTTTACAAATAAAAACATCAAACTACCTATTTCCATGAGATTTTTTATTTTTTCAGTTCTTCTATTTAGCAAAATGTATAAAATATGTTTCCAAAAAACGTAATTTGGTCCTTTAGAGGTTAATGAACCTTGGTGAATTCACTTACCAACACTAATTAGAAAAGGGTGTAGAATTAATGTCCTTCTAAAGTCACTAACACTATAGTACTCTATATTTCATTTTTTTAGTTTGGATATCATTTTAGTATAGTTTAATTTTGTACAAACTTTATCTTAAAAGTTTGAAAATCAACATGTTATAGAAATTCTTAAATGCACCTATTGGTTTAAAAATGAGATCATTTTTATCATATACCCATGTAATAGGTCTTGTCCTATTCAAGTTAAAACAGGATGAATTTTTAAATTAATATTACATGAAGTAATATAAGAAAAATCAGTCTTGTATAATGCACCAAGCCTTTTATTATAATGTACACTATAGTGTGTTTTTATTTCATTCATGAGTTTGTATATGCAAACCGCTTGCTAATCTATATACACTTTAGGAGTATACAAGCCACCACATTGGCTCATAAATTAGAATTAGTGAATTTTAGACAGTTTAGGTGAAAATGCAAGCTTGAAATTATTAGTTCACTTAGATTAATTAAATTATAATCATAAATTAATGAATCTTAAATAGGTAGGAAAGGAAAATCTAAAATAATGATGTAAACTTTAGGAATTGTGATTATGCAAGAATCATGAGGAATTTTTTTTTGAAATTAGAGATTTTAAATCAAAAAGACATTAAGGTAAATAGATAGTGTGAATTTCATTAAATTAGGCAAATAGTCAATTGTAGAGAAATTAGAAACAAAATAATACATAAAGATAATTGCATTAAAAATGAATAAAAATTTGAAAACACAAATACAAAATATACAAAACTAATTAGTAGAGTTAAAACAACTATTAGAACACTAATATTGTAAAAAAATCTCTAAAATAAGAGAAAAAACAATAAAATAATGAGATTTTCAATATATTGAGGAGGTTTATAGTAAAATAATGCATTTAATAATAAATAGGTGCAGTTTTTCATAAATTAATGCAATTTTCATTAAATTAGTGTAAGGATGAAATTTCAATGGATGAATCTTTGAACAAATTACTCTTATTGTTGGATATTAGGTTTAGAAGCTCACTTTTTTTCTCTTTTGTGTGTGTTTTCTAAGATCTCTTGAAAAATTGTGTGAAAAATGGAGTAAAAAGTTCATGAGGCAAAAGAGATGATAGAGGTTAGGAAATTTAAACTATTTGTTGAATAGGTCTTTTATATATGCCTAGTAGAAGAAAAGAAGGAAAGTAATTAGGGTAGAGTCAATTGGATTCAATTACCGATTGTGCAAATTCCATTGACTAGGTGATTGAACTTTAATATGTACATGGCAACTAGCTAGCTACACTTATTAGTAGAAGGCATACAATTAGTATCACTATACAATTTTAGTTTTTTTTGGTTGGAAATCAACTTATTGTATTTCTATTTTACACTTATATTACTTTAGCTAGTTGAAAAATAATTTATTGTAAAAATGAAGAATGCACCTAGTATTAGATCAATTTTGTCACATTACCTTGATGATGGGTCTTGTCTTTTTGAAATTTTAAAGTAGGGCGGCTTTTGCAAATTAATATCACAATAAATAATAGGATAAATTCAATGCATTATAATGTACTTTGTTGGTTTTCTTTCATTCAATTAGTTTCTATATTACAATTTTATTTTATTTATATTTGGCTATATGTAAATTGCTTGCTATTCTATTTATACTTTAGAAGTACCATACTATCTCTTGAGCAACTTTTTTTCCACCCCTCCTTGAAGTGAAAAACCAGCAACCATCGGATGAGATTAAAAAAACTTGAGACCACCTTCTATTGCCATGCAATGTGAATTAAGAAAAAAAAACTATCATTAAAGAAAACAATAATTATTTTTGAAAAGTCAACATATGGTACATATAGTAGAGACTATAGGACTTTGCTTGGGCTTCTTTGCATAAACATCTAATATATGAATCAAATGATCAAGCTAATTAATTTTATTGATTTATAAAATATACATTATAATTGACTTTAAAAAATGTAATTGTTTGTAGAGAAATAATTGAATCTAAATTAATTCATTTGAAAAAATGAATTCAATTTCATTTAGTTTAGAGAAGAAATTCAATTTCATTTCGTTTGGAGAATGAATTCAAAAAAATTCATTTGAGAGAATGAAATTCAATTTCATTTAGTTGAAAGAATGAATTCAAATTAATTCATTTGAGAGAATTTTAGCATAAAGGAGGCAAAGAAAAGGAAACGTGTCATTGATGAAAAAGATGTTGAAGAGATTAGGGTTTAAGATTGAATGCAAAAATTTTACAATCAATGAAAAAATGAGGATTTGAATTTTTTAATGTAATTTAGGGTTTGTTGCACAAAGAAAGCAATTGATGAAGGAAGTGAATTTGAAGATTGAGTGTTTTAATGTAGGAAATTGGAAATGATTTTTGTTCAATGGCTACATGCCTACATGGCACATGTACAAAAATTATTCACTTGACTACTCTACTATTAGACTTGTACATGGTTTTACACTATCACTATCATATTTGTGCTACTATTTTGAAATGTTCTTTAGAAAGGTTAGGTATTTTATTGCCTCTTTTAAGTCATGATTAAATGTGAAAAAAATATTGGTCAATTGAATTTACATTTTTCATACAAGTCCAAATTTGTTTTGTATTTTTTAAGTGTCTTGCCAAGATGATTTCAAGAGACACTTATTAATACTATTTTGCATCATACCAAGTATTTTGATTTTTGCCTTCTAGACCGTAATTTTTGCATTTTAGTTGATTAGCTCCAAAAGACTCAAGATTTCTAAATAAGATACTTGTAACTAATATACACCTTAATATTTTATTTTATTTTCAATAGAAATTTCAATTGGTATCCAAAAATACCCTCCAATTTTATGTCACATTTGCCAATTTAGGGGATTTTAGTGCTAGATATTTTAGTATCCAAAAAAATGAACTCAAAGCAAAAATATGGTGAAGGTGGTCTTCTAATACATTTAACAATATTATTCAAAGGACTCTTAAAAAGAATAAAATTTTATATGTTGTATAAAAGTTCAAAAAACAGACTTCTTGCTTACTTGCATTTCTAAACCTATTAACCCCTAAAGTTCCTTGACTATGTTTTCAACAAAAAAGCTCCAAAACTGCCATTGCTAGGATAAGTACCAAAATTTTTAAAAAAAAATTTCTGGACACATTCAACCATAGGATCTTGTATTATAATAATTTGAAAAGATGTGGAAAAAATTTCAGAAATTTCCACCATGTAGATTGCAAGATATTGGCGTTTCAAATGACAAAAAGCCTTTTTTTGACTCTGCTTAAAACTAGGCCGCTACACTTCACAAAGTCACATTTGTATGAACAAATGTCTAAATTGGTTGTAACTCTTTGAATTCATTCTTCAAGTCAATTTATCTACATGTGTGAAAAATTTTAGATCATTTCGAATTGTACAACATATAGGAAAAAAATAGTAAGTAGAAAGAAGTAGAGAATGAGTCAAAATACTAAATTGTTAAGAAATTTGTTATAAAATTGAAAAATTCCAATCCCAATGGTTGTAATATTATAATAAAAAATCTTCACCTAATTTTCTAATTTTTTTCCCAAAATATTGAAAACTAAGTTCAATAAAGAACTTCAAAATGTATTTTGGAATAGAAAATCTATAACCGCCCACAAACTAAAACACCTCATAACTTTTGACTCATTGATCAAAATGAACCGATTCAAAGCTTTCTATGTATATATAATAAAAAAATTAATTTGAAATTTTTTTGAAAAAAGTGATTTTTTCAAATCTGCTTGAGTTGAAAAACAAACTACATATTAGGCCATAACTCTTGACTCATTTTCTAAATGTCTTGAAATTTTGTGCACATGAAAGATATTCCTCATCCACACTTGCTATTAAAATTTCGGCCAAAATATGGAAATCTCCACTCCCATGCACCTTGCCCAAAAAAATCATGTTGCCAAAAAATGCACCTTGGTCCTTTAGGGGTTAATATTAAAACATCAAACTTAAGGATCTATTTTCTTGAGATTTTGCACCTTTATAGTAGTTCCCTACTTAGAATTATTTTCTAATGATGATTTAACTTTCTTGGATACAATCTTTTTTAAAGTGTATACATTTGCAATAGTTCAAAATTACATCTTTTTTCCTAATTTTTTTGTACTCTAAAAGAGCTCAACATGAGTATATTGAAAATTCAACAAAAGCAACAAGTGTTTCATGCAATCAATATGCCTTTAAATACTATAAGAAACTCACGTTTTAGGTGACCAAACTAATTTTCTTAAACAAATTTTAGGTGACATCCAATGCAACAAATCCATGTTTTTATATCAACAAAATGTCCAATATAACATCAATGTTGACATAAAAACATGGATTTTTTGCATTAGACGTCATCTAAAATCCATTTAAAAAAATTAGGGTTCATCACCTAAAACATGGGTTTCTTAAAGTGAAAGTCTACAAATGTCACTAGGTTCCAAATGGGTAAATATTGGATATTTAATGGTAATATTATTCATCTATCTCTTCTTCTCTATTTATCTATCAATGAAAAATAAAATTTACAAATCACTATAACTCCGGTTTGGAGTTAGTAGGTGGAGTAGTAGCCTGTTGCTAGAGTACGACCAATTGCTCCTTCATCTTCTCTCTATCAAAATTGATTTTCTTAGCATTGGTCATGACCATAGCGTTGGCATTCTCCAAGTAGGACGTGAATTTCACAGCATTGACTTCGGCTAAAGCGTTGGTGTTTCCAGTGTTGTGATGACCCTACTTTTCGAGGTAGAGCATTGTCCCTACAATTGTAGCCATAGAAACCACCGAAGACACCCCTACAAACAGAGTCGCAAGGATAATCGCCAAGTGATTGTGCTTTTGTAAAATTTGTTGCCAAACGCGAATTGTGGCCAAATGCAGCTTCACTGTCTATTGGATGTTGTTGGAGCACATCATGGCAACTAGTCAGTTCATGACGTCTTTAAATTATTGCCACCTTAATATTATTGCAAAACAAATACTATAAGAAACTTATGTTTTAGATGATGGATTTTAGGTGACATTCAATTTAACAACTCATGTTTTTATGTCAACAATAATATCCACCATAACATTGAGATTTTATAGTGGACATTATTGTTGATGTAAAAACATGAGTTGTTAAATTGAATGTCACCTAAAATCCGTCATCTAAAACATGAGGTTTTTACAGTGAAAAGTATGATCAATCATAGTCAAAGCGGATCTAAGAATGCAACAAGAGCAAATTGAATAAGAGTAGGAGCGGATCATACAAGCAAAGCCAAAGCATAGTTCAACGTACGAGTGAATCAAAGCAGAAGTCAAAGTAGGTCAGAGCAGGTGTTCAAGAGCTAATAAGAGGTGGAGCATGAAGAGTATCAAGGTACAATCCAACATGATAGGGAGAGTTTGACCAAACAAAAATTGCAACACTCCTTGCTCCAAATGGACAAGGCAACAAGAATTGCACTATGCATTTGTGAAACTAAAGAGGTTGGGTACAATACCAAGACCAAAACATTGACAAGCGCATTGAAGCAAGCATAAGGTCAGAGCGAAGTTGAAGCAGGAGCGGCATAAGAAGCGCATCAAAGTCAAAGCTGGAGTAGGTGTTCAAGTGCTAATAAAAGGGAGCAGCATAAGAAGCACATCAAAGTCAAAGCTGGAGTAGGTGTTCAAGTGCTAATAAAAGGTGGAGCGTGAAGAGGAGCGGAATGGAAAAGAGTACCAAAGTACAATCCAATATGACATAGAGAGTCTAATCAAACAAAAATTGTAGCATGCTGTGATTTCCAAATTTGTCACTTGGGACTCATAGATTTTTTTTGTTTTAAATTGCAAGCTAAAGTATATAAAAAGCCATAAAAAGAGTGTAGAACCGAAATAGGATTGTGATAGGCCCATTGTAGTATTTGGTCTAGTTTTGTTTGTATACATAGAATTCTCCCAAAATTGACCTAAGAATAGAGAGGAAATCACAAGATAGCAAGTTTTATAGGTTTTAGTCACACATCCCTAGAAGAGCTAAATTCCACTATGAATGTGGCAATTCATAGCTAGGTTGGGTCCTAGAGTTAGGTTTTGAATTCCCCGTTGTAGCGATGAATTCCCAAGAGACCCTAATTGTTAGTATGTAGGTGCCATAAACAAAGGATGGGGTTGTAGAGGAATCTACTACCCAAGAATGTTGCTCAAGGATAAATGCCATGCTAGGAGTTCAATGGCAAAATCAATTTCCCAAGGTTCTTTCATCTACAAAAGATTCTTGCACCATCAACAATTCTAGGAGATAGCCAATTTGGATCTCCACTAACCAATTGTGCCAGGTATAAATCAAACCTGCACGCCTTCTATTGGACCCCCTAAGAGGTCCCATGGAAATTCCCGGCATCTTCTAAGTTGTAGAAGAACCTCTTCCAGACAGTCAACCGTTCTAACCTCCAAAGGGAAATTCTTAGAAATTATCCAAGTTGCTCTAAAATCTCACTAAAAATTAGACTAACTTTTTTTATATTAATAATGCGCTCCACCAAATTTTGCGACATTCCAATAGCGGCAAGTACCCGAACCGGTCAGATTCCTCAGGAATTAATCACATGGCGAGGTCCCTG
Organism: Pseudoscleropodium purum; assembly: GCA_963969395.1. Classification (NCBI taxonomy): domain Eukaryota; kingdom Viridiplantae; phylum Streptophyta; class Bryopsida; order Hypnales; family Brachytheciaceae; genus Pseudoscleropodium; species Pseudoscleropodium purum. The sequence goes on from OZ017803.1 coordinate 8,571,608, forward strand.
CAACATTGACCAGCACTCCAAGGGCACACAACAGCAAAATGAGGTCAATAAGAAGCCCTTTCTTACTCTCTTGCACCTACCAGAGACCATAGGCTAGTTACTTTAAAAAAAATAAGGAACCACCAAGAATTGGGAATTTACTACAATTTGGTTTTTAATCTATGCTAGCCTTTGTTGGGTTTTTGGCCTTGGTAAGGAGGTAGGGAGGTTAAATGATGATTTGGAGCCAATGGTACAATCCGTTTGGCATTTGGAGTTAATTTCCAAAAGTTAGGATATTAGTCCAATGTATGGTACATAGTCAAAAGTTAGGGATTAGGATGAAAATCTTTGAGAATGAGGATGAAAATCCAAGTTCATAAGGTTACTATTAGGAATTTGGGGGGGGGGGAGTGGTCCCTTGGGAACCTATTTAAGGGCTCCATTTCCCTCTCTAAAATCACCTCCCTTCATTTTGTTGTTGGAGTCTACTAGGTCCAATTTGCGTTAGCATTCTTGGCATTTTAGCCAAGAAACTTGCAACGGTGTTTCTAGAGTCTCCTTTTGGCTCTCTTGTTGTTGTTCTAAGTGCTTGATATTTGTAGTTGAAGTTTGCTTGGGTCCCACCTTTGAGGGGTAGCACCTTTTGCCTCCATTGTAGTGATATTGCTTGTGTATTCTTCTTTCCTTGAAGTTGTGTGAGGTTATGTGAGAAAGGTTGTACTAATCCTAGAGATACCCCCACAGTACTTTGGTGATGCCGCTTTGAATTTTTATTTATTTGATCTAATATATTAATTACACTTTGAATTTTTATATTTCAAATAAATATTATATAGTAAATTCATAAATTGCATCATTGAAACTTATAGAGTATGAGACATTGTATAAAATTCTAGTAACTACTAGGTTGTTTTACTAAAATAAAAAATTTATTAAAGAAAAAATAACAAAATTCATTGATGCATTTATAAGATAAATTTTTTAATATATAACTTTCAATCACCTTTCTAAATCTTCATTACATCATGTTGTTAATTTATCATGAGGCATTGTCACAATGTCACATACTCACACCCCTTCAAAGAAAGGAAAAATTTCATAGATCTCTTTTTGATTTGGATACAAAGAGTTATGACTAGTCATTTGTGATTTAAATTCAAAGTACAAAAAAATCTCTTTAATCTACAAAGGACCAAGTTGCCTTTTGTGGCAACATAGTGATATTATGCATCTCACTACAAATGGAATTTTTATTTTATTTCTTTGAAACTTTCACCCAACATGGAAAGCAAGTTTTTTAGTTTTCCTTTAAGGTTCATCAATTTTCCTAGAATTTGACCACATGGTTGAAAAGTTATAATATTAATATATAGTTTTTTTTCCTAACCAAGCATCTTAGATAGATTAGAAAAAAATGATTTTTTTCATAAACAAAAATTTGAAATTGGTTTTCAAGATTTATATACACGTGGAAAACTTTGAATCATTCCATTTTGATTAATGACATAAAAGTAATGAGGAGTTCTAGTTTGATAGTAGTTATCAATTTTCTACTCTAAATAAACTTTGAAGTCTTTTATTAAATTCAATTTTCAATATTATTTGAAATAAAATAAAATCATAGAAAGTAGAAATTTTATTACAACATTACAACCATTGGAATTAGCATTTTTCAATTCCATAATTAAATTCCACATCTTAGTTTAGTATTTTGAATCACTCTCTACTTTCTGACTATTTACTGTTTTTTCCTATATGTTGTACAATTTCAAATGATTTGAAATTTTTTAAGCATGTAGCTAACTTGCCTTGAAGAATTAATCCTAAGAAACACCACCATTTTAAACATTTTTTTTTAATACAAATGTGATGTTTTGAAGTGTGGTTGCCCATTTTTGCGTATGGCTCAAAAAAAAGATTTTTGTCAATTCAAACGCTTATATCTTACAATTTGCATAGTGAAATTTTTTGAAATTTTTTCCACATCTTCTCAAACCAATTCACTCTAAGCCCTTATAGTTATATGTATCAAAAAAGTTTTTTTTCCCTAAAATTTGGTACTTAAACTAGAAATGATAATTTTTTTATTGTTTTTGTTGAAAACATAGTCAAGGAACTCTAGGGTTTACCATAACATTCATTCATTATAAAATAGTGGTTAAAAAGCTTAAAAAAATATTAGTTGAATCTTAAGAAGACTTAAATATAGCCCTTCAATCATTCTTCAAGCTTTTTGCTTTACAGTTGAAATTAACCATTTTAAACCATTCTATAGATATTTGGAAATTCTATTTAGATATTTGTGTTACATTCATTTGATCACCAAGTTTTTAAGGAATTCAAACTCCTTCAAGGCTCAAGTTTGAATTCAAGAATAAAAACAAAATCTCATTTGTTAATAAAGGTAACTTTAGATTCAAACTTTAAGTAAATTAAGATTTGAAAAGCCAAATTCTTTTAAAACAATGGAGTTCAAAAACAAGCACTAATTATGACACAACTATGAAATTCAAAAGATTAAAAAAGAAGACAAATTCACCCTAATGCTATATGACAACTTATACCATTTTAAAGAAGGTATGTTGATTTGTAATTGTGTGTGGTGTAAAAGTGAGATTTTAGGTGTGTGCAAGAAACAATTAGGGCTTGAAGTGACTAAGTGGCAATATTGCAAATGTAAGTTTGGACCCTATAATAGTATAATTTTTGAATGCAAATCCAACAAAAATCGTAGCCTTTTTCTTAAATTTAATAATATAGGCATTTATGAACATGTTGTAGCTATTGAAGGCAAAACACTTTAAAAATTCAAATCAAATTTATAGGGGCATGAAAAATATAAATTCTATTTATATATATACAATCATGAATTAAAAGAAGCATTAAAGAATATAACTCCGGTAATAAAGAACATTTTATAATAGTAGTACAAATATGATGATAGTATCAACGGTACTTCTAAATTTAACATATACTAGCAAGTAATTTGTATATATAAAATCATGAATGAAATAAAATTATACTAAAGTATAGAAACCAAATAAAAGGCTAGGTGCATCATACAACACTAATTTTTCTATTATTGCATGTCATACTAATTTGCAAAAATCCTCCAGCCTATTTAAACCTTAAAAAAATAAGACCTATTATTAAGGTACTTTGTCAAAAATGATATGATTTTTTAACCAATAGGTGCATTTTTCATTTCTACAACACACCAATTTTCAAACTTCCAAGATAAAATTTGTACAAAATTTAACAATACTAAACTAATATTCAACAAAAAAAAATGGGAATCTAAAAAGCCTACATGCATATTTCAACCAAGAGCCGCTCTAGTTGAAGTCACAGCTAGTGTAGTGCACATACAACGTAACCGCAACAAAAGCATACAACAATTACAAGCTACAAATTCACAATAGAAAATAATTAACTCAAAGAGAAAGAATTCCACAATTTGCCTACTCTACAATCAACAACAGAAAGTTCTTTGAAGTCAACCAGCAACTTACAACGCAAGTACAATTCTTCAGAAGCTCCTTCTCTCCAAGATGAAGATCTAAATTCTCAAAGAAAGTGATCTCATTGGAAATTTGTATTGTGCTCTTATAGAAACGCAACGAAGAGCTTTGGTGGTTGGATGTCTCTAGACTTTCATCCATTGTGTGGGACCAAAGTTTGCGGGGTTGAATGTGAAAATGGATCCTGTGGATCAAATTTGTTTGGTGACTGACAAGGACATATGAGAGAGTTCCAAATCATCTCAAAAGTCTTTTTCATGAGTCAAGGTTGAATGTAACAAAGAATGTAAGTTGCTTAACTCCTGAACGCCCAAACTGTGTTTTTTTGGCAACATAGAAATTTTGGGCAACTCACCACAAATGGAGTTTTTATTATTTTTTTGCTGAAATTTTAACACATCATGTGCCCAAGGAGTAGCTTTAAGGCCCAACAATTTTCATAACTTTTGACTCCATGGTCAAGAAGTTATTGTATGATATGTACTTTTCTATACTCAACGAGCAACCCATGCAGCAAAAAAAACTTCTTTAAAAATTCTTTTTTTAAGAAATTAAAATTTGAAAATGATTCTCTAGATTTTTATATACTTGGAAACCTTTGAATCATTCCATTTTGATCAATGAGTCAAAAGTTATGAGGAGTTTTAGTTTATGGGAGTTTGCAAGTTATGGCAGTTTGCAGGTTGTTATTGAAAATCTACTCTAATACAAATTTTGAAGTCCTTTATTGAACTCAATTTTCAATATTTTTGGAAAAAAAATAAAAGCATTGGGTGTTGATTGTTTATTACAACATTACAACCATTAGGGTTGACATTTTTCAATTCCATAAATAAATTGTTAACATAAAAGGGAATCTAAAAACAAATTGATTTATGTCCTCCACATTTGCACAAATAGAGATCCTTAGAGCACAAATTTTTGGATATTCAATATGGTTTTGAGCTCATTTTTGGTGAAATTTGATCACTATGAAGTCCTTATTAATTATAAATTTTTTGTTTTTTCACTATAATGGTAAATTGATTTATTAATTAAAAACTTTACATATCCTTATTTTAATGAGCTTTTCTATGAAAAACTGGAACATGATATTTGTGGATACAACTAAGATTGTATAGTGCCTATGAAGGAAGCTTGTCAATAGTACAATAATAGATCTATAGTATGATGTACAACCTAAAATCAACCAAGAGCTTTTTCTTCTAGTATTCATTGTATTCAACCTTGAAACCCTAAATATTCCAAAGAATGAAAGAAAAAGTTTTTAGATATTTCTAGAAATTAATTTTTTTAAAATTAAACCTAAAAATAATGAAATTTATATTTTTAGCAATATTAAAAGGTTCAATTTGATGTGATTAAAAATACAAAAATAGTTCAAATGATTCCAAATTTTTTAATAATGTTCCAAACAACACTTCAACAATATTTATTATTCAATTTCAAAAATTGGTGCATATATAAACATTTTTTTATTTTGTAGGATTGAATTTGGTTAGCTTTGGATGTCTCCTCTTTCTGTTTGAAAATGTGTACAAATTTGAGAGAATTATTTATTTTTCAATTTCTAAAATAAAAAATTTGCCTTAGATTCAAATATGTTTTTCTGGAAGAGCGAAAAATCTAACAATCAATATTTTCCACAATTATTTCCATGCATATTAAACAAGATAGTCTTTACCTTTCCGTGGTTAAAATTAAAAATTTCAAGCCCATTCATATGCAAAAAATGATCAAAGTGGGACAATTCATTGAAAACCTCCATTGTCAAAAAGTTGGTAGGGCTTGAGGGGTTAAGTTGATCATCCAACTACATTTCATCCATTTGTATCATGTACAATGTGTTCATATTTGCATCCAATGATCAATTTTTCACCATATTCTAAAGAACCATATTTGATGTAATTGGCAAGACGTTTTTCTGTGTTCATAAGATTTCTTTATAATGTGCAGCATGTGCACTACTAATTAATTCCTAAAGTTTCTTGACTATATTTTCACCAAAAACGCCCCAAAACTGTCATTTTTAGGACAAGTACCAAAAAAAAATTTAAAAACATTTTTGGACACATCCAATCATAGGATCTTGTAGTATGATATTTTTTGAAGATGCAATTAAAATTTCAAAAATTTCCATTGTGTAGATTGCAAAATATTAGCGTTTGAATTAACAAAAAGCCTTTTTTTGGCCTTGCAAAATATAGGTATCTGCACTTCACAAGGTCACATTTGTATGAAAAAATGTTCAAAATTATTGCAATTCTTTAAATTCATCCTTCAAAGCAAGTTGGATACATTCTTGAAAATTTTCAGATCATTTGGAATTGTACAACATATAGGAAAAAAGTAGTAAGTAGAAAAAAGTAGATAATGAATCAAAATACTAAATTGTTAATAATTTAGTTATGGAATTGAAAAATTCAAATTGCAGTGGTTGCAATTTTGCAGTAAACAATCTTCATCTAATATTTTTTATTTTTTTTTCAAGAATATTGAAAATTGAGTTCAATGAAGAACTTCAAAGTTATTTTAGAGTAGAGAATCCATAACCGCCCACAAACTAAAACACCTCATAACTTTTGACTCATTGATCAAAATAGAATGATTCAAAGCTTTCTATGTATATGTAAATCTAGAAAATTAATTTCAAATTTTTGTTTCTCAAAAAAGTGATTTTTTTAGATCTGCTTAATTGCTCAAGTTGAGAAATAAACTACATATTAGGCCATAACTTTTTACTCATATTTTCAAATGTCCTGAAATTTAGTGCTCATGAAAGGTATTCCTTGTTCTTACCTTTTGTTAAAATTTGGGCCTAAAACATAGAAATCTCCGCTCATAATCTCATATGTACCTCCCTCAAAAAATTATGTTGCCAAAAACGTACCTTGGTCCTATAGGGGTTAATTTTTTAATTGTCATATGAATAATAAATAATAATTCTGTAAACTATAAAATTTTAGTGCAAATGAAGTTGAAACACTAAATATTGAAAACCATTTGGACACATCTTTCCAAATAATGAATTCACAAAATCCAATAGAGTTACAAGCTTGAGATTATTAGAAGCATGTAGATTTAAGAATTTCATGATTCTTGATTACCAAATTAAAAAAATGTAGAGATTATTGATCAATGAAAAAAGGAAAAATAAAAATTTGAATCTTTGTATTTTCTAAAATGAATCGTATTATCTTATTAAACCCTAAAAGACTAAGGTAAACTCTTTGAACTTTTTGAAAATTGGGGCAAGATTTATTGACTTCATAATTTGGAAATTTTCGATCAATTTTGTTGATGGATGCTTCAAAATCATCATAATCCGATTACATACGGCTTTGCTTCACATTATTTTGGTAAATATTGCAAAAGTTAGAAGGGTTTTAATTTTCAATTTCAATATTAAGCTAGGCAACAAAAAATATTTTGTGAAAAAATATGAATTGTGTTTTAGAGACTTCATACATTAATACCTACTCAAAAACATTTGAACCATTCAATTCTAAACGATGAAGTAAAAGTTATGAGGAAACTTTTTATATTGTAGGCAAAAAGGGTTGAAAAACATATAAAGTTGCTTTTGGCTCTCAATTTTGAAAAGTTTCAAAAAAAACAATAAAATAAAGGATACTAATTTTCTTACTAGAACATTTTGACCATTAGGATTAACAATTCTCAAATTCTTCCAAAAGACATTAGCCAATTGGTTTTTTATTTCATTCATTAACACCTTCCACTTTATAATTTTTCTTAAAATAAGTATGAAATTTTTTGATTAAAATTTCTTATATACATTTTAAACCCATTTTCCAATATATTGATTGAAAATTTGAAATATACATTCAAGTTGTAGGACATGTGTGTCTTTTTCCTAAAAATGTTGATAGGAAAACCTTCATCTTCTAAAAGGGCTAGAAAAGCCTACATTTTGAAGTTTAGGCACATTGAACTTGCAATCAGTGAAGATATTCACTCCAAAATTTGAGAAAAATGTCTATAAAAAAGTTAACTAAAGGATCTTATCATTGGATTTGTTAAAAATAAATTTGATGAAGATTTTGACCTTAGTTTGGAGATGAGTATTTTGAAGCAATTTTGAACAAGCTTATCATATTGGATGGACAAACCACTTGCGAGTTTGATAGAAGAGCCCCCTGTTCGAGTGTTCGATGAATTCAACATGTGGTTGACTTTCTATGAAGGTAAAAAATCCAACGTTGACTACCTTAACGACACTTTGATTACCTTAAATCATGGTAACTTACCTTAATTTACCTTCAATTGTGGTCAAATTCAAAGCTTTAAATCCTAAATCCTTAATGTTGTTTGGTTGTCCCTCCTATCTTGTGACTAAAGCTATCCAATGTCACAACCTTGATTTTGGTCATTTAAACTTAAAAGAATTTTAGAGGATAACTATAGAAAATAAAAATGATTTCAAAATGCATGTTTATTTTTAAAATTATTACAAACCCTTAAAAGATACATTGATTCCTAGAAATTTGCATGCCCCATAGATATATGCATGCCATCTTTTCTATCTTAAGCTCATAAATTTCTTGTCTCTACTATCATTTGATTTACTATCAAAAGTTTTAAATTTAGAATACCTTCAATAACTTTAGATTTGCATTCATTTTGTCTATCATATACTTAGATAAACATCTTAACTATTCAGAAATTCTTTTTTCACTCCCTTGGTGAGTAGTAGTATGATTATATTATAAACAATTTTTACAAATCAAAACGATTTTCTTGGTTGGCCTGCAATTGACTAGTGCACTATTACAATCATACAATATGCACATGGAGTTGTTTTCTTTACATTAGTTGATTTTTTAAAGTCATATATTCTAAGAAATGCTCATTGTCTTGAAAGCAAACTCTAGACAATCAAGTCATCCAAGATCATCCCACTTGAGGAATAATTTCCATGGGTTTGCAAGTGGGCAAGGATCTAATTGATTGGAGCATATAGTGGATGAGCATATGTAGGTAGACAAGTAGAATTTTTGTTTTCCAAATTTCCATTATACCTCAGTTGATTCCAAGGCTCTTAAAACAAGCTTGCATAACTATAATCCTTGTGAAGATTAATATGCATGTTCTTTACTATTTATAATTCCATTTGTTCATAAACAACAAACTCAATTTTTCAAACATTTGAAAAATGGGAACCCAAAATCATTCCACCCACAAAAAAACTCATTTTTTTCAACAACTAAATTTTGATTGAAGATATCTCAAAGTCCATACATCGAAAGTTTCACAATGAGAATGATCAACCAATCTATAAAGTCATTAGAAGCGGATATGATCCAAAATAGATATTTCTATCATAATGCAAAGCCACCAAGGTTTCCTCATGAAGAATAGTTTTCCAAAAGAGCAACAAGTCAACCAACATTCAATGCCACTTGGAGAATTATTGCATTTCTTCACTACGTGAACATATATTCAATGATTTATTAGTTTTAAAATGATCCTACAATTTGATTTTCATTTAGGTCAAAAATGAGATTTGAAAGGGTACAATTTCTATTGTTTTTTTATATAAAGGAATTCAAGGGACTTCTCCACAAAGAAGATGACTATTGAAGTTTAATATCACTTTTTTGCTTAAAATCAAAATAACTAAATCCTTACAACCATTTTATTTTATTCAATTTTGTAAACATAAATTCTCCACAAACATTGTGACTTTGGATTTATTTAGGTTGAATGTTATTTTTTTTAAAGCCTACAATTTCTATCTCTTTCTATCAAATCTTTAGTCTATTTTGTCGCACTTTACATATTCTATACATATGATTGAAGTTTGCAAGATTTGCCAATTAAATATATTGTTTGAATACAATATATTTTATAACATTATATAGTGTTTCAACTTTTTAGAGATGCCTGGTAAATTTTTCTAAAAATAATATGCTATTATTTTCTAATGAAAATAATAGTAGATAAACTACAAGACTAAATCTTTCTATTAATTGCCATTCGATCATTTGAATAATGCATTTGCAAAATAGAAAGTTGTTTGTTTTATATATTCAATCACCTTTCTAAAGTCTCAATATATCATTTTTTTTAATTCACAACATAAGTTAATATACATGCTCTTTTCTAAAAAGAAATCAAGATTCACATTGTCTATTTATTAATTCAAGATACCAAAATAATTGTGAGAATCCGTTAAACCTAAACTCAACAAAAGTGATGCAATGATGTTTGAATAGCTACATCCAACACCTCTATTACTCTTGTTGATTATCTACTTAAATTTAAAAAGAGGCTCCATGCTTAATATGGAGATTTTCTTCATTATAATGTAAAAAATTAGAATTCATTTTAAACACCTATAAAGATGTCTACATCATGGTTTAAGGTCCCACTATTTGAATGAATTTTTAATTGAAAATTTGATAATTGGAGCTTCCAACTAGTAGAAATATTTGTTTGTTGTTTGTCGCTTGAGGTCTTTCAATCTTCCACATCCAATGTGGTCAATTATATCTCGAACATTGAACTTGGTAGTATATACATACACTTTGTTTACTTGGAATATTTGCATGTATGCATCATATAGCCATCAATTCTACTACTATACACCACATTCAAAATGACAAGGTTTACAATGGAAAGGAAAAAAATTGCAATAGGTATATTGGTATTTGGGTGTCAACTATGCTTTCATGCCTTTTTATTTTTTTTCATTAAGTTCAAGCCAAGCATAGTACAAATGTGATAACTATTTAATTGAACAATAAATAAATAAGTGAAGGTTCGTTCACGTACCTTGAAATGTCCAATAGAACATCCAACAAAAAGTTTGTTCAACTAAAAGAACGTCCAATGATTAACATACATGTTCAACTTGTTGAGTTGGCCCCACAAAGATTGTTGTGTCAATGGAGAAGCCTGGCAAGAGCCATAACAACCATGATTTCAAAAAAGGTTTAATTTTATTGTTGTTCTTTTCATTCATTTATTTTGTGGTAATTGGGAATGAAAGATTAATTTGAAATCTTAATAAGTTTGTTTTACTAAAGTAGCATAAAGTAGGACACCCTAATGAAGAAAGTGTCTAAAAGCACCACTCAATTAGATGCTCACTCTAAATACAAATCTCCTAAATCAATATGCACCTACTAATTCTCTAAGTGGAGCAGATTGTTAGTTAGTAGGAATAGAGACAGTTTTAGCCTTGGTCCTTGCCTAAGTCAATCATTCTAATTGATGAACAACAAGGAGTTAATTTCCATTGTGACCAACCTCATTGCCTTTCTCCTATCCCCCTCAAGCTCTAGTAGCAGCAGACTGTTTAGCTTCTCACGCACGCCATGGCAATCATGCCACTGTGAGCAAAACCTACACTATAAACTACAATCCAAATTGAAAAATCAACTATATTCAAGGCATTTAGACAGTCTTACAGCGCACTAGATCCAAGTTCATAATTAAACTTTCAAGCTAATTCATAAGCGTATCAAGTGATGAAACACCTTATTCATATCTAAGTTACACGCAATTGGAAAGAACTTGAATTGGATTATTTACTGAAAGTAAAATTGAACAGGCAGCCAGGGTGAAAATTTCATCTCAGTAGAACGTCACTTTCCTAACGTGGACCTTTACAGAGTGATTGGACGACTGGATCAATTCATTGCCATCGTGCTCGATTCCTCCTCCCTTCTAGTTTCTTCCTTCCTGCTTACATGACTGTGTTCAGCAATCTGTGTAGTCTGTGTAGTCTGTGTAATCGATCTTAGCTTCTTCCTTCCTGGCTGCACGCTTGCTTCTCTGTCTGATCACAACCCTCCGGATGCCGCAGGAGATGCGCTTTGCTCGGTTCGTGAGCCTGTGGGTTGTCCTAGTTGCCTGCCGATCCTCTTGTTTGCGGGAGGAAGCTTGCGGGGTAAGTTGCGAATGCGGTTGATGCAAGTTGAATGCGGTTAATGTGCACAGGCTTTGCATGCTTAGCTTGTACTTACCGAAAGCAGAGCTCCAGGCCTTTGCCTGGCCGGCCTTGTAAAAGCAGTTGAATTTGCGCTAGTGTTCTCATGGTTTCGCCTTCTTGTTGACGGTGCTTGAGTGCAGGACGACGGATTGCACAGAATGGGGGATCCAATGATGAAGACGGAGGAGGTCGAGGAGCACATTAAGGAAGTGGTGTGCGCACCACCCAGCGGGGTTCACGGGGTTCATGTTGGCAGCAGCAGCGCAACCCCCGGGACTTGGCCTCGACGTCTACCCGTGTCCTCACCACCACTCCTCCCAACTCCCCAGCCCTTGCCAATACTTCCGTGGATGCATTCACCTTGGATCTTCCCAGGTCATATGCGAGGGCCCTTCCCGTGGCTCTTTTATGTGCCTGCACCCGCGTACTTCTTAGCTCCGACGCCCTGGCCGTGGCCCTTTCCTCTATACATGCCCACGGCTATCCACCTCCTACCTCATGTGTTCGGGCATTTGTTCATGCCTGTACCTGTGCACTTCTTGGCTCGCGTGCCCATGTTTGCACCCGAGCACCTTCGAGCTCATGTTCCCGGGCCAAATTTTGTGCCCATGCGTGTGCCCATGCCTCCACCAGCACGTCCCCTAGCTCGTGTGTCCAGGCGAGCAGCCATGTCCAAGTTCCTGATGGATGTAAAGGCTGCAAACAAACACCTTCAATTTTCAGCGTTGATGGAGGCATTTGAAAGGAGCGGGTCATATCCGGACCTGATGGCGAGCGTCGAGCAATTGTTTGACGATCAGCCGGACTTACTGATGGCCTTCAACAAGTTCGTTTCAGAGGATGTTACGAAGTAATACTTCAGTTTCTCATGGGCAAACCCAGTCTCTAGGCTGAGTGGTCCATGATCTTTCAACGCTTTTTCATTTTGTGACTCCAAGTTTGTAGCTTGTAGTAGTCACTGGAGAAGCGCTCTTGAGCGTTCCTGAACATTGCTTAATAAAGATGTCCAAACGCTTGCATTTGGACAACTTATTTACACTGCTACAGTTGTTGATGTATGATTAAATTAATGCTTTCACTTTTTAGATTTCAATTGCGCCTTGTACGTAGTATTTTGGTGTCTTTGTGTGCAAGCGCTTGCTGTCCCTTGCGTGCCTGAACGCAACCAGAGCGACTCCTTGTTGGCATGCTCTGTAACGACTTTATGCCTGGGCTTGGTTCAAAGATTTATTCATTTCCCCTTCCCCTGTTTTTTATTAGGTTCATACTACTGGTTGCCAATCATAGACAAAATGTATCTGTGACTCATATTGAGAACACCAATTCGAATTATGAAGTTTTTGTGCATGTGCCAGCGTTCATGTTGTAGATCAAAACTAACTTGTGAACTTGTAGATGGAAACTAACTTGTTCGATTTGTCTGTTCTCTCGCTCGACTGTTCTCTGACTGTTGTTGGAGAACTGAAATGAAATGAGAGGTACGTTTTCTAATATGCTTAGTTAAAGCCTGTTCGATGGATGCCTAAATCCATTCAGGCAGAAAGGGCCTTCTTTGAATTGCAACTCTCTGAGATTAACTCTGTTTTATGTCGATGTATCTTCCTGTTTGGGATTCGTGATTGACTTTGTGTGTGCATGCCAAATGGTTGAACTTAATTAAATAGATATGCAGGATATTGTACATACTGCTAGGTGCACGTAACTTTCGTAGCTGCGAGCTATTCCCTTCACTATAACCACACCAGTTAATCCAACAATTGCACTAGATTTCCACATTTTTTTATTGCTCTCATTAAATTCGGTGATGGTCGCCGAGCATCAAATGCTATGAATATGAATACGGCTGATGGATCTATCGGTATGAGTATTGTGTAGGTGTGTGGATACTGTCATCAGCGGGCCATTCGCCCGAGGCATGTCGGGTGGAGAACGGAAGTGCGTCCGTCGGCGATAAAATTCTTGTGGATCTGTTGTTGTTCTTCCTAGGTGAGTCGACATCTGGATTGGATTCTACCACCGCGCTGTGTATCATCCAAATGAGCTGCAACATAGCCAAGGGACGTGAATACCCTAATTGATTTCACCTTCAGAGCTCGAAGTTTTAGTCTCTGACATGTTCGACAGAAATCCGACATGTTCATCTTTAGATTTTTAGATTCGTTCGTAGTCAATGTGTGGGACAGAGTTCGTCTTCTTCAATGGAAATTTAGGCCTCGCAATCAAATAAGGCTCAAAGGGAAAGTTGTGAACATTGCAGTTGAAAGTGTCACCCTCTATTTTGTACAAATGATGCAGCGATCTCTCGGGATGCAATTTGACTGGCAAGTGACTGGCAAGGTCCCTCAGGTATAACTTGAACAACTTGAAATCTATGTAAGTACAGTTCATTGCTGTTGTTTTTCAGAGACATTCCGAATGCCAATTGCTCTGACTTCCTAAAATTTGCTTTAATCTGGGTTTATGCAGCTCACGGCCATGCGTGAACGTATTGGAAGCTAACTTTTGATGGACTCACTTTGAATGATCCAGCGACGTCTGTAATAATCCACGTCCATCAAACAGTTAAGCTGGATGTTCAGCTGCTCATAAGCTTGTAAGTTGAATGTTCAAATGTGGCGTAACTACCCATTTAATCTCCGCTTGCAAACTTGATTTTCGTATGAAGGAAGCTCCATGTCTTGCATTGCATTGATCGATTACCAATGTAAGGAGCTTAAGTTATGTTGGTCTCTGTACTCGTTTTGTAGGAATAGTATTCTGAAGTCAGATTACGATAGTCTGCTCTGCAGCATTCCGTTGGCAGGGTCGGGAAGAACTGTTCGATCGAGGTGATATCACAAGCACTATTAATTGTCGTCCGCGGACCGTGGTTGCATCGATCAGTAGATAGGGAGCAATTGTTCATGCCGTGTAAAATTGAACAGTGGCACATCTCCTTTTGTTGTGTCCCTGAAAATACTGGGCTTTGGTGGTTTTGTAAGGTGTGAAGGAGGATGTGGTGCACCTGCAGTTACGACGATCATACAGTATTATGAGCAGTTGAATGGAATTGGGCATCAATGCGGCGAGAATGCCTCTTCAAACTTCTTGTTAACCCTCATTTCAGCTCTAAAGAATCTTGAGTTTTAAATTGATTAGTACTGACTGTACTGTTTCCAATACAGCAGGAATTCGTGCATAATCGAGTGATGGAAGACGTAGCTTGTTAGCTTAGAAAACCCTATAGCACTTTTGCATTGTAGAGAATACAAAGCAAAGCTGCAACATTTGTATTATTTTGTTTTTTTCTCTTCAAATGCTTGTTATTTGTAAAGTCTTTTAAGTTTACTTCTTTGAAGTAGTATTCTAGTTAGTTGAAATGCACCCTTTCGATGTAAGGCAATTGCGATAATGGACTCATTTTTACCATGAAAGGACATGGCCACCCATGATCAAGGTAGCCACTCAAAATGTGCTTATTGCACAATAGGTACATTTCTATCTCTATAGTGAACAATGAAGTCATCTTGTAGACACTTGTAACTTGAAACTTGGTTGCAATTTTGCATTTATCTTGTTTCCAAAATTTGAATGTTTGGTCTTTTGAAATATAATTAATTGTTTGAGTTTTAAAACATGACAGTCTGTTTTGCACACTTTTGTCAATTCCAATATCAATGTAAGTGATTCTTTAAAAAAAATACTATTTTTGGACATTTTACAAGTGAAATAAAATCAAAATAGTTAATCAATAGTATCCTAATGCATATGTCCAATCCTCATTTTTAACTTGTAATCTTGAGCTCACAAATATAAAGCTTGAAACCTTAAAATTGGGATTCTTCTACTCAAATAGAAATTTAGAGTTTTTATAGCTCAAGTTTTTGATATAGTGGGAGTAGGAGACCAACACATAGAGACTTTTTTGTCTCTAAATGTGTTTAAAACATTGAAAAGTCCCATTTCACTAAATCTAGGCTAATTAGATACTCTTTTTATTTATGACAGTCCTATAGTGCCTATTTGGTGTGATGCAAGACTCACATTGAAGCATTAGTATATTTTCATATCATTAGCATATAAATTACCCCCTAATGTGCATTTGTAAAAATCTTAGTTTGGGGCCATGTTGCCTTTCATTAATCCTAAAAGATGCTAATGTATTTCGGCAATTTGTATCTTCTACTTCAAATCTACATTTTAGCCAAAATAATGATGCTTTTTGAATTTGAGCTAAACTTATGAAATGAATTCAACTAAGTCTATTTTCTACACTAACTTGAAATTTTGAAAAAATTTTAAAGTTGAATTTTCTATAGCTATTTAAACTTTGAACCCATATATAACCACAGTGTACTAATTTTTTTCAATTATAGAATGATATGGAAATTTGGATTACATCATGATTTTTTTATACTATAATATATACCTACTGTGATATTTCAGAAATTAAAAGCATATATTGTATTTGAAATGACTTTTCTTCATTGTTACCTAAAAAATCATAGTTATTTCAAATTTTCACAAAATAATTGAAAATTTTACAACTATTAGAGAATATATGATTTTGTCATTGAAAAATAAATAAAATAATTTCTACAAATACTTCATGATAAAATAGAGCATACAAAGTAAGAGATATTGAGGTTGATTTTATAGTAACCCCTTTCTTGAATTTTTTCATATTTTACTTATGTCTTTATAAATATATATTATATGCCTCAATTTCCAAAATACATAATTAAAAAAAAATGTGATTTTTTACAAGTCAAACATTAGTTTGATTAAATGAGAGTATTTGTGGTAAAAAAATGCCCTTAGAAACTCTCTTTTCATTGTCTAGAATTGGGACGTGAGAATGTTAAGGAATTAATATTGTTTAGACAATATTGCATTTTTTTTTTTATCATTTTCTATAAAAAAAATCAAAAAAAACTTCTTGAATCCAATATAGTAATTGGAATCTGAATTATTCAAATCCAATATACCTAGTGTGTATTAAAAAAAATTCTTAGAAATTATTTTTAGATGCTTATAACTGTTGCTTGAAATTCAGCTATAAGCCTACAACCATAGAATGGTTGATCATCATTTAGGGTTCTAATAAAGGGAGAAAATCCCTAATGACCCAAGCCACAATTTCTGAGGTTGCTTTTAAATAGGCATAATGTGCATTGAAATTATTTATTGCTTAACATTCTTAGAAAGAAATAAACATAAAGTGTACAAATATTTTATAATTTTCAAAATTTACTATTAAAGAAAAATAATGATGTTTTAATTCCTAGAGTTCTTTGACTATGTTTTTACCAAAAATATTTCCAAATTGCCATTTCTACTACAAGTACTAAACTTTAGAATAGAAAATATTTTTGGATACATGTAGCCATTGGATCTTGGAGTATGCAAGTTTTAAAATATGTGGAAAGTTTTAGAAATTTTCATCGTGTGATTTGTAAGATATTAGCATTTGAATTGGTAGAAATCCTTATTTGGGCACTTCAAAAAACATGGCAACTACACTTTACAAGGTCACAATTGTTTAAAAAATGTCAAAAATGGTGGTGCTTCTTTGGATTCAATATTCAAAGTAAGCTACATGCTTGAAAATTTTTAAATCATTTGAAATTTTACAACATATAGGAAAAAATATAGTAAGTAGAAAGAAGTAAAGAATGATTAAAAATACTAGATTGTTAAGAATTTAGTTATCAAATTGCAAAATGTCAATCCAATGGTTGTAATGTTGTAATAAACAATCAATATCCTACAATTTAATTTTTTCAAAAATGTTGAAAATTGAGTTAAATAAAGGATTTTAAAGTTTTTTTAGAGTAGAAAATGTATAATTGCCCACAAACTAAAACTCCTCATAACTTTCATTTCATTAATTTAAATTGAATGATTAAAACCTTTCCTTGTTTATATAAATTTAAAAAACTAATTTCAAATTTTTGTATATGAAAAAAGTGATTTTCCAAATTTGCCTAAATTACTAAACCAAGGATAAAAAATTATGTATCATTTAATAACTTAACAATCATGTAGTCAAAAGTTATGAAAAATATTGGGCCTAAAAAGAAAAACATCATCTTCATAACTATGTGAAAATTTCGTAGGAATAAAAATTGCATTCATAATGAGTTGCCCAAAATTGCTATGATACCAAAAAATTATAGCTTGGTCTTCTAGGGGTTAACCCCTAAATTCCCATTGTCCCCTCGCGGGACAAATCAGATTTTGGGTAGGTTCTTGTGACCTCAATTTTTGGTAAATTGTTTTTAAACTTTCTGGTAAGATAGGAAAACTGATTACCTACGTGGGAATATAATTTTTATTTCAATTGGTGCTCGGGAGCAAAAGTTATACCACAAAAAGCTTGAAACTAAACTTGATGGGCAGCACAAAAAAAATTGCAAAAAATCAAAATAAATTTTAATTTTTTTCCTCTAAAATGTTTCATTTTTGTCTTTATGTAAAGCTTTAATTTGTTCTATTTGGACTAATAATGAGAAAGTTAAAGACAATCTTATTTTTCGAGCAGTTTCAACATCTTCTGGAAAAAATAACTTTTAGGATTCATTTTTGAATGCAATTTTTACAATTTTCCACAAATTTTTTTTTGAGAATGTTGTGTTTTCTTGCTAAAACAATCTCACCATTGAGATTATTGTCTTTCAATCCCAACTTGGAGTTATTAATGATTTAGTTTTTTTCCAATCTTGAACCTACTTCTACTTAGCATTTTTTTAGAGAATGAAAATCAAGTGTTTTCTTTTTGAATTTTTTTTCCTAGACTTTCAACTCAATTTTTCAACATAAGAAAATATAAATTCAAAATTTTCAGTGCAAAAAAATTCCACAATTTGCATTCAAAGTCATCTGAAATTGCAGGCCAGTGTTCAAAAAACCTTCCTTTTTCAACTTTGAATGCTAATGTCTTCCAATCTATACGGTCTAACTTCATGAAATTTTTACCACTTGAGCTAAGACAAGTGAAGTATAAGATCTTACGGTTAGATTCTAAAAAAATGATTTTTTTTGTTTTCTTGGATGAACGTAGCAAAAATGGCAGTTTTGAGTGGTTTTTGATAAAAAAACGGCCTTGGGAATTGAAGGGTTAATGATCAAAGTTGTGACCATTTTGTACTAATCAATATCATATGATTGAAGCTTTAGACAATTTTATGAAAATCCACATTCATGACAAAATATATGATTGTTGTATTTGTAGTTAATTTCAAAATGAAATGCTTTTAATTCCTACCTAAATGGCTACATCACCAAATTTTGGTGTCAACAATACTCTAAAGTTAAATAAAACCTTACTAAATTCTTATTTTTAGTCGTTTATATTTCTGAAAAGATATTTTTGAAGTTTAATTTAGTATCAAAAATCTGATTTTGAAAATGAATGATTTTGATTTTTTTTCATTGAAGATTTGTACAAAGGTGTCCATTGCAAATCTTGATTTTCTATTGTGTTGAAGGCTAATAGAAATGAGCCTCAAATACACTAGATTTTTTTTTTAAATCACATGAAGAATTCATTTAAAAAAATTGTAGAGTAGATTTTGAGAGGCCATAAATTAATTAGAATTATTCATGTTATACCCTTTCACCTAATATTTTTTCATTGACCAATTTTTTTTAATTTGCAATGAAAGACTTCCAATTACTTTCACAATTTTAATACCTTCATAATCTAACATTATAGTCTATCAATCCATAAGTAAAATTGTTGTGTGTTTTTGTTCCATGTGATCTCTAACATGTCTAATTTGAATTTGTATGGTTACAACTTAGAACAAATTCCAAGAAGACCTTGGGCATTTATACATGCAAAAGTTGCATTTGGAGGTTAGAGTAGCTTCATAAATATCCATGAACAATTATTCAAATTTGACCACAATGTATTGATAATATCTTAATTACAGATATTCCCCATAAGCATGATGCATGACAAGCTTGCCTTTCATAAAATTCCCCCAAAGTCGTAGAAGCCATTCTATAGCACATCTAAGTTAGCCCAAGTCAGACCCCATGTTGACCCAACATGGGGTCAGCCAAAATACACTTATTTAGACCTACAGGTATTGAAATCACAGCAAGGCTGGTCATTCCAGACTCAAGTAGATAATTTCAATATTAAACTCAAAGCATACATAAAGAATTGCAATTTTGACAGAGTCCCAATCAGGTACATTTTGGGTCCGAAACATCAGCTTACCATGGGTGCACAAGCATTTGGGCTGCCAATGGTCGCAAATTGGCATTGTGGGCAAAATGGGCAAAATTGTACCACCAGTGGATTTAACTGATGTGATCGGGTCTCCGTCAGAACAAAGCAAGCACCTACCTTACTTTAAAATGCAAGAGGCCAAACATCAAGTGTTACAACATATCTAAGTAGTGCAGGTAATAATGCCTGACGACGACAAAGTGACCCTGAAAGAGCCGGATGCGGATGCAATTGATGAGATCTATTACAAGTATGAGGTTCAGTCTTGATTACAAGTATGGGGTACCGACAGTCAGCAGAAAGCTGTTCCCCAAAAAATCAACAAAAATTAATCTACAATTCATTCAGGCCCGAAACCTTCACGTCCGCAGAAAATCCGTTCGACCTGAACATCAGTTCAAACGAAACGTAAGTAACAGACATCGATTTGCAGAAAACAAGGCGGTCTTCTGCACATCTTTTGAGGATACAATAATAGGGTAACACAAGAGGATTCTCTTCATTGAATTGGACCCTCCTGCTCGGCCCCTCAGCAAACGTGCCCCATGTGGTTCAGAATGCGAGCAGTTCTTCACATTCTTAAATCAAAGTAAAAGTTTTCATTGGTCAACTAAATTGTTTGTGTGCAATGGATTTAATACGAAGAGGGAGTTTGCGTCCCAAACACTATCCACCTTACTTCCACCCGTTGCTCTTTAAAAAAACTTCCATTTAGGTACTCATTATGTTTTCAATTACAGAATGGAATATTTGAACACAGTAACTATTTCAGGGAAATTCACAGAAAGTGTTCTACGGCCCTGGAACTTAACACGAACATTTACAGGAGCAGCACAATCAAATAAATTATGCGGTAAAAGTGGTAATAGAAATACCTGATGACACTGAAATCAAGGAAGGGTTGAATAAGGGCAACTATCTCAAAAGAAGCTAGTATCGTCTCTTCTGAAAAGCGGTAGCGAAAGAGATGCAAAAATAGCGCTTCCGGAATCGAGTGTAAGATCTGCCAATCCAGATAATGGTTAGACACAAAACGTCGCTTCGCATTAATACATAGTAAGCGTTCACGTAAGTTTCATTCGACAAATCACCGCCACAAAAACTTCAACCAGACTGGCTACAAAGGAAAGGTGCCCCTCAGTAGTTTGTCTATACCTTAATTCAGGAGACCTCGCAGGTTACTCCTAACGAGAAATTGATGACTCGGAAACACTGCAAGCACAAAAACTTTGTTATAATTCAAATCAGCAAACATCAACAAAATTGAACCGAGCAATCTCCTTGCACTAGATTTCTGCATCCCCTGCTATATCTTATAACCAAAGCCCTGGGTGAAGGTTCTTAAAATACACCACCACCTACAACTGCGATGAAGTGACTAGCTTCCGTTGTCTCCAGTAAAGCCCGGAATTCTTAACAAGACGATCATTACGAAACGGATCTATCAGAGGTAGTAAAAGGTATCTGTTTGAAGAATAATTTGGGAATCGATCACAAACCCCGCATCCCTCTCCAAAAGGAGACTCACCTATCACTTAATTTTCTGCTTGCTTTGTCAAGCCAATCACCAAATATCTGGGTTTTTTTTAACACCCGCTTCTGCTTGTCTGTACGGGAACGCCGGGGTGTACACCTTAAGAATAAGTCTTCTGTGTCCAGCACATATGAGACTTTGGAAGTACGACAAGAAATCTTGTTCTCCAGCCCATTTACAACCTTCGTATTCACCAAAGCACGTTCAATTACAACATCTTGCTCTTCTCCAGCATATTTCCTCTTCAGAATTCTCCTTATTATTTGGTTCGTCCTTGTTGGTACTGACTTTGTAAACTCATCCAAATATTTCTGAAATGGACTACCTAAAGCATTTCCAGGAAAGTCCAGTTTTTCGGAATTTTCCATCAACTGTATCAGCAAAACCGTTGAATTCGACTTGTTCTCAAAACGGTATAGGTTCTCATCATGAAGTACCACACAAGCATCTGCATAGTAAACCAGATCAACAGCTTCACGCTCATATTCATAAGCGTTCAGTGCTAGCAGCTTCTGCACCCCTTCATCGGCAGCTGCCGCTTGCAGCTGCTTCACCAGCATAAAAATGAGCTTGTCTAAAGTGAAGAGCACGTATGATTGCGTGCCAATGATGTCCCTGCACTCGTCCTCAAACTTTGAGTTGTCCAAGGAACCATCCAGTAAGCCATATAACACTTGCATGAATCTTGAATACAAGTTGGGAGCAGCCCCACCATCACTGCACTTCTTCTTCCCTGCCGACTCAGCGTGCACCTTAGCAGATAGGATGCGCTCATAGAGTGTTTGGTACAGTCTGAACAGACACGACACTTGTATAAGACATGTCATTCACCTAGACCCCGAAAGGCAAACTCTAGCAGACAATTCATAAGAAGACAACGGGAAGTCTCGAGAAATCCATGAACATAAACAGATGACGGATTGAGTCTAAAGAGACAATTTGTGACAAGGATGCTGGCTTCGTTAATATTTCTTGCAACACAAAATGAGGAAAGGCGCGGAAAGCAAAGGAGAAAAGAAAAATCGAACCTGGAGAGGATATATGACATGTCATTCCCGTAAAATACTCTTCCTGCCGCCTTGGAATGAGAGTCAGCCTGCGAAGCTGTAGCAGATGCAGGATAAACTGCAAGAGGCTTACAGTGTGCATACGTGTATGCTTGGGTTGCTAGTAAAGAGTTGCCATCCTCATCCCCATCGTCTGCATCGGCCATGTCCTCAGCTTCGCCTTCGCTTTCTACCTTCTCTTCCTGTTCGTCTTCATCCTCCTCATGTTCGGATTGCTCATCACTTGACTGCTCACTCGCAGACGATTCATCAGCTACTTCCGACGGATTGTCACTTTCCTCACTTGACTTCTGAGCACTTGCTTCTCTTTTGTCATTTGCATCTGCATCACATGTTCTGGTCTTAGTTGCAATTATTGTACACATAGCTCGCTCAATCTGGTGAGCATTCTGGACTTTTTACCAACAATCAAACTGATAAGGGCCTCTGGGCGCTAAGTAGTTAAGGCCCTTAAGACAGTCAATGACATTCATTAAGGAAGAAAATCAAAATCTACCTTGATCGTGATCCATTCCATTAACACCCACAGCTTCCGCATCCACTTCTTCGTGATCTTGACATATCTTGACACCATTCTCTTCTATTCCCATTCGTCTTGGACTATACTTAACCTTGTTTCGGTCCTCTTGTTCAGATGATGGAGACAGCTCTCCTTCCTCTCTATCAATCGTGTCACGAACACCGCTTCCATTACCATCTGGCACTAAACCATCATTTAACCTAGCCTCAGACTCGGATCTCTCACCTGCCAAAAAATTCTGCTTCCGCCCAGTGTTCTCTGCATGCAACCACCCAGAGCCTTCTGTTCGAGCAGCAGTGCCTTCCCCATCCCTCGAACCTAAACCCCTCACGGAAACTTCATTTGCTCCCTCGCTTCCGTGATCGCTAACACCAATGTCCGCGTTCTCTGCGACTAAACATTCCCCTACGTTTCTTTCAAAACCATCCGCCGATCGCTGAACATCTCCGTCTGTACCTCCCAAAACTCCCGCCCTAGAGCGCTCCATACCAGCATTCTCTACATTTTCACCCACAATAACTTCTTCCTCAGTACCCAATCCACCACCACCACCACCCCCTTCAGGACTACTAGTTTCATCTCCTTCGCTCCCACCACCACTCTCCATCGCATTTCCGTCCAGGCGTTTGCCATCCGACGCCTCCTCCATCTCCTCTTCACAATGTCGACGGGGCGATATTCCCAGCATCGGCGCCAGCACCGTTCTCAACGAACGCATGGTCTTCTCTGTGTGCTCCGGCGAGCTACTGATCTCCTCCGATGAGTATTTGATGATCTGATACAAGTCATCGTGGATGGATGCATCTCCGAACACATGCTGGAAATCGGGCAACAGTGGCCTCCGATTGCCAGCAGCAATCGCCAACATTGCATCGTCCTCCCTTCTTCTCTTCTCATTCATCTCCTTGATCTCTGCAAGTAGACTCTTCGTGCTCAGTGCTTTTTTGTCCTGCTGTTTGAAGTTAAAACTCCGGTGGTCCAGAGCCTTGCAGACATTCTTGGTGTACACCTCCGACCACACCTTGTTCATTTCCTCCCGGCCTTTCGTCCACTCCTCCTCCTTCTGCACCAGCCGAGAGTGGATCACCGGCATCGCTCGAGACGTGCTCTTCTTCATCACCTCTAGAATGTCGAGCCCGTGATCCCCATATATCCGCTCAATGCACCTCAGGTGTATCGGCGACAAAAACTCCTCCAACGGCGGCAGGGCCTCTGCCTTTCCGCTCTCACCCTCTTGCTTCAGTGTGTACTGGCCCACCAGCTTTGCGGCCGCTGCCGTCGTTTCCAACAGCATATCCAATTCGTACCTGTCGTCCTCGCACCGAAACAAGCTCTCTTCGTGTTGGTTCTTCCGCGAATTCTTCAACGAGTAATCCTCGCTACCTGACGTCACGGACACCCAGTTGTCGTTAAGCACTGAAATTCCAAGGGCCGTGCGATGGCTCGACACAGGCTTCGGGTATTGCTTCGGCAGCAGTCGGTAGCTCGGCGTGCACCGCTCGCAGTTCGACAGATCCAGCTCGGAAATGGGCTTGTTGACGAACTTGTCCTTCTGAGACGAGACTTTGTGGGTCACGTCCTTCACACCATGGTCCCGCTCCCTCTCTTTCACACCCCGCTCTCCTTCCCTCTCCTTCTCCCTAAGTTTCTCCTTCTCCTTCTCTCTAATCTTCTCCCTAATCCTCTCCCTCTCCCTCTCCTTCTTCCTTTCCCTATCCCTTTCTCTATCCCTCTCTCGGTCCTTCTCCCTGTTCCTATCCCGTTCACCATCTCTCTCCGTCTTCACAACCTTCAGCGGCGCCCCTTCCGCGAAGTCTCCCAGCTTGCGCTCACTAAACACCCCAGCCAGATATCCCTCCACATTCTCGCAGTGTGTCAGAAACTCGTTGAATCCCTCCAGGAGATCCGTATGCTTCCCCAGAATGTCACCAACCAGGCTCTGCAACTCCACGCGGCTGATGATCTCCTGGCTAAATATATTTAAACATTTGAGAAATTCCTGGTACGTATCTCGGTTGCGCAGCCGAGATTTCACCTTGTCGAAAATCGGATACTGATGAGCAGCGCCCTTTACCGCCTTCGAGTCTTCCGTGGAAAGTTGGACTCCAGGCCCCGAAAATCCTTCGCCTCCTTCACCGGCCTGCGACTGTCTCCTGATAGCATCGGTTGCATTGCGCGCACAAGCCCTCTTCGATCTCTGTTCGAAGAAATCTTTCTCTTTCTCCCGACCTCCTTCGACCCTATCGACCCCTTCCTTTCTATCCCTGTCCTCACAATCCAATATTCACCGTCCAACAAAAATTAAAAAAACAAAAAAACAAAATCCAAACATCAAACAAACAAAAGAACACCAATAGCCTAAACACAAAATAAGCATCAATTTGCAGATACGCAAGTAAACAATTAGACTTCACAGAAAAATTAAACGTGAAAAATGGTTAACCGACGTACCCTATTTCCTTCTTCTCCACTCCCTTGCGGGACTTCTCCGCGCGACGTTCAGCCTCACGGTCGCGACTTGGAACACCCACGATCTTTTCCTTCTTCGCAATTAGAAGACCGCCGTTGCTCACCGGCTTCCCGAACGCAATATCACGCGGACGCTGGGGCTGTAACCCGGGCTTATTCGCCATGGGAGGAGGAGGCGGAGGATGATGATGATGATGCTCCTGATGATGACTGGCTGCACCATTCGACGTCCCGGGCAGAAAGTACGTAAACTCTTGCAACAGATCACTATGATCCGCAAACAACAACGCGACCTCCTGATACACTTCGTTAATGTTCTTGTTCGCTCTCCGGTACATATTTAATATCTCCAAGAATGCCTTGTACACATGCTCGTCGGCTTGGAAGCGCGCCTTGATCTTGTTCACATAGTTGATCGCTTGATCAAACTCCACCGCAGCTTGCTGTGGCTGCTGCTGCACCACCGGCGGCGGTTGCTTCCTCTCCTCCACAGGTAACGTAATCTCAAACCCTGGCGGCAAGAACGCGTTAAAACCAAGGATCAAATAGCGATGGCCTTTAAAAAGCTCCTTCACGCGCATGATCACGCCGTTGGTGTCCACCCGGTGCGCCTTGAAGTCCTTCATCACTTCCAGAAACTCGTTGTACTTCTCCTTGTCGTCCTTAAATTTCTCCTTCACATCTTTCAAATACTGAAGCGCATCATCCGTCGTCAGGCGGGGCGGGCCTCCGTTCGCCTCCGAACTCTCCCCGACTCGCGTAGCTCGTTTCCCCTGCGGCACTCCGCCATCGTCCTCCCCCTCCCGCTCCCTCTCCCGTTTCTTCATGGCTTCTCCTCCACCTCCACCTCTTCCTCTTCCTCCTCCACCTCTTCTTCTTCCTCCTCCTCCTCTTCTCCTTTTCTACCTCTTCCTCTAATCTTCCTCTAACCTTTCAAGGCGTACACGCCCTAACGGCGCCAACAATCTCCACGCCTGCAAGATCCAAGGATGAAAGGCTACCCTCTGCCATGCGTGACATGAAAGAATACGTGAATTGCGCCACAAGCGGGACTGGAAGAAGATGACCAGAGACGCTGCGACATGGCTGGCGGAGAGACTGCGAAAAACAAAGCCTAGCAACTGCAGAACGCGGAGATTAAATGAGGCTCGCACTGGGAGTTCCGACCACGCACAAGCTTGCCTGCGAAACACCCCATAAAGTAAAAGCTTGGGAGAAAGGGAAAGGGAAGGCTAAATTCGAATGCTTAGTAGTACCTGCGGGAGGATGAAGGTGGATGGACAGTACTGTAAGACGAAATTTCATCCAAATATGTATTGTCTGTGAATTTCATCCAAACAGGCATCGTCCATAAATTTCATCCAAACAGGCATCGTCCGTAAATTTCATCCAAATATGCATGGTCCGTGTGTAAATTTAATCCAAACAGGCACTGTCCGTGAATTTCATCCAAATGGGCATCGTCTCTAAATTCATCCAAATATGCATGGTCTGTGAATTTCATCCAAATAATAGGCATGGTATGTGAGTATGCTGATCTCCTCAGCTTCGGAGACTGAGTTCCCCAGCGGTTTTGACTCTGTCCTGTGAAGGATAGGATAGGGCTACGGTAACTAAGGTAGTAACACCTACGATAGATAGATTATAAGGTCACTACACCTAAATTTCAACCATTTTCTAAAATTGGTCACTCTAGATTTTTGCCTAAAATATACTCCCACTACTCATAATAGTTTATTATGTTCAATTTTAGAAACACCTATTTTTAGCACTTTGAAAATTCGTAGTTTATTCAGAAGGTGTTCAAAAATTTGTATTTTAAGAGAATCTAGAATCCCCTTTTGACCACTAACAAAAAACCATAAAACTTCTTTAAATTGCAAAATGGGAACCATGTTGAATTGCTTATTTGTGTGATTTTAGGTGTAGTTACCTCATAAGTATTTTGAGCATGGTTCCTTTTCTTGAATTGTAAAAGCTTTTGTTGGGTCTTATTGGACCTCAAACTGGAGGTTAGATTTTTTTAGAACACACACTATAAAAATGAATTATGAATTTTCGAAGTGTTGAATATAGGTGTATCCATATTAATGGTAGGTCCCTATGAATAAATGTTGTATATTTTAGGTGAGGATTCGTAAGGATTTGTATTAGAAATAGGTCACAATTAGGTGTAGCTATCTTTGTGAAGGGAGAGTCTCGGACTCTAGGCCTTATGTAAGGAAAGGGACTCAAAAAATAAAGTGTCAACATGACCATTTGAGGCTTGACTATCAAGGCCTATCCCCTTGCATAACAATCAAATATTTTATTTTGAATTCATTGTAAGGTAAAAACACCCAAAACCCAACATCCTTGTATCCATTCTTGACAAGTAGTCTTCTTAAGAAAAAATCTTTAGAGGTGAAATGTAACCATCTTCATATTAAAGTGCCATTGATTGATTGTTAATTATGTAGATTTTGGCTATGTGACAATTTTAGTAGACTATGAACCATTATTGCACACTTTCTTCAAAAATAATACATTTTAATATGAACTAAAAAAAAAAGGATCAAATCCCTAAAATTTTCACTTGCACAAATCCACCATAGCTTGAAATAATTTTGTGTTGAATCTGTATTAAAACAAATATAAAATTGTATTGAAACTAACACAAATTTAACACAAAACAAATTCAATTGATGATGGATTTGTACAAGTTATGTTGTTCACTTTTCATATTCTATAAAATCAATCATTTATGGAGAAAACTTTGTCTTATAAATAGGCATGACTTTCAAAATTGAACTAATCCAATTGAATAAGTTTTGACACAAGTTATAGGACCTTTTGTATTACTAGTAGGAAGGTGGTCCTAGGGAACCAAGCTACAATGCAAGAGTATTAGGTTTTGAAGGCCTCTTTAGTCACTCCAAGCCAATGCCTAAATGGGCCTTTAGGACTATACTCTTGCATTGTAGTTTGGTTCCCTAGGACTAATTTTTTGCTAGTAAATTGCAAGAAACAATTATGACTAGGTGTAGAAGAAAAAAACAAAGTATCCCTTTGGCTATTGAAAAATGCATGTATAAATCATTTCTTTCCTAATAGTATATGAAAATAGTTAGAATTGACATCAATACCTTTGTTTTATAATTGAAACCAAATTATGATTAAATCATGGTTATATAGGTAGAAAAATATCCGAATGCATGGATGAATTAACAAAATCTAACGATAATATTTTGGCTTAAATTTTAAATTTATACATATAAATACACTATACAAACCTATGTATGAGGACAAAGTATCGAAAATATGTGCATAACAAATTACAAGAATATTGTTGTACTCTAGAATTTCATTGTGAGCTTTGGATGAAATAATTGGATGATATTTCTCCAAAATGAAAATGATAAGGATTTTGTGATAAGAATTTTTATCAGGTTGTGACACTACATTATGAATATAATATTGCTTTGTCTCAAAATAATATTAGTGTTTCCTTGTATTTTACAAAAGAAACACTGTTATTATTTTGAGATAGAAGGAGGATTATATTTATATATAGATATATACTCAAACATGGTTGTGGACAAGGAGAGAAATCTCCTCTAAATACATTAGTGCGTTTCAACTCAATTTCTCAAGACAAATCATTTCCACATTGTAGGTGGTGGATTATTAGTTATTTCAAAACAAATTTTAGTTTTTTAATTGATTATTAATTTTTTGACTAAGTTTGTAGAGAGTGTCTAGTTGGAGATTCTAGGTAGAACCATTCCAAGGATTCACCCTACTACCCTACTAAATTCTTGCATGGAGAAAAAAAGAGTAACGAAGACAAAATATCCATTCTTCATTTGTACCATTTTTATAGAATCAATTTTTTACCAAATTTAAACTAACTATATATTTTAAGAGTTGAGAAAGAAAAAAAAATGTATTAATTATTTGAGGTGCAAACAATTTTTCTACCATCCTTTTGCCCCCACTAAGCACAAGTTTGCACCTGTAGTTCTCAAAGAATTAACCGTACATATCATCCAATAACATTGTTTTGGCTCTAGATTACTCATAAGAACTTGAAAGTACCTCAAATCAAGTGAGTGTCTTGTAAATTGAAAACAAATTAATATTGAACCAATGGTAGATGAGTAGAATATTTAACACAAATTATAGAGCCTTCTAATCATGATTTGAATTTATTATTTGAATTCTTTTTACTAATACTTCTCTTTGTTTGATTCATGTCAAAGTTTTATAAATTTTGTCTCTCTTTCATAGCTTTTAGAATATGTAATTAGTTGCAAACTTGATGAAGTATTGAACATGTAGAGAAGCAAATCAATGATGAATAGTTCTTTTTATTCTATACTCTTTTTCTAATCACATCCATAACAACACAACTTAAAATAATTCATTCTCAATCTAACTATATATCTAGTTTACAAAACTTGCTTATTGTAATGATCAATTTTTTCCCAAAAAACTCATTGAAAATAATAATTTACACTTTCAATGCCACTCATAAAAAACATATGTACAAGCCAACAATCAAGAAGTCACAACTTTAATTGGTTGTAGCAAGGTCCCTATTATCTCTCGAATCTCAACACATTGCAATAGTAGATGCACCTTGATCAATCTTGATTTTAACTTTCAAAAAATATCCATATTTTATATTTGACTTAACCCCTAAAGTCCCATTGTCCCTGTAGGAACAAAATAGATTTCAAATAGACTCTTACGATTTCAATTTTCATCATGATTTTCTGAAACATTTTTTAAAGATGGAAAAACACATCAATTTTTTTGGAAATATAATTTTTATTTCAATTAGTGACCTAGAGCAGAATTTATACCACGCTATTGCAAGCCAAAAATGGCAAGCATTAAGTAGTACAAAAATTTACAAAAAGTCAAAAAAAGAATTCAATTTTTTTATTCTCCTAAGAAAATATTTTTGTCTATGATGAAAGATTTGATCCAATATAATTGGATTAGTGATGATTAAGCTATGGACAATCTTTCATTTTGGAAAATCTAAGCATCTTTTAAAATAAGAAATTATAGAATTCATTTTTTAATGAAAGTTTCACAATTTGAAGAAAAAAATGTTTGATAGGGTCAAGTTTGCTTGCTAAAACAACCTTACAATCTAAAACAATAAGTTTGGAATTATTATGTTTCAATTCCATCTTAGAACTATTCTCAATTTAGTTTTTCATTCAATCTTGGACCTACTTGTAATTAAATATTTTTTTAAGGATGAAAATTCAAAGCCTTAAACTGTTAGTAGTCATTCTAAGTAAAAAAAATATATAATTTTCTTTACTTCAAACATAAATATAGTTCAATTTACTTGGTCAAAGTTTCAAAATTTTCTTTCACACATTTTTAAAGCCTAGTGCAAGATCCCATGGTTAGAAATACAAAAAAACAATTTTTAAAGTTTCTTGCACTTTGCAATAGAAATGATAGTTTTGAATGTAATTTGATGAAAAAAGACCTTGGAACTTTAGAGGTTGAATATAAAAATAAGATTGATAAATTTTACTCCACTTGAATTTTTTTAAATCCAAAATTTAAGAATTTTATTGCAATTTCAAGCTCCTAATTTTAGAATCCAAATATAATCACTTGAATTTTTTTCAAATGGTTTTTTAATTTCAAATATAAAATCATATTTTGCATTCTAATCTTCATTTATAGTAAGAATATATATATATACATAATTTTATTTCCACCATCTAAAAATCACAATTATTTTATTTTTCCATCAAAATTTATGAAAAAATCATTATCAAATAGAAAATAATTTTTTTTAAGTGAAAAACATCAAGGTTTTCTATATCAATTATGTAATAGGATAAATTGAACTTCATAGTCATAGTAGAATTTGACTTACAAAGTTATTGCTATGGGTGTTTTGGATGTAAAAAATTAAATAATTAATTGAAGAATTTTCACACTAATTTTCATTGCTACTCCTACTCCTTGAAATAATTTCAAATTAATTAGAATATTTTTGCTGTGTTTGCTAATTTATTTTTATTTTGAGCTACAAAATTATAAGAATGACAATTTTTCTCAAAGCAAAGTGAAAATTTCATAGTGATAGACTATTTATAGTATCACATAATTAAATATAAGATTGATATTTGAATCAATTTAAGAGACTAAATTTATCTCAAATATGATATTTGGGTATTTTGCAATTGATCTAGTCTCTTAGGAATTAACTTGAAAATGTGTCAAGTATTGAGAATCAAATCTTTTCAAAAGGTTGAAGTAGTTTTAATATTCATTTGTAAGACGAAACCTTGCTTTGAACCTATGTTCTTCTAAAGCCTTCAATAATGTTTTAAAGACCCATATACAATGTTTTGCAATGGTATGGTAGCCCTAATACTTATCCCAACAATAGGAGCAAGAAATATAAATTGTGAAAAAATCTCAATTGATAAAAAAATTCTCATTCTTAATTTTTTTTAATTTTTAATTAAAGCTAATGCTCATTGCCAAATAAAGACCATCAATTAATAAATTTGCCATCAAACATTTTACAACTTACATAAAAAGTAGACTAGAAAATTGTCAATTACTAACATATATACAAGATTTGCAACAAATTACTCAAAGACTTAGAAACATAAATGATGAAATCATATAGATAAACACAAACTATATTAGAACTACATATGATAAATTCATGTGCATGTACACATATAACATAATTCTAAACAAATATAATATAGAGTTTAGTCCAATAGGATAGTTTTAATTACAAAATAATATCAATTACAAATATAATTTCTTTCACTCTTATTATATTTTAACCCCAATTTTAGCATTTGTAACCAACTAAAGTATACAAGGGTATTAAGTTTTATAACCTATAAAGTCATATTCTTATAAACTAAACAAATATCAAATATATCCACTTGCTTCCACCAATGAAATTAAAGGCTTATTAACCCTAGAGCACTCCGACGTCCAAAATTTGGACAATGAATAGATTGAAA
This sequence comes from Pseudoscleropodium purum, assembly GCA_963969395.1. Classification (NCBI taxonomy): domain Eukaryota; kingdom Viridiplantae; phylum Streptophyta; class Bryopsida; order Hypnales; family Brachytheciaceae; genus Pseudoscleropodium; species Pseudoscleropodium purum. The sequence goes on from OZ017803.1 coordinate 8,603,889, forward strand.
TTTAGTTTTCTTTTTCATTACTGCTTGAATGAAAGTCATCTAATTTGTGGAGATTCTTTATTAAGTTGTTGTCCTATCTAATGGTTGGATTTGGTGTTACTAGAGTTTCATATTTTTCTAAAATTACAAATGTGGAAGTGTGTCAAGCCAAAAATTGCATTGATTTTAGTTGAAAATTGGATTTGCAAAAATGAAATCATAGATTAAAAAAACACAAAAATTTCAAAAAATCACCACATCAAGTGAACCTTGTTTCAAATTCATTCCAACAAGTTTTATTCAAAAAATGATAATATTTTACTTGTAATTGAATTTAGAAGGACTTGAAAAAATTTCCCTTTCAAAATTTATAAAAAAATATTGATGATAGCAATAGTGAATCTAACCATATGGATGGAATCTACAACTCCAATTTGTACATCAAATCCAAAATATTCTTCCAAATAGCACTTTATAACAATTTTCCCCAAATTGTCAATTTTAGAAAAGGATCTAGACATTTAGGGATTAAACAAATAATGACTTGTTTTTATCATGATGATTCATTATACTTAAATAGGATAATAAAATAAAATCTACACTTTATAAGATGAAATACAATTCCTATATTCCCTCCCAACACCCTATAGACTATAAAGTGGGATTTTAAACTTGATGGATTTGAAGTTTCCAATGATTATAAAAGGAACCAAAGTTGCTTCAAGTAGAAGTTTAGGTCAATGTTGGGAAAGTTGTATTGATTTGAAATAGCATCTATGGTAGAAGTACCTATTTTAGACAAAGCCCCTACAATGGCTTCATAGGTTGACCTATTGTGAACAACAATTGAATGCACTATTTATTGAAAAAAATTCATTGTTTGTACCTTCTCGTCCATTCATTTCTTTTCCTTTTTTAGCTTAGAAAAAAGTGCTATAGCTAACCAAAATGGATGAGATATAAAACCAAAATGGATCCAAATGAAAAATCTACATTTATATTGAATAAAACATTCATCTTAGGAAATTTGTTTATTTTTGCATTTTTCCTTATCCTTATTTTTCCACACATTGAATCCAATTTCTCTAAAACTTTTGCACATTATACAAGTTGAAATGCTTAAATTATCCAAAATAGGTAAGGTAAACAACTTATTACACTCAAAATTAGAGGTTTGGTCTCATAATGTTATTGAAAATTTTCAATTTTTTTTCCTCATAAAAGCAAGTGTAAGAAACAACGTACGCAATTGAAATTATATTTTTTCGATAAAGTATAAATTTTATATTAATTATTGAAGTATTCAATGCATCATGACCCAAAAGAATCATAGACTACTTCATAACCAAGAAAATTTAAATCCATAATGCTCATCTAACTCACCTAAAGTAGTCATAATAATTTCTAACATGAAGACCTATAAAATCAAATCTTACAAAGAATTCAAACTAAAAAGTTGAAAGCTCTTAAAGAAGTTATTAATCACTCCATCACTATCATATAAAACATTGATAGTGGTCCAAATCTCATAAACTAGAAAAAAATCCCATGATGGATCATTCCCTAGGTGTCTATCATAGGTTGTTTGATCATCATAGGTTGATTTATCTTACTTCTACCTTATTAACTTCAATGAAATCACAATTTTTCTAAAGCCAATGAAGCATCTTTTTTGCTATATTTGGCTAATTTTTATTATCTCTAAAACTTTCTTTTTTTATTTTGTTTAGAATTATTCTAAAAGAAACAACATGCCACCCTATCTTTAGTTCACTTATAGTACAAGTTAGTATTTGATCCCCTTCTTTTTGCAAAACTAGGCCCTAAGCCTTAAGTAAGAAAGAAGAAACCAAATGTGATAAGATTCCATACAATCATATCTTACTATTCTCTAAAAGGTACAAGCTAAATAAAAATTCAAAAACAAAAATCTAAAAATATTTAAATATTTAAACTAGAAACCAAATTAAAAACAATATGTAATAACTTCTAAGATAACTTTTATATTAGTAGAATCTCTAGTTTGTTCAACAAATCTCATTAGTATTTTGCTTTGCAATGTAATAGATAGCATTTGATTTTGTGGTAGAAAAAACTATAGGACAATTCCATTCTGAGATTTCCTTTACTAAGACCAAAAATTAGACCACTTATCATCAATGATCATTTTAAGACAAATGAAAATGATTTTATGAATAGATCAAAAAACATGTTTTGGATAAATATGCAAAAATAGGATAGACAATGCATTACATTTTTGCCACAATGACTTCTCCCAATATCCAAGAAAACACATTGTTAATTGTCAATGTTGTTGTGATACATAAGGTAAGCATATCCCAAATCACCTCCTCCTAATTGCATCCCCTATATATAGATGCATAACATGTTAGTATATAAATCTTCGACTATCTACAAACACATAGCATGTTACTACATAAATCTTGGACTATCTACAGACACATAACATGTTAGTACATAAATCTTGAACTATCTACAGACACATAACATGTTACTACATTAATCTTGGACCAGTGTAGATAGGGGATGCAATTGGGAACAGGCCGGTTTGGGGTATGCCAACCTCAGTAGCAAATTAGCAATGACTTTGTCAAGATTGTTGACAATGAAATGTCTCCACTCAAACGATCTGCTCGAAGTCAATCTGAAGATCCTGCACCGGCCAAGGTACAGTACGTGCAAGACAACAGAGGCCTTCCAAAGAATCAGTCGCTCACTAATAAAATTCTCACTGAGAAGGGTACGCATAAGTCTCTCAGACGACATTACTTGGGCTACAAGCTTTAGTAACTATATCACGAGATGATTGAACATTTTGAGCTCAAGACCATCTATACTTTTACAGACTATGTAACCTTCCGCAAATATCATGTACTCGAAAGTCAATCGCACCGGCAACAAACTAGAGTAAAATGGTACACACTGGTGAAAGGATTCGGTTCTATTCAATTGATTTAAGCAATTCAAATAAGGCGGAACTGCATAGTCGCTAAAGTGCATCCTGCATCCAAAAATGTGGAGCTAAAAAAAAGGGGTCTGTAGTTTCAAAAACTGGGAACAGAACCGAATAGAAAGAGTTTCTCAAATTCTATGTACACCTCAACAGCTATGCGTGCTTGGGACGAGATCTATGCACATTGTTTCCATTGTTCCTGCATAGATGCGTTGAGTTCACAAGCAAATTCAGTGAATGACTTGCGGTAATTCAGATGTTATGCTTCAACAAAAGCAGCAAGATTCGGAATAGAACACGACAGTAGATATTTAAAAGGCACTTGCCTGCATTCAATTCGGTGGAGAAGGCTCCATTGTCTGATTGATTGATCCAAAAGTTCTGCAGAATTCTGAAATTACATCGCTCGCACCTCGTGACGATTATCAAACAGTACACCAAATCTTGAGTATCTATCGCCGTTGCATACCTAATCAGGTGGATCTGTGTCAGAAAATAACGCTAATCAATGATGAAGCTATACATATACCGCTCACCAGCAACCCTTTCAAAGAGTCTTCAGGGTCTCTTTCAAGCTGCCCCCTTGTATGATTTCAGTGCCCCTGAAAACTTTGATCCATTTGGAATACCATTCTGTAAGAAAACAGTGTCAAGGAATTAGGGGCACAATTTTTTTTATCTACACATAAGGAAACGGCCAACAGAGATCGTTCTAAACACTTCCATAACCTCCTGATTTTCAAAGCGATTTAGGAAGTAGAATTCGAGTGTACAACTTACCGTTTCCAAGGATGGAAATGTAACGTGGTTCTGGGCTGGAGTCAGCAACACCGGGTCAAGTGTGTGCTTTCTGATCATGCAGAGAAGAAATTACAATCCAGATGCAGTGAGCAAGGCGAAAGAAACATGGGAACTTTCACCAAATAAAACAGACTTGAAAAGGTCACTAAGAAATGGTGAGTCAGGAGGTGGAATTTAAGCACAGATTCATCGAACTTTGAAGTATGGTACGCATCCGTACTAAAGCAAGGCAAAAATCTAAATCTACAACGAAGCATGCTCAATGTGCAAACACAGAAACCTCTAGACTTGTACAAATAACGTAAACAAAATAAAAATTACTACTACCTCCGTCCCGAAATAAGTGTCCGCAGTTTTGCTGAGAACATTTGATGCCAATTTCATTGATCATGTTTTGAAAAGCATTAATTTGAAAAGCATAAATTCAAAAGGGTTCAAATTTTATATCACCAGAATCGATGAAGAACATTGAAAGTGTTCAGTACAACCTAAATAAAAATGGACAGAAAAAGGTCTCCATACGACCTAATCAAACCAACTTTAAGAAATATGAGGTCTAAAGTGGACACTTATCTCGGGATGGAGGGAGTAGAAGGTAATTCTAGACTGACGACAAGGTTATGAAATACTAACCCACAATACATAACGGACTGTCCGTTTTGAAGTTGCCACAGTTGAGTCTTACATACTCTGAAGAAACACAAGGTCAAAGCACGGAAAACCGGAGTGTCAATCCTCTAAGCATACAATAATATTTCAACGTTCATCACGCATTTTCTCATGAGCACAAACTGCACAAAAATTGCTAAAATTCTGGCAGTTGGGAAGATGCATACGGAGGCAAGCACTTATCATGCCATGCCACAGGGCACCGTCTGCATTTGATAAGGCATAAACTGGGTACTTCCTTGTCTTCATCCAAATTGCAGCTTGCACACTTGTGAAGTGGACAGGAAAACGTCTCAAGTTTCAGCTGGATGCGGCACGCCAAGTTGTTTTGTGCGGCTTCTGGAACAAGGCGCTTGGCCACGCAACTCGGATGGTAGAATCGCTTGCACTGCTTAGCCCCACACACAAAGACCTGAATCAGGATTAAAATCACTGAGTTAGTTCAGTTGAAGGAATCCGACTTAGGAAGACATAATACATCCAGCTAAGTCCAAATTCAAGAGGTGCAAGCACACAAAAGCCTTTCCTACGACTTTCATCGCCACAGGGCACAGTGCAGTTAGAAAAGAGGAGGTTCTGAAGTCTCAACCGCATCTTTCCCACACTCACATAGCTGTAGATCTCCGAGATCTGACAATTTTTATTTAGTCTGGAGTTGGTTATGCCCAACAACTGTCTGGTTCTCCTAGGATAAAAATAACTCTCTGTGTTTCATAGATAAAGTCATGGAGGAAAATAAGATGTGACAAACGAAGAGAGACTTCAAATTTTTTTACAGATGGCATTTACCTCCTGCTTATCATCCGACGACGCGTTTGAATTCCCTAGCTTCCCACACTCAAAGCATTGGTGCTGTCCAACTTCGCAATTCGGGCAGATCCAAGTCTCCACCTGGATTGAAGCAGGAAAGATGTAAGCTCATCACATAGGCCTCGACAGAATCCACGCAAGTAAGGATTCAACAGCATTATCCACAGGGTTCCCGGGAAGCTATTACCCCAGCGAAATTGAAATGTACACCATGTACACTCAAAAATGCTTCTTTAGAAAATTAGGGGTAAGTGAACATTTCGATTTTTCACACCCAGGGGGCATGGCTTTCCAGGTGCCCAGTGATCCTGCCCGCAACACTGCCTTTCCAGTAGCATACCAGTAAATGAATGGGCTTACACTAACAGCTGCTCTTGTAAGGCGAAGAGTTTGACACTTGTTTTGCCAGCCGGATTCTATAGTCGGATGAAAGGATCGCATACATATGCCATCGCAACTGCATGACGACACGGCAAGCAAGTTTGAAACACACTTAGTAGCTCCACCAACATCAATTCAGTAGTCAGTTGGGATGGTGCAATATTTGTGCACCTCACGTACCGAACCACATACTTAGCAAGTTCATCGCCCAAATGGTCAAACTTTGCAGCTTCCACATCTATAGGAGTTGAAATCAAGGATTTAGGAAATATCAAGCAAGGTAACAAAAAGTAAGAGGAAATGGTACCCTACATTTTTGAACGATAGAAACTTCCAAAGTGGAAAATTCATTTTGAGAATGGGTAATTAGGGCTAAAGGCAAGCAAGACGAAACATCCACTCTTTCCATAGAACGTAAAGAAACCTTACCACAGGAGTCGTTCACTTCCTTCCACTCCATCATCACAGAACGCGCACACATCCGGTTCATCCACCCAATCTTCATCTCCTTCCGTGCAGAGGTCTTCACTCCCCTTTCCCTTTCTAGCTGAGCTTTGACGAGAAGGTCGTCCCGGCTTCCTCTTCTTTTGTACTGGGGTCAGCCTCTGGGAGAGGGGAAGATCTGCCTCTATTGAAAATTCGGCAAGGCTGCGCATTCTGGGACCTTGTGAGCTTGATGCTCCTTTTAATGTATCGCCTACTGAAGGCAGCTGTTCGGCAGAAGTGATCTTGTTATCAACGCTGCGTCCATCACGCATGGGGGGTTCTGAAACAGGCGAACACTCTCTTTTCAAACGCGGCTTCTTCTTGTCCTGGCTTCAACAAAGAGGCCATTGTTATAAAATTGCCAAGAAAGACTACTCCGCTGTAGTGAACCCAAGGAATCCTAAAATTCAAGGCTGACTTCCTTCACATACCTTAGCAGCTTGTGATCTCAGTTTCTTAGAAAGATTTGGAAAGAACTGCGGTATAATCTGTAATACAACAACAGTCCGGAGTAAGTGAAGTAGAGGAAATTCGACTCAAAATCGTATCTTCGATGCAAGGATTACTGCTAGAAGTACCTTATGGAAGCCTAACCTCATCAGAGAAGTCGATAGCTCTTAGAAAATGTTAAGGATTAAGACACTCAACGTTCAATGCCATGTTCTCAACCCCAAAAATAAACCAAAATGAAAGGGAACACATCCCATCTTACCAAACTCCACGATTTGCAAACCATTACTGGAACCAGTTTAACACTATAATCTCTTCTCAAAATACCTTCGTTTAAAAATCTAAATATATTCGCTAAAGCACTCATTAAAAAATTAGCGCAGAAAGCGAAAACTACTTGAGGCCAAATAACTTAAGAGAACAGCGAATTGAGAGCACACTTTAGTTAAAGACGGTCGTGACATACCTTCAATCTGTGCCCTTATTGCTAACCTCATACGAGATGCAAAAACTTTCAATACATAATGGTATTTTGTTCTCATTTTGAATAGGGGTTCGCTCAATTGATTACAGTCACTGACTGACAGGTTCGGGTTCCATCATGACTGTCTGGTTTTGACTTCGTCTTCGAATATGAAGTTTCTCTCTCCCTTCAAACAATTAAGTTTGACAGTGATCACTTCCGCTGAGAACCACGTGGGCGTAACTTCAAAGCGGGTCATCGCGTGGTAGTCCTAGCCAACTAGAGTAAATCTATTATGTTATGCTTGGAGAAAAATAAAGGAGGAAGCTGCACAGAAGAAAGAAATCGAAGGGCAGGAGGGACAAAAAATATATAAATATGTACAAATCTCTAAATCGTCATTGGTATTAAGAAATGCAAGGCAGCCTAATGTTCTGAAACTGGAGCTTGTACTTACAGGAGACGCCTGTAATTTGGGATCGCTTGTCACGATTGATTGCAGCAGCAGAAATGCTTCAGCTAAGTCTTTCTGTACCGGCCTGACTTTGAATTCACTGCAATTGAATAGAATGTATCAACATTAAGCTTCTAACGCAGAAAGAAAGAGACCAAGAGAATGGCAATAAAATTGCTAAAATGTTACTCCAACGAGATCAATATAAATATCCTTTTAGTGCATATTTAAAATGGAATTAGTAAATCAAGCAAGCTGTCAACTACAAAATATATCGTTAAGCCGAACGAATCGCGATGGAGTGTCCAAAACCCCTGCATTCTTTTTGTGTATACCTAGAAACGTAACCATACAATTGTGTGCGCCACGGAGAACGGAAAGCAACGGGGCACCCAGACTGTAAAGCGTTACCTGCACTCTTTACGCACATATCGCCACACATCACCTCTGGAAGAATGGGGACTTTGTTTGGCGAAGATCAAGAAATGAGCTGCCACCAAAACGACTTTCATGGTCTCCAAGTAACTATCACGAGGTTTCCGAAGCTCCATCCTAAAAACATTGGAAACAAAAATAGATCAGTAACCAATTGATAAGCACGTGATAAACTTTCTTTAAAAAAACGAAAAACATTTAATAAAGCTTCGTGAGGTAGACTTGCCATGCACCGGAGGTTTGATGCACCAAGAACTTTGGCTTGCCTTCCAAGGGCAGCTCCAATCGCCACAAATCGATTTCAACTGACACTTCTTGGTTTCCATTACTCCGCCCCTGAACATACACTTTCTCCGCTTGCGCCCGCTCCCATTGAATTTCCTGAATAGCAAACGGAAGCTCCATCAGGGAAGGGCTTTTGTTCCCCGCCGACAGGAAGAAATCGTCCATAAACTCGATGGCCTGCTGCATCGGTTCCATAGTCTGAAAAACAGGGGCGAAAAAAAGGGGAAATCAGAAATCAAAAAGCTGCATCTCACTAATCCAATGCAGCTCCTGAAATAAAGCATTGGAAACCTCGGACACCAAAACGAAGTGACTTACAATGTCACCAGAGTACGAATTTCAAGAACAAGCGCGCCGCTTCCACTTAAAGAAACCAAACCCTCACGAAAACTCAAACGGGGAGATTTACAAGAAAAGAAAATGCAGCTGCAGCATTGCGAGAATCCGATGCTCTCAATTGCATTCTCTTTGCAAACTCGTAATGCGCTTGCGATTTTCAAAATGGAAAATGGAAGACGCTCACTCACTCAGTCAGTCTCTCTCTTCTCGGGAGCGAGTGGGGAGAGATGCCGTCGCTCGGGAACAGAATTGTGTGGATGAATAGATCTTCATCAGTGTCGTACTTCGTCGACATCCGTCGTTCACATTCGCACTAGCAGCAGTCATCATTATAGGAAACGTTGTTCCCTCAGATGGGTACCGTAGTGAGTACTTTGAGATTTAGTCCTGAATTCCTGATGTTGAGACTTTGAATGGGGGTCATGTCACGTACTTTGGAGGTTTGATTTATTTGACGTGTCTTGTCAATCCATTCTTTTAAAATTGTGTGTTTTTATTAACGAGAAGATTTTTTAAATTAAGTTGTTTTGTCTAAGTTTTAGAGTTATTTAAAAGTAATTTGGGTTTTTTTTATTTCATTTTATCTAGGGTTTAACTTTATTTTTATTTTCAATTTAATGATTTTCAATATATTTGTGTAGGAGATAATATCTTTTCAATGTTTCGAATTTTGTAACTTGAGTGCATATATGTGATATCTCAATTTGTTTTTTTGGTTGGTATGAAATAGCAATTGGTGGCTAAATTGTAGATAAGGATTCTTCATAATTCAACATTTTGCTCTGAAATATACTTTTGAAGTGATATTATATTATTGTGTGTTTTAAAAAAGTTGATGTCAAATTTGAAGAGGAAATTGGCATTTTTTTAGTGTAGCATATCAATGGGATAGGGGGATTTGAAGTAGAAGTTAACTTGTGTACACCGCACGCATTTAGCAAAGGGATTTACACATACAAAGCAAAGGGACTTGAAGTAGATGTTGACCTTTGCACACACACTTAGTGGAAAGATTTGCCCATACTGCACGTATGCAATGGAGGGATTTAAAGTGCTTTGAAGTGGATGTTGACCTTTGCATAGCATTGAGTAGAAGGATTTGCCCAGCACATGTATAGCCAACGGATTTGAAGTGATTTCAAGTGGACATTGACCTTTGCGCACACACTAAATGGAGGGATTTGCCCAACATGCGTACAATCATGGGATTTGAAGTGGGCGTTGACCTTTGCGCATGCACTTAATAGAAGGATTTGCTTAGTGCATATACGGCCAAGAGATTTGAAGTGGGTGCTGACCTTTGCGCACGCATTGAGTAGAGGAATTTGCCCAGTGCACGTACAATCGAGGGGTTTGAAGTAGACTTTGACCTTAGCGCATGCACTGAGTGGAGGGATTTGTCCAACGCAAGTACAATCAAGGGATTTGAAGTGGACTTTGACCTTAGTGCATGCACTAAGTGGAGGGATTTGCCCAGTGCACGCACAATCGAGGGATTTGAAGTGGAATTTGACCTTAGCGCATGCACTAAGTGGAGGGATTTGCACACTACAAGTATGTAGTGGAGGGATTTGAAGTGATTTGAAGTGGATGTTGACCTTCCCACATGCACATAGTGGAGGGATTTGTATAATACACATATGCAGCAAAGGAATTTGAAGTGGACATTGACCTTCGCGCATACACTAAGTGGAGAGATTTAAAGTGAACATTGACCTTTGCACACCGCACCTATTAAGTAAAGAAATATGAAGTAGATATTGACATTTGTATAGGACACATATGAAGGAGAGGGATATTAAGTGGATGTTGACCTTTGTACACTACATATATTTAGTGAAGGGATTTGAAGTAGATATTGACATTTGTATAATACACATACAAAGCAAGAGGATTTGAAGTAGACATTGACCTTTGTGCACCGCACGTATTAAGTGTAGAGATTTGAAATAGATGTTGACCTTTCTGCACCGCATGCATTGAGCAAAGGGATTTGAAGTGGACATTGACATTTGTACAATGCACCCATGGGATAAAGGGAATCCATGGATTTGAAATGGGTGTTTGACATTTGTATACCCTATGCACTTAGCAAAGGGATTTGAAGCAAACATTGACATTGTATAGTGCATGCATAGAATGATGGAAATCAAGGGATTTGAAGTGGACATTGACGTTGTATAGCACACGCATGGGATGAAGGAAATCAAGGAATTTGAAGTAGATGTTGACGTTTGTATAGCACACATATTGGATAAAGGATGTAGGCATTGACATTTGTACATGCATGCGTTGGACAAAGGGATCTGAAATGGAAGTTGACATTTTTGTAGTGCACTTATTGGGTGGAGGGATTGAAGTAGAAGTTAACATTTCTACATCGACCACACACATTGAACAAAGGGGTTTGAAGTGACCGTTGACATTCCTACACTGCACGCATTGAGCGAAAGGATTTGAAGTTGAAGTTATGTTTTTGTAGCACACACATTGGATGGACGCTCAAATAATCATGTGATGTTAAAAGTATGGGGCTTGATTGGCAAGATTCCATAAAAGATTTTCTAATCCAAACGATTGTTTGATGTTGTTTTCATGACCAAAATTATTTTTAACTTTTTCTTCTAGGTTCTTAATTAGGTTACAATCTTTTATAGATTGTATCTTGTGCTATAATGCATACAAGTAGATACAAATAAAATAAACATTGAATTTTTAAAATTAATGGCATGGAAAGATGATATAATAAATGACATATTGAAGATGAACGTAAAACCTCTAAAGAACAATCCAATTTCAAAGAATCTTTTTTGAATCAATAATTATCATAATTGAATATATAAATTATATTGATTATACTACCATTAGACTTCTTCTGATAATATGCTACAATGCTTCCAATAATTTTCATTTGATTCCAATTAAAAAAAAACATCAAGTTTTAAATGTAATATTGATATATGAGTCAATTATATTATTCATTAGCATTATCAATGGAATAGTCATAATTATTTTTCAACCAATCTATATACTCTTATATTTTTTCTTTTGTAGTTTTGTAATTTAGCTATACAATATGAAATTTTTGAATTCTTGTGTATCTAATTGTTAATAAATTCTATGACCTAAGTCATTGTTTTTTTTAAAAGGTTTAAATATTCAAGATTTTGATTCAAAAAACAAAAACATACTTTGAAATTTAATTTGAATTAGACCAATGGAATTAAATTCCTATTTTTTTTATGTGTTGAATTAATATTAGTTTAATGCAATTGCAAATAAAATTTTAATTTAAATGATATATACATATATATACTATTTTCTTAAACAATGTAGTTTTCTAAATGTCCAAAAAGACTTGATCAGCTTTCATAGTAATCAATGTCTTGTTATAAATGATTTCTTTTACTAAACCAAAATAATCAAGTACCCTTACATTTTTTTTATTCTTTATATAAAAACAATGTTCTTAATACCCTTACATCACTTAATTCAAATGTAACAAACACCTTTCTAACATTCGTTTGATAATCAATTATGTGATAAGTGTAAATCTTTTAAAAAGGAAATTGCAAGCAAGTAATTCTACTTTTAGTTGTACCTTGAACAATATAAGTTCAATATATTAATTCTTTGATGGATGAAATGGTTATTTGGATTGCATGAATAAAGAGTCAATACTCAATATTATGGACTTTACTTCTCAACTTTGAATTATACAATTGAACTAGCCTCTTAATATTTATTATAATTTATGTACGTTATTTTAATTTTTACCAAAAAAATAGTAACATATCTTATAGTAATAGTAAAAGATAATAATGAATGTAAAGAACAAATAGTTAAATCAATAAAAAAAAAACATAATCATTACCACTAATGCAAGGAGAAGCTTGTCGTAACCTTTGTTATTTGTTAAAAGAAGAATCTTACATTTTTGGACATAAAATGATATCAATTATTGGAATTAAAGACAAAGTTTATAAAGATTATATATTTTTTCTATTTTATATACATTACATATTGGAAGATATATTAAGAATACCTATAAACACAATATCAAAATTACATTTGAAAACTAAAGAACAACAAGACCATTGATGCAATATTTCTCGTAAAATAAATTCATTTGACATTGATAATATGAATTATACTAATAAAATCTAGAGTTATAATGATATGATGTATTTAAAGTAATAAAGTGACTTAACTTCTAAAGTCAACTTCACACTTTTGACCTAGCATTGTCAATTGATTTTTATCTACATGCATTGAAATGCATGCACTTTATAAAAATATTGGATGAAAATGAAGATGAAGAGTCATATTGTTTATTTTTTTAAATATTGGTAAGATTGCACCTATTTATTTGTATTTTTAATAGAAATATTGTTGTGTGAAGAATAAAATAAACATATTGTTAAGCAAATTATGAAGCAAATTGCTTACATAACTTATATTCCTTAATTCCTAGCTCTATACTCTTAATAGAACAATCACATGTCATGATTATTCTAGAATATAGATTTGATTTTTCATTGTAAGTCTACTATACATCATACCTTAAATTAGAATTTCATTGGAATAATTTACAAGTAGAAATAAATGGAAGTAGAAATAAGATAACAAGTTTGAATTGGATTTTGATTGGAGTAATTTATAAGTAGAAATAAATAGCACACTGACTATAAAGAATTTGAAGTTTACATCAGTGCATAAAATATGTTTTTTTAAACATCAATTGCCACATCAATTTTTCTAAATTTGAAAATGTAAAAGATTTCACTTATTGTTTTTCAAAATTGGAATTTGATTAGTTTCATTTAGTTTGATTCGTCAATTAGAAAATCTGACATCAATTTAAATGGATGAACTTTGGTGTAAAGAAGATTTCTCTCTATGACTTTGAATCTCTTAAAAAAAAGTTGGAATAGTTTAAGTTGTTAAATTAGAATTAATATTTTATTGTTAGTTGTAGAAGAATATGCTACTTATTACTTTAAAAAATCTTATTTATAAATCGCATTATTCACAAATATTTTGTAAAATATACTAGTGTATCACCTTTAGTTAGTTATATGGATTCAAAACTTTGATTCATCAAATTTGTCAACTCAAAGAAATGTTGTGTAAGTCTTGCCTAGATAAAATCCCATGAATGCTCAAAAATTGACAAATAGACTCTATCCACACTTAGGCTAAAGTCATTTATAATTGAAGGTTATCCACTAGGATTTCAGAAGCATGTAGTTTTATTTTTTTGCAACTTCTAATGTAAAATAACAATTTGATTGTATTTTTAACTTTTGCTCTAGTGAGGTAATTTTGAGAAATATATTACCTACATTTTATTCTTAGCTTCAAAAATAGCTAAGAGTTTTTGTTTATATCCCCAAATATTTTCTTTCATATTCATAATTAAGATAAATAAGATTATTCTATAAATTGTGTATTTTTCATAGGTAGTCTACTCTTTATTTTCATAAATGCACAATAGGAGTAACTTTTTTTTGTGTCCTATCGAAATTAAAGAGGGAATTTGAGATTTAAAAAAAAAATCATGGACAAAAATTGAAAATTGAACTTGCAAATAAATTAACCTCTAGTGGTTTTGGTGAATTTCAATCTTATGTTTATATCATCAAAAATTATACTCATGTTCATACAAATACATTAGATTTCCTAAGCACATTGCATATCTCAATACAATGTACAATAAATTTCATGAAAAACATTTCTTTTGTTAAAATTTTGAACTATAATTTTTTCACGTTTTCAAATATACAATAGTAGAATTCTTCACAAAAACTTAAGACTTTTCTGATACTTATTAGATATTGCAATAAATTATTATCTACCTCTAGTTTATTTTAGTTGTCTATCAATTTTTTTTAACTTATAGATTTTTGTTGTGAATGTGGTTGAAAGCAAAATTTTGCAAATGCAAATGTTATTGGATTTTCAAATTTGAATCTAAATATGGAAAATTCCAAATATCAAAGTTTGGATAGAAATTTGGCATAGTCATAATAAAATGGGAGTTTTGAATTCAAAACTTTATAGATAAATCAATTTTGACAAGCTGAGATTTTGCTCTATAGTTAATATATAGTTTATATGGATATATGGATCATTTTATTTCTCCATTGTACTAATTTTATATATTTTTTTAACTGGATACAAAACTAGTGTTTTTAACAAAATGCATAATGTGCTCAATGTGCAATAGTTTTTGTAGAATCTATATCCCCAAAGTGGTACACTCCAAGTGTATTTACCCTTAACAATTATTGATTGTAAGTTTGTTTTTACCATTCGGAGAATTCTAATAATACTTTTATTCAAATATTAGAACTAAGGATTGAAATTTGAATCATTAGATTAGACATCATGGTAAAATATATTTGTAAAATAATAACGTCTTTGTCTTACGCTTGTGCTCAAAGTGTGTTCTTAGTATTAGCAAAGGAACCGATTAGAAGAGATTTGGTATTTATAAAGATTTGGTATTTATAAAGGCTACAAGTTCCTGGGCTATTGAGAATTTAGATGATGCACCACAAGAATAATTTGACGTCAAAAAATATTACTTCATTAATTTTTAAATTTTTTTAAATTTTTATTATTTAAATATTTTGATAGCCATACTATTCATTACAACAAGGAAAACAAGTTGAAAGGGCCTTTTCTAATCCCCCTAATAACATCTAATAAACAATTTCTTTTGAGATGTAATTAGTTGATGTAGTTTAAGTTGGAAAATTGTTCAATTTTTTCAATTTACTGTCTCTGAAAATATTTGTAATTATATAAACATACAAATAAAAAATATAATCTTCTTTTAAGTTTACATGAACAATTTTGTACAAAACTTTTGGATGATTTTTAAAGTTTAGTATTTGTATTTCTTTAGTTTTCAAACATTTAAAGGCATTCTTTCTAAAAGCTTGTAGTAATCTTTAAACAATTACATGTAGCACATTGAGAATATCTTGCAATAATCTCTCAACCTTTTGTCCTATGAAGGTTGTGCACCCATATAAAAACCAATGGTAGTTTCATTTCTAAAATTATAAAGATGCAAAATAAAATGCAACTTTGAAGAAGAATAAAATTATGACTTTTGAGCAAAAGTTGTAAAACATGATTCACAAATCATATAAATTTGATTGATCTAATACTTTACTAAGGAATATCATAAATAAAATACTAAGTCAAAAAAAATTCTACTAAAATGAATTATAGATTGAATAATGATAATATTTATAAAAAATTTATACCTTTTACCTTCAAGATGATAAATTCTAAATTTCTAATTGTGCCTTATATTTAAATTATTTATGTATATATTTATTTAAGACATTTGAAAGGTTTATTTTTGAATTAGAAAGCTAATTTGAGGTAGAATATATTTGTTTTCTTTAAATAATAGATAAAAATTAAGAAAATTATATTATAAAAATGTCATAAAGGCAACACAAAAATCTATAGACAATTAGATGAATGAAAAAACAAAGATTCAAAGTGTTTGTAATATGTTTGCGTTGACACATTGTTCAAAATTTAAAGTCTTGGTCCCAATGGGGATATACTTAGGAAAATTATAGAATTTATCCATTTAAAGGAAACAACACCTAATGAATTTGATTGTTCTTTGAAGTTAAGAACATTAGAAAGATGTGCAAAATGTAATGGTGACAATTTTGACAAAATTTGAGTTGTTTTTAATTCCTATATCCTTGGATTTTGTTGTTGATCTTAGTTCAATTAATACTTTATGATAAAATGCAAAATTTTGAATTATAATTGCACCATAATTAGCATAAAATTGAAAGTAATTAGAAAATACTCAAATAATGAATGCAAATATGATAAATATTTTTTTTATAAATTTAATGCAAATAATGATGATATATGTGGTCACAAATAATTACAAGATATACTCATATTTTGTCTTTCATTTGTTGAATAATAAAAGATTTTTCTAATACAAGTTGAGGAGTAAAGGTCCATTATAGACAATACTTTTAGCTATTATAGATGACTTACAATTTTATTTATACATTTCTAATCTTTTTAAATTATTATATGAAAAAATATGAAATATTCAAAAATATTTTTTAATATATAGTTTTAAGCTAAAGAATATTATTCATTGATTCTATTTTAGAAATTTGGTATCAATTTTTGGACAAGATAATTTAAAAATTTAAACTTTTTCTTTTGTATACAAAAAGTCTAAGAACAATAATTATCCATGGCAGAGAAGTCTTCAAAGTATGTTATCTTCAAAGTGCATTATTAAAAATAAGAATACTAATGGCATTTAGTTGATGAACATCTTTTAGAATTAATGTTTTATTTTATTTTTTTAAAACAAAACATAGAAATATTGATTTAGCTAGGAATTAGGATTTGCTCTTCTTTGTGCTATTAGCTAGTAATTGAAGATTTTGAATGAGATTTTGGAATTTTGAATTGTTAGATAATATTTTTTTGAAATGCTAAAATTTCAAAACCTTAAATTCTTGAAAGTTATGAATAAGTAAATTAAAATTTTAAAACTATGATTTATAAATTAGATCCTATTTACATCAATGCAAAAACTAGATCTAATTTAAGACCTAAATTTCCTAAAGTTTCTTGCAATCACAATCTTCTAATTTTTTATTTGGATAATTATTCTATACTCAGCCTTCTTTAGGTAAAACCATCTTGAGAGTTAAACATTAGTCATATTTTTTTTACTATTATCTTTTCTATTTCAAAAGCACTATAGATGAAATCTTTCATATTGAAATAATAAGAACAAGAATTTATTTCCTCACTACCAATGACAATTAATTGAAGATTTTGGACTTGGAAGACTTAGAAGATAGAAAATTTTAAAATTTTCTCATTTGAGTACTGAAATTTGGGAGGAATTGTTGTTGAAAC
Source organism: Pseudoscleropodium purum (assembly GCA_963969395.1). NCBI lineage: Eukaryota > Viridiplantae > Streptophyta > Bryopsida > Hypnales > Brachytheciaceae > Pseudoscleropodium > Pseudoscleropodium purum. Next base: position 8,621,352 of record OZ017803.1, read on the forward strand.
TAGTTAGGGAAAATAGGGGAAATTTTTGTCATTGTTGCAACCTTGTATGTATATCCTCATCATTAAAACAATGTTAACTTTTTGTATTAGGGGAATGTAGGATGCAATATCCATGGCATATGCTTTTTAATGAATATCATGAAGATTTGAAATAGATATTGTGGTGAAATGAATGTTTTTTCTAAGCAACAAAGAGCAAGTTTATAACAAGATCCAAAAGCATTGGAGATGGAATGATAATAGTTGTTTAAGGAATAAAAGATAAAAAATAATAGCATCTAAACAATCATGGCTTTAATATGGAGCGTTGGTTATGTAGCTTTGAAATTCTATACATATATGTATTAATACAAAAAATAACTTCTACATTGGCATTATCACTAGAATACACTCAAATAAGGTATAGATGAGCTAATTATAAGTCTTTAAAATCTTTATACATAACTATTGATGTGGTCTTCATCTCATCTATAAACCTTGAAGTCCAAGGACCCTTTTTCATTAAAAACCACTCAAAACTGTCATTTTTATCACAAACAACAAACAACTTTATTAATCGTGTTTTTTGCATTTCTAACCATACAATCTTGTATTGAAATACTATATTAATGTGGGGAAGGAATTTTAGAAAAATTTCCCATATAGATTTCAAGATATTTGTGTTTGAAGTGAAGAAAATGTTTTTTTGAGCATGTTCTTTGATTAGATTATTTGACTTCGAATCTTTGTAATAAAAAATATTTGCACTAAGAATTTTTAATTTAATATATTTTTATTTTGAACATTTGAGTTGTAATTCTAAGAAAAAAATTCAAAAAAAATACTTGATTTTCCTTCCTTAAAAAATTACTTATTAGAAGTTGGTACAAGATTGGAGGACAAACTAAATCAATAGTAGCTCTAAGATGGAATTGAAATACACTAATTCTAACGGTAAGATTGTTCTAATAAGCATGCTTAATCCTACGAATCTTTTTTTAAATTGTAAAAAATGAGTTAAAAAATAAATCCAATATGTTATTTTTTCAAGAAGTTTTTATAATTGTTTGCAAAATAAGAAGCTCTCTAACTTTTATATTATTAATACAATTGGAATGAATCAAAGCATTCCATATAAACAAAAATATAATATATGGAAAAAAAAATTATACTTTCAATTTTTTGTGGTTTTTTTCTTCATAGGCACTAATTGAAATAAAAGTTATAATCCTAGAAAGCTAATGTGATTTTCCATTTTGAGGAAAAGATTTCCAAAATCACGTCAAAAATTGAGGTTACATAGGCCTATCCAAAAATCTATTTTGTCCTCTAAAAGGACAATGGGGCTTTAGAGGTTAGTTATACAAAAATCTAAATTTATTAATTAAAGTATCTTATAGTTTCAACTAATTCAACTATTGATTATCATATAGACATCTATATTTTAGATACTGAAACTTGCTAATTTCATTCATTCAATTTATTACAAGATTCTTGCAAGATTTAGTTTTCTAATATTCATATAGAATTAATTTTAGGAAATCTTCTATGCAAGTATTGTTCTTTCCAAAATTTGCTTATTGTTTAGGGTTTGGGTGTATTACTAGTGATGCTCGTAGTATAATTATCATGTGGAAACTACATGAACTTTTCTACTAGAGCTTTATTTTCAATTTCTTTTAGATAGTATAACTTGCAATCTTGACTAGAATGAAGAAGCCATTTACATTCATAAATGTCTATTATGGATGAAATATCAATTGATAATACCAAAACATGTACATTCATTCAAATGTGGTCATATTATGGTGCTTTGAGAGACTTTTGGACGAGTATTGGCAATTCATCTATTCAATAAGTAGAGTGGCATTGTTAAATCCATAGATGACTTCCTAAATATTGTCATGAATTGGTTATGTTGTAAATGCATACTTTCACGTTATTTTTGTTGAACAATCTTCTTTGTTTCATGACTTTTATTAAATATTAAAACTCTTTGGGTTATGTAATTGAATTGGCATATAAGCTTTACCAATACACAAGTGTTTGGGTGGAATTGTGTGGTTTGATTTAAATTATGATATCATTGAGGATTTAGGGTGATGAAGAGAGTGATGTTCTGAGGGTTTGTGTATGTTTCATATCATGCCCAATGTATTGTTTTGGTGAAAAGTGATGGGTCTACAATATATGCAATTCCTATATCAAACCATTTATATGAGAAGCCAAGTGAAAGTGAACTAAATTTTTTGATTCTTGTGTGAGAAGAGTAGTATGAGTGGATTCAAGTCGAGTATGTGATAGGAAAAGAAAAATAAGAGTGGATGATTTTTTTAAATGAAATGACAATAAAAAATAAAAAATGTAGGAAAAAGTAGTTGGAAACTATGATTTGTTTGTATGTTTTTTCTAGTAGAATTGTAGTACGTATGGAGTTTAGAAGAGTTTAGCGTCAAGGTCTAGAGGTAATGTCTGTGTATAGTGAATTTTGTCTAAGTGGTATTGTTGCTAGAGTCATTAAAATTGTATAAGAAGTCTTCTTGCCAAAGCCACTCGCAAAGCCATCAAACTTGTATAAGTAGTGTTGTTGCCAAAGCCATTAAAATTGTGTAAGAGTGGTCTTGTTGCTAAAGCCATCAAAATTATGTAAGTGGCATTTGTTTTGATAGAGCTATCAAAATCTTATAAGTGATATTGTTCTATCAAAATCTTGTACGCTGTATTGTTCTATCAAAATCATGTATGTGAAATTTTTGCTAGAGACATCAAAATTATGTAGGTGGTATTCTTGCTAAAGTCATTAACATTGTGTAACTAGCATTTGTATTGCTAGAGCCATCAAAATTGTGTTAATGGTATTGTTGTCAAAGCCATCAAAAATCAAGTTCATGGTATAGTTGCTAAAGCCATCAAAATCATATTAGTGGTATTTTTGCGACTTACGAACCATTTTTTTTAATACAAATGGACTTAATTTTGATGAGTGTGGATGTAGATTGTATGGTAGACATATCTTTGTTTGGATTACATTTTTCCACAAAGATTTGAATAAACAGTAGTTTCATAGGTGGTAAGATTTGGCTTGGTAAAAGTGTTTTTATATTAGTGAATTTTGATACATATTTTGTTTTGTTTTGTAGTATTTGTGAAGTTGGTGTAGGTTACAATTAGCAATATTGGTAATCAAGTTTACAATGCTATGATAGCCACTCTTCTAGGACATAATATTGTCTAGATTGAAGCGCATATGTTCAACAATATATGTCTTTGATTGTCAAAAATATTTGCACCACATTGCCTCACAAGATACAAATGGAGTATTTGGCTTGATGTCAAAGGCTTCATATAGATTACAATATTTAATGCTTATATTCATAGATAGAGAATAGGCACCGCTATTTTACCTTGCCCTATCTATTAGAAAGTTATTTGTTGAATAAGATTAAAAGGTTTAATTCTCTTGAGTTAAATCCCATTTTTGAAGAAATGACAATCAAGTATTACATATAGAAAGCATGATTTTATCTGATATTGGTATATTGTATATTATTAAATTGAGATACTTTTAAATATGACATGTCTTATTGGCTTTGAATGCAAATACTTGCAACTAAGATGACAAAAGCATTTTATAGCACCTAGAATCTTTTCATGTTGTCTTTAAAAAAGTATTCAAGGGACTAAAGTAAGCTTGGAAATTCCAAGCTAACTCCTCAATTTATTGATCACGTTAAAATTTAAAATTTTGTAAAGTTGTATTATAAATAACAACCTTGAAAAATAATTTGGTATTAAAGGCATGTGCATGGTACAACCAATGCACTAGTTTTCATGTTGTAATGCACTACTTTTCATTGTTTTTTAATATTTTCAAAATTTCAAATCATGAACTATTCAATTGTGACTTAATATTTTGCACCAATTTTTATTATACAAAATGAATATCATGTCATTTATTGAAAAAAAATGAAAATTTGAACGAAAACTATTTCTTATACTTTAAATGAGGCATTTAGTGCAGTGCATTGTCTTTTATCGACCCTGCTACAAGACACAACAAAAGTCGCCATTGTAAAGGAAGGCAGTTGGTCTGACGGTGTTTTCCTAACGCCTTGCAGTCGTGGTCGATTGCGACTTCCAATTCTTGCTGAAGGAGTTCTGCTCAAAGATTTTCAGGAAATCAAATTGGTGCTGTGCAGTGAATGTGGATTGATAACATTGTAGGATCTGAGCGCTTCGACTGAATTTTTAGAATCGTTCGTTTCTTGAGGTGGTGCGCTTTGCGCTTCTTGATGTGAGGATTAGTGATCGAAAGAAGGGGTGCATCTCGTTAATCGTAAGGATTCTTATACTGTTGAGAGCTTTGGAGGGTTTTCACGGGGTTTTGAGGTGAATGGACGTTTTGGGGTTCTTGGGGTTGCGGTAGGCACTTGAGTGTGCAGAATTTGAATTGTCGCTGTCACAATTTGTTCCAGGATTGATCCTCCGCTCTGCATTGCTCTCAATGTGACTCGTTTTTTCAGTGTCGGAAATGGAGGGTCTTGAGATGGCTTTCATTTACGGTCTCTCCATCGAGCGTCAATTAATGTAGAATTCAATTCGAATTCCAATCCTCCCTCCAATGCCTTCCTCCCTCAGATGCCTGCCTTTCGACGTCCACGGCTGGTTTGACCTAAATTGCAGAATTCTGTTTCAGAGGATACTGTTTGCGGTCACGTTAAGTATTTTAACCTGATGTAGGAGTGTCTTTTTGAGAGCTGCGGAGAGATCAGTTTGGTTACAAGAGCCAAACTCTCTGCAGGTCACATTTTTCATCACTAATGCAATCATTCAACGTGGGAGGTTTTAGATCAGTATTGGAGGGACAATAGACACCCCTATTTACATTCAAAGATGAGTGCCCAACAACGATATGAATAGATGGGTTACTGTTGGTAACAAGGGTCAGTATAGGAGATAGGATGGTTCCATACGGTTTTAGCATCCTTCACCTTATGTCGCAACATCTTGTTCTGAGGCTTTCGTGGATTGTGTTTTGTCAGGAACCATGGACGCTGTTGCCAAGTACCAAGGAAATCCAAAATTCAAGATCCTGTGCAACCCAAACTCATGGGGCAGAATATGATGACTCACAATCTAGCGCACAAGGTACAACAAGCTTTTATCCAGGACCGAATCGAAGTTTTAGAAAAACCTTTCCAGTTATTGTTTTGCTTTGCAAGAAGGCCCACTTAGGGTTTTCGTACAGCACTGATTATTCATGCCAGACTAAGAGTAGCAAGTTTCTTACTGAACTTGGGTGTTCTAAGAGCTTTAGAGTGATTATTGGTTTAATGTTACCTGGTTGTGAATGCAGCTTGCAGTGGAGGACTTCGTAGCATTCTGTTTGGAGGCGCGTGCTATGGGAATCGGAATGAAAGAACTCTAGTTGCAACTGATAAAATTTAAAGGATTCCTGACAGGTGCATTTGCAATGCGGAAGCAGCGATACTCAAATGACTCAATTAGAGCGAGGTAACGGAAACCGTTGAACTTCTATCACTCTCGGCCGTTGTTCAAGTTTCACCCAGATGTAAGGCAGAGGCTCGTACCGGTATTGCGTCACTAAGAAATTCAATTGAACACATGTAGGATTGTGCTTTCAATGGGGAGATCAGAATGGAGCCAAACTCTCTTGAGGGCAAATTTTGAATCATTATGTAATTAGGTAGGAGATCGATAGAGTGAACACTTTCCAGCTGATTCACAATTTTGAGGAGTTTGACTTTCTTGAAAGATTTTTCAGTAAAGTTTCCTTGAAAGATAAATGGAATTCAATTGGCATATAACCCAAGTTGTTTCATAATTTTTGTTGGACCCTCATGGAATAAGTTTTGAATTTTGAAATTGGAACCACTTAAGGCTCTAAAAGCGTCCAAATCTTGATATGTCATTGTTGGTACATTGACAAATGCAATTGATATATTGAAGAAAGTTATATGTGTGTGAGTGTATGTATGTTAAAGAACACTTCTAGAGCCTCATTTACTTTATGAACCTCCTACCTTAATAGATAAATCAGTGTAGCTCATTGGTATGGTTGGTTTTTGAAGTTTAAATCATGCTCTATGTTCAATCGGATTTCAGGATTTCAACGAGGTAGTGGTATTTGAGAAGCAGGGACTGGACGGATAGTGGGAGGTCACCAGCCCTTGTCCAACTCCTCTTGGCTTGGGGTTTGAAATTTGTCAGTGCTATTCGTAATGGAAGGAGCTGGACGAGAGACAACTGACGTGATGATGGGCTTCATGCAGGATGCAAAGTGTCTAAGAAAGTGAGAACGTAGCTAGGTAGACATGAAAACCTTCGTCTCATTGAAGTCAACATGCTGAGAGACTGCTGGTACAGAAAGAAGGTCATTTTTAAGAAGAAAGCTTGAATGGATGGCACTCATGGCAGTTCTTACTCTTGTGTGCAGGATTTCTCTTGTACTGTGCAGTACATTACAGTACATTACAGTACCTTAGACTTGTGACTATCTATATAGCCTCAAGGCATGGAAGTGCACAGCAGGATTCAATCCATTCCTCTGATATTCAATCAACAATTGGTTATCAACCTGTTTAGTTTCTTTATTAATTGTACACAAAGGTTGGATGGTAGAGAGAGAATTTGTTTTGTTTTATTATGCAAGTGCTCTTATAACATAGAATTGTTATTATGATGCTCTGATGGCATTATTTACACTCAAGCAGTGATTCACCCAAGGCTTACATGGGAGCATTCTCAAAACTTGACCATATTGGTTGATTGTACAATCTATAAGATGAATCAAAGGCAAAAAAAAGCATTTTTCAAAACTATGTGTTGAATAGTTAGAGTATAGTATTTCTGTGACTTTTGAATCTTGTTTGAAGGTCAAGGCAAAAGATATTTAAGAACATGAGAGCATGTAAATAATAAATGGCAAATTTTTCTTTGCCCTTGTTTTTTAGGAAGGGCTTCTATTGGTTTGACATGTAAAATTGACCTTTGCAATATTTGCTAATTTAAGAGTTTTACATTGGCCCATTGTGACTTGTAGTATGCTTTTCCTTTGTTGGAGTTTTCAACGAGTGTATACTTCTAAGAAGTCCCTACAAGTTATATTTTCTTGTTGGAGATTTTGATGTAGATGTCTCCAAGCATGAAGAATCTACTATGTATCAATCTATGCCTATTATAATTTTCAGTTATTTATTAGAAAATTGGGACCAATAGTTGCCATTTGCATTTGCTTTTGGCAAGCACCATGTCCAAGTGCATTATAAGTTTTGAAATAATGTGTCATGCTCTCTTTTATGATAAAAATCCAAATCTCCTTTTATTTTGAAACTTTAGTTTAAAAATATATATATTAGTTTATTTTTTGATAATGTGAGATATTTGAAATTTTAATAAATTTACAAAACAAATTTTCAATTAAAAAAAAGGTCCTTTTTAATTTTCATTTAAAGTTTTTGGAGGTAAATATTTGTATTGCTTTATTCAATTGGGGACCTTTAGGTTGGAAGTGGTTTAGCCATTTGGTGATGTATATTTTTATATTGACAAATATATGATGCATTAGGCGTAAATAGTCACTTAGACATCACTTGGCCTTGAAGTCAAAATATTAAACAACTAAAACGAACAAATTCGTTTACAACATTGTTATGGAATCATAATGCTATGCAATGAAAAGCCATGACTTGAAGTTAGATGAGTGCAACTATGACTTTTGCTTCATATAATTTGTCTGTCTTTTTAAAAAACAATCACCTACAATTACAATATTTTAATAAAGATGTAAAGATATAAATAAAATAGCATTTTACTTTTGAAAGTTAAAGAGTTATTTCAGGCCCAAACTTATTTACTTATATTTATAAATTTTATATTATATTATATTATTGCCAATGGTGAGAGTAAGAATGTTTTATTTATTAGGATTTAGGTAATCACAAAATATCTATAAGTGAAAGCATCTTAGCCATGTCAAATGCTCTAAATTTGATGACTCTAGAATGCTATTTTCCCTAATGAACTATAGTGTCTTCAAATCAAGGCCATAAAAAAAACAAAAATGTTTCATAAGATATTTCAAGGTTAAATTATTGGAAAAAAAAAGTCCCAACTTGAAATCCCTATTTGCCATCTATAAAGAGATTTTCATTTGTAGCAATCCAAATTGGCAATTTTGAAATTTTTTGAGAATATTTGAGCAAAATAGGCTTAAATTTTGAATGGGTAAAATTGCCAAGTTTGACCTAATTTTTCTTGAAAGTAGGATGATATTGCCACGTAGAGATGATGGTACATAAATTGAAATGGCATTGACTAGGAAAAGCATTATGTTCACCCTTGGTATGTTTAAAACTCCAATATATATTTCAATGATAAGAGCAATTCAATGTTTCAAGAGTGATTACAAGAGAAATGGGGACTCAAGAAGGCCTTCCAAGTTTGTTGCAAAAACCCTGACAAACTAGCTAAGTCACAAAATTTCATCCGCAAACTCAAGAAAGTTTGGTTTAAGATTCCATTCTTTGGGGCCATCACTTGGCACTTTTAAGAAATTCATGTATAGGTCATTTGTGTACACTAGCATTCTTTGGCTTCCTAGTTGTTGGACATGTTACCCGTATTATCTCTCCAAGGCTCTATCCTTGACTTTATGCCATCTGTTCTTGATTTTCTTGGAATAAACTCTAGGTTTCAAAAAACAAACAAAACCCAAAACCAAAATCAAGAAAGGATAGTCCTAGCTAGTCAAATTTCAGCCAACAAGGACTGCAATTATTGAATTTTGTTTAAATTAAATTTTTTTTTTTTTTTGTGAAAACAAGTGAAATTTTTTTCTAGCACTACTATTCCAATTTTGTGGTCCTCTTTAGGCCCCATTTCTCTTGTATTGGAATGGCACTCGTTCCTTTCCGAACCTCCTTCCCCTTATCATTCAAACTTTTCAAAAATTTTTTTTGAAAAAATGAAACCCCACCCGCCTTGCTCCTATCCACACTTTCCTCCAACCCATGTGTCCAACAGCTCCTATTACTGGATGTGGGAATGAATGCGCCCAACATGAATGACCTCCCGACCCTACCCTACCTCACCCTACCCTACCCTACCTTCTCTATCAGAGAGAGAGACAGAAAGGAATGTGGTAAAATAAATGCGACGGAAAGGTTTGAATGAGGCTAATTTCCCACTGTTTCACTTCGTCTCTCTCCTTTCAGACCTTTCTCTCCCCTTTCGTCCCCCGCCCGACCCCCCGCCCGACCTTTTGTCTCCGTTGCCCGCTTGCTGCAGGCTCCTCCTCTGCCACCATTGCCTGCCAGCCCTGCGGCAGGGCTCTCCTCTTCTTCTTCTGACAACGTCCGTCGTCTGTCCCCCCGTTGCAGCTTCTGACGGCACCAAGGCTAAACCAGCACACAACAGCCCGCTTTCGCTTACGTTAACTGAACTTTCGTATTAACTCCGGAGGACGGACGGACGGACGGTCGGACGGGAGCTTCCCCCCCCCTTCCCCCCCTAGGACGAGGTATCGATCGATCGATGAGAAGCTGCTCGGGATTGCCGGCAGGAGCTGCGATGGTGTAGAACTTCGGCCGCATTGAAGGGAGGGCAGGGCAGGGCAGGGCAAGGCAAGGAAAGGAAAAGGAAAGGAAAGGAACGGAGGTAGAAAGGAAGAGAGTGTTGTGGTTGAAGTGAATGGTGACTGGGAGATGATAATTTTAGAGCAGGGAAAAGCGAGGAGCGTGATGTCGCCCGTGGTGTGAGTGTGAGTGTGAAGCGGTGAAGCGGAGGGGAAGCAGGGGGCGCTGATCGGGCCGGTTGCGATGGAAAGCGGGAGCAGAGAGCGGGCTCCCGTGGGGTTTGAACACCGGAACAGCGATTGAAGAGGGAGTATGAACGCTTGTCAATGTGGTACGGTGTTTCGCATGGTGCTCCTGGTGTTGTGTTAAAGATATTTTTGCTTTTTGTTCCAGAGGTTGCGCGATCGGTCGATTTGGCTTATTAGTAAGAGTTGAGGGGATCACATTAGTGTCGGTGCGCTCGGTATCTTCTGGGAGAGTCTAGGGCTGGATAGATCTCTGAAATCGACGCATGGACGCTCTTAATTTCATGGAAGGTGTTGGTAGCGTCTTTGTCGAGGTTTCTGGTTGCGTCGTTTCTGCATTAGAGCGTTTTGAAGTAGGACCTTATCGCTTCGGTTGTGCTGTGTTCTGCGGCCATGGAAGCATTCGTGGCATTTTTTTTGCTTCGGTCGATCCTTTGAGATGGCACTTGAGAAGTGGTTCTGGACGGGCTCACCGTCGTCTCGCTCGCTGGAGAACTGAGAAGAAGGCTAATATGGTTTGGTTCGTGCCAGCGCTCTGACGGTCCGTCGCGCAATTAGGTTAGGAAAACAGAGGACCTGACCCTCGTTAGGGTTTCCCGTCCGCGGAAATGTACTGGAGCTGCATGAGTGCTGAGCCTGTTCTGTTCGGTAGTTCAAATTTTGAACCAACACTGTCGTGCTCCGATTGCAGGCTGGTAACTATAAGAATCATAGTGCGAAGGAGTCATCTGAGTAGAGGGTGTGCAATATTTTAGGATTCTTCCAACCTCTTCGTTCGCTGGTTCCAAAGCCTAGGACATCAAACCAGTGGAGTGTAGACAGGAGCATGCGATCTCTAAAATCGCGATATTCTATACTCATTCAAGGCTACTCGTGCCGGAGTTTGAGAGTTGAAATATTTTCTACTTCCCTGTGGCTATAGTTTCTCGAAGAGCTTAGGTTGAGACACAAGACATTCCTGCGAGAAACGTTTGTAAATCGTAGGGACATTTCGAGGTTTTATTGCTTCACGATCCAGTGATACGTGAATTCTCACATTGAAGCAAGACCTCACAAACCTGTTCTATTAGTTCTGCTTGATTAGGTTTTTTCAGGGGTGCAGGTGATTAACTGTTGCGCCATGCTGTTTTTTCAGCAACTCAACGAAGATAAAGGTGGGGAGCATTGTGGAGCAGCGTAGACGGAGGCTTGTGTTCGATGTAGTACAAGGTTCCGATCCTAAAATCTTCAAAGTGACAATTGAAAACTGGCAACATGAAGCGAGCTTACAAATTACGTATCCTTGTTTTGTGCGGTTTTTGTTCTCCATCTTTTTTTTCTTTACTAAGAAATGACACTGAGTACCGTTACTGGGTTTCTTGACTTCTCAGTTATTTTCTGTGATCATTGAACAGTCTTCGGTAAGATTTAATGTCAGTGGATTACTGTTGTCGCTCTGCGTATTTAAAAGAGGGTTTATCATCACGAAGGGATTTGATAGCACGACAAGCATCATACTTCTTTTCCTCTAATGTTATTGTGTAAGGCAGTGGATCCAAGTGGATCAGCCCAAGTGCCTCCAAATGCAGAAGCATTTGTAGAATCACTTCTATGCTGAGTTGATGAAATTTTTTACATTTGAGTGATATCCTTGACTACTAGATTGCAGAGGAGTTTGTTGCACATTCGTCCAATGTCAACTGCCTCAAAATTGGAAAGAAGTCATGCAGAGTCCTGGTCACTGGTGGAGAGGATCACAAAGTCAACATGTGGGCTATTGGCAAACCTAATGCTATTCTGGTACGTTGATCGCATTCGCTGTAGTTATGAATGAGAAGTATTCATGACCGTTGTCGTACTTATTGTGCTTGTTGTTATCTGCATTTTGTTGTGTTGTCACTGGCAGTCACACTCATCTTCTGGTCTTCTGGTCTTAGAATCTCATAAAAACTGAGAATCTTGGGCATGCTCGTTATCGGAATGTACATTTAGTTTTCCTGTTTATATCACAGAGTAGAAGGTTGCATCTTCTCTCCTTAATTGCTAAGGTTTCCTGTCATAGTTGGGAACCCATGGTTGTATTTACCGTTAAAATGCTTCTGGAAATGACTCTACAGTTGTTCTACTGATGAAAATGCCAAGATTATTGAAATCTTTGCCAGGAAACTAACAATGAAGTTATTTCTGGACGGTGCTTGTAGAGTTTAGCGGGCCATACCAGTGCTGTGGAGTCGGTCACTTTTGATTCTGCAGAGGTGGTTGTTGTTGCCGGAGCTGCAAGTGGTACTATCAAACTTTGGGACCTTGAAGAAGCCAAGAGTAAGCTTGCTAGAGTCCTCTTTATGTCAATCCCAGACCCTTGTATTGGATTCTACCACCAGCTGTCCTAATGATTGTTAACTTTTGTACTCCTCTCTGACCAGATGTTCGATCTTCCTGACAATTTAAATTTGGGTGCAGTTGTGCGCACTCTTACTGGTCATCGATCAAATTGCATATCCGTAGATTTCCATCCCTTCGGAGAATTCTTTGCATCAGGTTCTCTGGATACAAATCTCAAAATATGGGATATTCGACGAAAAGGATGCATTCACACCTACAAAGGACACACCCGTGGCATCAATGCTATCAAGTTTAGTCCGGATGGGCGTTGGGTGGTTTCTGGCGGTGAAGACAATATTGTGAAAGTGCGCTCTCTCCCACACGACGCTGTTTGAAGTCTTCTGTGTTGTGATTGAGAGTGCAGGATATGCGGGGAGTAAACGGTGCTGAATGTTCACTTAGATGAAATGAAGGCTCAAGTATCCCTCACAGGCCATTGGGTTTATTTAAGATTAGAAATTTCCCAGATTTTTTATGAAGAAATTATATGTGTGTGTATTTTTCAATTTTAAAGGTCCTTTCAGAACAGGGATGCTTCTTATAATTTTAGGATGGGAGGTGTACCTATTCTGCACAAATTTGTCCATTTTATTTGACGTTGTTACCCGCCTTTCATGTTGTATCACAAATTGCCGTCTTGGTAGAAATATCCCGACTCAACCTATACTTAGCATTTTGAAAGGCAAGGGTTTGCTTTCTCAAGATATTTTGGTTTGGGTTAGGGTCACAGACTCTGGATATGGGCAATTTATATCGAATTATTTGGTTCATAGTGCACTCTTGTAAGTGCGAGGTCTCCAATTGTCATGGTATAGTTGTAAGGGGTGTTTTCCGTAATGAGCATTTGTGTTAGATGTTTCTTTAATTGAGATTATCATGCTCAAATTCTTTGAGTTTCATTTTTTGTGAAGCAGGTCGCATCTCAGTAGATATTCTAAACTGTAGGTAGCGTGCCGTTACTGATGACGCAGTTGTTTATCTGGCAGCTTTGGGATTTGACTGCTGGCAAGCTTATGCATGACTTCAAATACCACGAAGGCCAAGTCCAGTGCCTGGACTTTCATCCGCATGAATTTCTCCTAGCTACAGGTATTTTTAATTACCATTGATTTTGGCACCTTGTTTTACTGCATCTAGTTTTTTCCTTTACATCATGGCCTTGGATGTAGATGCGCTTACTATGGTTCTGTTACGTGCTTTGGTTGTGCACATTTATCGTGCCTGCTGTGGTGTCAGCATAAACTTCGGGGGACCGGTTTTAAGAGAGGGGAAATTTGTGTGTGTACGATTTAAATTTATTTTTACATCTGGAAAAGACCAAGGAAGTCAGCTGGTGTTCTTGTGAAGTAACGAAAGACACAGTCGGGGATACAATTCAACCGGGGAGTATTGAATTGAGGATTGACTGCTTAAGGGAGTTATTTGCAGATATCTTAGCTCTGCTGAGTCTTCCCGTTTTGTCATCCCACTTTGTCATGCCGGATTACAGTTGACTTTTGAATACCTTTTAGTGTTTCTAATCGTCATCCTGGTTCTTTTGGTTCACAAAACAGGTTCTGCTGACAGGACAGTTAAATTCTTTGATCTTGAAACATTTGAGCTCATTGGATCTGCTGGACCCGAAGTAAGCTCTTTGCTGCTCATTAGTAGAATCTATGCTTTGATAAAAGTTGTAGCTGCTATCTTAAATCCGCTGGATTATTGCTACCAGCTGACATTCTATCAATAATTTCAAATAGAGTTGATTTCATAACGATAATTTCTTTGCTTCAGGTATTTTATGTAGCTCTATGAATCATTTAGGCAATTTCAATACAGAATTCAGCATGGGTTCATATTTCATCACGGTGTGTTATGTCTTCACTTGAGATTTATTTTAAGTAATAATATTGCGGGTGTGGTCACAGTCTGCAGGGGTGCGAGCAATGGTTTTTAACCCAGATGGGCGAACTATATTGACTGCTATGCAGGATAGCCTAAAGGTATTTCTTGGATTTAAATCACTGGATACATTATTAGAATTTGGACAAGTTAATATCAATTCTTGAATAATTGGGTAGGTCATTCTGGATTTCGCACTGTAACTAATTGATGCAGGTTAATTCCCCTTGGAGGCCTATTTCTGTTAAGACTTTGAGCATTGATTCTTCGATGTACTGCAATTTTGCTACTGGTTAAAATTCATGTTTTGATCCTCATAGGATGCTCTCTTGTTGCATAAGTGTTGCATTGGAAGTTAGCTTATTGTACGAAGTGGAGGCTTCTTGCAGGTTTTTTCATGGGAACCACTCAGATGCCATGACATGGTGGATGTTGGTTGGCACAAACTGGCGGATCTCTGCATACATGAAGGAAAACTGCTCGGATGTTCTTTCAACCAGAGTTGTGTTGGTGTATGGGTGGTAGATCTTCAGGTGCATTACCTATTTCTTTTTGTTTCTGGTTATTTCTTCACCAGCTACTTTAGTTGTAATTTATTCTGTAGGACAACTGGCAAGAAGTTTTGTGCACCATCTTTCTCGTGTTATCGGTCAATTGTCCAGAGTATGCGAGCATGTTGTCTTTTAATCTAAATAATTTTTTTGAATCTTAGGAGGGCATCTGGAAATCAATGTTTAGGTTTGGTCACCTTTCACGAGTGTGGATAGCGTTATACGATATCGCTTCGGACAGATTAGAGAAGCATTTACCCACTGAAATGCAAGTGTGCAAAACATTGTTTCGAAATTTGCAACTTTGAGCTAAGTACTGTACTTTAAAGAGGTTTGGGCATCGTAGGTTTGATGAATCTGCCTTGGGTAATCTGTGAATGCAGCGTGTGACTCCGTATCAGAGTGGGAATCCAGTCTGGAAGGATGACCCAAGCGTGGGGAATCAGGTTAGCAACAATGGCAATCAAGCTTCCCAAGAAGTGACTCCTACTTCACACACCAAGACAGATAGTAATACGAGTCTTCCTCACATGATGGATATGGCCATGAGGAATGTGAAATTAACGCCTCCTAAAGGTGAGCTATTACATAATTGGAAATTCTCAACTGGTTAATGGAACGATGCTTCAAATTTCAAGCATTATCGAGCATTCTCGGAAACTAGTTAAATTTCCAGGTGTTCAAAATTGTTTGAAGTCTTATGTGCGAACCTCAGTATTGACTACAGTGTCATGCATTGAATCTAAATCTATGTGTCCGACATACGAAAGGGGTGTCAATTGGCATATTCTGTTCATTTATCTTGTGTTTTTCAAGTGGGATGTTAGAAACGGCATTTAATGATTCACAAAATTCCTTTGTTAATGCCCTTTTGCTTAAACTTGAATTCTTGATAGTCTTGTAGTTTATGGTATGAACGTTATTCTCTTTTACAGCTGCAGAAAGTAGCAGCACGCAGCGTACTCAAAGTGCACCTAATACGGGGAGAAGACCTGCTAATGTTCTAACCACGGTTCCTTCAACCCCGTCACATGCGTTGGCATCTCGGAGAAGTAGTATTACAACACCTAAATTGGTCACATCTAGTGGATTCAGACTTTCTAGCCGAGCTGATGCCCATGCAGGAGGTAGTCCAAGACCATCGACAGCACCTGATAGTGATCACGGGTTGGATGACACAAGGCCGACTTCGTCGTCTGGTGTGGTCTCAATGTCAGCATCAAAATCTTATGATCATGATTTAGATAACGTACGTGGTGATGGTGGTGATGATGGCGATGGTGACACTTCTAGGATAGACCCTCCTATTCCGCATGTGAGTAGGTCGAACTCATCGAAAGAGAGTTTCCGTGGTTCAGACAGTAGTGGCTACGGCCTGACATCTCAGCATGCTAGCAAGCCGGGTCTACACTCACACTTGGGGACTAAAGAAGATAATGCAACTCTGAACTGGAATGGAGCCAGAAGTTACAGCTCTAGAAGGAGCTCGTCTTTTGACGTTCCTTTAGATAACAGCCTGGGGCGTTCTCATTCTTTTTCAGGTTTGCATTTCTGCACAAAGAATATCTCTTCATGCGTAGTTGTGTTGAAGACTGCTGTAACAAATGCTTCGTCTTGTCAGGTCGAAGTTAGAACTTCCGATTTGGAACTCTGGTTTTATAGATTCCGTAGATTCTCTGCATTGATGGAAGATCGGTGCATTACCTTTGACCTGTCTCTAAAGAATATATTGTGTCAACTGTAAGTAACTCTTCAAATGTCTTCTGTTTATTGTGGAAATGACTGCCCTCTGCATACTTGCAGATGAATTATCTCGTGCCCAACATACTAGGAATGCGACAGGGACCGAGGCATCCACCACGGGTATAGACCCTATGAACTCACTGCACTTGTGGTGCATTAATTGTTGTCAACAATGAATCATGTCTGCAATTACAAGTTTCTCGATGTGTAATGGCTTACTCTAGGTCATTAGATGTTCTGCTTCCAAGATTGTTCAGCTGGAAACATTGTGTATCTGACTAACATTTTTTTGGTTGGTGGTATTGAAGTTGGAACCACAAAAGCTCTTCTTGGTCAATGGGAGAGGAAGGAGAAGTCGAGGCTTCAAGAAAAACCAGCGCTTGTAGAAAAACCTGTTGTTTTGGAGAAGCCATTGCACCAACCTAGATCATTTGTTGTAGAGAAATCACTCGATGCCCCAAGCGGTGGTGGTGGAGTCAGGCCACTTGGGCTGGATATCAACTCTTTTGTCCCAGTATGCTTCTATGAGCTCTTTCTTTGCTACTTTTTGTCACCACCTCCTAGTGTTTTTCTACTCGGTTGGGTAATAAGCATGGTGCAGTAAAATAGGATCTCACCACACGGTTGATTGCTAAACCGCCAATCTTTCTGTCGACGGTTCGCCTTTGAACTTTCGTCGCATAGCGTACTACCTTTTAATAAGATATCTGGTGGTTCTTGAATATGCAGAAAGGTAGTAGTTTTCAATCAGAGAAGACTATCTCCGCGGCTAAACATGATACAGAAATCATTGAAGAGTTGCTCCTTCAGCACCATGTGATGGCTAGCATTATGCAGTCTCGCATTACAAATATGCAGGTTTGTGTGGGTTTTGTAACTTGATGTTCCATTTCTCCACTACCCGAAGCTTGCAATCATGTTGCTTTCTGTAAATTATTTCCGTCAAATTAACATATAATTCTTAAATGATTATGATTCTTTTGGTATGCCACTTTTCTTGAAGTTCTGAGAAATCTTCAACACTGTCTTTCATTTGTAGGTTGTGAGGCGGTTTTGGAATAAAAATGACATGAAAGGTGCGATAGAGGCAATGAAGAAAATGACCGATCAATCTGTAAGTGCATTAATCCTGTCCTCTTCCTGAAATTTCTCTGCATGTTTTATAGGTGATACCTCCTGCTTTAGAAGTTTCTCAAGAAGGGCTTACCCGTGTGCGGTTTTTTTTGTGATGCAGGTACTAGTAGAGGTCCTCTCTGTGTTCATGGAGAAAACCAATCTCTTAACTTTGGAGATCTGCTATATGTTGATCCCCCTGCTAAATAGCCTCCTGAGTACTGACAATGACAGGTTTATTTGAAGCTTAAACTTCAACTTTTGAGGGCTAGATTGGTGTTCTTTATACGATTTCCTTCTGAGTAAGTCGCAAATTGAATTTCTTTTGGTACTGTTCTCACGAAATTATCTGTCTGTAGATATCTAATGACTGCTCTTGAGCTATTGGGAAAGCTTGTGGAGACTTTTGGTCCCGTCATCCATGAAACACGTACTTCTTCACCATCAATTGGTGTCGACCTACAAGCAGAGCAACGGTATGTCTCCGAGTGCTAGGACTAAGTGGTATTTTTCCAGCAATTTGCTGTTTTCATGTCCTTATTGATGGGGCCATCTCCAGTTTCTTGGAAAGATCCGATTCTTATATCTCTGTCCCACCCACACGTTTGTGTCTCCAATCCATGGAGTTCATTTTTGAAGGTGTATTATGGGTGGATGATTGAAGCATTTGTATCTGTGGTTATTAACTGTATTCTCGTTCATCTCTGACGTCGGATATAAATTGAATGTGATGACAGACTGGATCGATGCAATATGTGTTATCACGAGCTGCAAGCTGTAGGCCATAGCCTGCTGCCTCTTATGAGGTGTGTTTTCTTTTATTGATTTCTTTATGAGTCTTCAAATGTAACGTAGAGAACCCATTCCCTTGACTTTTAGCTGCTTCCATTATAAGAATTTATTTTAAAGATTCTGTGGATCTTGTTACCATTCTAAATGATATCAATGCACTAAAGCACGTATTACCCGGATACTGTTTGAGTGGGTTATGATTTGTTGACATTTGAAGTAGATTTTCCCCAATCACGAGCCTAGACTAGAGCACCCTTGAACCATGAGTATTGCATCTATGATGTATCTCGTGTATCATCTTCGCCTTAGATGGGACTTGATTCCTTACAAATCCTGTGTTTGGATGACACTTGCATTGTAAAAGGGCGACTTCGCAACACACGCAAAGGGTCCCTGCGCAAATGGGTTCCCAAGCTGAGCTTTCACCATTTGATTTGTTCCAGAGGACAGATTGCATAGGTTTTCCTGTTAGTACTTAACGATCTATGTACATTGGACCCCCCTGATACGTATATGGATAATAATTGTTTACGATTTGCTCAAACGAAGTTTGGTCTGAAAATGAATTGTTTTGCTTGGTTGCAGGAAAGGAGGAGATGTGACAAAAGCAGCTAGGAACCTACAAGAGGCTTTGGGCCGAGTTTGATGAGATTGGACCTGGTATATTTATATCTTCAATATAGTGGTTGTGTACGGAAAGGTTTAGCAATAGTAAGCAACGATGGGTTTTCTGATGGTTTAGGTAATGAGTGTCCCTCTTGGCTTTCATTTTCTAATTCCTGTGCTGGAGGTGCATGGCATAATGCTTTTAGAGTAGAAGAATCTTCCTTGGGCTCAATTTGTGGGCACCGCAAACAGTTCTGAGAGGAAAGGGCTGGCTCCATTTCCTGGAGTCCATTTTCATCAGCAATAGTGCGAACGAAGAGTGCAGTTGTTGTCCCTTTCACCATATAATTCTTTGCCTCGACATAACTGAGAAGGCGTTTTCACGTCCGTTGATGAGTTGTTCATGAAGGGGGTGTCGACTCGGGGGACAATTGTTTCATGGACTGGCTTGTTGGCTTGTGGCAGTCTTTTACTTCCACCTCAGTACCTGTTTACTTTGTGCAAAATGGTAACAGGTGAATTCTTAACTCGCCTTTAAAGTACCAGAGTTTTTCCAAAATGCAGTTTTCAGTACCTAAATACTAAGCGCTGCTTTTTATGGAAACATAGAAGAAGTCTATTTGTAGATCCCAAACATAGAACGTCTTCTTTGTGGTGTTCCGGGATGTAAAATTTGGTCCGCATTCAACGGTGCACTTTGCAACAGATTACGTGTGTTTTGCAAGGCAGAGGATTGGACAGTGTGCATTACAGTGACGTCATCTTGTTCACAGCTAACGTCGATTGAACCACCCATAGTTGATTACTTAAGGTAGGGATCATCTAAGCGCTAAAACTGAATTTTGGGGAGGTAAAACATCTTGAAATATTTTTCAGTAAATTTTCCTTGAAAGACAAGGAAATGGCATCTATCTTAAGTTGTTTCATATTTTTTGGAGCTTTGTGGAATTAGTTACACATTTTTTAAGTTGAAATACCATAGGGTTCTACAAGCAATCACCTCCTTAGAATGTACACAGTTTGTACATTTTGGTACATTAATGAAATCAAAATGTACCTGTCATGTTTGGTTCAAAATGCCCAGTCCAAGTTCTAGCCTCCTACCTTATATGTGATTCTGCAACAGATCATGAGTAGTATGAGGTGATGCAAATTTTTATTGTGTAGAAAGATAAGGAAATATGGGGATTGCAAATTTTGTAATTTTATTTCCGAAATTGAAAATACTGAGAATTTTGGGACGCAAAAAGTGCTTGGAACCCATAGCCAATGTCTAGATCCTCCAATTTTGATCATTCTAAAACTATTTTCTTGCTCACTATTTCTTGTACACTTTGGAACATGTGGCTTGCCCTTATTAGTCCCAATCTTGAAAAGGAGAAAAAAAACATGTTCCAAGCTTCAATTTATTTCAGCCTTGGTTGGAAATAGTGCCTTAATTTATTTTATTTTTTTATCTTATTCATGGTCATATGAACATCTAAGGAAATATAAAACAATCTTGTGAAGCAAACTTTGTAGATTATTTTGCATTTGATATGAATTTTCTTCAATTTCTTGTAAATGATTTAGTGTAATTTTTTATCTTGAGAAAAAAATCTGAGAGTTTTATGAATTGTTGAAGACATACAATTTCATCTGTAGAGAAAAAAATAAAATAAATTAGTAGGTTATTTGCACATAGTGAAAAATTAAAATTTACTAGTATAGAATGTTATGGATTGCAATTTGAGTATATTGTATTTGGATAGCAAATTTGGCACTTTGGTGTTGAACATTTAATTAAAGTTCAAAAAGTCTAGAAATATGATTTTCAAACTTTCAACATTCAAGTCAAGAAAATAAAATTATGTTTATGCATGGGTTTCTGACATGACTTCAAAAGTCAATTTTTACTCATAAAAAAGACAATATTTATACAATTGGGGTGGTAGAAGATAAAACAACCCATCATAAGGGACATGTAAATTAGAGCTCAATCACTCATAGCTAAGTCAAAAGTAAGAATTATGTTCAAAGTTGAATTTTAGACCTCATTTAAGTAATGTAGAATAACTTTATTCAAAACACTTTATGCTAATTTAATTTGTAAAATCAAGCTAAATTTCATCTTCAAAAATTAGTTTGAGATTTGAAACCTCGAATCAAAAGTTATATACAAAGTTCAAAGAGGGGTTGAAAGGAACATTTTCTTAGACATTTTCAAACATCTTCTCTAAATTTTTTCAATAACTTTTTTTTAAGGCTCAAAATTATAAACAGGTTTTTAGAGTCAAGACATCAAATCCTCCATTAAGAAGTGAGCCCAAATGATGTGACCTAACTTGGTCCTTGGCCTGGACCATGGTCTATGGTCGAGTGCATAGGTTGTAGGATTGTAACCCTATAAAGACTACAATCCTAATGAAATTGAAGATGGCAACTACCATCTATTGCCTTCATGGGGCAACGATTTTAGGATTTAGGACAATGGATTAGGATTTTAGGGTCTTTTTTAACTATGATCCAATTTACATATCCTACATTGTTTGTTTCTCCTATTGCTA
The DNA here is from genome assembly GCA_963969395.1 of Pseudoscleropodium purum. NCBI lineage: Eukaryota > Viridiplantae > Streptophyta > Bryopsida > Hypnales > Brachytheciaceae > Pseudoscleropodium > Pseudoscleropodium purum. Next base: position 8,642,765 of record OZ017803.1, read on the forward strand.
TCACCCCATATGTAATTAAAGAGTTGTCTTTTCAATTCAAAGTACAAATCATGAATAGCTTTTGAAGCAAAGTGAGATAAATCTAATGTCATGCCACATTAGTGTGGACCCATTTCAAATGGCTGATTCAATATCTTATAGAGAAGGACAACATTCCAACAACTTTTTCAAATCTACTAAAACAACATTTTGTGGTGCAATTGGGACAACATTTTTCAAAGTTTTTATAAGACATTTAAGTAGGCACCCATATCTATTTCCTAATCTTGTACTTTATAGCAAATGTTATAAAGGTTCTAGGTTTTTTGGAGGGAGGGAAGATGTTCTAAAATCATTCTTTTAGAGCAGATAGATATAATTTAACTAGATGTGTATCTAGTGAAGATGGCACTTTAGGGCTATTGGCATATTCAGGAGTTATACACTTGCCATTAAGAGCCAAATGAACCCACTCAATGACTATGAATGGTATATCTTCTTGGCATTGATCGAAAAGAAATTAAATATTGGTAAACAAAATACAAACACTTTAAGAAATACTACCTCTATTTTTGAAAAAAATCCATGTTTCCTATGTAAAATAAAAAAGAAACATGTTATTCTTTTTAAAAACAAAAGGAATACACTATTATTAAAATATCATATTGTTTTTTATAATTAAATCATATTATAAAGTGGATACCTGTATTTAAAAAATAAATAAAAATCTTTATTTTTATATAAATTTAAAGAAAAAATATAAAAATATATTTATTATAATATGAACAAAGTAAGTGAATCCTAATGTACATGCATTTGAATTTTTAGAAACTTCTTGTACTTCATAAAAAGAGGGTTATCAAAAAAATTTCAAGCAATGAAATTTGAATACCACAAAAAAGAAAGAAAAGATTATGTTGTATATTATGAAATAAGTTTTTAATGTAAGTGGTTATATTTTTATTATTTCTATTATAAACTATAATTTTAATTTTTTATAGCACAAATTGTAATTTTTCTAAACATTTTATACCTTATATAATGCTTGAAAAATATATCATTGTTTATAAAAATTAAAATTTAATAATTACATATATTTGGAAAGAAAATAGATTAATTACTTGTAGAAAGGAATTAGATTATAACCAAACATGATACAAGAAGAATCTAATAATTGCAAATGGACAAATTATAGGTGTTAATGCAACTAGAGTGCCAAAGTTGGAAAGCCAAGTGATGATGTTTCAAAGGTTTATACTACGTACTACGTATTTGATGATACTATGCAAAATTTAAATCAAATATTAGAATTAATCATAAAGTATGCAATGAGGGACTAGGAGTTAGAATTTGAAAAAATACAAGACAAAACTCCTTGAAGCACCAAACCTAAAGTGATGGAGTCTAGTGCTATATTTCTTTTGTATTTGTTTTTAGTGAAACCTTCTTCTAACATCCCTAGTTCAAACTGGGGAGACTTTTAAGATTAATTCTATCAATTTGGTAGTTCTACAATCATATTACACCATTAATTTTGTAAATTAAAATATAAATATTGTCTTAAAAAAATCACATGATAATAAAATGGAAATTAAAGTTCATAGAAAATTAACTTTCATGTTGTCAAAATTAACATTGTAATCAAAATCAATTGAGATGCACTCCAATCATTGTACTTTGTGAAATTTGAAAATGAGACTATAAGTCAATAATTATATTCAATTTATACAGTGTTGGAATTTGGGAATTTTAAATACTTAGACTTTTAAAGTAGCTAAAGCAATTGAAAGGGTGTTAAGAAAAAAAAAAAAAGTAGTAGAAGAAGCAATGAAAGTACGTCTAAAATAGTCCTAATTTGATAATTACATATTAACCCCAATACAACAAGCTAGTTACCATGGAAATCAACCTTTTGAGGCACTATGTAATAATTTGCTTAAAAAATATCAAGAGCACTTATTGGAGGTTAAAGTATTGTGCAAGATCTTCCCTTTTCATGGCTAAAGAATGGGACAACATAAGAGCTTATTGGGCAATTCAAAAGACAATTTTAGATCCAATCTTTGTCAGAAAGTTGTCTATCCCGACATGACATTGGCTTTTCCAGTTGAGATGCCTGTCACCACCACTCAAAATGTATTCTAATGCAATAAGATCACGAAAAAATTGTTGATGTCCAAAAAAAACATTTTTTTTCAACGACCTATTTTGACAAAGATGGACAAAGTATCTAGGTCAATGGCAAGCCGTCTAGATTTTTTATTTTTTTTAATCCAAAAGGACATTGGAGTTAAATTTTGAAATTTCATCAGTTAAACGTTCTTCTAGATATGATGTGACAATGACAACCCTACCCTGCCAATGATTGTAAGCATTCTTTCATTTAACTTTAGAAAGTTGAACGACAAATCTTCCATTTTTGTGCTTCATAATTATCTTCATTCTATGCCATAGCTTGATATTGTTTTCTTCCAAGAGCAAAAACTCCACAACTAGGACTTTGACAACCTTAAAAAAAAATTTAGTATGTAGCTACTCCCTTGTGAACAGTTGCAATTACAAGCTATAACAATGATCCATTAGATCTTGGTGCTAACAAGGGCAAAATCATCACTATAGGAGCTCCAAATTTTGCACATATAATTACCAATTCTGGTATCATACTTGATATTAGGGCCAATGGATTATATTATAGGGCCTTTCAAGAGGTGATGTTGGAATTATCAATGTTTATGCCTTTAGTGACTCTTTTTTTTTATGCTGACTATAGGACACTATATTAGAATCTTTCCCTCTTCTTCTTATATGGTTCTTGCAAGTGACTTCAACATGGTTGAAGCTAGACATGACAAGACCAATCCTTGTGGTTGTATAACTCTAGTAGCAAAACAAGCTCTTTTTTCAATCTCAAGTGTTTCTTAAATGTGGAAGATAATATACACTTTGCTAGTAGCCTCCAATACTGATGGAATAATTTTAGGAATGATGGACATTACATTCTAACTTGTCTAAATAGGATCTATCTCTTTAAAAATGTGGCAAGCTCATCAAACCATAAATTACTTGACTTTATAATTTGTAGTGACAATGCATAGTTGGATCACTCCCTTATTTTTGCCATAGTGGAATTCAACACTACTCTTATGTGACAAAATATATGGAAGATGAATGATTTTTAAAAGGAAAAAGCTTGAATAATCATTGATCAAACTTGGTGTGGATTTCCATCCTTTGTCCCCTTCTTTTTCAAAATAAAAGTTGTTTCTAAAGCTTACCATTTATTCTATTGCTAAAAGGCACTTGACTTCCAAATAAAGGAAGACAAAGCTATTATAGAAAGTTTGGGCCTTATGAAGGGCCATTTGGCTTTTGGTAGATGTGCATATACAACAAATTTTCTTAATATTTTTTTTGAATTTGAAAATCCAATGAAGTATAGAAGCTGAATTTTGACGACAATTTGACTGTTTGATAGTTTTAGTTGATATTTATTGTATTTACACATTTTCATGCAATCACATGATCCAGCTAAGGCTAAAAGTTTTCTATATTACTAAAAATGAATTTTCTTTTTCTTCAACAACCTTGCAAGCAACCTCGAATAATCATCTAGTACAAAACTCACATAGTATTGTTCGGCTCCATTTCAAAATTAGACGTGAACTCTAAGAAGGTAGCTGAACAAAGAATCAATGCCCATATAAGATGGAAATTTTGTGATATTATGATATCAATATAATTTTTTAAGGTTATTTGTAAAAATGATAGATGCATAAATGAGTGGCTCAAAAGCGGTACCCAAGGCTTCATTATAAATTACTAAAATTGAAGGCTATTTCCTTTGATGACTAATACATTAAAAATAAATGGGAAAAATTTCAAAATGAAAGGTGGTCCACTTTAATCTTCTAAAATAGAACACAATAAAAAATAATAATAATGATAATAATGATTACTTATAAAAAAAAAGTCTCTAAAATTTGACCTTCATTTTAACTACTAAAAAGTCCACAATTCTTTATTAAGAAAAGTTTTATAAATATAAAAAACATTTCATTCAAGCAAGACCTTTAAATCACTCATAATAAAGTCACTAGAAAACATTTAAAGATATCTATATTCTCAAAAAAGTCCATATGTAATATTTTGTTCAGTTGGGATAAGTTCATAAACTACATTTCAAAAGTCCCATACTCCTATTAAAAATTGAAATTTCTTAAGACAACTACATAAATGTCTTTATAATCAAATTGTTAAATATTTTAGACAAAAACATTATACAAAGATGTAGCCATTTGTGACCTAGAGCCTTTGTAATGCTAACATTTTATGAAAACATTTTTGAGACTATTTTATTGAGATACCCATCCATGTATCTATTCAAAAGCTTGCATACTCAACTATCACTAAATTCTATAATTTTCTAGGTGTTATTGTTGATAATAAAAAAAAATTGAATCAAATATACTCATAGTTTTATATTCGCTTATAATCCATTAACCATGGGTCTTTTGAACAATTAATTGCAATAAATGAAATTTTATCTCTATTATCTAAAAGCATTTTCACGACAACAAAATCTTTAATTTCATACTATGTAAGTGAATATAATGAAAGCATGCAATTGAAGACATGACACCTTACAAGTGCCTTGACTTTGATGGTGTCTTCACTAAATTTTTACAAGAAATATTGGAATACGATCAACTTTGCTTTCACAGATGATACATTGGTCTATTCTTAGTGGTTCATTTCTTTGATGTATGAAGTGTGGTATAATTATTTTACTACAAAAAAGTGAAACTAAAAAAGACCTAAATAATTGAAGACCTATTAACTTTTTTAATGTTGCCTATGAAGTTTTAGCTAAAGTACTACAAGAGCATTTACAACCTATCTTAAGTGATTCATCAACTCTAATTAATCGGCATTCATACCGATCGAATACATCATCAACAATATTTTTTGTTCCATAAATTCATTGCACAGGTTAAAAAAATCTAATTATAGATTAATTTTTATTGAAGCTAGACATTAAAAAGGCTTATGATACTATATATTTTTCATTCCTATTCAAAGTAATGGAAACCATAGGTATTTCAATATATTTTTAAAATATGGTCAAATTTCTTTTTGCTAATGTTGAAACTTTTGTATGTATTACTGGCAATGACATTGAATCCTTTTCAATCTAGCAAGGCATTTGGCAAGAGGACTCACTGGCCTCCTATTTTTTCTTATTTGTAGATGAAATTTTTAATGTCATGACCAAATACCTGCTACACACTAGTGAATTATTTGGCATCACATTCTTTTTAGCATCAATTGAACAATTCATTAGCTAGTATGCATACGATATGAACTTCACAATAAAAAGTCAAGAATAGAATCTTTTTATTGTTTTTCCCTTCTTATTGACAAATATGGCTTAACCTCAGAGCTTTAAATAAATTCATATAAGAGCCTTGCATACTAACTTTTCATTTATCCCTACCCCTTAATGACTCTCACAAATTGAATACTCATAGGCAGTGAAGCACTAATTATCAAAAAATTTAAGCTCGCTAATTGTAATCGAATTATATATGACAAATATTGATGATTTTTTGGTAAGTAAGGTTTGAAAAAAACTTGCTTACTAGACTAGTTTACATTTGTTCCTAGCAAGGAGAGTAGTCATAGTTAATTCCATTCACTACCAAAGAAATGGGATCCAAATGAAGTAAAAATCAACAAAATTTCAAGCAATAGAGAATCTTTATATACTGTGTGTATTTTCATAATAGTCCGAGCCTATCTTCAATCCAACAAATAATCTTTATATACTACCTGGATTTTCTAAAGAGTCCAAGCCTACTTTCAATTTAATGTCACCTACGGGGTTTAAACTCAAGACCTTACGGTTTCAAGTTTAAAGCCTTAACCATTACATTATCATCACAATTAAGAAAACCCCGAAGGGAAAAACAAGGGGGGGCAACCCAGAAACGCGAAGACCAAAGCCCCATCAATTAATTTTGTGAGAAAAGTACAACGGCGGCTTGAAGTGCCAAGTCGGAAGATTTAGGGTCCAACTACAGAAGTGACTATCAGTAAAATACCAATCAGTTCGAAATCTAACTTTAAGTTCTTCCCTAACGTTTAAAGACCTACAGCTGTCGGAGATCTCCCTCCAGACAGCAATACTACTTTGAATACACGCTTGCCAAGCGCGAGTGAGCACAACTTCAATCGAGGGGGTGCCGTTGTAGAAAACTGCCGAGCATCTCTCAGTCTAGATGAATTACAAGATGAAAGCGCGAAGGAAGTCCTATGGTTGGGAGTATACCTTAAACTTGGCGGAGCTCATGGTGCGGAAGTGGCCGAATTTGGTGTTGTTCCAGTCCGTGAGTGGGGGGAAAGTGGAGCTGCTCGCCAGCTGGTGGAGTCTCCTCCATATTTCGGTAGCAAAGGGACATGAAAAGAACAGGTGCGCTTGTGTTTCCAGAGCATTAAGTCGGCAGTGTTTGCAGCTGATCCTTTGGAGCCCAATGCGCTGCAACCAATCTCCGATGGCTAAGGTTTTGTTAAGTAAAGCCCATAGGAATGCGTTGATCTTGCGGGGTCTTACTTTTTGCCACAGGAAAGCGTGGAGCTAGAGCTGATCTTTCTTGGACCAGCCTAGGGTGTTGAGTTCTTTGGTGGCGTGGCTTTCTTGGCCCGTATCAACTAGCTGGGAGTTGTAGCTGCGTTTGATGGTGTATTTGAAGAAAGTTGCTTCCTAAAAGCCTTTTGTTGCTCTCCATGTCCAGTCTTTAGGGTCCCATTTTAAATCCACGACCGGGGCTTTGCCGTAAATCTACGCTCTGTCTGGTGGTTTGGGAGGAATTCCAGGATCGTAATCCATGAAGACTTGGGCGCTTGCTGACCAGTAGGTGAGTCTAATCGCTACCAGTTTGCCTTGAGCACCATGAAATTCTATGGGAGGGTGCAGTAGCTCTCCTGTTTTGTAGAAAACCCTAAAAGCTTCCGCCGTGATCCTCTGGGGTTCAGTCTGGATTCCCTTTATCCATAGCACCGTGTGTATTCCCTCTTCTGTTGCGTCCCCCAGCCACTGCCCTGCCTTCACAGTGAGCTTGGATTTGGGATCCCAATGAATTTTGGCTATGATGCTGTGATGTAGGTGTTTTCCTTGTTCTCCTCTGAATTGGGGGGTAGTAGAGGCATAATCTGATTATGCTTGATCCAGTCTTCTTTGCCGAAGTCCCACTATCATCACAATTAAGAGAGTGTTATTTCTCACCTTCCATATTGCGGCTATTTATTACACTGGCTCTGATAGTCTCGTGCTCATTCTAGTTGGTCCATCTGTCTTGTTTTCCACTCTTTTGTTTAATATTTTTAGATGCGATCTTTTCTGCCCACTGATACCTGCCTTTAAAAAAATTGCAATGTTTGGCAATGAATGTTCTATGCCCATGTTTGATGTACCATACCCCATGGAAGATGCATGCAATGTATTGCAAGATTATAATAATGAGAGCGCCTCGTTCTTTAAGCTAGTGCAATATTTTGAAGGCATGTACCATTATGGCTTTTACTATTACCCCTTGATTTGAGAGCCACATTACAAAATTATTTTTAGATTCTCTTCAAATGAATTTTGAAAATATAACTTCAAAAATTCACTTAAAATACAATTTTTCTTTAGCATTTGAAATTTTTTTATTAGTCAAAATTTTAGTTTCTATTAATTTGTAAAAAAATGTGTAAGATCTAGTAATAGAAATACCAAGACCTTTCACAAATAGTGAGATTTTTAATACTATGCAAATTCTAAACACCTTGTGTTATTTCTCATTTAATTTTTGTTTGATTGCAACAATCTTAATATTTCATTATAAATAAAAACAAAAAACAAGCCAATATTTTTAAACAAAAAAAAAAAAAAAAAAAAAATTCTACCCAAAAATCCTACCCAAAGTTAGAGATTAATCCAAAAAGGGTTACTTGGGTGTTTAGGGGTTAAAGATTAATTCATTATTTGGCATCAATACTACTATGATACAAGAACATTCTAATATATTCCAAAATATTACGTATATGCTAAGTAGAGTCTATAGATTCCAAAAGATTTAAAAAAAGATTCTTGATTTTCCTAAAATTTCTACAAAATTTTATTGAATTTGTCAAGTTCTGACCACTATTGTTCAAAAGAATAGAAGATTATTGAATTTGGTCCAATAGAATACATTATATATTGAACCAAGAGAAAACCTATTGATTTGGTTTGGAAAATAGCATTTGAATTCTAAAAATCATTTTTATGTTGGTATCAACAAAAATATATTGGTTTTGTTTTGGTTTTGAGCAATCTTCTAATAATAATTCTTTTATTACATTAAAGTATTTCATTGCCATATAAAGAAACTTTTATCTATTATTCAAAAGCTTTAGCATTGATGAAGGACTTTTTTTGGTCAAAATCAATTCATTAAAGTTAAGCTAAAGTTAATTGGTCAAATCATTGTTTTATTAAATAAATTCAAAAATTAAACTTGATAAATCCAAAGAAAATTCTCCATACTCTAATGGCAAAATTTGCACAAGGCTACAGTTGTTTAGTGGTTTAGCAATTAGGAACAGAGGTCAAGACTTTGGCAACTAACACTTCAATGCTCTATTGGACATTAAGAACAATAGAATTAAGACAAGTTTGAGTTTATTGCATCGTGATTGTCCCCATGTTCCTCTGTGACCTTGTATGGGGTAGTGAAGTTCTTTATGTGCCATGTCTGCATGTTGTGGAGATAGTTTAAGCACTTTAGGAGGAGCGGATCACTAGTAAAAAAAATAGTGATCACTATAACAAAAAATTAACAAAAAAAGTATTGATGTTTATATTCTTGGTCACATTATTTTAGACAGTACTTAACAAAAAATTGTTGTCCATTTTCTTATGATGGTCAAATAAAATAAAATAAAAAATCATTTATAAATTTATTCAATAAATGATTGATATATGGCAAGCCAAAAATTAGCCCTGTAGGGAATGTCACATAGGCAAAATAACTAAATCCTAATCACCTCTATTTGTAATTTCTAAATGTATTGTCTATAGAAACAATATGAATTAACTACTTAATTTCCATATTTTTGTATTTGTAACATTTTCAATATCCATATCATATTTCAATATCCATGTTGTATTGTATTTTTGATATGAATATCCTTATCATATTTCTAAAATTGACTAAAATTTAGATGTATGGTTGTATCTGAAATCTAAAATTGAATCTAAAATTCAAATCTACGGCAAGAAGTGAGGGTGAGATTTTTTTTGAAATACAATCAATGGCTCTTAATGTGTCTTGAAGGCGAGAGGAAGTCAAACCACTTGTGCATGTAATTACAAAAAATAGTAGCATGCTTCTTGATTCCTTGTGGTTAAGGAGATACAAACAATTTTAGATTTGAATGCCAAGGTGGCAATTCTTAATAAAAAATTTCAATTTTTTAACTTCATAACTTTATATTCAATTTTAGAATTTCTTTTCCTTATCAAGACTAAAGTTTTGTAAGATTTTCAATGGTTTGTGGCACCGTAAACCTTACTATTAATAATTTTTTTGAAATAAAATATAAGATGATATAATTTAATAACTCAAATTTTAAAATAAAACATCATATTTAAAATATTAAAATACATATTTAGTTGATAGTTAAAACTACTATTTTAAATATAGTTGATACATTGGATGAATCGTCCATCCAAACCATCTAATTTGTTTATCCATTTAGGACATCCAATGACCTTAACTTACTTGAAGTGACTATTTTAAGCCATTTCAGGGAGTCACATTGTCCATTGTGTCTGCCTTAAGTATCGAATATGTTCACCTGTTCAAAACATTTAATAATCTTAACTTAACTAATAAGACAACGATTTCAAACCACCTACATTATATGATTAATATGAATTTCCTACCAAATTATGTAAACAAATTTACAAATTTACAAATCACTATGATTTATGTGAGTAATTTTATCATGATTGTACAACTAAAATTTTGTTGCAAGTCACTCTAATTTAATATTTGTTGGCATCTTATCACCCCCAATTTTTGTATTATTATTGACATTTTATCAATTCCATTCTTTTTTATTGTTATAATGTTATCACCATTAATAACATCTTCTTCATTGATGATTCAACACCTATAGTTTTTTTCTTCAAACTATCAATGCATTCCTTGATAAAAAAACAATTAAGTATTCTCATATTTTCTTTGACAATATATGAAATTTAGAACCTTCTTCAAATATTCAAGAAATCGAATATATGACATTATCTAATCTCACCAAATTAGCCTTTTTATCACCAAAATCACCATATTCATAATTATAACCAACTACAAGCTTATAGTATCTAAACAAGATGCTAATGTTAAATTCATCAAAAGGAATAGCACCAATATAGTCAATTTTTTTTTCAATTATTTTGACTAATTTTTGAATTCTAACCAAATACCATGTAGTATTCTTTTTAGCATTTACCATTCTTAGTACAATATCATCAAAAAATCCAACATTAGCATTATCCTTCTTAAATCCTATAGAAAAGTTATTTTTAATCAAAGAGAAGTTATCAGGGTTGACGAATGTCAACATCCGCCCCAAAATAGCGTTCATTTTCCGGACGTCTGGAGGCACGGACGCTAGCAAACACAGCGTCCCGATTGCCGTTGGAAAGCGGACGGCCCGAGGCGGACGCCCAGATCGTGCGGACCAGATCAATCCGCGCGATCGAACAGCCGTAATTGGGCGAACAGGCGGACGGGGGACAAGCGGACGTTGCATCCGCCGGGACGCGAATGGCAGCGGACACTGCAGACACTGCGTCCGTGTCCGGACGTCGTGTCAACCTTGGAAGTTATTAGATTCATAAACATTAATTTTTAAAATAATTCTCATTTTGTATACTAATCTTTTATTTGGAATATTTACAAATGAATAAACTTTGTTCATCAGGGTTGACGAATGTCAACGTCCGCTCCAAAATAGCGTCCGTTTTCCGGACGTCCGGACGCACGGACGCTAGCGAACGCAACGTCCCGACCACCGTCAGAAAGCGGACGGGCGGGGCGGGGCGGACGCCCAGATTGTGCGGACCAAATCAGTCCGCGCGTCGATCGGACGGCCGTAATCGGGCGGACGGACAGGCGGACGCTGCGTCCGCCAAGACGTGAATGTCAGCGGACGCTGCGGACACAGCGTCCGCGTCCGGACGTCCGGACGTCGTGTCAACCTTGTTGTTCATACTAGCATCACATGTATTACTTATAAATTTTTGTTTCACATCAAGCACTATATACCTAATATTATTTGCAACTTCATTTATCAAAAGCACATTATCTAATATAACATTTTTTAGTAATTCATGACTTTCTTCATCTTCTATTTCCTCATCAGACAATAAAGCAATATTTTGAACAAAACCATTGAAAAAAAAAGCTCATGAATCATTTCACTTTCCATTGAATTGTAATACATTTTACATTTCAATATCTTATGTTGTATTCATTGCCATTAAAAAACTAACTTTCCATACCTTCTAAAAGTTAACATTTATCACAAAATTATACTCCAAAAAATCAACATCTAAATCAACAATACATGAATTTCTTTCTAACTATAAGTTTTTTCAACGTCTTGAATTAGCAAACAAGGGACCATTCTTCTCATATTTAATCTTCTTTACTTTAACATGTAAAGCACATTCAACAACTCCATACAGTGTATTTGTTACAAACTTGTTGATTTAAAAGTGAAAAATAATCTTCACAACAATCAAATTTGACTTTACTTAATTTAAGTGGGAGATGTGAAAAAAATTCCTTCTTCATCATGATGTAATATATATTTGCATGACATGTTATAATATAATTTGTTATACATTCTTTACTCATCCGAATATCTTTCAAGTAGTGCCCAAATTCATTGTAACAAACGTATGCACTACCTATATATAATATATGAACAATTAATGATGCCAATTTAACCTTTCAAGCAAAGATTGTTTACCATATAAAATTTCAAAAAAGGAACAAATCATTTTCAAATGAAGAATAGTACTTTTAACAAGCTCTTGCAATTATTTATTAGAATACTTACTATGCCTTTGTCAAGGTATTTTAAACATGCTTTCATTTAATTACTTAGGGGAGGCCAAGAATTGCACAACAAGGAAATTTTTCTATATCTTTTACATTAATGTCATCTTCTAATAGGCCATTTTTCTTCAGAGAAATTTCAAATACTAAAAATAGATGATTTTTACAATAGCCAAGTATTTACCTCAAAAGAGATTATGTGCACTAGAGTCATTGCAAGAAACACCAATCCTATTTTGTGTCACAATTGGAGTGTTGTTGTTGTCTTATAACTTTTAAATCTTAAATTTTAAGAACTTGAAATTTTTATTAGAAATGTCTAATTTGATAATAATGAGATCTTTTATTTTTTAAGACATTCAAAAAATCACTTTATATTTGAAATTTAATTTTGTTAATTTGTCACACTTTGAAATTCAGAGGTATTCACTATGTTTGGAGTATCCAAATTGAATGATCAAGGGTTAAAATTTTGGTAGTCTATTTATATATTAGGTAGGCATATACCTACCAAAGGGCATTTATAAATACATTATTTTATATTGTTTAGGTTCATGCAAACAAGACTCCCTTGCACAAGAAATTTTGAACATTGAATATAGAGTGAACTTCATTTTTTTGGTAAAACTTGATCACCATCAAGTCCTCTCAAATTGCAAATTTTTTTTCACAATTTTTTATTTATTATTAATTTATACCACATTATTTCTATTTTTTTGGTGAGAATTTGTCTTTTCTTTTCCCATAGTATTGTTTTAGTATTTGCAAGTAGCTCAATAGTATTATTCATCATCAATTTTTCCAACCAATGATTAAGATGTTCCACTACATAATACTCATAGTACTCTATGACAAAAACACATTTTTTTGCAAGAAAGCTACAAAAAATGCCTAGTGTTTCTTACAATGATCCATTAGATAAAAGAGGATTCCTCAATTCTTTTTCCCACATGAGGTGGATCTTGAGTCATAATCATAGGACAGTTGTCAATCATTTTCAATTCCATTAGAAAAAAAAGACTCAATTCCATGAATTCCCCTTGGTACACTCTCTAACATCAATTTTTATCATCTACTATCTTCATTAGACCCTTGTCCAATGAATGCACTAGTCACAAGCTCAATGTATTTTGGGGGGAGAATTCTAATCATGTTCCATTGCATTTCTACAGCCTAAGTATGAAATTTATCATATGTTAGAATTCTATAAGCTAATTTAGGCATACCTTTAAAAAATCATAAAATTTTGTTGCTTTACAACTAAAACTATAAAATAAAGTCACATGAGTGAAATCATCAATTTTACCTTAAATATTACTGTATATGTTCTTTTATCCACAATTGCAATATTTTAATAAATAAAAATTGGTTGTTTTAGAATTAAAGAGTTATTTGAAGTTCAAATTTAGTTATAAATTTATTTTGCATTTTATTTTCAATTGTAAAATTGTTCTAGTAAGACTAATCATGAAAGTTCCAATTGTTTTTAAATACTTTTGTCTTTTAAGACACTCAACATTGTCAACACAATATTTTAATATCATAGAATAACATTCCAACATCATGGGTTTGAAAATTCATATAGTTTATTGACAGTATGCAAAAATATATTAAAAAAGAATATAAAATATTATTTTATTTCCAATAAGAACCAATAAAATACTTTGCAATTCAATTGCTTATTTGAACTTATTTGTTTGAGAATTTACTAATTAAATGTATGTACAATATTGATAGATTTTTAACAAATTTGATGTAATTCTAGTAAGTGTGTCACTATTGAAAGTATATAATTAGAGAGAGCTCATGTAGTTTAGGTTTTGCCTACCTCGCAAAAATCCAAGACTATAATATTGGGGTTTAAATTTCAAAGTTTAGAGAATGGTCAAATAATTAATAATCTAACATTTTGTAGCTAAAGTCACATGTATTTTAGAATATTATAGAATATGTATATAAGATGAATGCAAACTTACAAATTCATTTCACTCTTCTTCTTAAGTTAATAATTGGATGGTTTGTCTGTTACCAAATGAATACTAAATATAATGAATGGAATTCTGGTCATGCCTAATGTTCTTAAGGAGGTCAAATAGTCTAGTCAATTATTCAAGTTTTGCCTATTCATCTTATGCAATGAATGCATTAGAAGATTTTGGAAGGCTCTAAGAACCCATTTCGGGCTTGGTCCCTCATAACAAAAAGAATGGCCGGTTGTTAGTAAAAAAAGGAACTTTTTAGTACATCCCTTATCAGGGCACTGTTCTGTTTCTCTCCAAACTTGTAGTGACTTATCCTAAAAGTATATGTTTTTTTTGTATTTTTTAGTATGTAAGTGTGGTTTTTTAACTTCTTCTCCTATAAACTCCCCACTAAGCATTCATAATATCCTTGAGATAGTGTGTATAGGATAGTTTTTTTAGTCTTAGTCTTTACAAAATAGAGACAAATCTAGAGTTTAATCCAACCATCCTTCTTCAACAAACATCCTATTCACCATGTTTTTTTATTAGTACCAAACCTATCATCCATTGTTTATTTTAAGATTATACATTGAGACTCAAAATAAAGATAGAGATAATCTAAGCTTATAGTAGTATATGGAAAAAAAGTTATTAATCAAGGTATAATATTGAGATCCATAAGCTAAAATATATTCTAATACATTTAGTATATAAGAGTAGCTAAAAATCGTCATTTTTTGTCCCGCTCCAAGAAGCTTTGGACTCACTTGTGCCCGCCCCAAGGAACAAAACAATCCAATGTATTGTCAATGAGGTGCATGAGGTGTCTACAATCCAAAAGCACATGCTATAGTTTTTACAAAGAGAAGAAAAAAAATGTAAAGCAAAACTCTTGAACATCATTCCCATTGTGACTTTTTTATGAACTTGATTGCTACTGGCTTGATGTAAAGACTCCATGCTTGTAGTTACTGCACTCCTTTGAAAATACTATTTAAAGGTGAAAATAATCCTTGTACAGCACTAGTTTTTACCACCATTAAAGCAATTTTCCAACAAATGGAATGCAATGCTCAGTATCCCTAAGAAACCTTTGAATTTGAATTTGAGTGACTGAATTTTGCTTCCTTCCAAAGCTTTCAAAGTCATTCAATAATTACTTTTTAATTATTTCCTGTGTTAAATTAGCCTCATTCACACATGAGTGTACCAGCTAATATGAGTTGGGCTGTAATTTGAATTAGACAATAATAGTGTCTAGCGCTTAAAACAATTGTCTGTTTCTGTAATTGTTTTGTTTTCTAGATAACCAAATGTATGAGCATTTAAGGCTTGGAATCCTGGAGCCAAGTGGATCCTTTTACATGCATCATTTTTAATATTTTATTTAGTGATGTGATTTAACATAACAACAAGGCTTGACTTTTTTGAAAGCTGGTTGATAAATACACATGCAAAGGGCGTACCAACATAGTAAATCAAATTTGGTATGATTTTGCCCTCAAAAATCTTTAATTAGTTTTGTTATTTGGAGTTTGAGTGACCACCAAATCTTTTAAAATCTTTGGTGTTTATTAGCATTTAAATATAGCATCATTTTGGTTTTGATAAATAATCATATGAGATTATTTATGAATTAGAATAAAAATAAAGTCCCAAGTTTGGATATGAAACTTTGAAAAAAAAAAAAAAAATCAAAAATGACATGGTAGAGTCTCAACCACATCAGACTATTGCACAATCATTGTAGAAGTACAATTCCTGCAGATTCCAAAGCTTGATAACTTGCGAGCTCTTAGAGCCCTCAAAAATCTTTACGACCTAATCATTCCAAGATAATATTTTGAAAATATTACACATAATTAAATATTCCTTTTTGTGTGTGTATCAAATATTCTAGTCAATCTAAATCTATCACATTTCATGCAAATGCCTAGCTATTCCACATTCTATGTCAATTTTTCTCCATATGTGAAAGTATGTAGGTAAGAATTTTATACCTGAGGTTTATTTTTCTTATTTATTTTGCATTTAGGTCAAATAATCCAAATTTCATACAATGTTAACACCTACATACATCAAATGTAGAACCAATGATCACTTATGCCTAAGAAAGTGATCCTAAAATCATAGAAGATCAAGTCCTACTACCATACAAATAAACCTAAGAGTGTGTGGCAAGACCTATAACCACGGATTGTGGTGCTAAAACTGTACACTATAACCCAAATTCATGTAAATAAACCTACAACCATACAACAAGCCTTATGGCTATGAAATCAATCCTAAAAAAAAGCAAAATCATCCTATGGCCATAGATTTTGAGCTTTAAGACAGCTTGTTGCATCCTATGACTGTGGATCAAATCTTTAATTTGGCTAGAGAGCTTGCTAAACATTGTAAGATGTTAACAACGAATCTACACAAAATTCTCACAAAATTTTGATTTTGAATCTCAATTACAATCAGTTAGATTTTGATTGAGTGACAATACCCAAGGCGCCCAATCTTGGATGGAATCCAACACTTGTAAATCAAAACATTCAAGCATTGTTACCTGCATTGAATTTCCAACTCAAAGTTGATGATTGTTCAATTCCAACATGCAAATCTTTAATTAATTACAATTATGTTTTCTTGATCTCACCAACCTCCATCAATCACTAGTAAGAACATGATTCACAACTCAATTATTCTTTGAATTTGAAATTTGTACAAAGATCCCAAAAGTTTGCAATTCAACCAAGGAGCTAAACCTGTACCGGATTTCAATTTTGATTTTGTTTTTTATTAAGTCCACCTCTATTGCTCAAATTACAAGAATTTGATTCCCAATCACAAAGTTGAAGTCTCCATCTTTGTCACAAGTTGCCATTGGCGTGATGGGAGTTGTAATTTGCAAATTTTCTTTGAAATTTCTCTTCAACTAAAGTCAATCTCAGACTCGTTTAATTACAAACTTTCCCTCCCTTCATTACACCAATGCAAGAAAATGATTCACAATTACTGATTTGAAACTGTATAATGGATTTGGAAAATAGCAATTTGGCCGGATTGCTACACACTCCACACTATGTCAAGATTGCCCAATTCCTCCAAGGATTTAGATTTGGCACCGCCGCTTTTCCATCACCCTTAGCAATCAATCAATATCTACTTCCTAATTAGGATCCATCTAAGAGGCAAAATCAAAACTTTGATTTTTGTACTTACTCAACCAATTGACCAATCCATTTCGATCCTTCAAATGTCTCATAATACAAGATCCGTTTACTAGTGTTGATCCCCCTTCCAAAGTTTTCTTTTGAATGAATCAAATTAGCAACTATGCTTAGAAATTCTTGTCGAGTTTTGTCCTCCCATGGTGGATGACTTCAACCACCTTGATTCACAAATTTTTGGAGTTTCAAAATTCTTTACAAACACTCAAGCAAGATTTTCATCTTCTCCAAAATTTCCCAAATTAATCTCAATTTTCAACAATGCTCAATGTGCACAAGTACCAATGCTTTAGCCATAGATAACTCGCAGTATTTATAATTATGCTTCTATATCTCATATACATATAGCAAGAAAAAAAATCCTAATTCAAAGCACACACAAGCACACAAACATACAAACACAAAACTCAAAGATAAATATGTATTATTACACTAACTTGAAAGGGAGGCATATCACATTGCCAATCCTTTTTACAATTTTATAGCTTTTTTATACTATTCTTTACATTCCTTCCCAATAGTTGTGTCTTTTAATTTTAATTTTTTATCTATCCTTGAAACAATATCCCATAAATCCTTTAATTTTGCAAATTCAAATTATAAACCTTATTATTTTTATTTTTTATTTAATAATTTTTTAAAATTTTACTATAAAAGCTAAAAGTAACTTTTTTTTAATGAATGTTTTAGCTATAGCTCATTGTATTGAAATTTTTGTGAAGATTGTCTACAAAGCCTCTTCTAGTGAAAGTTCTTTAGAAATCCTTCAAGAATTTGCTTCTTACAACAATATTCTTGTAGAATACAAATCATATGTGAATACATGTCTCTAAATGCTGGCAATAATTAACAATCCAAGTTTGTCACAAAAAGAGAACTTGCCCTTTCTCAAATTTAAATCATTTTTTTGTACATTCCAATCTTGAAGTAGTCAATTCCATTGTCACCATTGAATTTACTTCACTTTGTTTATTCTACAATGAATAATTTGTTGTGTGGTTGAATGGAGAATATGGTGCTTTCTTACCAAATTCCAATTCTATCAATTTTTTGTTGTTCTCTTTGAGTTTTAGAATCAAGAATTCAGCTAGTATTTGGTGAAAATTGCAACAAAGATAGTTTTACAAGAAAATGCCCATGAAGGTGACAAAAAATGGAATTCTAGCTACATCATGATGTTGAACAATTGAAACATCAAAATCCTAGCCAAAAAGCCCTTGAAAATACCCAATGCATAGCTCACTCTTGCCATTGTGGTGGAATTAAAGTGGCCTCTTGATGATAGGATGCAATGCTAAAGTACAATGAAACAAGAGGTTTACATAGTTCTCTAAGGCCAATCTTGACAACTATTTTTTTTAAACTCAAATATTTGTGTGGAAGGTTAAATTTCCATCACCAAAATCTCCAAAGCCTCACATAAAGCCTAAAATATTTTAGTGGAACTTCACTAGTAGCATGAAGAGTGACAACACCCTAGTACATTCTTTATCTTTTAAATATATATATATATATATGTTCATGTGCATATTAGTCAAAGTAGAAAAATATGTTACCGGCAATATATTCTAGTCATAAAATTATATTTGATTACAACTTTTTAATTTATTTATATTTAAATTGAGCATAAAATATTGGTGGATGTAAATGATGCAATTTATAAGAACAACCTTTGGAAATTTTATACATGATTGATGAATATAGAATGATTTATCATCTTTCCTTAGTAACAATATTCATTTCAAGTTTGCTACAATAGGTCATATGTTTTGCTCTCCCTTTTGAATATATTTTCATTTACAAATATTATGCATTACGTCTACTATCTGGTAAAAAGATGCACCATCCACCTTACTTGGCCCCCCCTCTCCCACCATTGATTAAGGAAAAAATCACTGTCTGTTGATTGATAGCTCATTTGAGGTTCCATAGTTTTGCTAGGGTTTTGTAGACTCGTTGGAGCTGTGTTCTCTAGAAATCTTCTAGTTTTGTGTTCTCTAGGGATCAATTGCCAAGGTGAAGTTCTTGACAACCTTAATGGAACTGGGCGAAGCTGGAGCTAAGCATGAGCTTTCTTCACTCGCTGAAGCAACATTGGTAATAAAATGCTCTCTCCTCCCTCTTTACTCTCCTATTTCTTCTTCATTCTTCTTCTTCCTTACTCTAGTCTTGTCTTCACTTCTCTTCCTCCTCTTTCATTTTCCTTTTGCAACAAGCAAGCTTAGATGATATTTTTCAAAGTTTGAGTAAATTACGTTCAGTAGCTTTTGAAGTAAGGTTCTAAGCAATATTGAGTGTACTTTGTTAAGAAGGACTTGTCATGATATAAATTATTGTCATTCATATATTATTTGGTTGTCTCTAGAATTCTAACATGAAGAGCATGAGCAGGGAGGAATTTTCTAGTATTATGATTTGACTGAGAGATATTAAGATGATGAATGGATACAAGTTATCTTCATCTAGAGTTTATATCAGAATCCTAAGTTGTAATCTCGTGTATCAATATGCTTGTGTTGAATTGTAAATGATGCCAAACACTAAGTAGAGTAGTTGTAGTCAAAAGCTAATGGATACTACCCACATTTGATTGCTCCTGAGCAAAGTTACAAGCGGTTGATCTGCCTACAAATGTGTACTCAAATGAATTTTCATAATTTTTTTACTTTTCATATGTTTTAATTTTCATATGAGAATACCTCAATGATACATTTTTTTTTGGAAAGGAGGACTAAATTTGAATTATTATTTGGATGGTTAGGCTAACAATTTTGGGCTCCTAGAACCTCTCCACACTACTATCCACCTAAAAAACAACATACAAAGTATACTTTGTTGCTTCATTCAATCTAACAGGGTTGTCAGGACGTCAGGACGCGGACGCTATGTCCGCAGCATCCGCTGACATTCGCGTCCTGGCGGACGCAGTGTCCGCCTGTCCGCCCGATTATGGCCGTCTGATCGACGCGCGGACTGATCTGGTCCGCACGATCTGGGCGTCCGCTAGCATCCGAACGTCCGGACGTCCGGAAAACGGACGCTATTTTGAGGCGGACGTTCAAATTCGTCAACCCTGCAATCTAATGCATAGGCCAAAACCATTTGAAGTTCGTTCCATTATATAAAATCTTATTTAGCAATATTATAAGTTTATGAATTCAAAAATTAAATTCAAATTTATAACATTACAAATTAGTAATAGTCTTAAAAAATCAGAAAATGAACATTAAGCTTGGTAAGATTTGAAGAGCATTAAAAAAACTATCATTTCCAAATAAACTTATAAAATGTGGTGTACTATACAATATCATAAAAGAAAAAGTATATGTATGGTCTGCATTCAAATATAAGGGTTTGGAAGCCCAACTAATAATATGTAAATATGTTATTTTTTTTCACCTATGTCCTAATCTGTCTACTAGTCAAATTGTCCCATTTGTGAAAAACTATTTGTATTTCTATAGTTTGGTATATAAACAATTAAACTTTAGTAGTGAAGACTAGGGTCAAGGTTGCAAGCTACATCCTACTAGTTCTTAGACAAGCTCTTTGTGCACTTTTAGGCACTAAAGCAGTTAATAGTCAATATGCACTATTGTTTATTTTGACAAAATTTTGATTTTAAAATCATTTAAAAATACAATTAGCATTAGGTTATTATAAAATTGAAAAGACAAAGTTTTAGATTTATGTATACAACAAAGGAAAGTTCACCATAAGTGACCCACTTTTTTTACTTTAGCATCAAACAAGCATGTTTTTTAGATAATGAGTACTTATGAAGATGGAATAGCAACTATGGGAGGTAGAATTGAGTTAGATGTTCCAAAAAACATGAAGATGTCACAGTCAAATAGAAGTTCATGTCCTATGTGACAGTAATGTTCATAAAGACATCGGAAAGAGTATAGGTGCATTTGTATAAAAATGGACTTGCCTCATTGGCAAGGGGTTTAAGTTTGATTTTGGATAAGTTGGTGAAAGTTACAACAGTACGAGGTAAAACAATGACAAGATGTGAAGTATATAGGGGAAGAGAAGCATGTAGTAAGCTTTGTAAAAAAAGGAAAATAGATGGATGTATACCATGAATGAAAAGAAAAGCTCTTTATACAAGTGGGGTGGTAGGAAATAAACCAAACTATATGGAATATGTAATGCAAGAATTGTGTTTAAAATGGAATGTTTGAAAAAAAATATTCATATGTCTTAACCCCTCATCATTGAAGGGAACCAAAAGTGTCCTCACATAATTTTAAGTTCAATTCAAAATGTTGTAACTTTTGCATCCAATGTCCAAATTCAATTAAATTTGTTGTAAAATTTGAACTCTCTTCTAGTTTGTTTGGTAAGATTTTCAAATCGATACAACATGTGTTGATTAATTGAAAGCCAATTGAAGTTCACAAGTTCAATTTGAGTTCACCAAACTACATTTGATAGCTACAACTTTGGGGGGTTGTATCTCCTTCATCCAATATTTTTTTTCAATAATTTTTTTTGGATTATGTCCCCTTTTTAGTCTAGTCATTATATTTTAATTTTCATGTCAACCCAAAGTTTTTTTGAATGTTTAGGAGCAATTCAAAGTTCAAAATCCCAACAATTTTGGATTATAGTGAATTTTGGTGGCTTGTTTCTTCTCTATACAATATTTGTTTCCAATATACAAAAATTGGAAAAATTGTGCATACTAGTCTTGTTTGTGTGGATAAAATTTCATATCAATCCAAGAAGTTATGAGTGACTAAGAAGCATTTTATTAGAAGTAGGTTTAGCCTCATATGTGTTTTTTGAAATTTTCCTTGCCTATTTTTGACATTTGCAAGCCATTTTGCAAACACATTGAGTCAATTGAATGGTATTTTTTTCACCAATGTGCTTGTATGTTGGTTTTGAATCACTTTATGGTTTCAAATTTTTTCATTTGAGTAGGTTTAAAAATCTAATTTCACCTCTAAGTGTGTTGCTAGGAAAATATCAACATATTTTTTCAACACTAAAACATTATAATCTTGCAATCTATATGATCAAATGACTTCAAATTTGATTCACATCATCTACAACATGTTCACTACAAGATTGTACAGCTAAGATCTCTATAACTTAGTAACATTTCAATCTACATCACTACAAAAGCAATGATGCTTTTGAACTCAAATGGAACTTTGGTGATGAAGGGTTAAACAACATCCACATGTCTTAAATAACATATAAATATCTAGCAAATAAATACTCATCCTCAAATTATCCAATATCCTTTGACCTTTCTACCCTTCATTCTCTCTAAGTGTCAATGAAGTAATTACTTCACTTTGGCATCAAAAAGTTCTCTTAATGGTGGATGGTAAATTCTTGCTGAATTTGACAATTTTTTTGGTTCATTTTTTTAATTTTTTTTTCAAGACCCTATTCTATAGGTATAATATGTACCAATTGATATCTCACAAAACATTTAGACGTCTAAATTGACATTGCTAAAAACAATATTAAAATTCTCATATGACCATATTAAGTGCCACACTATTGTAAGGTTGAGTGAAAAAAATCCCATCTTACATTGCTCACTTTGTAGCACTTACATGAAGGTGACATGGCTATCACATGGGGCCTTTTGAACACTTGCTTTGACCATGTTTGAACAAATGTTGAACTAAAAATACAACATGTTTTTTCAAATTTCCACATGTTTTTGCCATGTCAATCTTAACAAATTTTGTTAAACATCCATAGGGGCATACTTAACAATAAAAAAAAAATGTATTTCTACATTAATGAGCTAGTAAAAAAACAGAGAGGTTCTTCTAATGATTGAACCTTAACCAAACAAAGTTAGTACTTTGAGGTTTCAATGAGAAGTCAAACCTTGACCAAAAATTGTGACACTACATTTGTCTTTTATTAAAGTATTTATTTAAACTATTTAAACATTTTTTTCAATTTTCTAATTTTTTTAAATAAGTAGTATGATGTTCTATCTATTTAATTTTTTCTTTAAAAGAGCTATCTAGTGAAAAGAAGCAAACAACATGTTTTTGATTAATTTCCCCTACTTTCAATTTTTGAAAATCACAGACCATCAATTTGCTTACAAAAAAAAATTGAAACCAATCTCTAAGTTGTCAATTTGGGATACAGATATAGGGTACAAATACAAACATGGAATACAAATACATATATGAATATGAATTTAGAGGACGTACACTAATACATGATACAAATATTGATACGGCAGAATAGAAATTCTATATTGATTGCAGATTCACTTTGAAATTACAAATAGAGTGGGGTTGGGTTGGGTTTAGGTTTGAATTTAGTTGGGGTTGGGATTAGGAATTTAAAAAAATTATGTTTAAGTAGGGGTTAGAGTAATAAAATAAAAAATCCATTGAACTAATTGTTTGAAAATATGTTATTCTCACTATCTACTCAAAAGATAGACTACAATTTAGTTAAATCACAATTTAATAGGTAATGTTTTGAAAATTCAAAAATCATAAGAATCAATGAAAAGCAATGAATTGGAACTTTAAAAGTAATACTTCTACTATGCAACTATTCACTATTTCATTTCTATTTCTCTTAATCTCTAAGCAATTTCTAACAGGTAAATGAGGTTAGAGATTTCTATATTTTTGGTCTAAATTTTAAAAGAAAGTGAGGAAAAAGAATATCATAAAAGGAGATTTACCTAGTCTAGAAGGCTATGAATTCCCTAGGGTTCTCATCCCATTGAAACTCATGATAGATGCCATCTAACGTGGCACAACAATTGCCACATCATTTTTAAAATATATTTATTCAAAAATGTAAAATATTTGTTTTTCAACTTTTTTTTCATTTTAAAAATTGAATCAAATTGAATTTTTTTTTTCAAGAATTTTTTTGACAGCCTTGCATTCTTTACCTACAAGGGGAATTGCAGAGAATACAGGCCTAAAATTGCCCCCTTGCCTCCTCCCCAATCTCTTCTAATCTTTTCATATGCACTAAATTTCAAGACATTTGAAAATATGCGTCAAAAGTTATGACCTACTATGTTGTTATTTTTTTATAAATGGGTGGTCCGGGCATATCTAAAAAAAAATGAAATTGGTTTTCTAGAATTATGTATACATAAAAATCTTTGAATCATTTCATTTTGATCAATGAGTCAAACTATCCAATCAAAAGATTATGAAGATTTTTTGTTTATGGGAAGTTATGGATTCCCTACTCCTAAATAAACTTTGAAGTCTTTTATCTTACTTAATTTTCAATATTTTTGGAAAAAAAATAAAATCATATGATGTAGATTGTTTATGACAACATTGCCACCATTGACAATGGCATTTTTTAATTCTATAAGTAAATTCATAACAATTTTATATTTTAATTCATTCTCCACTTTTTCCTACTTCCTATTTTTTTTCTTATAATGTTGTACATTTCCAAATGATTTGAAAATTTTTAAGCATGTAACCAACTTATCTAGAAAAAAGAATGTAAAAAAGAACTACCATTTTGGACATTTTTCATAGAAAAGTGAGCTTGGGAAGTGCACTTACCTTGTTTTTTGTAGGGCTAAAAAAAATAATTTTAGTGAATTTGAATGTCTACATCTTGCAATCCATGCAATGGAAATTTCTGAAATTTTTTACCACATGTTCGTAAGGCAACATACTACAAGATCCTATAATTACATGTGTAAAAAAAAACTCAAAAATTTGGTACTTGTACTAAAAATGACAATTTTTGAGCATTTTTTAGTAAAAACATAGTTATGGAACTTTAGAATTTAACTTAAGATTTAATAAATTTGTAAATATTCCATACTTACAAATTTAATGAAGTAAACTAATAAGTTATTATAAAAATCTAAAAATTTAAAAATAGAAGTTAAAATGTACAATCTAATTTTCAATTTTTCAATTATCATCTTACAAATCTATAATTGATTATAATTTCCAGATTTTTAAACTTGATAAATTAATAATTTACAACTTTGATCAATTACAACTTGTAAGAGCAATGTTAATGTTGTTGTTAATGTTGTTTTTGTCAATGTTGTTATTATTATTGTTATTATTATCCCATGTTATCATTTAAATTGGCATTATTTGAATGCATTTATGTAATAATGAATTATCATCCATGAATCACATTGAATGTCAGATTTAAATGTATATGCAACTAGAGCACATTGCACATTGGAACAGGCATCAACAACTTCAGCTACATTGCATTTTTTTTGGTAAAGGTGGTACTTAGGGCTAACTTCCACAAGTGTCGTAATTAGAAATGAATTTGTTATTTTCAAAGTCAGAATTACCTTCACTGATTTCCATCATGCTTTCAGTTCTACATGAGTAGGGAGAAACTATATTTTATGAGTAACTTTGTCTTGTTGTCAAACTAAAAATAACTTAAGAGTTCAAGTCCAATGTTTAAAATACCTTTGTAGAAATAAGAAACTTCATCCCTTGGTTTTTATAAACTTTCCAAAATTTTACTGACCAAGTTTTTTTATTTTCTTCTTCTTATTGTACTTTTCCATGTAGAATCACATAATTTATATTGTCTTTTTTGCAAGGTTTATGAATTTTGTATACATAGAAGTTCATTCTTATCCAATCAAGCATTTTTTTTTAAAGTAGAATCACTTATAATTACTTAGAATCCAAATGAAAACTATAGATTAAAAAGATGCTTGATGTATAATATTCAACATGACAACATTGAAATTAGGACAGTTTTAGAAAATCTACTAAATCAACTTTGACTTCTTACAACTTTTGCATATTATATCCAAATGTCATTCTTGGACTTTTCTAAACTTTAGTTACAATGTCTTTGTGTTAATAAAAATGATAGTTTCTTTACAAACAACAATGTTTGCCAAACAAATTTGTTCAATTTTAGATGGTATTACTTTAGTTATTTATCCTTCACCTTTGATATGACACAATCAATAGAGAATTCTAATGTAGTGAACACATTAACCTTCACTATATATGCTATATTTTAATATCCAAATGTTTTTTTTGTTTTTTTAAATTTAATTTTTTGAGATTCGGAATTGTCATGGATTTTTGAAGAGAAACTGAAGAAAATTCACTTCTAAGGTAGACCAACCCATTACGGACAAAAGATCTATTCTAGACACCTAAGGAATGACCTATTATAGTATTTTTTTTTTCAATAAATGAGATTTGGGTTGCATTGGATTGAGTTAGTGGCCACAATCAATGCCTTAAGTGAGAATAATGGAGTGATTAGTGACTACAATAGGATCTTCTACCTTTTGAGAGCAAAATTCATTGTGGTATGTGGCTTTTTTAAGCCTTTATGTTGTATGTAGCCATGTTAGGAAATATTGTGATTGCTTTAGGTGAGTAAGAAGACTAAATGATATGGAATATGGATACACTTTTGTTGGTTGAAGTAGTCTATAGCAGGGTTGACGAATCTCTACGTCCGCCCCAAAATAGCGTCCGTAACCCAGACGTCTGGACATCCGGACGCACGGACGCCAACAGACGCAGCGTCCCTCCCGCCGTCGGAAGGCGGACGGACGGGGCGGACGGGCGGGGCGGGGCGGATGGGGCGGACGGCGTTCGCGAATGTCAGCGGACGCTACGGACACAACGTCCACGTCCGGACGTCTCAGACGTCCAACCGTCCTGTCAACCCTGGTCTATAGACTCTTTTAGGCCATGCTTGGAAGTACACTTCAAAAATTGTTGAAAAAATATAATTTCAATTGCTCTCACCATTTCACACTAGCTTGACTTCTTTGTATGCATAGATCTATACAATAATAGCTTGGAATTCAATAGATTCAATGAAAAGCTCAATGTCTTTTGGTCTTTGATCCAATCAACTTCAAATTGCTATAAAATTTCAATTTGTAGAATATCTTTGAATTCTAAAGTAGATTATAAACTAAACTTTTGATAGGTATAAATTATGTGTTCTTATGTCTTTCAATTTTTGGTATTAACCCCTAAAGGACCATTGTCCCTTTAAGGGACAAATGGGATTTTGGACAGGTAACTATGGGCTGAATTTTTGTTGTGATTTTTTAATACTTTTTTTGAAGATTGAAAAACTGATAAGTTTACAGGAGTATAATTTTTTTCACAATTGACACCTAGGAACAATAGTTATGACCAAATAAGGGGACAGGGGGCAATCTAGGCAGGAAAAAAAATTTGCAAAAATTTGAATTTTAAAAAATATTTTTTTCCTCATAGATTATATTTTTGTCTACCCGAAAATCTTTGATTCATTTCATTTGGATTTGTTATGAGAAAGTTATGGACATTCTTATTTTTCGGATAGTTAGAGCATCTTTTTGGAAAAAATAACTTGTAGGATTCATTTCTAAATGCAATTTTTCAAATTTTTCAAATTTTCTTATTTTGCATGGTTTAGTTTACTTGCTAGAACAATCTCACCATTGGAATTATTGCATTTTAATTCCATCTAAAATATATGTATTTTAGATTTTCCTTCTATCTCATACCTACTTCTACTTAACAATTTTTTTAAGAATGAAAATTAAGTTTTTTTGAATTTCTTTTTTTTTACCAAACTCTCAACTCAATTCTCCACTATAAAGATTTAAAGCTCAAAACTTTGTAGTGAAAAAATTTTCAGTTAAAAATGTTCAAAGTCAAAAAATCTAGTCTTGCAATGTGCTTAAAAACTTGTTTTTTCCACTTTAAACGCAAATATCTTGCAATTTATGCGGTGAAAAATTCTGAAATTTTTTCCACACTTTCTTATAGTAGTGAAGTGTAAGATCCTACAATTAGATGTGACAAAAAACAATTAAATTTTTTTTTTACTCTTTGCTATAGAAATGGCAGTTTTCAGTATTTTTTGGCAGAAAAAAGGCCTCAATCTTTTAGGGGTTAATATGTGAATAAGTTTGTTCAGAATATGTATAAAAATTTTAGAACAATTGGACCTATCTAGCATTGTTGCCCAAATTGCCCTTCATTCAAATAATTTTTTTTTTGAGGCATTGCTTTTTAATCACAACTTAGATTATTATAAAAAAAAAAAATTTAGATATCAAGTAGTGAAACACCCTTCATAAAATTTTCACAAGAATACAATAAATATTATATCAAAAAGGGCCTACCTAAAATTGCCTTGAAATCATGCTATGGGATTACAGGACATAAGCCTTTAGTTGAGTATCATTGATAGTGTAGAAAGTAGCAAAGCCCAAGTTTATTTTTATTGAAATAGACAATGATTAAAACATTAATTGAATGATAGAATACAAAAAATATTTGAATATACAAAATAAATCATAAATTAATTTGTGCTACTAAAAACAATTCTCAAAGGTCTTGTTTTTATTTGTTTATTTATTTTAAAATAATGCAATTGTGGAAGACAAATTATTTGATGCAATAATTGTGGTTGCACTCACATGCCTTCATTTCATCTTTTTAATCGTGATATCTTCATTCTATTCATTTAATGTCCATGTTGTGCCTTCATTTCATAGCTTTAGTCTTGTGATCTCAAAATTCCATGGTCAAATTGAATCTATTAGTCTTTTTATACGTAGTGATATAATTGTCAATATAGAAATATATATTTCACCACTATATATCAACTAAACCAATTCCAATTTATAAAGGTTATCACTAGAATTAAAAAATAAAATTGATTTAAAAAAAATTACTATGAAAAGAAGATGAAGTACAATTAAATTAATTTGGCAAATGTCTAACTATCAAGAAATGGACCACATCTCAAAATAATAAGTTTATACTCTTCATATTCCTATAAGTAAGGTACTAAATTTTTGGAAAACAAATTCATTTTGAACTTTAGAAAATAAATAAATTTTATTAGTTATAAATGCTATTGCTGAACCAATTTTTCAACTTTAATTAATTATTTGACATTAAATAACACATCTAACCAATAGTGTAGTAAGAGTTCCGTAAGGCCTTGAAGTCCCATATTTTGCAAGGGTTACTTGGTGAGGGTTGCTACAAGCAAACCTACAGCCTTAGCATACATTCCTAAATGAGACTAATGGTAAGGCAGTGGCACCTGAAAGTACCAAGTAACAAAAACAACTTCAAATATTTGCCTAATAGCAAACCAATTGCTAGTCACCTATTTAGAACTTGAGTGGATGGCCAATGTGGCTATTAAAGGGTACCCCTATTTAAGCATCACTCTGTTGCTTCAAGGTTCCAAACAAGTTGTTTCCTACTAAGTCAATGACCCATTGTAGAAGCCTACAAGAAGATGCTTTTGAAAATTTATTACATATTCTCTGAAGAGCAGAAAATCCAGATTCTACTTGCAACATCTTTCACTGGTTGAACGAAATTTTCACAATGTGCAAACCTGGAAAACCTGGAAGACACTCAGACACTTATATTGACAATTTAAGGTGCTACTACCTTAAACAAGTACACTATAAATTCTACAGGTTCACCGACTTCATTAAAGAACCCAGGTATGAAGGTTTAGTCCTGAACCTTGAGGCTTCATTTGAATGCATAAAAATCTGTTTAGGTTGCTTTGTTACACATGTCAAAATTGTCTTGAATATTAGTACATCAGACCTTCAA
The DNA here is from genome assembly GCA_963969395.1 of Pseudoscleropodium purum. Taxonomy (NCBI): domain Eukaryota; kingdom Viridiplantae; phylum Streptophyta; class Bryopsida; order Hypnales; family Brachytheciaceae; genus Pseudoscleropodium; species Pseudoscleropodium purum. The sequence continues at coordinate 8,672,674 of OZ017803.1, forward strand.
GCTTAGTCACGACTGATTCCCAATTTCACGAAAAAATTGACCATCATGGTCTTCTTCACCATCGACGTCGTCATTATCGTTGTCATCGTCTTCCTCTAGCTCGCCCTCCTCTTCTTCCTCTTCCTCGTCATCTTCCTCCATACGGCGAGGAGCGCTCAGGACCACGCTTTGGCCTCGAGACTCCGCAAGATCATTCTGTAACCGAACGAGGTTTGCTTCCTTTCGCTTAGTCTCAAGTTCAGCTTTCTCTGCTTTCCGCCTCTCTAAATCGGGCCTACATCAGATAAGACACCACAAGTCACAACTAAAAGTATATATGAACCACGACAGCAAGAAACCAAAGGATGATCTTAAAATGTTCAAATTGTTCGCAATTCAACAGAAATCTTACAAATAATAGATACTTGCAATCAGAGACATACTGCAAAAAGAGTTCCATTACTTGTATTAAGAGATCAGTGACAGAGATGTCATCTCCATTTGTACCGTTCTGCGTAAATATGTATCTGTTGACATTAAATTTACGTGACGAACAGGAGTGAACGGTACCAAATTTAAATAAACTGCTGCACTTACCAATATGATTCCATATACTCATCCGCACACTTGTCCACTTGGTTAAAGAAATTCACAACCCCTTCCCCTGTGACAGCTGATACACCAGCATTACGAAGATTCTTGTAGAACTCATCAAGGACCAAACAAAGACTGCGGCTCAAGCTGGAGGAATACGATGAATCACCCTCCACGGCACCTTGGAAAGCCTCGAAGTCGTCCATCCACTGCAGATGATGAACAAACTAGACTGAGGAATTGCGAAAGACCAAGTAACAACCACCAGTAATAGAAGTGCATATGGCAAGTCTCCAAAACGGAACAATTTCACTCTAAAACTGCAAAAAGAAAAACGAATTACAAAATGCAATGAGAAAAAGCAATTGAGGTATTATAAAACGTCCTGATATGCAAATATTATCAGATGATCAATCATAGAACACGATAGTTCAAATAATCTTGTGTAGGGTCGGTTGATTTACCTCTAGAGCAAACTGATGCTTGGCAACATCCACCTTGTTGAAAGCTAACAGAAGTGGAAGTCGTGTCTTGTATAGTATACCACATGCATAAAGCATGTTACTCATGAAAGTGACTGGATTCACGGATCGCGGTGTGTCGACAACGTAAGTAACGACTGTGGGAAAACAAGATGCGAAAGCTTCCACAACAATCGCACCAGACGCTGACCACGTGAAAATTTCGATCTGCCCAGGAGTGTCCACAAGAACATAATCCAGGTCCGCTGCGCGTGCCTCTACCAATCCCACAACCTGACAACCACAATGCATGTCAGAATCAACCCTAGAGAGAAACGCTCATTATTATAATATCTAGAATTTGAACTTCAATTAGTATCGAATTAACCCCTGCAGGACCAAGCATTCATGGATTAAAGTGACCAACTTGACTGATCATATTTCGCAAAACATGATTCGGATGAAAAGCCTTGTTTTGTATCACCAGAATCAGTGAAGAACATCGCATGTGTTGGTCAAAGCACAAATAAAATGGGGTAAAAGACAGATTCCATATGACCTACTCATAATAGCCAGGAGGAAAAAAACAATTAACGCCTTTGGGTCCTTTCCTGTAGGGTTAAGTCATAACAACGCCTGGATATCAACAAATTCGCCACACGCCACAAATTTGACAAAGGTCAAAGAGAGATCACCTCATCAAACTTGGTGGCAAAGAGATTGAGAGAGGTGAGAATCCCCCCGTTGGGACCTAGGTGATACTCCTTCATCACATTCTTATAGTTGACAGTATCCCGAATGTCAATGTTTGCAGTGAACGGGAGAGACATCACCGCGGGATCCAGATTCAGGACATAGCCTCTCTTTTTGGAGCTTTGTACATGCGATACCAGACGCTGCATCAAAGTTGTCTTTCCACTACCTACATGGGGATTCAGAAGACCGCATTGTGAAAATCAGGTCTAAGGTAGAGGATCCTTAAACCTTTAGGAGACTGACTCTGATACCCTAAACCCTAAACCCTGATCTCTTCCAACACAATTAGCTGGCTTTCAATCAGCAAGAATGACTTGTAAGTTAGATGTCTATAGCCTCTAATCTTTGAATGAGAATGGAATTGTCACTATCCATTCAAAAGTGATCTACTGTCCCTTAAGAAATATTGAGTGGTAAGATTTGATCTGGAGAGAATTTGGCTCTTGTAGTACACAGAGAGATCTCTCCAGTAAGCTCTGTTGAGTGATCTCACAATGAAAGCACACTGCCATACAAATTGGTTAACAAGTTTGAATAGTATCCTCTTCCTTGAAGACGTGCAAGTCCATTTTTCATGGGAGAAGAAAAACCAGAAACTCAAAAACATAGATTTAGGGTTCCCACCTGCCATTCCGATCACAATGATCACAATAGGTTTCTTGTGCGCCATCACCTTAGGAGGACTTGCAGTTGCACCACTACTAGATGCTTCTCCTGAATCATCATCTGCTTTCGCTGGCGTCGCTTTCTCTCCCTCTCCCGCAACGTCCCCCATCCTTACAAGTAACCCTAATAAAAAATATAGAAATTCCCCTAAACCGCGGTGTAAAAGACCCTGCTAACCAGAGAATGCGGAATGAATGGACACACACAAAAGTTCGAATTGAGATTTCGTACGCCTTCCTCAACCATATGTCTTTTTCTTGTAGGAAAGCTACTGAAAATGGCTTACAATGAGTTAGAAGAAACTCCTAGCTCGAAATAAGAGACTACAGAAAGCAGTTCTGAGTGATATCTTGTTGCAAAACCACTGAAATTGCGCCTACAATACACCTCGGAACTCGCATTGTTGACATCACAGCAAGAAATTCGCTCAAGGAGCGCGAATAGACGATAACAGAGAGCCAACACGAGGTTTGCTTTGAAGTTTTCTAGCTCTTCTCCAAATCTTCCTCAACAGCTTCAAGCGAAGTCTAGAGCCCCGCGAGATTGCGCAAATATTCAGGTTAGCTTTTCCTAGAATTCGTCATTTAAGTTTAAGTTGCTAGAATTATACATTTTCTACTTCTATTTGTTCACGAGTAGAAGAAAAATAAGTGTGATGAGATTTGACAAGTACAAAGGATGTATTTGCTTTTATGAACCAAGTTTTTTGTTTTTTAAAACATTTTTAAAAAAAAATTATTTAGTGATTCTTACTTTCCCATGCATAGTGGGAAAGGAGGTTTTTGAAAGATTTGGTGTATCTTGAGACCATTGAGCTTATATGTTTAATAAGCTACCATTCTCTAAGTGTTATCAAATGTTGTCTCATCAATTGGATCTCTCATTGCAATTAACTCCTCACCGCCCAAGGCCATTTGGGTTCCAAAACATTAGTGCTTTTAAAGCGATGTCGATGTAAATGTCACTAAGTTACAAAGATCTTAACCGTACAATCTTGTAGTGAACATGTTGTAGATGAAGTGAATCAAATTTGGAGTCATTTGACCATATATCCTACACTGAGGTCAGATTCATTAAAAATTAATTCAAAAATAAAATAAATATGGCATGTAGTGAAATTTTCAGAAATTATAACAAGACATAAGTTGAAATCTCAAAAAAGATTGATGAAAACAAATTGAAATTTCAAAAAGATCTTGATAAATGATGAAAAATGAAAAATAATATTGTCCATGTGTTTCAAAAATAAAAATAATAACATAAAATAATGTTCTATATACATAGCACTGTATTGTAAACCCTTGCTTGTGAAGCCTGATTTACCTGATTGTAAACCTAATTGTCAAACCTTAATTTTGGCTTCAAAACTCATGGTAACTTAGATTAGATCCTAAAATAGATTACTAACCTTCATTGCAATAAGGCTTGATTTAGCTTGAATAAAACAAGATTTTGAAAAGTATGCTTTGAATTTAGCCTCTTAAAACAAGATTCTGTAAAGTCTTGTGTCATACTGAGCTTACAATCCCATATTAAAGGAGGACTGTAGCTACAATTAACTAAATATTCCCAATCACAATACACTAAATCCTGAAAATTCAAAATTCAATTAAAAAAAGGGAATTCAATTAAAAAAGAAATGATTTTGTTTGGGCTCTATCGAACCTAACCTCAACTTACAGTAGATTGAAAGATTATAATATTTTGGTGTTGGAAAAAGGTGCTGAAATTTTATTAGCAACACACTTGGAGGTGAAATTTGATTTCTAAACTTACTCAAATGAAAAAACTTGAAACTATAAAGAGATTCAAAACCAACATACAAACACATTGAAGAAAAAAAAATCAATAAATTGACTCAATGTGTTTGCAAAATGGCTTGCAAATGTCAAAAAATAGGCAAGAAAAGTTGCAGAAAATACATATAAGGCTGAACCTCCTTCTACTAAAATGATTCTCAGTCCCTCATAACTTCTTGGATTGATATGAAATTTTAGCCACACAAACTAGACTAGTATGCACAACTTTTCCAAATTTTTTTATTAGAAACGGACATTGTATAAAGAAGAAAGAAGCCGCCAAAATTCACTGTAATCCAAAAATGTCAGGATTTGGAACTTCGAATTGCTCCCAAACATTCAAATCAACTTGGATTTATATGAAAATTTTACCACAATAACTAGACTTCAAGGGAAACATAACCCAATAAATTTTATTGAAAACAAACATTGGATGAAGAAGATACAACCCCCTGAAGTTTCAGCCATCAAATGCAATTTGGTGGACTCAAATTGAACCTATGAACTTCGACTAACTTTCAAGAAATCAATACAGCTTTTATTGTTATAAAAATTTTACCACATAAACTAGAAAAGAGAGCTCAACTTTGACAACAAGTTTTATTGAATTTGAATGACAAATGCAAAAGTTACAACACTTTGAATTTGACTTGAAATTCTACGAGGCCAAATTTCGGCTAGTAGGGCAGTGAGGGGTTAAACAACCTATACAAATAAAATTCAACTTATCTAAGAATTGCCATGAACAAGGATACAACAAGCTATTCTAATGATTTGCTAGGTGGACTATAGATGCAATTGTCCGGACATGGTACTCATCAACTAGCTTAATAGTTTAAGGGTTGGTATCAACATAGGTTAATGGTGCCATCATAATGTTGTTAGAAGGTTGAGCATCACTATTTGTTGGCTATGGTTCAATCATGTAATAATTGATTTGTTGCATTGTCCAATGATGCTATTCTAAACTACTTAGATAGTAGACTATACTAATCATTGAAAATATGAACAATATGGTAAATTCATAACAACACTTAACATGCAATCACGTTTACAGTTTGCCGAAAATGATAGTATTCTTGAATTTGTTGGCATATTGTTTTGCTCCTTGTGAAAGCAATAACAACTGTATGTGGGAAGAAGACACTTGTTACATCCTCAATGTTACATTACAATGTTTTTGTCTTCTTTGGGAAATGGACACAAGTAAAGTCCACTATTGAGAATATAAAACAAAACAAAATCACAAAACATAAGAACACCAAAATACACTTAAAGAATATTAAACTTCATTAGAGAGTTTGAAGTATATATAAAGGGAGAAAGGAGAGAGACAATGAATAGTTGTCTTCTCCTATTGGTCTAAAGGAATTCCACCTAATCCCTATGCCACGTGTCACTTACCATATTATGGTGAGCGTTCATATTACGTTTCCTAACACTCCTCCTCGCTCAATATAATAAGAGTAAAATAATATGAAATAAAAATATAATATGAACTAGTCAATGGAATCTATAAAATCAATCAAAAATTAGTCATTGTCTCCAAATCATAGATTTGGTCAGCTAGTTTCATAAATCAGTGGTCAACCGATTGGTTTGAGGTTCAATATTCATCGGCCTCGTCAACTGATTCTGGAAACCCATAGCTTAGCATGGCTAGTGAAGTAGGAATAAACAGCCGACCCACTACTCCACCCCTGAGCTGTAATGTGACAAGATGCATGGCACTCCAAGATGGTTAATAAGTTCTAGCATCGATCCCAGAACCGTGGTTCTCACCAAAACCCCACTTTTTTCTATGTAATTTCCAAAATCTCTTAAGTTTATGGTTATTGCCTCATTAAAACCTTATTTGGAAAAACCTTAATTATGATCAAGGACAAAATTGCAAATGAAGGAAAAAAGAGTACAACACCTTTATTAATCCATTCTCATAGTAAAACCTAATGGGAAAAATCCATGGAAGAATGTAAAAAGGTTTACAATTTTCATAAAGAAAACTTATTGAATCTTTTGCTCCAAAATACTAAGCTGCCGTATGCCAATGGAAGAGCAATGTATACATAATAGAAGAGCCTTGGTAAAGAGATCAACAAGATTATTAGCTGATGTAACTTTCTTGATTTCAAGCACTTTTTTTGTAATCAAGTCATGAATAAAACTGAAATACTTTAGATCAATATGTTTTGTTTGGTCACCCTTAACAAAATCCACTTGCATTTGTGCAACACAAGCACTATTGTCTTCATATAAGACAATTGGAGAATCATCATATGATAATCCATAATTTATTCGAATAAACTTATCAATTGACCTGAGTCAAATGCACTCCTACGATACTTCATGTAAAGCAATAATTTCTGTATGATTGGATGATGTTGCAATAATTGTTTGTTTTACTGACTTCCAAGAAATTGCAGTTTCATGTTGTAAAAAAACATAGCTCATTTGAAATTTGGATGTTGCAGGGTCAGATCTATATCTAGCATTAGTATATCCAACCAGTTTTCTGTATGATTGGATGATGTTGCAATAATTGTTTATTTTACTGACTTCCAAGAAATTGCAGCTTCATGTTGTAAAAAAACATAGCTCATTTGAAATTTGGATGTTGTAGGGTCAGATCTATATCTAGCACTAGTATATCCAACCAGTGTTGGATCCACTGATTGCATGTAATGTAGTTCCAAATCTTCAATTCCTTTCAAATAACAAAAAAAAGTGTTTGATGTCATTCCAATGTCGTAATGTAAACCAAAAACTATACCTTGAAAGGACATTAATTGCAAATGCAATATTAGACCTTATAGATTTAGCCAAATACAAGAGTGCTAAAACTGCCATGAAGTATGGATATTGTTCACTCAATGGTTCTTCCTCCTCCTTGCAAGGGCAATAAAGATCATCTTCTTTTGCACTACAACTAACCATAGGTATAGATAGTGGATAGGCATCAATCATATTGAATCTTTTAAGGATTTGATTGAAATAAGTGGTTTGTGAAAGAAAAATGCTACCATCTTTCATGTGAAGAACTTATGAACCAATGCAAAATATGGTTTTGCTAAGTAATTTCATCTTAAACTCACAAATAAGAAGTTGAGTGGCTACAGTACATGCAGATTGGGTGCCTACAAGGTTCAAGTCATCAACATAAACAGCAATAATAATAAATCCATCTTTGTCTCTTTTAATGAAGAGACATGGAAATAATGCATCATTTATAAAATGATGCCCAATGAGAAATTGTCATAGTCGTTGATACCACATACGTCCAGATTGTTCAAGGTTATACAGTGCGCGTTGCAATGTAATGCCACGATATTTGTGTGAAATAGATGGACTTGGATTGATGGTTTCAAGACTAGGAGGCACTTTCATATAAATATTAGCATGTAGAGAGCCATAAAGATAGATTGTCACGACATCTATGAGATGCATCTCAAGAATAGCATGAACTACCATTCCAAGAAGATATTGAAAAGTAATTGAATCCATAACTAGAAAATACGTAATATCATAATCAATACCAAATTTTTGTGTGACACCTTGTGCAACCTAATGGATCTTATAACGAATAATATGACCTTTATCATTGCATTTGCAAACAAATACTATTTATACCCAAGAGGTCAAGAAGTGAGATTGTCTACAATAGGACCAAATACTTGTCTCTTGTTTAAAGAAGCATACTCCTTCTCAATAGTAACTTTCCACTTTGGCCAATTCGAACAACGCATTGCTTTGTCAATCGTACGTAGATCAAGATCATTTTTCTTGCAAATTTTTTTTCCTGCAATCATGCAAATGAATGAATCATTAATGTCAATATTTGCTCTGTTCCATATATCTCTTGTACCGCAATATATTACAGATAATTATGTATTCAACTTGAACTTTTCTTACTTGTGAACAAAAATATTGCCTTGAAAAATAGATGGACAATCATCTATAACTAATCTTGTAAAATTGGCAATGATTGTTATAGGTAGAGAAGCATTACTAGCATCTATAAGTCCTTTTTGTTTGCGTGGCTACTTATCCAGTCCATGAGTTCGTTTGCCTATCAATTGAGGAGTTGGAGTTGTTGTAGTATAATGATTCGAGCTGGAATATTATGAGCCTCGTTCAATAGATTTCTAGTAATCCATGGCACATCATGAAAGTCATCAAGTATTCAATTGGCAATCTTTTGCAAATGCAAAATCTTCAAAACTTTAGTTTCAATCATAGATGTTCTTGGATCAGGATTTGATGTAAATGTTTGAGATGCTTGAAACGTAAGGCCAATAAAAGATTTTTGAGTAGAAGCTTCTCCTTTGAAAAATGAAAATATGTCTTCTTCAAATCAATAATTGGCAAAAGAAGTACAAAGTAACATACTAGTAGATGGAGTAATATAACGAATAATACTTGGAGAATCAAAGCCAATGTAAATTTCTTCTTGTCGATGAGTGCCAATAGTGTTGTGTTGAGGTTCCGGAATTGGAACCCATACACAGTAGCCAAAGATATGCAAATGAGACATATTAAGAACGCATCCTAGAAGGAGCTCTTGTGAAAAAGCAATTTCCACAAATGAAGGACAAAGGCAAATTAAAGTTGCAGCATGTAGAACTGCATGTCCCCACATAGATGGAGGCAAATTCACATGAAGAAGCAATGGTCATGTAATGAGCTGAATTTGGTTAATAAAAGACTCCGCTAAACTATTTTGAGCATGTTCATATGGAATGGAATATATGTTAACTTAATTCCCGTTGCAGTGCAATAATCTTCAAAAGATCTTGATTGAAACTCTTGAGCATTATCCATTTGTAATGTTTTGATTGAATAATCAGGGAAATGAGCTTTGAAATGGATAAGCATAGAAAGTAAATTAGCAAAAGCTAAATTTCTAGATGACAATAGAGATACATATAATTGTTTGCTTAATGCATTGACTAGTATCAAAAAATATCGGAATGGTTCAAACATAAGAGATTGAAACACAATTTTTCCACTTCCTTTCAAATTATCTTTAGTAATGATTTTACATTTTTCTTTCCAATATTTCTAAATGTTAATTGTATTCTATCTAATTGTATTTATCTTCTATTTGTATTTGTCTTGGAGAATTGGAAAGTCGATTTTATGGTAATAGTTGATTTTGCTTGAATTGCTTGAAAGTTGGTCTTTGGAAAATCAATCTTGTATATTGATAGCTGTAAAATAATGATAATACAATGGGAAAAAATCCCTTTTTATTGTTTCCCGCAATCATAGGTGAACTAAGCAAAATCCTAACCACTTTGCCTTTGGTAATAGGACCAAGCCTATTCCTTCTATAATATCCTAACTAACTTTTCCTAACCACTTCTAGTCATATAATTAGCCTAGTAACTCTATGTACTAAGTAAGTTGTATTGCCTTAGCATACTTTATCTTCTAATCTAATTATCTTGAGGTTTCTAAAATATCAATAATTATTTTGAGGAGTCTAAAGTAAGCCAATTAATAATTTCTTTAAAAGACAACATAATGGGTTAACAAAGATATTGAACCACAAATATCACCTTGTAGTCTAAATAGCATCGGTGGCAATTCATAGGAAAGTTTCCATGAAAATGGCCTAACAATTAACTTGCCTTGAACACATGCATGATATAGTGTCATAAAATTGACATCTGCTAGTTGCAAATTGTGGCCAACAACACATGGAAGAATTTTGCGAAATAAAATTGAGCTTGGATGGCCCAATCTTTCATGTCAAAGGAAAGTTTTATTATCTTTAGAAAATATAGCAAAATTAGAGACAATACGTGGTCAAATTAGAATCCGATATAAGCCAATTACTGCAACAAAGGCTATTTCCATGACATTATTGTTATGTACAAAAATCAAAGCCTCTTCACTATTTATAGTTTTGGTCGAGAGGTGAAAATCTTTGGTGTGCACATCTCAATAGTTGATTAGGCTCCAAGGTGTAGAAGGAGAATACATGACACATGCACATGTAATGGTGGTGCCCTTAGGCCATATCACCTTTGTTGGTTCCTCCTGAAAACGAAACATATTCGCTCTAGCCATAGTCATTAAATTTTTGGTTTGCAAAATTAAAAGATTATTAGCATCAAAAAATTGCTTATCCTGCAAGATTGTATGAGTAATTGCAAAGTCAAAAAGCACATCACAAGACTCACCAGTGGAGGTATCCTCAACAATATATGTTTCCATATTGTCATCACCATATGAATTCATAGACGCATCCATGGTATGGGCCTCACGACTTTGAACTCAAAGCTTCTTGTTTTCTTGAAACATCTTGATAAAATACTCTAATGTTCAGCAAACATTTGCCAAATGTTCCACTCTATCACATTTGTGATAAGAACGCGTCTCAGACAAACACTTACCATAGTTGTTAGTAGAAAAAGTGGTATTCTTCCTTTGAGCATGTTGGTTGTCACAACTATAGCTACATGTTGTACTTGATTGTTTATGACGAGGTTCGAAGCGATGTTTTTATGCTTTAGGTTTTATAATAAAAACCTTAACAGCATGGGACTCTGGAATCATGGTTCCAATAAGACAGGCCTCTACATTGCACAAAATGATCTCATTTTGTTTTTCAGCAAGAAGTAATAGAGACATGAGATCCGATTGATTCTCAAATTACATGTTTCTATACTATTGGGCTAATACAACAAAAACAAGTGGAAACGTTAAGAGGATTTTTTTAAATCATTTTTGGCTTAATAATGGTCTAACTATATAACCGTAGTTGTGACACAATTCTAAATAACTCATTATTGAACGGAACAAATGTTGGAAAGTCCAATACTCATAAATGAGTCCAATCATGTAATGCTCTAGGAAGGAAAATAGTCTTTTGGTGATCAAAACAGGATTTAAGCTTTTTCCAAAGCTCATTAGGTTTGTCTAATTCTAAGCATTGGTACTGTAGTGAGGGAACTAGATGACATTGAAGTAACAATAAAGTTTTTAAAGGAATAATAGTAGAAGTAGAAGAACTTATAATAGAATTAGCATCAAATGCAATACAATCCGATAATTGCTCCGCATATATATGTGCCTTCACCGTTTTTGCCCATAACAAATAATTGCTCCCATCAGTTGTCAATTGTGGAAAAAGAAGTAGTTGAATTTGTGGTGGCTCAATAGTGGTAGCAAGTACCAGAACAGTGGTAGAAGGAGCAACAAAAGAGATTGAAGTAGTCATGATGGAAAAGAAAAGGGAAAAAAAATGTTTTTCCAAAAAAATTAGGTTTTTGGAAAAATTAGGGTTTAGAAATTAGGGATTTGAAATGAAAAATAAAGATAAAGATGAAATTGAAGAAAAAAAAAAGATATATTAAAAGATAAAGATAAATATAAGAAAAAGATAAAGATAAAAGTAAAAGTAAAAAAGATAAAGATAAAGATAGAAGTGAGTTTAAAGATAAAGAAAATGTCAAAGATAAAGAAAAATGTAAAGATATAAGAATATAAATTATTGATCAAAAGTCAATAATACATTAAAATAAAATAAAATAAAAATACTCAAACTTGGGGTTTGGATAGATATGGAAGAAGGTGCTTGAAGTGAAGAGGTGGAAGAGAAGGAGGAAGAAAAGCAAACTTGGAAGTGAAGACGTTTTGAAAAATAAAAATAAAAACAAAAATAAGCTTAAAGTGATAGGAAGAAAGGGAGTTTTGAACAAGTTGGGAAAAAAATGTGTATGAAGACCAGTAGGCTAGGGGATTAGCACGTTGGGACAGCGTGGAGGCTAAGATTGCCTAGAGGCATAGTAGAAAAGAACCGGGAGGCTAGGTGAGGCAGTATATATTGAAAAAAAAATAAAGGGTACCTAGGAAGGCAACAACGGGGAGAGAACAGAGAGTCAGGGTTAAACAAAGCGGAAGAGATACGAGGGACCAAAAGGGGAGAGGCTCTAGGGAGTAGAAGGGGGGTTCAGAGAAGAAAGAGACAAGAAGTGGAGAGTCTCTGGTCAGGACTATAGAGTGGTGCTCTACTCAAGGGTTGCTCAAATCAAGAAGGGGGGGGGGGGGGGGTTGTAAAACTCCTCCCAAAACAAAACTCTAAATTGGAAGGAATCTTTAAAATTAAATGATGAGAGTATGTGAACAAGAGTATAGAGCGTGCTAATAACATGTTGAGAATATAAAATGAAACAAAATTGCAAAACACAAAAACACCAAAATATACTCAAAGAATACTAAACTTCATTAGAGAGTTTGAAGTATATACAAAGGGAGAAAGGAGAGAGACAATGAATAGTTGTCTTCTCCTATTGGTCTAAAGGAATTCCACCTAATCCCTATGCTACGTGTTAGTCACCATATTATAGTGAGCATTCACACACGTTTCTTAACATCTACTACCTCTTTGGAGTATTTTGTGTATTCTTCAAAAACCACTATACTACATTCTCATATATTATTCTACAAGTTTGAGACTTTGTATCCTTAGAATGAGCAAATAATTAAATGCTTTGTGCAACTATGAATTTATGTAATTCCATCATGGGGAGATTGGATATACTTGTATTTTGTTTTGTCAGAATTGACCCATGTATAAAGCAAAGGTTGTATATTAGCAATTAACTTACATATATTTTATTTTAGATCAAATTTCTCATTCTTAGAAGCTCAAAGAAAATATGGATACAAGTTAGGAGTATATCTATTATAATCTAAGGTTTACCCCCTAAAGGACCAAGCATTCAAATTTTGAGCAATAGATGAGTACAAATACATTCTAAGTATACAAAAATTATTGTTTGAGAGTCATCATTTAATTATTATTCTAAGTTGTATTTTATAAAACATCTTTACAATATTAGAAATTTGGACTAAACCTTTTAATGGTTAAATTCTATGTGAATAGACAAAATCAAATTAGTGCCTATTCTAATTATGCTTTATAAAAATCACTCTAGAAATCATTTATACTCTTAAATTTTATTTAGCATACTATTTTCTTATACCCCAATTTTTTTTTTTTAAATATGATGCAAAAATTGATATCCACTATAAGAAAAAGGGGTATTTTATGTTAGTTTTTAAGTATAGTCCTAAACATAAGATTATAAGTAATGACCTTTGAAGATATTTCAAGTAAAAAATTTCTAGAATTACATGTATTTTTTGTAAATATTTATTAAAAGTATCCTTATTTTGTACTACATTTTATATACGACCTAAACCAAGACCTACTATCAATACTATATTAAAGAAGTTTATTACTTTAGAAGGTGAGGTTTATTAGAAGTTCTATTATACTATTCACTTAAAATGTACTTGAGAAACTTCCAAATAAAATTTTCCTTCAACACACATATAAACTATAGTTGGACAACAATCACTTATTACATTTTATATGCAGCTTAGGTTGAGACTAACTATCAATATTATATTAGAGATATTTATTAATTCAAATAATGAAGTTTATTAGAAGTTTTACTATACTATTTATTTAAAATGTACTCCTTCCATCTTGAAAAAAATTCAGGGTTTCATAGAAATGGCTAGATTAACCCTAATCCCTAAAGATTGGAGACTATGTTTTCACCAAAACACTCCAAACTATCATTTTTGATACAAACATCAAATTTTAGATGAAAAAAATTTTTGGACACATGTAACCATAGGATCTTGTAGTAAACTATTTTGAAATTATGTGGAAAAAATTTCAGAATTTTCCACCATGTAGATTGCAAGATATTAATGTTTGAAGTGACAAAAAACATTTTTTTGAACCTGTGAAAATACAAGCAGCTGCACTTTACAAGGTTACATTTTCATGAAAAAACGTCCAAAATGATGGTTACTCTTTGAATTCATTCTTCAAGGTAAGTTGGCTACATGTTTAAAAAAAATAGTAAATAGAAAGAAGTACAAAGTGATTCAAAACACTAAATTGTTAAGAATTTAATTATGGAATTGAAAAATTCCAATCCCAACGGTGGTAATGTAGTAATAAAAAATCTACATCATATCTTTTTATTTTTTTCAAAAAATATTAAAAATTGAGTTAAATAAAGGACTCCAAAGTTTATTTTTGAGTAGGGAATCCATAACTACCCACAAACTAGAACACCTCATAACTTTCATCTTGTATATCAAAATGGAATGATTCAAAGCTTTTCAGAGTGAGAGAGAGAGAAAATCAATTTCAAATTTTTATTTTTAAATAATTGATTTTTTAAGAAATTTTTGGGCTACCCGCCAAGATTGAAAATTACATATCATACAATAACTTTTGAATCATGTAATCAAAAGTTATGAAAATTGTTGGGCCTTAAAGCTACTCCTTAGGCACATGTTGTGTGAAAATTTCAGCAAAAAAAACTAAAAACTCCATTCATAGTAAGCTACCCAAAATCGCTATGTTGCCAAAAAACATAGTTTGGACCTTTAGGGGTTAGTATGTGAGCTACTACTATTTTCAAGAAATCTCTTACTATAGCTTCTAGTTGAAAAAAGGTGGTGAAATTGAAAAAGTTTCCTCCTTTTTGAAATTGCTTCAATACTATTAATTTGGATCATTTTCCAACCAATGTTAGCACAATGAAGTCCAATGATGTCTTTTGCATTCAATTTCAATGATATGTTGTAATTCAACTCTATGAAACCTTCAATAAGGGGTTTAGCAACAAGAATGCTTATACAATTGTGGGTTGAATTCAGCAACTTCAATTGGTTTGAAGATGTCTTTCAATTCCCTTTGTAGGGATCAAGTTCCTATTTAGTCTTTAGACTGTGGTATCCAAAGAGTGTTCAAACTAGCTTTAGTTGTTGTTGATCAAGTTGTGGAGAGCCATTTCGAATTTAATTTGGAACAAGAGTATATTTGGAGATCCTGGATTTATTTCAAGATAGAGGGAGTACTCAAAGCAGCTCCCGAAAAACATTTTGGGTGAGAAAACATTTTTTACCCATCCTCCAGTCTCTTCTGAAATTATCCATCAAACACTTAGTGTCTGCGGCATCCTGCGGCGTCCCTTTTAAGGGTTAAAAATGCCTTTAAATGCCTACCCTGGTCTGCCAGAAGAGCTGAGCTGAGTCCAGGCAGCCTCCATGGAGGTTGGACGTCCGGGCTCTCCTCCGACTGGACCTCCAGCCTCCGGCTCCTGCAAACCGATTTTGCAGAGCTGGAGGGTCTGGACGGAATCCTAGACCCCCATTTCGATAATGAGACAAATGGTTTTTTCTGTCCAGGCTGATTTCGTGGGAGTTCCGGTGGGACCATAGGGTAAGTTCACCGCGCCTTTACAACTGAACTCGAATCAGAAGTCTCTGCATCCGGGTCCAGTGGTCCACCTCATTTTAATTACTGCTGGATCCTGCAAAGTCGGATTGCATGGAAAGCAGCCGGAGGGAGCTGGACCTCCGGCTGGCCAAACCGGCCCCCTCCGGTTCCTGGAGGTCTAGGACCTCCATGGAAACGGGTTCTAACACCCTAACAGACATAATGCCATGTGTCACTTCCCAAGTGCTCATAATCAAGGCAATTCAAATGGCGTGGCACACCAATCAAAGCAAGCCACCACTCATCCTCAGGCATGCAAATGAATCACCGTAACAGAAACAGATCAGCACTACCCACTTCGTAAAAATCACGTCTACGATATTACTGCTCAATCTAATAAGTGTCCCAGTTCGGTACTTATCAGTTTCAGACGCCTTCTAACTTAATACCTTACACTGGCGTAGAAGAGCCTACGCATATCAATAGAAGTTTTTAAACTAGGCACTAATAAACAGGTTGCTATGAGAATCAGGTGAACGGTGAACTTGCTACAAGAGGCAGCAGCAGGGGGAAGAGATGGGTGAAACTCCTTACCAAAAACAAGGTATAGTTTTGCCCAAATGACAACCCTTTGTGTCATTCAAAAAATTCTCTAAGTTGAGTCGAGGCCTACCGTCTGCTTTTCCTCTCTCTATACTTGCTGCCCAGATGACCGAAACGGAACTGGGTCGCTAAAATGAATTCCATCCCGCAAAGAACGAGATGGTTGTGAAGCTGGGACACCTACTGCGTGGTCGTGCAGCCGACGCCGAAATCCACCTAGACCCCATGTCCATGTTCTGGAGTTTGAAACTGGCGACAGTTGGGGCTCGCATTCAAATGCATCACCTGCTTCCAATCCTTTTGTTTGGAGCTCTAATGACAGATTCCGTCCATCGTCCTCATGGCATCCCTGGACAAAAGGCTGATAAGCCGATCCCGCCAGTTCGTGAAAATACCTCTCCTCCATACTTCCGGCTTCGGGCCGTGGAGACCATGCTGTTGCAACAGCCTCGCCGTCTTTGGTAAAATTGATTGTAGGCTGGTTCGTTGTGTATGCAGGCGTGACAGAGATGCGTAGAGGCGCATTCAAATCTGGTACCGATGACAACAAGGCTTTCCTTTCGCGGACTTCGGAAACTGGCTCGGTGGCGGCGGCGCACGCAGCCCCAGTGGTAAGGTGGGATGGCGCGTTCAGATCTGGAAAGGACAGAGAGCTTCTGCTCTCGTAGCTATCCATTCGGCCTAGTAGGGGAACCACCTGCAAATTACATGCGTGAGCCAAAATTTGACAACGTGGATACACGTCACGGTGGATGCAAATTAATATTTAATGAACTTCATCCACGCAACCCTCTCTAATGACACAGCCTTGGGGGCACTGACGGGCTATTGACACTCTTATGAATGTTCGCAATTTGGCATGTGGAAGTTGGTCAATCAGATGTGTAAACACAATGAAAGATCCTCAGGGTATACAGGGAATGTGCAACTACCAAGTGTCATTAGAAAAAGTTAAGTACAAAAATTCAATAATCTACACCGTGATGAGTTAGAGCTATACCTGGTCCATGGCACTCCTTCCAGCGACTCTCCGTGTGTCTTTATGTTCAGACGCCGATGATGGACCAGCCTCTTCAGCAGAAGTCTCAACAACCTTTCGTGCATGTTCCAGGATCGCTTGCTCAGAATGCTCTCCAGCAGCTTGGACACTTTCCGCCCGTTGTTTGGCAACAAATTGCTCAAGCATTTCAAGATCCTTCTGAGCCAAATCCTGTTGCGTTGACTTGATTCTCTTGGTCACGAAGACATCAGCTGAAACAGAAGTGAACAAGTCAGAAAGGAAGCTCCTGGCAGTGATTAAAAGCAACAAGATGGAGGAAAAACAGCTTGATTAACATATATTTTCAGCACATGGCCTATCCGGTGAAAAAAAGTTCACCATTTTCAATGTCGAAGGTTGGGGGCCTCTTCGGCACCCAGGTCGTCATGTCTTTCCGACTAGAGGGGATAGTCACCGTCTGTCCACCTATTTGCAAACGATTCTGCCATAACCGAAAGCCCTGCTCTATCTCTGGAACTTCTACACAGTTCTGAGTTTCCTTGTTACCAATAGCTTCACTTGCACCACCCGGCTGTTTCTCTTCAAAATCGTTGTCTTTTGTGGTAGCCGCAATCATGTCCTCGTCCCTCCCAATGCTGTGCAGATTCATTTGGCTCACGTCGACAGCCGACGCGACTTCCTTGAGAGGTGTAACAATAACATCCGGTAGACAAGTCGAAGGATGATTAGATAAATCTTCAGATTTTAGAGTCCTCTGCTTGAAGTGCCGAACCCAGGGGTTGGCAAGAACAGCTGTCTTAGTTGCTGCCGGAGGCGGATCAAGTCCATTAGGCCTGCAGTATGATTTTTGGTGTTGCTGTCCACCTTGCACTAACTCAAAGAGCTGGATATGCCATAGAAAAAAATGTCTCAGACAACGAATAGAAAAACGCAGTTCCATCACCACACAACTGTGCCATCAATGAGCAATATTAAGAGGGTATGTCATTCACCTCAGTGGGATACGATGTACAGCAGCCATAAGCATCCACTGGTCGAGATTCCACACAATCTTGCTCCGAATCATCGATTTGCGCTGAATTGTCGTAGACGCCCAAATGACCCAACCCCTGCTGACTATATAAACTTCTGACAAACGTTGCCTCCATGGAATTCAGGAATGAGCTGTGCTTGTCATCTGTCCATGTTGTTGCTGCCGACTCGGGTTCTTCTTGAATCTATAGAAAATAAATCGATCGACTACTATCAGAACAGATCCAGACTCTGAAAAGATTCAACAGATGCAGGTCTCAACAACCTAGCTACTACAAGCTGAAGCAAAACAATTTGCACATGTATGCAGTAGCACCAAAATTGCACTTTCACACTTCTCAGTGGCAGAAGCAGTGACGACAAGAAGATTCCCCGGCAGACCTTCATCAAACTACATGAACATGAAGCAGGACGTATTTCGCGGTGAAACCTATGCTACATGACCTAACGCTATCAAAAATCAATGATGAGTTGTCAACCCATGTGAACTGCGAAGTAGGTTGAGAAAAGCACTCGGTGGCTGGACTGACACAGAAAGATATCATCCAGGATCCAAAAACGCAGGAAGGTTGGGTGTTGATGAATCTTCCCGAACATCGAAGTAGGGGAAAGGATTTGAAATCCTTACCGAGTGAGTCTCTAACTCTGAATTTCTCGCAGGACTCTCGGGCCTAATATTCACATCTTCATCGACCTCGTTCTCGCCCTCATTCTCCTCTAACATCGATCCACTCCCAGATTGCACCTTGGCTTCCCCTCCTTTGTCCTCCATATCACTTTTGGCCACCATTGAAGCCCCCGACGTAATCCTCAACAACTGCTGGCTATCCTTTATATTTACAGAGTCTCCATCAGACATGGTCGAGCTTTCGGAGGACCCGCCGGAGTCGGCAGAAAATTCCATGTCCTCAGAAGAATTACGAGTACATGAATCTGAAGTATGGTTACTCGTAGATTGTTTTACATTGGCCGGGCTCACGGAAGGCACAGACGCAAGCATTGCCCCAGCTTGTTGCCTTCGAAGGTTTCCTGGTGATACAACAACATGGAAAGCCTCTTTAGCTCTCATAGTTGCCTCAGATGTACTCCGCTCGAGCGTAAGACCCCTGTGGTGCTGCCACAGTTGCAAGCCTTCGGAAGTTCCTCTGATCTGCACATTCCGAAGCTCGGCACTACTATTGTGCGCGACTATCCCTGTTCCTAAACGCACTCTGCAATGCGCATTCAATCCCGGTCGAGACATTCTCCTTGCTCAATACACGCCAGCACAAGACTATGTCTCAATACGATTCTCAAAGCCTGTTTCCGCTTTCAACTCTCTCAACTTTTAGGGTGTCTATCATCTCCGTCCCCGAAGGAGAATATTACATGGCTTAGAAAACAAAGAGAAGAGCTGTCCTCAGACAAGTAGGTAAACATGCTCAATTTCTACAGCATGCATTACACCAGTAAAGAAGAGCGTCAAGCCTTGGCGTCCCTCAACGGAGCACCATAAAGCATATCAGCGTCAGATGTGAACAAGGCAAGTTCCGAGTTGCACTTGAAAACTTAATAATTATTGGTCAATGTTTGAAGGCACTTGGGTAAGGACAGAGTTCCCCGAATTGAATTTTCAAATGGCGAAACCACAAGCACCCTCCAGGTGACTAGGTAAGTAAATTATACGCTCTTTCAGCGAAATGATTTTCAAAGAAGAAGAGATCGCGAATAAGTTCCGACGAACACCAGTCTGAGAATAAACCGCAAAAAAAAAGTGCTCCAATTTGCAGACCCTAGCTCATGCACTAAACACGTCCAAACCACCACTTCCGCGTCTCTCTCCAGTTATCAAAGCCTTGAAGAAAACACAAAGTGGTCTCACAACTGAAGAGAAACAACACGAGCGCCGTCGAATACCGACCACAGTCGAAAGACCACCACGGAACAAGAACTCATCGAAAGCCACCGAAAGCCAGAGCGCATAGGCCGAGGTGCATCGCGGCTACTCCATCGTCGGTCTCTCCCGAAGACCCGGCGCCAAACCACGCAGAACGAGACCAAACACTCCTACAACTCATCAGCGCTTCAATCTTCAACGCTTTACAGCCACAGACGTCCACATCCCTCAAACAAACTCCAAACTTCACCAAATGCCCGAAAAAACAGTGCTCCGGAATGCTCACAACACACTCAACACGAATCCATTCACTAAACTTACGCCTGGAACGGCAAGGGACTATCGCGCGCAATAACGCAAATGAAATCACCAAAACTCTGTGCTCGTCGCACACCAACATAGCCCCGGAATGAGAGGGAGACGACGATGACGACAACGACGGAAAGCGTAAGCCAGTCAACTTACGGTTTTACCATTTACTTTCCCCGGTGACCCTTTTCCCTTGGATATTCTCCAAGTTACCATGGAAACCTGGTAAGGCCAGTCATTTCTATGTGACAGCCGGGCTGAGTCACCGGCTAGAAGCTTTACCGGTGGTAAAGCGTTAGGCTGGCACCGTCACGTACGGTGGAATGAACGCAAGATCTTTTGCAGGGGCGAATTGAGTTCCCCTCCGCGTTCGCTCTCCCCCGATCATGTTCTCAAGTTTACTTTGTGGCCCTCGTTCGCGTTCCCGTGGGCGCAAAAAGAGTCCCTTCACTCTTGGAATCTGCCAAATCTGGCTTTTTCTAAATCCCCCTGCCAGTCCTCAGGATTTTTTAAATGTACGCAAGTTCAATTATAGACCCTACATGGGGTCTGGGCCGGCCCCAAGCTGAATGGATCGGTAAGTTTAGTTTGTAATTTGCTGATCGAGAATGGGTCCTTGTCAAGGTCACACTAATTTTTATCAAAAAATCTTATAGAGAATAAGGGAATTCTTGGGAATTATTCTCTATGAAATTATGAAACCTTCTTGGATTATTATCATGTAAACAAATAGAAAATAATTCTTTATCACAATAATGTTGATGGTTAACATGCAAGACTATTTACAATGGTAGTTTCATATCAAACAAGATCACATGATACTACAAAGATAAACCACCTCTACGTCTTTCCATGGTCTTCTAATATTGGGTTTTTTTTCTCGAGTTATTATGACATGATGAGTACAATAAATCAGAAGTTTACATAAATCCCATACCAACCTAATGAAATTGGAAGCACCCATTTTTCTCTTCCCTTTTTCTTCATGTGTTTTGTGTGTTATTTACTAAGGTCATATCAGCTAATGTGATGAATGAGACCACTGCATCTAGATCTTCCCATCATGGTTTTCTTTGTCTTCTAATATTAATTTTTCAATAGCACCATAACTACTATACATTAAGTAGAACAATATCAAACATTCAAAAGAGTCCTACATCAATCCCCCCTTTTCTCCCTCTCCCCCAAAATGTAGACATTCAATTTTCCTTCTCCCTCTTTTTTCTTAGGCCCAATGTTTGTTCATAAAGAAGAATGTTTCCTTTACCAATCTATACCTTCATCTTGTTTGTTTGTTTTGTTATAATGAAATCTCCAGAACTATACATCCTTTAGTCACGTTTTCGGTAATGTTGCAAAGCTCTCTACAAAAAAAGTGTGCATGGACTTTGTTTCACATGAGGGTTCATGGCATTCTAAACTCACATCCGCAAAAAATACATGGAATTTTGAAGTTCTCATTATTCCATTTTATAAATTCTAAAATTCTAAAATTCTTTTTTTATTTCTATTTTATTATACTACGGCAGGCCATGATGGCACCAAGTAGTAATAATCATTCCAATGTGAGGTTCCATCCATCCATCCATTTGCCCAGAAAAGTCCCCCCAAGTGTGATTTTGTTTTTCCCCGGAGTGATCCCTCCTCCTATGGGCCGGTAAAAGCCAGCAAGTGGAGCAGAGGGAGGGAGGGGAGGGGAGGGGAGGTGGGTGGGACATAGCTTTTTAACTTTTAGTAAGTTTTGGGGATGGGTTCCTGCCATGGCCCCCATGCAACTGGCCCTGGGAGCTTGTGGCCCAGTTGGGAAAGAGATCTTTGGCTGCCTTGCATGTGGTGCAGGATCTGCCTGCCTGCATGCACTAGTAAGCTTTACAGTAGTCTAGAGACTCTTCACTTATTAAGGTCATGGTCCAAACGTAACTTATTAAGGGGAACTTACCCACCCCCCCGGCTGGCTGGCTGGCTCAGCTGGCTGAAAACATCAATGTCGAGTTTTTTCTTTGAACTGGCTAGCTGGGGCCAGCTATGTGGATGTTAACTTATTGGCAGGCATGCATGGGGCTCCGTCCGTCAGGCCCCGGGGGGGGATTGACCCGTGACTCCCCCCCCCCCATGGATGGATGAGGAGGATGGAGCAACGAGAATCTCCAGCACTCTGTCTGTCTGTCTCATTCCTCCCCCTCCTCCCAAACATAACTTGGTTGTCGTCAGAGGCAGTGCAAAGTGCACAGACAAGCTGGAAATTTACTGAGGACCCATCTCGTTTGGAGGCAGGAGACTCAAGACAGCATAGGGGCATGAAAATGGCCCCGAGCAAGACGGAGTGGGTATGGGAACGGGTGCTGGAGGTCTTCATTGCTCCGTCCTCCTCATCCATCCATAGGAGAGGGCATCAGGAAAGTAACGCCCTATTGAAACAATATCGATGCAAAGAGTTAATAGTATAGTATTGAAAGTGTTTTGTTGCAATACCAAAGCAATATTGTAACAATGTAGTTTCAATGGGAATGCACTCTTTTCACTGAAATTATATTGTTGCAGTATTGTTGTAGTATTGCAATAATCCACTTTTAATACTACATTGTGAAAGGAAGGAAACCATTGAAAAAATATTGCAACAATATTAAGAGAGAAGGGGGGGAGGGGAGGGAGGGGGGGGGGGGGGGGGGGGGGGGTAGTTCCAGATGGGGGCAATAGAGGGGTTAATCCTTTCTGGCCATCAGTCCGTCCGTCCACCCATGACAAAATTTGGAAATTTGGAATTCAGAATTGGAATCAGTGGCTTCTAATTAGGCTAGTTCAGTGCAGAATTCAACAAAATTAATGCAGCACAATTTGTTACATTTGGCCTGGGTTAGGGGAATGAGAAAAAAGGGTCAATCAATTCCCCGTGGCCAGGCTTACCAAGGGTAAACTTAACAAATTGCCCCCTTACTACATGCCCTGCATTAATTTTGTTGATTTCTTCACCTCGCAAACCTAACTAAGAGCCACTGATTCCAATTCTGAATTCCAAATTTCCAAATTTCGTCATGGGTGGCAAATGAAAAAAAGTCCAGTGGGTTTCCCCAAGGGCGAATAAGAGGCAATCCCCTCTAAATAACACCGCCGTCCCTCCCTCCCTCCCTCCCTCCCTCCCCCTTTCCGTTTCCGCCCCCTTTAGCTTTTTAGTATCCCAACCCTTGGATTTCATTGGACACAGATTAGCCCCTCCACGTGACTGTGTTGTGACTCAGACTAGACTGGGCTGGACGACCATGCAAAGTCCCCTCCCGAACTCTCACTGGTTCATCAGGCAAGTCTCCCCCCTCGCCTCGCCTCGCCTGGCCTGGCCGGGCCTCGCTGGTTTGCATGAAGTCCTCCGTCCCTCGCCCAGGGCCTGCTGAGCTCCCACTTTTGGATAAGGGGCCACACAGCACACGCTTTGTACTTCCGGCCAGTGAATGCAGGATCCAAACTAAAAATATATATATTAAAAAATTGCCGACCTCCAGTTGCAGTAAGCTTTCATCATTCCTGAAGCTTCATTCTGACTTTTAGGATCAATGGGAAATGAAATCGAAAGCACTTCAATTAATGAGAGTAAAATTGATTTTCTCAAAATTATATTAGAAAAACTTATATTTGTATTAGTAAATTTCTTGTATGTACCCGTATCCATATCTACATCATACCATATTTTGTATCACATCCTTGTATATGTATTTCTTATTTTTCAAGGTCAATGGTGTCAAAGGGGAGGAGGGAAATTATTTTCTTAGCATTAGAGGATTTTCAGCAATTGCGGAGGGCTTCAAGTTCCCTGGGCTGCCAACGTTGAAGGAACAACCTTGCAGTTGTTGCCTCGTGTGGCATGGTGACTACCATATCACCAAAAAAAATTCAGAAAATTATGCTTGTTTTTATTCTAAATTTTTTAAATGTTCTTTAAAAAAACTAATAACAAGAACAACGGGAACAAGGTCAAGGGAATAAGCCTAAAACAACCCTTCCAACCCCTGGAAATCTTTTAATGAATCATGGGTTCTCATTTTTTTAGTGAGTGTGTTGATTGAAACCAAGTACGTCGCATCTAGATAGTCATATAGTCAAAGTCAAAAAAATATATACAAATACTATATTAACACTTTTGAAAATAATTCACAATGTATTATTAATGCACTTCGAGCATCTTTTGCATGCTCTCAAAACCAACTCTTCCCTTGTATGATTTGAAGAAGAATGGTTCCAATCTGGCCCTTAGTATGAAGCTGTTGGGTCAACCAAATTTGTATAAATTAAGTGATCATACAATTAAGCCAAATTATTGGTTGAAATTTAGAGAATTCACACCAACCTTCAATTCAACATCCAAATATGAACCAACTCTTGGGTGGTCATCCAAACAAACATTGAGTGTCTTTGGCAATATTAAAGTAGCTGACCCACTTCCAACTATGTAAGCAATTACATGTATCTATTGTGCTTGGTTTTTTGTTTGCAAGTTTTTTTTCATATGTAACAATAGAGTTGGGAAGGACTCCATAATTTCTCAGAATTTTTTCTTCTGAGAATACAATTACCCTTATATTTTTAACTAAAGATTTTGGCTAACCGACCTATAACAATCACACAGACCTTCCAATTTCCAACTATAGGCTGCAAAAATAAAATCAACCAAAGATTGGTTGCCATATTGAAAAACTTGTAGCCAATTATAATGCACCGCAACTATATAAGGTAAAACAACCCATTATGGACTCCTAGGAATGACCCCATTATGGTTTTCTTTTAGTGATTGAGATTTGGGCCACATTCAAAGTCTTAGCTAATTGGAAAAGAGTGACTAGTGACCACAATAGGAACTTTCAGATTTTTAGTGTTAGTTCATTGTAGGAAGTGCCTTTTCAGGTCTTCTATGTTAGAAAATATTGTGACCACCATAGGTAAGTAAGATGAGAATTATGGATCAGTTTTGATTGGTTTCCGTGTTAGTCTACATACTCTTTCAGGTCATGATGTGCTAAACACTCTAGAAATTCATAACAAATTCACATTTTGTCGAAAAAATATAGTTTCAAATGTTCTCACTATTTCTATCACTTGACTATCTCTATTTTTTTTAAAAGTAGAAAATTTTCAAAAATGACAAAAGGGCAAACCCCCCATTTGGTCCATAATAGGCTGTTTTATCTTACTTGAACCTACGCCATAATTGATCATTCAATTCATCTCTTCCTACACATGCATAGAGGAGAGCAACCTACACTACCCTAATAGTGGAGAATGATCAGAAATGGGTCGGCGTCTTCCACAGGGTTATTAAAAAAAAAGGCACGTTTAATGGACTTCTTCAAGCCAACTTCCATGTGGAGTCAGGGCCGGTGAAGCCCCCTGGATCAACCCAACATTATCTCATAATGGGGGCTCCAGAAAAAAACCAGACTCCCATTCCCCACCGTTGGGCACCATTGGACTCCACATGGAAGCCATGGAAGCCATGGAAGCCAGCCCTTCTTACCCTTCCAAGTCTCCGAGATTTCGACACGAAAAGAGGCTGCATGCCGGATGGATTACATCAGGCAGTCCAGGAAAGGATCTGTTGCGTGGCAGAAGAAGCCGCAGGGAGA
Organism: Pseudoscleropodium purum; assembly: GCA_963969395.1. Taxonomy (NCBI): domain Eukaryota; kingdom Viridiplantae; phylum Streptophyta; class Bryopsida; order Hypnales; family Brachytheciaceae; genus Pseudoscleropodium; species Pseudoscleropodium purum. The sequence continues at coordinate 8,698,615 of OZ017803.1, forward strand.
GCCTCCCTGGATCAGTGGCAATTTGGCTCTGCTATGTACGCCTGTTCTACATTTCGGGGCTGACATGTTACGGCTACGTACATAGACAGGTGATTTGGATTACGAAGGAGCAAGAGAGGGATTAAGGCTTGCCACATGGCAAGCTTCCAGGTCTCCACGTCGCCCAGCTGGTTTGGAGTCATCTACTGGTAGATATTCGGAATCTCGGTGGGCAATATATATCCCAAGCTCAGCCTATGCCAGGGCAGCAAAAGCAATCCAAGATTTTTTGGTGCACCCAGCCAGTAGCAAATGCAATGAAAATTCAGTAGCAGCGCTGTGGCCCCAATTAATCACGGGTTGACAAGTGGCATGATTTGTTTAAAAGTTTATGAAATTATTATGACAATTTTTATTCTGTGGATTGCACCATCTTGAATTACGAAGTATTAATGCTGTTAAGTGTACTGACATGTATACGCAGACGTGGATTTGAGAAATTAAAGAAAAAGTCTTGACGATAAATTGAAAAAATGCATATATAGGGTTTAATTTGTATGCATGCCTAGACTGTAGAGTTTGATCGGAGATCTGCCCAAATCTGCAATGAAAATAGACCTTGCAAACATAAATCCAAATAGATATCAAACATGGTACCGAATCGATCCATTTTCAACCACTTAAGCAATTATGGGAGTGCAAATTTTGTGAGTGTAGAAATTTTCTCAAATGTAGAAACAGAATTTGAAAGGATTATATATTTTTCCAAAAAAATTTAACTCAAAATATAATTATCATCAAAAATATAGCCAAACTATATTTTACGACCTATACTAGTCATATAAACTTTTCTATTTTCAACCATAGATTGGCTTAAGAATCAATCAAGGGCTAGTTGCAATATTGAAAGCCTAATAACCAATGATAATGTGCCACAACTACCTTAGAACCGTACCATAACTTCATAGAAAGTGATCAATCTACAGGTTGCAAATAGGGGGGCGATAAAAAAAATGGATTAGCTCTTACACTTAGTGGTATTAATTGTATAGATCTCCCAAATAGTTTGTACTAGAGGTGTCAAAGGAAGGTTTAACTAAGAATAGTCAATAAGAAAAACACAACACCAAACTCCACCAAAACTTATTTCTGGTGCTTCAAGGAGTTTTTTCATGTTTTTTTTTGAGACTCTAGGTACTTGTCTTTCATTTCACATACCTTATGATTACCTCTAATATATATATGCTTCATCACAAATTAACATCGTCTTGAACACAACCAAACTCTTTCTATCCTTGTTTATCTTGTGAAAATAAACTAACAATGTATTGTATTAAAAATATTATTGTATTGTACACGGTAAATTTCCAAAATTTTGAAAATGTATAATAAAACACAACTTTGAATAACAATTTAATGGAGACTTTAAAACAAAAGTTGGAAAACATGATCCATAGATCTTATTGACATGATTGGATTTACTTTTGTACTGAGCAATATTTACAAATAGAACGTTAAACAAAAAAATCAAAATTTTTCTAGAAGGAATTTTAGATGAAATATTATTGATTTGTACATGATTCATTTTTTAAAATTGTTTTAAATTTGAACCTCTATTTAGAATGATTTGTTCATATTTTTATTTTATTTATATAATAAAGTCATTTTTGAAGGGTCATTTTTGGGTTAAGAAAATTCAATTTTTGAGGTGAAACATACGACATCCTTTCAAATATAGAACGTTGCAAAACAATGAAAATCTTCAATATCTGTAGTGTACCAAAATTAAAGAATTAGCTTCCAAATCTACACATAAAAATGAATGAAAAGTCACAATTATGTGCACTTCGTATATATTTGTACTCATCTGTTGCTTAAAGCAAACAACACGCATTATTTAAAGATTCATTCATATACACTTGTTTTTCAAATTACACTTAACTTTGGTTCAATTCTATATTTATTAATAAATTTCAAGATAGAACCTCCATCTCAATTGAGGTTTGTAGTATTGGTATTACTCCTATAATTATGATTCAATATAAACAAGCCCTAAATTTACACCAATTTGAATCTTTTTTCTTCTTGGGTACAAGTATATGAAGAAATATGCACGTTTTCTCATACGATTTGAATTTGAATTTTCACACTAGTAGAAAACATGTCCACGTAGATTTAGCTTTAGGACCTACACTCAATCTTAAGTCTAACATGTTCATATAGCTAATTTGGGGCCCTTGATTCCAAACATGAATTCAAAATTTTTCAAGCTTGATCATTATGCTATGGGTGGCAAATAAAAAATTCTAGTGTTTACGAAATCAGGGGGTAATGAATGCGCCCCGGGGGGGGCGGGGGTTAAATATCATAATGAACTGAATGAGTCAGGGGACCGGCAAACCCACCTTGTCCGGGACGACTGGTTACTTACTGAGTGGGTAAAAAATCCTAAAAGTAATATTCCAGGGCATCATCCCGTGAATCAAATTTCCCCTTCTGATTGCACCACTGGCTCCGTCAAGGTCGGTGTAAACTCCAAGTTACCCCTGGGGCTAGTCATTTACCATAGTTCCCCTTGGGACTATAGATTTACTTTACTTACCCCCGACTCCCAACTTATTTAGTAAGTTAAGCTTACTATAAATGGGCGGCAAGGAAATTCCGTCGCTTTCAGTTCCATTGCTGGTTACGTGCCACGTGTAATAATAATACTGAAGTTTAGTTCGTGGCAGAAATTTCATTCCATGAATAAAGCCACCTCACTGGGATGAAAAAGAGCATCATCCATCCATCCATCCATCCATCCATCCCCAGTGGGTTCCGGCAATTCGCTACCACAAATCCGGTTCTGGATGATATTTTGTGATTTCTCATTTTTAGTATTGGAAGGAGGGTCCCGCCGGAGGGCCGGGAGGGATGATATTTTTTTTCTCTCTGCCAGAGTGCCAGGTGAGGTCGCAGCATCTGATCATGCATGGGAGGCTTCCACGTGGAAGCTGTGGAAGCCCTCGTATCCATGCACTCACTGGGAACCACTTGCCCCACTTGCGCACAAACGGCTCAAACTGACGGCAATTAACATACGGTGGGCCCCACTCCCCAGTTGGGCCACGAGCCACAAATATCAACACATCCGCGGCACAAAAGGACTGAATCTTGAGTTTTGCACTTGGAAACGTGTTTTTTATTTGTATTTTTTTTATTGTAGTATGGTTGTCACACCTTCTCTCGAAGAATGAATTTTTTATTTATTAAGAATGAGAAACCTTTTTTTGAGAATGAAACTTTGATGAAGAATGAGAAGGTGTCCAGAGTGAAAAGAAGAGCCAATGAGGTAGAAATTAGGAATCGTAAGAAATGGGAAAAAAAAAATTGGGATGATAGGAATATCATAAATTGTGTTGGTCTATAAATTCTTTAAATGTACCTACTCTTATCATAGCAAGGCCTAAATGATAAGAGAAGGTACATTGGAAATTGTTTGTGGATCAACGTGATTTACGATATTCTTACTTGAAGAGACTTTTTTTCTCCATGAAGAAGATTCTTTTTTTGATTGTGTGAAGAATGAGAATCAAGTTCAGGCTTTGTGATCTATTTCACAAATTCTTAATCTTCACTATTTTCCAATCTTCGTGGTTATCTTTCACCTATAGAGATGACGGAATAGAACTTCTCAATCTTTTGAAAATTGTCCTTCGGAAAGTCAAGGAGAGAGTGTTTGTCTTCATTCTTTAGAGATTGAGAAGGGGAGAAAATGACCCCTATTGATACACTTTGGCTATTCCTTGTAATTTTATTTAACCCTTAAGAGACCATTGTCCCTTTGAAGGACAAATTTGATTTTAGACAAGTATCTACAACTTCAATTTTTGTCATTTATTTTTTGAATGATTTTTTGTAGATAGAAAAAATAATTAGCTTCATAGGAATATAATTTTTTTTTGAATTGGTGCCTAGGAACAAAAGTAATGCCCAAATAAGCTCAAAATAGGTGAGACTTAACATTTTTTTATATTTGTCTATATGGAAAGCTTTAATTAACTTCATTTGGATAAGTAATGTAAAATTTATAGACAATCTTGTTTTGGGGGCAATTAGAGCATCTTCTTGAAAACATAACTTTTAGGATTCATTTTCTGAACACAATTTTTACAATTCTTCAAGAAAAAAGTTCCATGTGGTTTAGTTTGGTTGGAAGAATAATCCCATCTTTTGGGATCAGTGTTGTTTGATTCCATCTTTAAAATATCAATACTATAGATTTTCCTTCTATCTCATACCTACTTCTACTTACTGATTTTTTTTAAGAATGAAAATTAAGTTTTTTTGAATTTTTTTCATAGACTTTCAACTCAATTCCCTACCATAAAGATTTAAACCTTAAAACTATGTAGTGTAAAAATTTAAGTTAAGAAGGTTCAAAGTCAAACAATCTAACCCTGCAACTTGCAAAAAAATTATTTTCTTTATTTTAAACGCAAATATCTTGCAATCTATATTGTCAAAAATTTTGAAATTTATTCTACATATTTTCATATTAGTTAGGTATAAGATCCTACAGTTAGATATGCCAAAAAAACAATTTTCAATTCTTTTATTCTTTGCAATAGAAATGATAATTTTGAGTAGCTTTTGCCCCCCCCCCCCCCCCCCCCAAGGCCCTAGTCCTATACATGTTTAAATAGTGATTGATAACTTATATGAAATTTTGATTTCAAACTAGCTATTGGGGAAATGGATTTCTTGTAAAAAATTTAATTACTAGTTCACTTTATTCATTGAGGCCACCCAATCTTCAAATTCCTTTATAGAAAACATTTTCAAAACCTTGGGTGCAATGACATTCAAACTGAACACACCAAATGGATTTGTTTGAAGTAGTGCTACGAGCCTTTCGTGGAAGAATCAAAGTATTTTCCTACATTTCTTGCAAATTATGTAAAGAATTTGTCCCCTATGTCGGATAGTTACTTTTGTAACCTCTAATACCTGATTTAGGGGTGGTCTAGGATTCCAAGTATGAATTCAAACTTTCATCATTCACAATAAAGAATTTTTTCTTGTTTTTTAATTGGGTAATATTTAGAGTGAACCTCCAAATTTTTATCCTTTTTAAAAGGCTTGGAGCACTAATATATTGGAGTCCATACACAATTTACTGATTTTGTACATTTGATGTCCATTTGATCTTCCTAAATATATAATTCAATAAATTCTCAAATATTAGTACAGACATTCAAACCCAACAATGTACCCAAACTCCACAAAGGAGGTGAAGATATGAGGGCAACAATTCTACTTGAGTTCACAAAGTGTGCAATTAAGACAATTTTGTTAACCCACATTAGAGACTATTGGAAGCTTTTTTTTTTGAGTACCTGTATCTCCATTGGGACCCTAGTTGATTGTTATTCTTTGGTTTAAAAAAATACAAACATATTTTCAATTCAAAAACAAAAACAAAAATGGTGTATTGAAACATGACAATCTCTTATATTGTTATACATTTGATGCCCATAAATATAGAATTTGTTTAATTCTCTATTGCAAATATATCTAAAATCAATAGTACAACTAAAATAGATACTACTACTATTTGTGTTGTTGGTTTGAAGACTATTGTAAATGAAGAGTCTATTAGAGATAATTCAAATTTTTATTTATGAAAAAAGTGATTTAAAAAAAGTGATTTAAAAAAAGTGATTTAAAAAAAGTGATTTAAAAAAAGTGATTTAAAAAAAGTGATTTAAAAAAAGTGATTTAAAAAAAGTGATTTTAAAAAAGTGATTTTAAAAAAGTGATTTTAAAAGAAAGTGATTTTAAAAGAAAGTGATTTTAAAAGCTTTAATTCATACCATTTTGATTGATGAGATTAACAATTTAGTATTTTGAATCATTTTCTACTTCTTTCACTTACTAATTTTTTCCTACATGTTGTACAATTCCAAATGATCTAAAATTTTTTAAACATGTGGCCAAATTACCTTGAAAAATGAATCCAAAGAATCCCTTAGATTTTAGAAAATTTTTCATACAAATGTGATATAGTGAAGTGCAAGTGCCCAGATTTTTGTAGAGTCAGAAAAATGATTTTTGTGAATTCAAATGCTAATATCTTGAAATCTACACTATGGAATTTTTTGAAATTCTTCAAACATCTTCTCAAAACATCATACTACAAGATCCAATGGTAACATATGCCCCAAAATATTTTTAAGAAAAATATTTGGTACTTGTACTAAAAATAACAAATTTTGAGTGTTTTTGATGAAAATATAGTCAAAAACCTTTAGGGATTAAAATGAACTTGTATGAGTATTGATTTAAAATATAAGATTGGTTTGAAGATGGATAAAATTGGAATTCTAGTTTGTCTTCCTACTTAAGTATTATCCTTGGTTCAAACTTATTATACTAAATAGTAATTTTCTATTGGGTTATTATTCACTCGAAGAACCTCCAAAGACCATAATGTGACATAATAGGGGTTCAAAGGGAGGGGAATTGAAATAACTATTTAGAGAAAAGAGGTTGTTATAGACCTCCCTCTCGAAAAATTAGGAGCCATCTGATTCATTTCAAAAAATTTCCCCCCCCCCCCCCTCCAAGAAAAATCAATAGCCATCAAATGTACATACGAAATACAATAAAAATATGAATATGAATATGATACAACCATATATGAATATAGATGGCAGGATACGAATATGACAGTATGGGATTATCCTATACTGATTGTTTGCAATTGTACCCTCCCAAAATTATAAGGAGTGGGGTGGGGTTAAAATTAAAATTTTCATTTATTTTTTCTTGTTATGGTGCATAGTTTTACACTATGCACCATGAAGTGGCTATAATAGCCAACTCCATTCTAGAAACATAAAAAAAAAAATGTTGTTTATAGATAGTTAACCCTTAAACATGCAAGCATCCAAATAGTGGATGTGCAGCTTGGTCAACCTCGATTACAATTTTGAAAATAATTATTTTTGGAATTAATTTCAACTAGGAAAATGAAGTTTGGCAAGTTTTGTTTCTATTCCATTTTAAAGTTTTGAAAAATGTTAAAAATTGAAAGATTTATTGCAATAGAAAGCTCCCTGTGTCAAAATCCAAATAACACAAAATAGTGAGCTTTTCATTCAAATTTTCTTTTTCATAAATTTATTTTATGTTTGAATTATAAAATCATGTTTTCCATTCCACTCTTCATTTATAGTAAAAATTATAGATTATTCTAATATATATTGTAATTGATATAAGTTTATTTCTACCTTTAACTTTGAAAAATCACAATAGTTTTATTTTTCCTTCAAAATTATTGAAAAAATACCAAATAAATAGAAATTTTATTTTTCTACTAGCAAAAAATATATAATTTTATACATCAATTAAATAAAAGGATAAATTTGGTTTGCTAGTTGAATTGACTTCAAGGTGTTTGATGTAGCTATTTTGGGTGCAAAAAATAAAATAACCAATTGAAATTTTTCATGAAAATCTCCATTTCTAATTTTACCTCCCGAGAAAATTTCAAATAATTTGGATTGTTTTTGCTATTTTTACTTATTTATCTTCATTTTTTGCAACAAATATGATAACAATTAGAATTTTCATGAAACAAATTTCAATTTCTCAAAGTGATGTAGAATTTAGAGTTTCACATAGTAAAATATCAAATTGTTGTTTGAACACTATTGAAAGGCTAAAATTAGATCGGATAAGAAGCTTGACCATTTTACAATGGATTAAGTCCTTAAGGTTTTAAATGCATCCGAATGCATGGTTGTCACATTGGACAGATTACTATTCATTTCACGTCCTACAGGACAATTTACTATTCATCAGATGTATGTAAGACGTACATCTGATGAATAGTAAATTGTCCTGTAGGACGTGAAATGAATAGTAATCTGTCCAATGTGACAACCATGTCTGAAAGTTACCATGACTTTCAAAAAATCATACACATGCAATTTTGATATTGAAAATAATAGGCATTGGGAATAACATTAGAAATATGTGGAATTCCAATCATAAAAAATAAAAAAATAAAAAATGTCTTCTTCCTAACTCAGTTTTTTTAACTATGATAAATTGTAATTTAAATTATTGTAGACATTTAAAACCACTTCTTATATGTATCTACAAAATCATGAAAATAATTCTAATTTGCAATCAAAAGAAGCAATTGCCCCTTGCCATTTCATTTCTTGGTACGAAATTTGTTTGGTAGTTTGCGGTTTCGCTATTAATATGATTATTTTGGATTTGTTCATGGTAAGTGGCAACTTTTCAAGGATACAAAAGTGGCTCCTACCTCATTGGTAAACAATGTTATGGTAGCACTACAAGCATTGCTATTAGGGCTCCTCATAGAAGGGTTTAGGCTTGACAACACTTTGAGGAGATTTAGTTCTAATCGCAAGCTATTGCCAAGTATTGTGGTAAGGTAAAGTGCTCTAAAAGTGGCCCTACTCTAAAAGCAACCACTTACACAAAGGTACATTTTGCTTTCTTCAATGTATCGATAGTATATACTTCATACAGTGGTCACTCTTAATGACCACTACTTTTCAACTTCAAAAAATTTATAAGTCAGTTCAATTTATTTTTTAAAGTAAAACTATTGGATGTAGATCTTTTATTACAACATTACAACTATTGGAATTGAGTATTTCAATCCCATAAATAAATTCTTAACAATTTAGTATTTTAAATCATATTCTATTTCTTTCAACTTTCTATTTTTTTCAAACATGAATATGAAATTTTTTGTTGAGATTTTTTATATGTATTCCAACCCTTTTTTTTTATTATAATATAGAGGGTTTTAAGTTGTATGATTTATACATATTTGGATAATAATTTGAAAGATGAAACCTAACTATCTAGGAAGAGTTGAAATGTTGCTTTTCTAAATTCAAGCATTATGATCTTGCAATTGGTAAGGTTTCTTATTCTAAAATTTTAGGAAGGTGTACTCTAAGAAGTTAACCAAAGGATTCTATGGTTGGATTTTCTAATTTATAAAAATAGATGAAGATTTCAACCTTGCCGTGGATTGAGTTTATAAAAGCAATTCTTGAGCCTAAAAATATAGAATTGTTCTTAATAGTGGTTAAAAATTCACAAAACTTACAAGAACTCCTCACATACTCACATATATACACAAATATATATAGTGCTATGTTTCCAATCAAGACTCTTATTACAAAATTTGTCTTGCTTTCATCTCAAAAAATATTCTCAAATGTTTTCATCCAATGTTCATAATTAAAACAATGAAAAAATTATGGTAGGACAAGTGAGCATTCTGCCTTGACATTAGTGTGACAATTCATTGCAATTTAAAGTTGCTAGTATATATACAAATACACACACTAGAAAGATCATTGGATTCTCCCATGTCTAAGTTGGCGGATTTTTCTAAACATTTAATGTAATAAGTCGTGTTTTTATGTCAACAATTACATTCACTGTAATATGAAGATTATGAATTTTTTTAATTCAAAAATTGAATTGAACTATCCTATTTTGGAAAAAACATAACTTAACCCCTAAATGATTTTGACTATGTTTTCACCAAAAATGTTTCAAAATTGCCATTTCTAGTACATGTACCAAATTTTAGAAAAAAAATTTGGACACATAACATTATAGGATCTTGTAGTAAGCTTGTTTGAGAACATATGGAAAAAATTTCAGAAATTTTCACCATGTAGATTTCAAAATATTAGCATTTGAGGTGACAATTTTTCTTTTTTTGGCCGTGCAAAAATTCGGGCAGCTGCACTTCAAAAGGTCACATTTGTAACAATGTCCAAAATGGTTGCAATACTTTGAATTCATTCTTCAAGTCAAGTTGTCTTCATGCTTGAAAATTTTCAAATCATTCGAAATCATACAACATATAGGAAAAAAATAGTAAGTAGAAAGGAGTAGAGAATGATTTAAAATACTAAATTATTAACAATTTATTTATAGAATTGAAAAGTGCCAATTCCAATGGTTGGAATGTTGTAATAAACAATCTACACCCAATATATATATATATATATTTTTTCAAAAATACTGATAATTGAGTTAAATAAAGGACTTCAAAGTTTGTTGTAGAGTAGAAATTCAATAACGACCCGCAACTCCTACAAACTAAAACTCCTCATAAATTTTGACTCATTGATCAAAATGGAATGATTCATAGCTTTTCAACTATATATAAATCTAGAGAGCCAATTTCAAATTTTAATTTCTTAAAAAAGTGATTTTTAAAGAAGTTTTTTGGTTGCCCAAGCTGTCCGTTGAGCAATGGAAAGTATATATCATACAATAACTTTTTAACCATGTAGTCAAAAGTTATGAAAATTGTTGGAACTTAAAGCTAGTCCTTGGGCACATGTCGTGTTAAAATTTCAGCAAAAAACTAAAAACTCCATTCATGGTGAGCTGCCTGAAATTTCTAGTTTGCCAAAAAATGTAGTTTGGGTGTTTAGGAGTTAAGATGAGTCATAGGTGCCTATTTATGACCATAGGTCTTTCATAAATTGTTCACTTTTAACTTCTAAAGAAAAATGGGGATAGCAAAGTGAATGATTGGTTCTTGCAATAAATATTTTTTTTTATTGATCCATTCAATGATTGTAGAAGGTCCATTTAAACAAGACCTCAAGTCCATTACAGGTGGATTTGCATAGGCGGTTCTACACGACCCTCCAATATTTGAGCCTCCTACCTTATGATCAGAATTGGAAGACTTTAGAAATTGGCAACTAGTAAAATGCACTTTATGACTCCCAAAGTTCACAGTAATTTCAATTTTAAGAATAAAATTTTAAATTTGTTTGCTATCCCCATATTTCCTATCTTCCTACATGGGAAAAAATCTTCTATTACCTCATACTGCACACGATCTCCTCCAAAATTGTCTAAATGATTGACTACTGGTACTTCTACCTTAAGTTTTGCAATTTTTTTCCCCAAAAGAATGTGACATCACGGATTATCTTAAGGTTTTGCAACCACCCTACCCTTGAAACTGCCTTGAGCCGCAAGGATGGCCCTTCCGCTCTCCTCCCCACTTGATTTTCATGAGCACATGATAGTGAATGTGGTCCATTTCAACATGATCTGAGAGCCATGTTTGAACAACCGGCCGTTATGTTCGTCGATGGAATTGATACCCTAAAAAATGGTGAAAAAATCTATAAAAATTTTTACTTGGAGTAAAAAAAAATAGAAACAAAGAAACAGGACTTTAAACCCTGTCCCAATTCAGGAATTCAAGGAAAAAAACTCATAAAAAAAAACTCAATTTAAAAAAAAAATCCCAAACATGGGCCAGGCTGCTGCATGCTCGGTGCAACTACAGAGGGAGATATTTGTGAAGATATTTGCAGTCCCTTTCTATGCAGAATAATAGTCGGGAGCATCTAAATAGTCTGGACTCTAGTGTGCCTCTTCCCATTGACTCTTCAGGACCGGGGACCCAAGGACCCAAGGACCCGACCACGCCAGGCGGGCAGGCAGGTACCCTTACTACCTGACCTTACTAGTAAGTTTGTGGCTTTGGTTTTCTTAAAAACCAAACCCGTGACATGTCAGTTCTGCATGAATGCGAACTCCAGGACATGAAGTAACGTTCCCAGGTCTGGAAAGGTCAACTGGGGGGGGGGGAACATGGGTCATGGGGGTGTTGGGGTTGGGGCATCGCGTTTTTGGGGCCGTGCATTTGACATAGAAGGTGCATGAATTGAAGTGTGGGAGAATCTGACACAAAGGTTTGATTTGGTTGAGTTGAGCTGGATTCAATGATACATGACGCTGCCAATTTGGATCATTCTTGCACTTCCTCCTACACCTACGTAGTACAGAGGAAGGTCGGAGGTTCGTAAACTGACCAATTGAGAGTTGGAACTGATTTTGCGGGGAGGTGGAACTTCTTCAAATTGACTTTTTCAGTGAATTTATTTTGAAAGAAAAGTAGAATTGGCATCTAATCCAAGTCGTTTCATATTTTTTTGGAGATTTGTGAAATTAGTTATGAAATTTTGAAGCTGAAGTGGCATACGGCTCTGGCTAATAGTGGCCACCTCTTGAAATGTACATTGTTTGTGCATGCCTAAAGGCTACAAAAAAGCATCATGTACATATAGTATACATTTAAGGAGGTGGACGGTTTTAGAGCTTGTGCTCTTTTAGAACCTCCTACTTTAAGTATGAATGAGATGTTGCAAAATATATGGCCGTGTACTCTACTTAACAAATAGACAAGTTACGTATTAGCACCCTGATTTGCAATTTGATGAATTGATCTTGGAGCCAATTCCAAGAGGGACACATTGATGTTTTTTTTAGAAGTGTGCCTTTGTTTCACAAATCAAATCGAAGTGGAATTACAAAACCACATATAGAATGGAGTTATAAATGTCCCAGAGATGCTTAAAATTGATTGATCTAAAAGAAATATATTGCTTGTGGGATTTTTATTCTAATGGTGTTTGTCCTATAATATTCTAGGATTTATTTTGTATTTTAAAGAGTCAAATATGGTATCATATCCATAGTTCTTGACAAACCTTCCTTTAACGGGTAATCACTTGGATAATTTTCACTAAATGCGTTTGAATACATAACACTCTTAAACTTTAAGGTAGGGGACCTCTTGCTTTCCATGAATCAAGGCTCTTCTTTTACTTTAGAAGTCTTAATTGCAAGTCTTGTCCCATGTATTTGTGGATCATTATAATATGAATGCATTTTTATTACAATACTATTGCAAAAAGCCACCCCTTTGCCCTCTCAATCAAGAATATTATGTACATAATTGAGCATTGTTTCTATAATCAAGTTGCTTAATTTTTGGTTGGATCTTGTTGGTTGTCGAAAATCCTTTGTTACAAATTTTTTGGACACTACATGGAAAAACTATAAACTTTCAAATTGATGAAAATTGGTGTTTTTTATAGTGAGCACAAACCCTCATAAGTAGAGGTAGTATATTTTAGAGAAGATTTGTAGAGGTCAATTTTTTATTCTACAATTGGAATTCTGCACATAAATGTACACAAGGATTATCTTGAATGCAAGACAAATTTCATAGAAATTGGATAGGAGGTTACAAAGTTATGTCTAATTAGTCTTTTTGATCTCAAGACATGTAAGTCATGCAATAATAAATGCTTTTGTATTTTGAATTTTCTTCATAGATTTTCAACTAAAATTTAAAGCAACTTATCAACTTGCAACAAGTTTTAAGATACATACATTTTACTATAATTTTTTGAAAGATGAATTATACAAGTGCAAAATCATGAGAAATAACTTCTACACAAAGTTAAAATGTAAGTGTTTCACAATTAATGAAGTTCATTGATTTGAAATTTTAACGCAATATACTCCAATGAGTTAGCTACATGATGTTACAATTGGGTTTAAGAAAATAATCTAAATAATTTATAATTTTTTTAGTTGCCTAGATTGAGACCAAAAATACAATTCACCCAATTATTATATAATTGTTATATTGAATTGTGCTCAAAAAAACCCTCTAGAAAGTTATTATTATAACACATTCTCCTAATTTTTTCTAAAACAATACTTTTTTAATTTACTAAGGCTTGCCAAAAAATGGGAAAGCCTAATATAGGCTTTGGACTAGTCATTTAGGGATTAATTCTTGTGTGTTGTGCCATCCCTACAATGTTTGAAGTTAATAGTTTGTCTCGATAACTTTTTATTCATCTAATGCATTTCTTGGATCTTTTATAGATGAACTTATTTTTTTACTATTTAATGGTTTTGATATAAATAATATTTTTTTTTCAAAAATATAAGCAAAATTGTATAAAATCTAAAAACATGTGGAGGTGTTTAAGAATTCAAATAACAACAATTAAGATGTATGAATCAACATTTCACTATTAATGGTTCCTATAATTGAATTTCCCAATTTTGTTGTGAAATCTTTTTGGAACATCACAAAGTTCCCTTGTCATGAATTGTCAATAGTAATCGTACGATTATTGTCGGGCATTGTTTTCATGTTACATTTGTTCATTCAGAAATATTATTACTGCATGATATTAACATTCACTAGCACTATGCAATTTGCGCACGTTATTGATATTTGAGTATGAAGTGCTAAAGTTGCACGATAACTATGCTTAACATAATATGCATGACTTTTGTGGTTTAGCGATAGGCAACTAACTTCGTGCAACATTAGTGTTAATTTAAGACATATGAAGTTAGTGCAATAATCACACTACATCATGTCCATGCATAGTTCTTGCACTAACATTGCATTTTAAAAAAAATTTTACAACTTTCGTAGTAAGTCAATTGAAAAGCTAATTTTGTAAAATCAGCACACTTTAGACCTCATTGAGGCATAGTAAATCAACTTTTTCTTAAGAACTTTGAACTAAGAAAAGTTGCCAATGAAACTAAATTTCACCTCCAAAAATCTGTTTGTGATTTTGAGATTTTTATAAAAAGTTATGGACAAAATTCAGAAATAGGTTGGAATGGACAATTTTTTTTACACTTATAAACCTGTTTCTGAATTTTGTCCATAAATTTTTATAAAAATCTTCAAATCACAAACGGATTTTTTTAAGTGAAATTTAATTTAATTTTACAACTTTCTTTAGTTCAAAATTTTTAAGAAAAAGTTGATTAACTATGCCTAAATGAGGCCTGAACATCTACTTTGAATACAATTTCTTCACTGACCGACTACAATAAGTTGACAATGAGCTTGAAGCTCTCATCTTCCAGTTATTCCATATCTTTTGCCATGACAAATAATGGATTTCTGTATATAAAGGACCTCTCCACACATCAATTTCATCAAAGTCTAGCGAACATTTCTCCTTGCGTTATCAAGTTTCTTGTTGGCCTATTGATGGATTCAATTTCTTCTCTATGTCATTAATTTTCTTGTTGGCTTATTGATGGAGTTCAAGCTAAAATATGATGGCCTATTATAAAGATGGATTTAGTTAAATCAAGTTTTCACAAATAGAATGTAAGAAATTTGATTAAGAAAAAAATTACTAATAATTATAATGACATTCATTTCTGAAACATTGATATAATTTAATAAGAATATTAGAGTGCAAATAGCAATGACATTATTGTCATGTATTTTCTGAGTATTTCAACATACATAAAATGCACAACAAAGATAGTAAATTTTTTTGTATAATTTGTGTCTTTTGTGCACTTGTGATTAACATTTAAAAGTCACATGGTTAATACATATTATAAAGTAGTGCCAATTCTTTACAGTAATCATGTGCATTGTAACAATGCGATAACTTGCAAGTTAATGTACGCACCCATGAAAAAATAGTAACTACATAATAATTTCTAACAATTCATCAGTCCTGAACTTTGTGATGAAGTCAAAAAAGTATATTGGAACCAATAAACATGCATAATTTAGCAATTACACGAAAAAGGTACAATTTTTTTTAATTGATTAAAATAGGTGCACCAAAAGTTGATCCTAAGTTCTCATAAATAGAAGTTGTACATCTTAGAGATCAATTTTAAAAACAATTCACAAGTGGGTGAATTTACCTTCATTTTTTGATAGGTACATACAAAGTATTAGATAAATTTGATTTTATCTATAAAAGTTTAAAATAAAAAAGATTTAACATTTAATATTTATACAATAGTTAGTTGAAATGTTTTATATTAATTTCATATTTTATATTAATTTGACATTATTGAAATTTTTCATTGTTTCCATTTTTATTTACTAGAAATATTAAAGTTAATTGTAAAATAAGAAACAACTAGTGTTTCTTCTCTTTTTAATAGCCAAAAATAAAAAAATTGGTGATCAAATTCCTTTTGGGTCCAAAATGAAGCTCTTTTGAGTTTTGTTCCTTGTTTTGCTTCTATCATTGAGAACTCACGAGCATGTAACATATAGGACTATGGATTGTAACTCAAGACAAGAACTATAAGTTTAGAGCTTAACTTAAGATGAAGTGGTGAACCACAATGCATTTATTACCAAGACCACATCTTAAATTTATTTAGCAATTCTAAACCAAGTCTAGACCACTTAACCTGTAAAGTTCCTAGACTATGTTTTTACCAAAAATGCTCCAAAACTGCCATTTCGTATACAAGTTTCAAAATTGAGAAAAAAAACATTTTTGGATGCATGTTACTATAGGATCTTTTAGTACACTGGTTTGAAAAGATGTGGTAAAAATTTCAAAAATTTCCACCATATAGATTGCAAGATATTAGCATTTGAAGAGACAAAAATTATTTTTTTGTCCCTACAAAAAATCGGGCAGCTGAACTTCAAAAGGTCGCATTTGTATGAAAAAATGTTCAAAATGATTGCAACTCTTTGAATTCATTCTTCAAGGCATGTTGACTATATTCTTAAAATTTTTTAGATCATTTGAAATTGTACAATATATAAGAAAAAAATAGTAAGTAGAAAGATGTAGAGAATGGTTAAAAATACTAAATTATTAACAATTTATTTATGGAATTGAAAAATGCCAATTCCAATGGTTGTAATGTTGTAATAAGCAATCTTCACCTAATTTTTTAAATTTTTTTCCAAAAATATTGAAAATTGAGTTCAAGAAAGGACTTCAAAGTTTATTTTGGGGTACCAAATTTATAATTGCTTGCAAATTAAAACACCTCATAACTTTTGACTCATTGATCAAAACGGAATCATTCAAAGCTTTTAATGTACATATAAATCTAAAAAATAAATTTCAAGTTTGGATTTTTGAGAAAAGTGATTTTTTCAGATCTACTTAGATTGCCTAAGTTGAGAAACAAACTATATATTAGGCTTTTGACTCATATTTCCAAATGTCCTGAAATTTAGTGCACATGAAAGATATTCCTCGTCCACACCTTCTATTAAAATTTGGGCCAAAACATGGAAATCTTTAGTCACATGTACTTGCCTAAAATTTCTATGTTGCCAAAAAACGCAATTTAGTCTTTTAGGGGTTAAAAATAATTCTCCTAGGATTATGTTTCCTATGTGTGACTAGTAATGACTGATTGAAGATTTTGAAATGTTGAATTTTCAAAATCTTAAATTCTTGTAAACTACAAACATATTTAATGCATGTAGAAAATAGAGACATAGTTTAGAATGTTTAGATTGTAAAGATTAACAAATAGAATTTATAAACTCATAATATTGTAGAATGGGGGTGGATAGTAACCTATTTGAATGGAATTCAATCAAACAATGATGCCATAATGCATCTTAGAAGAAGCTCATATGGTTCTTGGGAGTACAAAGGACAATTAGGAATGGAATTCAATCTACCATATTGAAGAGGGTTGCTATTATGTGAGCATAGGAGTGTGAGCCCATGAGCCTAAAATACTACACACCTATAATATAGGTGCATATACTATAGAAACCATCTATGATTATAAGATACATATGTTACAAATACCCATATTATAGGTGTTTTTGATACATACACCTTTTATAGTGTGTGTTTACTATATTATAGGTACCCATATTGTAGGTTCAATGCTCAGAAGCTCGCATTCTTAGGCTCCCATACTAGCACTGTTGCCATATTGAATGCAAATAATTATTATAAATGGAGTTCAAATGGTTATTGAAAAATGTAAACAATGTGTGTTCAAGTGGCTAGAGACACAATGTTTTGTAGTAAAATTAAAGACACAAATGGAGGCAAATTTGAAACTTGTTTGAAAACCAATATTGTATGATTGTAAAACAATCATGTATCCAAGTAATGGAGTCTAATTACATCCTAGATTAAAGGACAAAAAAAGGTGCTAAAACAACTAAGGTTATATGGCTTAAAAATTGTATAACTTCATATTGTGACTTCCATTATGAAGATTTATTTGTATGGCTTAAATACATCC
Source organism: Pseudoscleropodium purum (assembly GCA_963969395.1). Lineage (NCBI taxonomy): Eukaryota > Viridiplantae > Streptophyta > Bryopsida > Hypnales > Brachytheciaceae > Pseudoscleropodium > Pseudoscleropodium purum. The sequence continues at coordinate 8,716,510 of OZ017803.1, forward strand.
ATGGTAGCTTAAATTTGAAATTGCTACCATTGTAAACAATTATACAATCTAAGTGATGGAGTCCAAGTACTTAAAGTTTGAAAGGACAAAAAAAGGCACCAAAACAATCTTTGAGTTGTGAGATTTAGTCATATGGTTAAAAAATTGCAAAGCTTCATGTTGTGACTTCAATTATAGAGCTTTATTTGTATGGTTTAAGCACACACCTGATAGCTCAAATTTGAAAACTATTATTGTCATAAAACAGTCACGCAATTTAAGTGGTGGAGTCCAATTACATAAAGGATGATACAATCCCCCCAAAGGGCGCCAAAACAATCTTTCAATTGTGAGTCATTTAGTCATATGGTTAAAAATTGTGACTTCAATTATAGAACTTTATTTGTGTTTCTTAAACACACACGTGGTAGCTCAAAAGCTATTTAAATCCTATATCTATTTCTATTACAATTATGCTAAAATGAGTTTAACCCACCTAATGACCCAAGTAATCATTTTTTGGTCACTACTCTTCTTTTTTCAGCTCCCTATTCTTGAATTCTAAATTTTTTTCTCAATACAAATTATTTCTAGGAATTAGATTGTGTTATGAATCCAATGGCTATAGTTTCATCAAATTCTAAATTAAATTTCACCTTTTGGAATCTTTTAAAGTTGAGTGGTGTTGTGCAATTTACAGCTCGTGTCTTTTGGTTTAATTTGGGCATAGACTAAAAAAGTCAACCAACTAATGCAATTGTTGCCCACCTCAAAAAGGGCAAATCCAAAGTGCTCAAGGAAAAGACAAATGTGCCCATTCTTATTTTTCTTACTAATACTACTTTCATTTCAATGACCATTCTTATTTTTCTTATTAACACTACTTTCATTTCAATGACTACCATGCATTACACACTCCACCCCAAATTGCAAAAGAACAAAAATGTTGTAAAGTTTTAGATGCGCTCTCTCAACAAAATATGCTCCTTCAAAGTGTGATGCCTTGTTTTTCCATTGACCCAAATAAAACTTCAAACTTAAATATCTACTAAACTGTGCCATCAAATAATCTGAATTAAATAAGGAAAATGCAAGTGTTCATGATACAAGGACCAGGACTTTCAATGCTGTCTCCCAAAAAACAAGGTCACAAGGTATTAAATGCTTGTGCCACCAGTAAGTAGAAAAGCTCCAATACCGCATCAAGCCCATTGATACCAACAGATCATTACCCTCAAATTTGCAATATTACTCGCTTGGTTTGTTGCTGATGCCTGAGTATGCATTCAAATTCTACAGGAATCATCCCAAATGATCGGACGCTAAAAGATAGCCAAGAGCTTCTCACAATCAACACCACATTACATTTCATGTAGAATCCTCCTACAGCGGCTTAAAAAGATAAGAATTGTGCAGGTTTAGGCACGACCACAGGACGAATTCATCACATCTTCTTCGTTTTGTCTTCCCAAACAATGTGCATGAGAGCCTAGGGTCGGTATTGGTACAATCAGTACTTTGAAAATTCATAGTTTACTCATACAGTGTTCAAAAAATGCACGCTAAATCCTCTTTGCTCAAAAATTGAGGCAGTCTGATAATAGGAACCATGCAAAGATGCTCATTTGGACGCTTTCAGGTGAAGAAAGTTTACGTCTTTCCTCAGTAAACCCAATGGATGCAGAACCAAACAAGTGTAATCCAAAGTGACAAGCGATGTCTGGTTATATTCAAACATGCAGCGCCTGAAAATTCCAGTTGGCTTAGGGTTTAGGGTTTAGGATTTCCACAGTCATGCACAGAAAGAACTGAACAAGTGCAATCCAAAGTGACGAGATGGCTGATTTCAAGCTTGCGATACCTGAACACTTCATTTGGCTTCGGGTTTTGGGTTTCGGGTTTCCACGGTTATGCACGGCAAGGTTATATTGGAACAAACCCTGTTTGGATCAGCAGCATCTAAGTACAGCAATTGAGCGACAATCAAGTTTGCCATGTCGCACTTCCAGACCAGATGAAACCAAAACCTTAAAGAGAATCAGTCCTCCAACAAAACCCCACCCAAACCCCACCATTCTCATTGAAAATTTCCACCGTCCCAGGTCCAATCTGGAATCTCAAAATCTTCCCAAACCCTAAACTCTAAACACTGGAACCCTGGAGTGGCGCTTACGCAGAGGCTCTTCCTCGTACAGGCAGAGAAGGCAAAAAGGTGCAACTACGTACGTCTTGCTGCAGGTGGTGGTGACATTGGCAGCTCGGCAAGGCGCCATGGTCGCGACGGGCTACAACAGAACCGCATGATTCGCCATTGCGAAAGAATAATCAAACCAAAACACACGGCGATTGTAGTTCACGAGACCAGAATTGCGCAAATCCTTACGTAAACAACCCAAATTCTCGGAGGCATTGAAATCCTGCAACAATTGCGAGCTTCACAAGGGAGCGCTTGGTATTGATGTGTCTGCCACGTAGGTGAAATGCTGCAAATAGGACCTACGTGGATGCCACATAAGCGTCACTCAAACACCTCGAATGTAATAACGTCAGGTAGATGATTCGTCATGTGCTTCAAACCCTAAATGTAAAAATCCTCTGATCAGCCCACGTTTTTGCAGCGATGGAGGTATTTCGCGAATTGCCGAGCTCGGCGGAGCTTTCTGTTTTCTGCAAGTGAGTATAATTTAGCGCCTGCGCAATCTAATTTTCGGTTTGGGGCTCATTGTGAGGTAAGGAGATCGTTGCTATTCCTTGCTGAGAATCGTGTTCGTTGAGAAGATTTTAACGATGGTTTCGCAGACAGGATGCATCGAATCGCCAATTCTCTGATGAGCTGCGATCGATTTTGGAGGTTTCCGCCCTGACGGGACTGTATTGGTACGTTGAATTGTCAACGAACTCCGAGTGTTTCTCAATAAGGAAACCTATGAGTATGAGTTTCGATTTTGAATTTGCTGTTGCTGCTAAGAGGAAATGGAACTCATGGAACTCATGGTTTCGTGATTTCTAGAGATGTCTTGAATTAGCTATGAATTTTCAATGTTACCATGGTGTATTTCCCCTAATCATCATGCAGCCGACTATGCTTTTGCTGACCTTCCTTAATCCTTGGAGGTTTGCATGAGAAGTTTAAAACCTAGAGGCTTTCCACAAATGTAATCTTGGCGTACTGCAGTTTTCGTCGGTTTGAGGTTGCTACTTTGAATGAGATTTAGTGAATTATAGATGTATGGTTTAAGGAGTCAGGTGGAAATGAGTCATCGATCTCAAGTGTGTCCGTCCAAGTTTCATCGTTTCGAATGCCAAGGTCGGGAACTGCAGGTGCTGCACTTCTTTTTTATATTCCTCGGAATTGGAAAAATTGTGGTATGGTGAAAATTGTGGTATGTGAACTGTATGTTGGTCTCTCCAGGCACAGATGGGATGAGCTTAGGACGCTTCTTCTTTTCAGGCTGAAGCAGGTATGACTCTTTGTGTAGGTGGATTCTCATTGACTTTTGTCCTTGTTGAGTTCAAATTTGGTTGTTTCTCAGTGAACGACCGATTGGGTTTATTAAGAGTTTCTTTCAAAATTTGGTTTTGGTGTGTCGATTCAGGTACTGCAAGATTTTTATAAAAGCCATATGGATGTTGCAGTTGGGCCTCCGAGACCACTTGTCACTGGCGAAAGCTATCAGGAGCTTGAAGACAGGCTAACTTCAGGTTCATTTCTTTCCTTGCTTCTTTTTCTAATGGTACGTTGAGGATGGTGTCCAAAGACTATTCGAGTGATCTTCCATTCATGACTCGGTCTCAGATTTTATGGTGTTTTTCATGAGGGCTTTGCACTGAAGCTGGGTTTAATATGAACAGGATTGGAGGCATTCACAGACGGAGCACCTTTCACAATCCAACGCTTTTGTGAGGTCAGTCAATCAGTCAAACTTAATTTTCCTTGTTCTAGTGAGAATTAACACTTGGTTCATGACAAGTATTGGAATTCCATTCGTGTGAAGGTCAGGAATTGAAGATTGTTGCTCAAATCTTAATGTTGAGTTGACCTGACCTTAAAGGAGCTAGCCTGAGCTCTTGAACACAATTGAGCGGCAACATTGTTTAGTTTTAGTTTTAACACAGATTACATTCTTTTCAGGTATTGTTGAATCCCCGAGACAGATATCCTAACCTTGATAAGGTTGCCCTTGCCTTTGAGAAGGTGTGTACTCTGCTGACCTGATTTCTTCTTCTCTTTTACTTCTTTGCTAATAGCATGCCCCTCTTCCGTTATGGCATAGGTTAGATTCTTGTCAATGCTCCAATGATAAGCAGTGTATCTTTGTGTAATTTCCCTGGAGGCATCGTAAGTATTTGTTTGACTTGTATTAGCAAGAATCGCTTTTGACTCTGAGCAAAGCTGCTGTTTGTGTTTTTAGGATACAGAATATGTTATTTCAAAGTCCAGCTTTTAGCTCAAAATTTTCTTCTTGTCTGGGTCAGTAGAATATATATCTAGTCACCTTTGCAAGGAATTAAAATGTAATGGGCCATCACAAGTTGTCTCGGTGCCAACTCATGCAGCTACTTTTGGTCACATCAACGATCCCACCATCGCCAGGACCGTACCCTGGGGTTCCATCAGTGCCAGCCCCAACACCAGCAAAGGATGCGGTCCGAAAACCACTGGCGTCACCAACGACAGAGAATGCAGATATTATTAGCGAGTCCAGGGATGTTCTCGTTGCGGCCGATGAACGTATGGCCGACGCTGAGAGTACAGAGCTGAAAGAGTTGAAGGTATTGATGGATGTCGACACGGCACAATCTGCTGAAATCATTTCCACGGAAGGAGGTTCAAGAGAGAATGCACCAGAGGTGAAGGACGAGCCTGGGCAGCCGGTTGGTGATGAGGCCAACACTTCAAGTGTACCTCCAAGTGAACAGGTCGACACTTTAAGTGAACCTCCATCTGACACTGTAAGTGCGCCTGTGGTGGATAACAACGAATCTAAAGAGGATGTTGTGGCAAGCAGCGCGTAGGATATTACTGATTGCTACTCTTTGACCACCACTTTGCATTTTTATTTATAGCAAAAGGTCGTTCATACGGTAGAAGATACTGTTCTTCCTGTCACTTAAAGCAATTGCTCTTACGTGCAGGTTTGATATACTTCCAGGAGGATATGAGAATCATAGAAAACTAGGTTTGTAGTCTAAAATAACATTTTTTGAATATTTTATGAATTGTCAAAGTTGAAAATCCTAATCCGTCTTACTCTTCATTTATAATTTTTGACATGTACTGTGCAAGTGATGTACACTTTTGTACCTCAATCGAAAGGAGATTTATGGCCCCTCCGCACCTGTGAGTAGATGCACTACTTTGCCTGTTGTGGGAAACTCACACATTGAACTGTATTTGATATGTTCGTTCATAACTATTTAAGTGAAAGGCGAAATGCAGCTTTTGTGGATTCAATGGTCACGCCCCTCATTGGAAGCATCGAAAAGACGAAGATACCGCATATAATTCAGTTTTTTCGGAGTACAAAGGCATTGTTGCGGTTTTGTGTAACAAAAGCCAAGGATGTAACTAAAATGCATCTTATTCTCTGAAATCCAAGCGCACGGCTAATTTTTAAATTGGTAAATGCAATCTTCCAGTTACAAGCTAGAGCAACAAGACAACCAACATTCAGGTACCAGTATTTGGTTGCAGACCCAGCTGTGATTTGCTGTACTTTACAGATCACCACATGGATTAGAACCACAAAAATCGGTTACATGGATTAGTAACAATCTTGCGTCGACCCAGAAGTTAACGGAAACTCAGCAGAAATACTGCCATATTTTTTTAGAGATTCCACACCGGTCTCCAATTATCGAGAGCACGGGGACTACATGCACTAAAGGGCTTTTTCTCTTCAATTCATTTTTTGCTAGAACCTAAATTACAGGCACTATTTTCTCATACAATGTTCCACTGCGTCTCCAAGGCATTGCAAATTCGAGCAATGGCCCACATTGCACTGAGAGGATACTCTGACACTGCAACAAGATCATCTATATAATCTACTTCAATCTTTCCATGCGACATTGCGCCCACCTGTTTCAGACATGCGACTTAGAAAGTACAACAAACGCGCACCAAAAGGCACTGATCAAATAGGAATCAATCTAAGGCGTTTCTAATAAAATGAAATATTGGAGATGAGAAAGACAAGCCGCCTTAAAGGTCAAAAGTAAAGGGTTGCAAAAAAGCACTGGTCTCTGTAGAAATCTAAACTCACCACAAAGACGAGAGGACTCGATTCTTTGCTCGCAGTTATGTACTCTCGCAATTGTACAACTTTAGGAGCACTGTATGACATCCCTGTGTAACAAGAACAAAGAACCAAAGGTTTCCAAATCATTCTACATTCAAAGTAGCATTGTCCACAAACTACACTGATTTAACCTATTTGTACACGTGACACTAACCTACCAAAATCACACTATCTTATATTAGTGCAGGTTGAAATGTAACTGTATTGCACTCATTTTCACAAGATGATACTAAATTTCGCAGAATGAAAAATTTGTAGTGACGCTAATTTTGCGCAGTCACTAATAAGGTAAATCAGTATACCTGAAATATAAGGTAGCAACAAACAACTCTGCACAGGATGAAAATTTGAAGAGAGACTCTACTAAAGTTGGGATTCAGTGAAATACCTATTCGTCGGGCACCGAGAGGCAGATGCCGAGTTACAGGTTGCTTCACCACTTTCATCAACTTGTCGGGCCCATTTGTGGCTCGAATAGTAAGCTTTTGGAGCAATTGCACTGCATACCATAAGCATGCGAATGAAATTGCAGAGAGGATTAGAAGTGACTAAGTATAACATGCCAAGTCGAACAAATACTAGATGAGGGTCTTAATCCAATCAACACCAAGAACATTATCATGAACTTCAACATGCAACAATAATTTAGAGAAGACGTGCACTCGTAATATATTTCAGGTTAGTGAGGGGTAAGATAATTAGTTACTTGGCAAATCCGAAACCGCAACAAATTTTGCAGTAACACTGATACTAGCACTAATAAGGTAAATCAGTGAAGTTCCATCTGAAGAGTTCAAAAGGAAAGGCACAAACACAAAGTTGGCACTAACCCATCAGTCCGCAAAATCTCTTAAACGTCCTTGGTATGCGAATGTGTGGGTTGATCTGGATAAGAACATTTTTCTCTGTGTGTACATAAAGCCCTTTCAATCTGCCAGCCTTGTTCATTGGGCTGTCAAGAATTGCCAGTAACGCCTGTTCCAGTGAAGCCAAGGTTAAGACTACTAATACATGAGGCATACCTGGGCACAAGTAAGGGTACCCCACATAATAATAAAGACAATTACTCATTCAGAATCCCACGGAAGATCAACTAATATTTCGAATTGTCAAATACCTGGTGTAAAATATCCGGGCGATAATGTGCAGGGTCTCGTTTATGCTTGCGCAAAAAGTTGGCGTGGTCATCACAATTTAAAAGTTGATAATTCTGCAAATACCGAGGCACAAAGATCACAAAATAGGAAATCAGAAAAAATTGAATTGAAAAACTTGTGGCGACCTAAGGGTGTAGTGCTTGCAGCTTCACAGAGAAGTCCAGAACCTAGCTTCACCGAATCTTTTGCAGCTTCGCAGGAAACTTTAACCCTAAACCCTAAATTGCAGCTTCACCGACTTGTAATTACAGCAGCCAACCTAAAACCTAGCCCCTAAAGTCACCGCTTTCAAAATTCCAACTTCAAAGCACAGTGAAATGGAAGCCTACCACTAGATCTCAAGAAACAACATCGAAACTACAGATTTTGATCACAACAAGAGCCTCAAACCATGTTCAAAATCCGTTGGTTCACCAATTACAAGAAAGTCTAGTACTTCCACTCAGAACACATAGAAACCAGACCACAGAAACAAGAAATAAAATCCAAAAACCAAAATTCGAAAAGAAACCAAACAAACGTAAACCCCAGTATGCAAATCGTCGCAAGTCCTTTGATTCATACTTGATAAATTCGATTGCATTTCCAAATCAAGAAGAAATGAGAACAGCAATCCAATACCTTGCCCACTTTGGCGGCTTCCAGGGAAGCCTTCTCGAGCACAAACCAAACGCCACCATCATCTGCAGGTGCGAGGCTCTTCTCCACATTGGGTGCAGTGCTCGCTTCTGCAACCTCCTCGTCAGAGTCCGGAGCCATCTCTTCCGCTCCTCTCTTCCGCCCCTCCTTTCCACCCATTCTGATAAGCTCAAGACACTGAGCAACAATTACGGTTTGAAACGAGCAATCAACGATAGTCGGAAGCAATTGGGGTTTCAAACGAGGAAACTCACGACGCTTAGCAGTAAATAGGGTTTGAAAAAAGCAAGCTCGCGATAGGAAGAAGCAATTTGGGTTCGAAACGAGCACGGTCAAGATGCTCAGAAGCAATTAGGGTTTGGAACAGGCTTACGATTCTTGGAAGCAATTAGGGTTCTTAACCCCTCAAGTCCTCCCTATCGACTTTAAGCTTACGGTGATGAATGTTGTGAAAATTGAACTTCATCCAATTAACACTCATTGAGGATCTTTTAAGAAAGGTCATGGAATATATCAATGGACAAAAGATAGGATGCTCTTCACAAGTCAATGTCATGCTTGTGCTATCATGCTAGTAGAGTTTCAATTATTTATTATTTCGTATAATTTTTTTTAAATAATTTAATTATTTTTAGGTCTAATACTTATGGATTTACAATTAAGGCCTTTTTGAATTTCTTGCACATTTTTACTTATATACTAATATATAATTTATCTCAATTTCATCAAATCAATAATAAAGAAAGTCATCTATTATAAATTCATAAATTGTTTGGGATGAATGAAAAGATATTTGAATAAACCATTGGCCTAAAGCACACTCTTCATCATCTTAAATATGGATGTTAGAGTGCTTAGGAATGAAAAGTGTTTGATAGGAAAAGATGTAGATTTAGAACTTTTAAAGTAAAATGATCATGGCTTGGAATGAATCTCCACTAAAGATCTTGATTTTTGTATCCTTTCTTTTTTTTCATCTCTACATGAGTTGATTCATAAACTTTCTTGAAAAATATAAATTACTAAATGAAATACAACAGTTAAATTACATGAATTGATTTATAAGCTTTTTTGAAAAGTATAAATTACTTAGTGAGAGACAATAGTTAAATTGTTGAAGAAAATATTTTTTAAATAAAAATGTTAGATCATGTACTTCATTCATTTCATATAATTTCTTCACTAAATTTAGAATATATTTATTTTCTACCAATTGGATGTTGTCTATCTTTGAATGATTAAAAGACAAATTCATAAAGATTTCTTTAATTTTTAAAGAGTTAAATCCTAAAAGTGGATGAGGCTTGGTCGGACACAATTGTAGCTTTCAAAATATCTATTTTTGTATTGATGTCAATTTTAAAGATGAAATTCTATTTCATTTTAAAATCTTCAAAAATTTCTAAAATTCATTTTGCAAGGTAAATGTGATAGAATCAAATTACCTACTATTATATAGTTTTTATTTGTAATATTTTTAAAATTTAAGATTATTTATTTTTCATTTTTATCTTTATTTTTGGTTAAATTTTTATTTTTTTCTAGAAAATGAGAAATATTTATAATTCAAAAAATCATAAAAATAAGATAAATATAAAAAACTAAAAAGTAGAAAATTTAGTAGATTGTTTTACTTTCTTAGTGTGATACTCAAGAATAAAACTTACAAGTAACAAACCAAACTATCACTTCAATTTTTTTAAGTCTATAAATTCTTTAGATTTTACCTTAAAATTCTAAAAATAATCTAAAAAACTAGAGTCTTAACAGTTAAACTAGTATATTTTTTATCACAATACCAAAAAAAAAGAATTTAAATTTAACTATGAATTTTTCAATTTTCAATGTACAAACATCAATTTTTAAGTATTGAATTAATAAGATTAATAATTTTTTAATTGTAGATTGAATTTGTTAGTATATTCAACAAAGTTGAAATTCTTGATTGATATACAAGTGTAATAGCTAGTGTTAAACAAAATTCTCCAAGTGACAATTGCTTACTTCTCAACTCTTAATTAGTTTAATACTTCAACTTTGTCATATGTAGCTTCTCTCAAATTAAAGTTTCCTTTCTTTTGGTCCATGGGCAATCACAAAAACTTATTGACTACCACACATGTTTGTATAAAATTATGAAATAAAAATTTGTAGAACTACGCTCATTATTAATCCCATTCCAATTAGGATCTCTAGTCCATGTTTTAATTTCTTTCTTTTGCATCCTAATCCAGTACAAAATGCATTGAGTGTGGAATTGGGATTTAAGAGTTTGGCATTGGGGCTCAAAGGCTTTAATTTGGATTGAAAAGGCACCATTTTATTAATTCATTTATATGAACATTTTATTTTGAGTGTTGACCTTTGTACACTTAATTTTGTTCCAAATTCCATGTCTATGTTTGTCACTTCAAAGCCATTACAGATTCAAAGCCATTAAAGAGCTTTAGTGATGGAGTTCTTTCTTTCTAAACAAGCATATTTATAAACTCAATGAAACATTTTATTTTGTGGTTCTTCATATCTTTTGAGTGTTGACCATTATATACTATTCTATTCCTATGTATATGATTTCAAAGCCACCATAGAACATTGTATGAGTGGAATTGACAAAGTTCTTTCTTCCATCCTTTTGTAAAGTCAAACATTACTATATTGCTTTTGCATGTGACAAAAGATTCAATGGAATAAAGTGGCATGTTTAGATTGCCATGTGTAGAGAATTAAGACAATGATATCCATAACATTTTTGAACAATAGGGAAGAAGACCTACACCATTTTCACACTCACCATTCAATAGCACAAATATACTTCTTCCAATTGCCATCCCTAAGGGACACCCTGGTCTTTCTATACAAGAATCAAGTACGTCAACATCCAAAAGAATAAGACTACCCTCTTTTTAAGATCCCCATAAGAAAGCTATGCCATTTTGCTTTGATTTCTTTGTAATATATCTTTGTTTTTTCAAAACACATGTAAAATATTCCTTGGTGTGTTGTTATTTTGCTAATTTTTTCTACAAATCCAATAAATGTAAGTACGTGCAAGAACTAAAAGGATCCACTATAGACTATCTACCTTACAACCTAATATGGGATTACAAGTAATATATTCATACAAATATTGGTCACATCTACTAACTAATACTATACCAATACGCAATCAAAATTACTCCACAATGACATTCAAGAAGATGGTCAGATAAATGGCGCCGAGATGTGCAACAACTAGACAACCAACTTTTACATGTAAGACTCCTCTAAAGTTATTTCGTTGCTCAAACTTCCACCCAAACCTCTCCCATTTCCTAACACACAATCAAGAAAAATAGTGTGTAACATTACAATTATATTAAAAAAAAAAATTCTAAATTTTTTTTTTTGTCTAATCCTCAATGGTGCAATTATTGTTGTCATTTGATACTTCATGATTATTTCGCAAAGTTGTAAATGAGTTCATATAGGGAATGGAAGGAAAAGAAAAAATTGCAAAAATGAAAATTTGATGTCTAGATACTTCACATGCCATGATTAATTAAACACAAATTGTGAAAGGAAATCAAGAATGATCTTCATTTTTTTTTGTAATTGTTTAGGCCATCACCCGTTTTAATCCACCACTCACTAATCATCTAACTGCAACGGAACTACTCAGATGAAACTCATTCACGGAATCCTTTGATTGACAGAGAAGAAAGACCGCGGGAGCGGGACTTTGAATTTGGAGGGAGATTCGAACTTGCCCCATCAGTGGGAACTGCGAACTCAACGTTCTCCTCGTGCGCATAGGCAAGGGAACGCATCCCTCATTCACTTATTAAACACGCCCAGCTCTACCTTGTAGACCACTCCTTTCCCATTGCCTTGTAGAGTTCGCTCTTGTGTTTTTACTCCGTCTGGCTTGTGCGCTCTGCGTTTAGGGTTATTAGTGCTGTCGCCATGTCCGGAAGAGGGAAGTCCAACACGGCCCGGAAGAAATCCGTGACCAAGTCTGCCAAGGCTGGTCTTCAGTTCCCCGTTGGAAGGCTTGGGCGTTATTTGAAGAAGGGCCGCTATGCACAGCGTCTTGGATCCGGAGCCCCCGTCTATCTGGCTGCCGTTCTGGAGTATCTAGCTGCTGAGGTGAGATCGCGTGTCTGCTTGGGAATCTTGTACTCTGTTTTGAAATCTGTTTCCGCATTGTCTTTGGTTTGGAATGGATGCTGTGGAACTTTGATCTGATTAGAGATGTTTTGCGTTTGTTTCCAGGTTTTGGAGTTGGCCGGTAATGCAAGCAGGGACAACAAGAAGAGTCGCATCATTCCTCGTCACATCCAGCTGGCCATCAGGAACGATGAGGAGCTCGGGAAGCTGCTTTCTGGCGTGACGATTGCTTACGGAGGCGTGTTGCCTAACATTCACAGCGTGTTGTTACCGAAGAAATCTGCTGCCGGAACTGGGGGTGGGGAGAAGCCTGAGAAGCCCGCCAAGGAGAAGAAGGCGAAGGCTGAGAAGGCTGCTAAAGAGTGAATGTCTCTGTCGTCTTGAGCACGTGAACTCAATCTTTAAATGGTGTTTTATAACACCACCTTTTCTAAGATTTTCTCGCTCTTTCACTTAGGTTCATGATTCAATGATTCTCCGTTCTGATTGATTTGCTTCGTCATCGATTGCAATTCCGGGGTGCTGCTGGATTATTGTTGACGTGATGTTGGCTGCCTGTCTGTATATGCAATGTTTTGAGAATCATGTTTTGTTGAGTCCGGAACTTTTTGAGAACCTCGTTCTTTGCCGCTCGACCCAAACGACGATATTAATATAGTTGGGTTTTATTCTAGTATTCGAGTCAGGTTTGAATGTGAATTCGCTCCCTCTCTTTGAGTTGTGGAGTGAGTGTCCTGGATGATCGACTATTTGAATCGTTGATTTAGTAGATCAATCTGTTCCAAGGAATACGGTCCATGGTTTATGTGACCCGTTACCGCAACGCCTATCGAAAATCGTGAAACGAATCACGAGAATTTCCTACATGTCTTAGGTAGTGAGTCTGAGAACAGCGAATTGAAGAGGGTTTTGTCGCCAGGATAATGCTGATGGTTCATGCCTACCGTCCTGGGACATGGATCTGTTGCCCACACTCTTTATTACCCTCTTCGTTGTGGAGAATCCGTCCTCAGAGTGACTATCCATCCTTCCTTCATAGTGGTCACTTCCATGCTGTTTGAATTCTTCTTTAAGTTTTGCCAATGGTTTCAATCTCTGCTTCCGGCAATTTTGTGTCCTTCCGAAAGTTCATTCATGACGTTAATTCTGTTCCTCTGATACTGAAAGTGTGCACTAATAATATTCATCAAGTCGAGCTCGTATAGCTCTCCAGACCTTAGTTTTCACTGATCGTAAGCAGACCCTTTAACATCTTCATAAGCTAATTATAAAACTAACCAATGCTACTATGCCGGGGAACCCCCCACTGTGATTCTACTAATCAAATAAACTGGTCTTGAGCAGCACTCCACGGTACAGATCTCATGGACAATCCGTTCAAAACACCAAATCCACAGCCTGCGAATGATTAAACGAAAGCAGATACTAAATCATTACTTGAGATGCACACAAACCAAATCAAACATCAATTTATTCTAGATTTGCCAAAGAGCATTTCCAAAATGAGATAACTGATCACCACTCTCATTCCCACACCGAAGAAAAGTTGTTACCAAGGGTATCTCCATAGTGCTTCCTTCAAAGTGTCTACATCAAGCCGGAGGACAGGAACACCGTCGTCAAGGCGGGGAGAGAGAAGGCGGGAAAAACTCTCCTTCCCCGCGAGATTTGAAATTCTGGGGGGAGTCCTAAGGTCAGGAAGGTGGCCTCGCTAGTTTGAATATTGGTTCCCCCTTGGCCTCGGTAGTTCCCATGGCGTTCCCCTGAGGACCTATAAATTGGTGGCCCTCCAGCTACAATCCATTCTTATCCTCCGTTTTCGTATTCATATTTTCTATTCTCTGCTGCTTCCTTGTGTGTTATCTTGTTTGCTACTCCAAGTTTACTAGGGTTTCGTGATCCGTTGCCATGTCTGGGAGAGGGAAGTCGAACACTGCCAGGAAGAAATCCGTGACGAAGTCCGCCAAGGCGGGTCTTCAGTTCCCCGTGGGAAGGCTTGGTCGTTACTTGAAGAAGGGCCGATATGCGCAGCGTGTGGGATCTGGTGCCCCCGTGTATCTGGCTGCCGTTCTGGAGTATCTAGCTGCTGAGGTGAGTTCGTTTGTTTTCAGACATTTGTCTAGTTCTTTCCTGCATTTCAGTGTATGATCTCTGATTTTTCTTGGAATCTGTGTTGCGTGTTAGAAAAGTTTGGTTAGAAATGGGTGGTTGGAGATATGAGCTGATTCGAAGTGTTCGTTTGCGCTAGGTTTTGGAGTTAGCTGGGAATGCTAGCCGTGATAACAAGAAGAGCAGGATCATTCCACGTCACATCCAGCTTGCCATCAGGAACGATGAGGAGTTGGGAAAGCTTCTGTCCGGTGTGACTATCGCCTATGGAGGTGTGCTGCCTAACATTCACAGCGTGTTGCTGCCGAAGAAGTCCGCTGCGGGTACTGGGGGCGGGGAGAAGCCCGAGAAGCCTGCCAAGGAGAAGAAGGCGAAGGCTGAGAAGTCTGCTAAAGTTTAAACGGCCTCTGTCGTAAACTCAATTTTTAAATGGTGTTTCATAACACCACCATTTACAAGAATCCTCTCGCTCCTTGGTATATATGTTGGTGCAGTTTCTTGTCCACATTCACCGTTCAGGATCTTGATGGGGCGGTTTTTTCCAGTGCGTTTCCGCAACATCTCTGTTCACGCATGATGCACTGCGTAAAGGTATTTGTTCGTAGTACTGTCTACTGTTCTAGGCTTTGGTGTTTTGGTCAATCTTCTGTCTCATTTTTCTCGGTAGTATGCTTCTTTCCCTTTCAGCATTCGCTTGTTTCAACTTCTTCCGCATTCTCAAGAGTAGAACTAGTTTGTACCGGAGCAGCTGGCAACTTGCAAACGGATACAAATATCAGGAAGTTTACAGGGTCTCGTATGTTATCGACGACATGAGATTGTTTATAGCCTTGCTTACATTAAGCTTCAGTAAATTTAGCCTTGAGGCTCGTGTGGACAAGATGGTAAGTAGACGCACATGTATTCACTGACATTCTGACGTAGAATGGGTGTATGATTGCTACTACGCACTTGCTTGTAAGATCTCTGCATAAGTGTTCAGTGGTGATGTGATCTTTGTAACGATGAGCTGTGCCTGTGGACCGGGCCAATCTAGTCAGGAAATTGATTTTTACTTTTATGACCCCATCGAAGCATTTGTCTCGCTTGTGTCTAACGTTGACGACAGTTAGCTTAAAACGCAGAAGAGTTTGACACTAAACTGTCTTAGGCCCCGAAGGTTGTTCTACAGTAATATCATCGTATTTTGTGAGCTTCTGTTACTATTGCTTATATTTAGAAGAGCACTTTGATGGGGGCGTCCGAAATTGCATGAGGTCTTTGAAGGTTGGTTGTTTGCATTCTTCTAGGCACTGATCGAATGCTCAAGAGTAACTTTGCAAGGAAAGGGTGATGATGCTCTAACTGCATTGCTTGAAGATCAGGTTCTCCAGAGTGAGACTGGTAGTGCTCTATGTTGGGAAAGCATCCATCGGTTGAGGTAGTCTTTGTTATGCCCATGAACTCCATGAAGAGGATTCCTTCCTAATTCCTTACCTTACTCATAAACTAGAGCTGCACACAACCAAGAGATGGATGTTTTTGATATTTTTTCTTGTCTTAACACTTTTTTTTATAAACTACAGGGGAAAGCATTATTGAATGGCCACATGTTCATTGAGAGATAATTGAAATTTGGGAAGGTGATGATGAAGTCAAATATAAAACACTGGTAGAATGTTGGGCATGTTAGATTGGGCCTTGAGACTGTAGTAATAATAATGAAAAGAGAAGAAGATGATATTTTCAGTAGTTCATGATGTCAATTGCTACTGAAATTTGAGGTGAAGTTTATGATCTCAATTGCTATTGAAATTTGGTGATTTAGAGGTGCCTCTCATAAAGTGGTTGGTATAAATGAAAAGTTTGTACATTATATGTGATGTGAAGGGATTACATGCCCCAAAACTATAGAATGGTTACTTCCTAAGTTGTAAGAGGTAGGTTTGATTCTTGCTACCTACATTACTTAGACCAATTTACATGTTATGCCACTAGTTTATCAAGCTTGTAGTTTTACTAGTGAAAGGATGGTGTCGAAATTTTTGCCACAAAATATTTATCCCCTTTGAGGGAATAAAAATAGAATTCTAATCATTTATCCCCTTTGAGGAAGTAAAAATAGAGTTCTAATCAAGTATTTAGATCACATGCTATATTGTTTCAAAAATTTTAAACACTTTGGAGAAATTATATTAAACCCTTCATTTGCATTTGAAATTTTGTATCCAACTTGCTAACCTTATTAATTAATCTCAATCATTTACTTTCTATTAACTTCAAAAATTATAATCTTATAATTTGTATCGAAAAAACATTTTTTGGTAACCTCAATTATTACAATCTTACAATTTGTGTCCCCTACCTAATTGTGTCCCCCTATTTATACAATCATAAAATTTGAACTCAATTTATTTGGAAAAATGTAGATACATGACATAATTAGATTGGATGTACTTCTCAATAGACTAACTTTAATGTTATAAGGTAAGTATACATATTATTGATTTTGAATATACCTATTTTTTTTTTTCAAATTCTTGTAGAAGAGCACCACCACTGGTATGGAAAAACTCTATGCCATGAAAAAAGACCACCACCAATGAACTTCAACCCATCAAAAAAGTGGGTCATTTTTTTAACATAATCAATCACCATTAATACCACTATTGGAACTTACCACATTAATTTTGGGATAGTTGTATAAAAGACTCCACACTACCAACTTTTGAAAAAAAATTAAAGGATTAAATGAAATAGGATAATTAGTATAATATTAATAATAATATATCACTAAAATTTGAAACCTAAAAAATGTAGGCCAAAAGTTATTAATGGAATAGATTGACTATTTTTTTTTAAATACACTCTAATTTTCAAATTATTAGAAAATAGGAAAAAAAATCCAAATTTAAAAATAAAAAATCTAATTCTTAATAACTTTATAGAGATAAGATCCTTCTAAAAATATAATAGAAAAGTATTTTCAATCTTCTAAGAATTTACCCGCAAAGGAGCCTTCTTTATATCCATATGGAGGTTTTGAAATTTTTTATTTTAGCTTTCTTTTCCACTATAGGCATATGCCTATTGTAGAAATATATTCCTAGAAGCTTATAAGAATCTTCGTATTTAAAAGTCTCTCAAACCATAAAAATTGAAAGTATGAAAAATGAGCAAAATTGCTTTCTACACATTAAATGATTTAAAAAAAATCTTTCAAAATATTTTCTACAACAAAAGATTTGTTATCTATTTTTATTTTAAATTGTAGATCCATTGGCCCTATACTTCAAAAGTCACGGTAGAAGACATGATTGATGTGCTATTTGTGACTTAGTTAAGGATTAATGTTTCATGCAAACATCCTTCCACCTAATGCAAGTATGCTAGTATGGGAAAGAAAGAAGAATTTCTATCATTTATTATGCTAAGATACCTTTGTAAAAAATTTAAAGGCATTCCCAATCTTCACAAATTTTTTTGGCATGAACACAAATAATTAATAGTGTCTAAAATGCAACATCTACATTATGACCAACAAAAGTTACCGAAACCTAGTTAATGATCACACAAGATCTACACAATTAAAACATAAGAGACTACGAGAGTCTAATGTTGTTTTTTGGTACCCCTAAAAATATTGTGAAATTTATTAATTTATTCATATAATGTTCAAATCATGTATGCTAAAGTGTGTTTAATATATTCTTTTGGTTGTCAATAAAATTTAATAAAATAAATTATATTTTTTAATGAATTATTATCCCAAACCATAAAAATTATATGAAAAATTCACCCAAAATGGAGTTTTGTTTTTTTAAACTAAAATTTGGTATATTTGAAGGTGATTGCAAGAAAAAATTTATGTTTTTGAGCCAAAAACGCAATTTTTGGCTTTAGGATTGGCAGTATTATGCAATACTACTTGTACTATGTGTCAACACTACCCTTAAAGACCTTAACCATTAATTTAGTAATATGTAGTATTAGAGACTATTGTAGGATACTATATAAGCCACTAGAAACAAAAATAGAAGAAAAGGGGATTGTGGACCATTTCATTTTTAGTAACTAAGAAAAATCTAAAAAAAATTTATAAAAAAAAGTCATTTTGCTAGAGAAGATTGTACTCACATTGCACCAAAAAATTCTTATTGGGAAATTTTTCCTTCTTTGTAACTTTTGCACAATCAAAGGTCACTTTGACCCTATTTACACAACCAACATGTTGCTATTTTCATAAAAACTTGTTGTTAGTCTTTGTAGTGTTAGTAGACCTCCAATATATCAAATTTGTAGCTTTTAGAATTTGCATTTTTGGGTCAAAAATAGGACTACCCCCATTCAAATGGCCATGGTGGACATCTAATTAGGAGTAGGTTCAAAATAGTAAACTAATTTTTGAATTTTTGAAAAATTTACTCAATGCCTAAAACTACTACTTGTATCTTCATTTCAAATTTCATGCCAAATAGACAAATAACGCAAAAGTCATGAGAAAAAATCACCCATTTGAAAGCAAGGGGACAAAAAATAGGAGAAGTGTTTCATGCAATCACCCTTGATTTCTTTATAAGAATTGATTGTTAATTATACAAGACAAAAAATAAAAATTCTATTCTATATTGTGTAATATTTTTTGAATGGTACAATAAGTAGTTTGTAAATGAATTAGAGTTCATTGTACACTTGGTTACCCCAAACACTATTTTTAGAACTTTGAAAATTTGTAATTCATTATGTTGTCCAAAAAATACATTCCAAGAGAATGTGAAATCCCCTTTTGACTACCAACAAGGCCCCACAAAACGTTTTCCAATGTAATACTGGAAACTATATTGAATTGCTTATTTGAGTGATTCTAGTTGTAGTTACCTTAGATTGAGCCTATTTATATCACTTGGCATGAATATCTTGTGCAATTACAATCAATGCAATTGGCTTTGATTGGAATTGATTCAGAAGCAATAATAGAATTAGAGGATTCCAATTCATAGGTATTTTGGTTCTTTTTTTTAAGGTAAAAGACCATGCCAAGTGCAAAGTACCCATGAATGTCCATGAGTTCATTTCTCCAAGAGTCATTGTATCACATATGCATGATCTAGTTCATTGCCAATTTCATTATTAAAATTCTGAGGCCAAGGGAGGATTACAAAGTTTGAATCCCTGCGGTGCAATTAAGGTGTGTATATATATTTGAAATATGACACGACACTATTAGGGCCACATCAGTGCCATGTCAGATTGACTTTTCTTTTTTATAGTATTTTTTTCCAAAATAATTATTTAATAAAAATTATTTTTCTTGTTTTTTTTATTTTTGCACCACACTGGTGCCAAAAATAAAAAACCTGCAACCCTCCCTTGGCCTCAGAATTCTTGTAATGGGACTTAGAATTACAAATGAATGCCTCACATGCAATCAATCAATACTTTGATTGCAAAAGGCAATGATTTCATTTACATAGGGAAAGTTCCAACGGCCAAAAATGAGTTGCACACATGTACTTGCACTGTACAGTACACAATTTTGATAACTCAAGGACAATTATAAGTATAGAGTAAGGATTTTGCCACAATTCTATCTGAAAACTACTAAATAATTTAAATGAAATGGCATCAAGTATGAAACATTTGGCTAGTTATTTGGATTAAATGCTTACAGGAAGAGGCTTAAAAGTAGTTTGGGCATTAAAAATTGCCCTTACGAAAGTGCCTAAAAGAATGTATACGGGATGTAGAAATGAAATTGACTTTATGTATGGAAAAATTGCCATCCCATGTGTGTGATTTTAGGCTATTGAGCAAGTGACATGGTTCACCATTATGTGTGGTTTTACTCATAATAAAGACCTGAATTTGGTGAGGTCTGCAAAATGGCTTTGAAATGTAAAAGAATAGCAAGAAAAATTGCAAAAAATACATTTGAGGTTGAACCTCATTCTACTAAAATGTTTTTGAGTCACTCATATTTTCTTAGATTGATGTAAAATTGTAACTACACAAATTAGACTAGTATGTGCAACTTTAAAAATTTTTTTTTTTATTGGAAACGAACATTGTATGAAGAAGAAACAAGCCGCCGACGTTCACTATAATCCAAAAATGTGGGGATTTTAAACTTTGAATTGCTTCCAAACTTTGATATGAACATTTTACCACAATAACTAACTAGACTACAAAGGGAACACAATACAACAAATTTTAATGAAAAATAACATTAGATGAAGGAGATACAACCTCCAAAGTTGCAACCATCAACTACAATTTGGTTAGCTCAAATTGAACTTGTGAACTTCGATTGGCTTACAAAAAAACCTGTACATCTTGTATTGATCTAAAAATTTTATTACACAAACTAGAAGAGAGTGCAAAAATTTTCCAACTAATTTGATTGAATCTGGACATTAGATGCAAAAGTCACAATACTTTGAATTGAACTTGAGACTATGTTAGGAAACCCTGGGATGTTTAGAGCTTGCAATAGATTTTGATTTACAATCAAATTTGAAATGAATTGAAATGTATAGAGGATCATTTTTAAATTCACTAACTCCATTCAAAAGCATGCTTAGGATCATTCATAAACTCACTAGCTTCATTCCATGGCATGTTTTGATTGATTGTAGTTACATCTGTGAACATTAATAGGAACCTAGGCACCTTTGACTTTGAAAAATCATATCTTATTCATTCGAAGTCAAAAAATTAAAATTAAAATCTCCACTACTGTGTTCTTCGTTTCTCTTCATAGCATAACCAGTTTACATACCAATTTACTCTCTTCATAGCACAAACTCCAACTCTCGCTCAATCTCACTCACATTCTATGTCTGAACTCCATTAGAAAGCAACCAGAGCAGACTATTATTAATACTTTTCACTTATACATAAAAGTCTCTAATTTTCACCACAACTGAAAAGCTGATGCAAAATGCATGATCAGTATCAGTTAATGAATCCCAGCAGCTGCATCAGGATACTGATTAAAAACAAACTAACAGTCTCAGTACAAAGGAAAAACAGCAAAGGCAATTGAAACACTTTTACAGGAGAAAAACACACTATTTGCTGTTCCAAAAGCATGATAGATGAAGAAAGTATTTATTGAAGGTATATGACCTACAAACTGCTAGGAACCTAGTCCTTTTTCCCACACAAATCTTAGACAGATTCATACACTTGGTTGACCTTCTTGGCAAATATTTGTGGCCACTGACGTCAAAATGGAAATGGGGTTTGTAGATCTCAAGAGAGACGTGGTTCTTGTATCTTAAAGTGATTCTTTATACACAAACCAAAATTTTTCTTTTAAAATGTTACGTAAACTCTTATTACACAACTTAAATAAAATAAAATACATTACACTCCCTAATGGCACAAATTTCATGTCACTTGAAGACTTCAAAATATATTATCAAACCTCAACCAAAATAGAAAAAAAAAAGTGCTTTAAACATAGTAGAACAGTTTTTTTGCTACCCAAGATGTACCCTTCAATGTTCAAACCCTTGCTAAGGACATCCAATACCACAAACTCTAAAGATACAATACATATCAGACAACCAAGATCTAAATCCAAAAGCCTTAGAAAACCCTCCAAATCTTGAACCACCACAACTACTATGGCAACAAAGTCCACCTACACATATCAAAACATCTTAACCATATTTCCCATAAATACTATATATCATAAAACAAAAGAAATACAAAATTAATACAAAATCTCAAAAAAATATAATACATACCTGAGTCAATGGACACTTCAAGATAACACAACTAATACTAAATGGATGCCACAAAGCGATCTTTTCCGAGTTAATCAACCAACAGTAATTGCACATAACATCACTCTATTAATACAATATTATACAAAACAACAACATATGCACTATGGTAACAGTATTAAAGTAAACTTTAATCATGAACAACTTAGAGAGACATGATTCATCCCAAATCCAACAATAATCCCACTTACATCTATCTACACTAGTGAATGCAACCCAGAAAAAGACATACTAACAAATACACACACTATAATTACACAAAATGAAAGAACACACATATACCTAGATACTGATAAACACCTCATTATTAACCCAACTACTAGGCTACAATGGCTATGGAAACAATATCACACTACTATATATAATACATATGGCTTTGTACCACCTACACAATCATTTGAAATTGAAATCATAAGGCTTTATCAAAGATACAAATATAAAAAATTAAACAAAAATTCACTCAAGACATCACAACACACCTTCCTATAAAATATTCTAGACTCCATAACAACAACATTCAACATATTTCATTAATATTTCTCCTCACCTATTACTTGCTCTACAAAAATCACACAATTCTACTCTCAATTTGAAAGAAACAAAGTATTTGGTTCACTCGGCAAAACCTTTGAATACAAATGGAAAGGCATTGGTTTTGCACATCCTCCAATGCAGAAACAATCCAACAAGCATTTTATTGGGCAAGACTAGCGGCCAGACATGATTCAAACACCATAACCTATACTAGCCATACTAGGTATAAACCAATACAAAATTGTTCTCTATATATTTGACCCTTTGATGATATACACGTTAGTATCCATTTTGTTGCAAATACTATTACATACAAAGAACCAACAATTTTCCTTTGAACTAAATAAACAACCACACATTGAACCCGTGCGTACACATTTTCTACATACACCACCAAAATCATAACATCGGCCTACCCAACCAAATAAATTCTCTTATATTGATCCTCCAAAATATGCAAATACCACAATATCACATATAGATTGGCTCTCCAACACCTAATGATGTAGCTATAAGCAAAAACATCATCTTGAATAAACTCGTATACAAAACCAACCATAACCCAACAAATACACATACGCCCTCATTACCAACATACACAACTAACTCCCAACTAAAATTTCCACTCCAATATAGCTATCTAACTGATGAATTATTTGTACCACCTCAACAATAGACAAATGGCCATTGGATACGCAAAAAAGTGGGATGCGGCATACACAACCCCTCCAAAGAAGAAATCCAAATCTCTACAAGACTTCCCAATTAACAAACTAGTTTTAGAACCAAATTAATGGCCTTACATAAAACACTACGCATAATTACTATAAGATACCTACATGAACCAAGACACATATTTGTTCATTGCTTAAACTGTCTATATGTACTTAATACAAAAATAAATCACTCTATGCTACATTGCAACCATGCAAATAAAACCATATTAGAATCTATGGTAGAAATGCTTCACAGTCAAATACAAACTACAACAATTTCAAAAATAAAGCCCATATGAATATTATAGGTAATGAACTTGCAAACAAACTCATTAAAAATGGAACAACAAAGAAATACAAATTTGCGTCAAAATCATATGAATTTGCACACACTACGCCATTCTATTACCAAAAATACAAATGGTGAGGCCCAATCCACCGACTTGACAAAGGCCCAATTAGATGCTTTTAAATATAGGCATCAACAAAAACAATTATGATAAAAATCTAGTAATATTAGTACAAATATTTCCTAACATTAGCAAATGGACATTCAATCTTAATACAGTTAATGACCTTTTTAATGAATTCAAGTTTAACCCTAATATGGTGAATTTACAAAAACAAGCTTGTTAAAATTCCACAGTGGCCAATATATGGGAAATGCTAGAAAACAACTATTTTTTGGCAGAGAAAGATTCCTGTCAATCACATGCTTTACATGTAGATCACAAGATATAGATAGATGGTTGCATGAACTTCTAAAATGCAATCAACAACATATCCATGCTCTTAGAGTCAAAAGACATAATAAAGCAATATAGAAATTACATAAGGTAATTTTATCCACCAAAAAAACTAGATACTATACCCTCATGAATGCAAGTACATTCAAACAATCCAAAAGAAAATATTGTCCCCTCATGGCTATTACCTTGCTCTTGTGCAAGACAAAGATGTCATTGTAATGCTAGATTCTAATTGGATGTTAGAGGACTCCCCTACTAAAATAACAATATCGCTATATAGTTCATAGAATTTACATACACTAATGACAAATTCTCAAAAATAACAGTAGATAACAAAATTCAAAAATACCAACCATTAATCAATAACATCATGGCCCAATGATGGAATGTTGACCCACTTATTGTCATTACAACAAGAGCTAGAAGAACAACACATACTCTGTCAATGAAAATCCTTAAAATCAAACTCCAACTACTTGAAATTGCTTTGAAAGACACTTTGAAAACAATAAGTAGCAGTACCATACAATAGGCTGGATCAATCATCCTACACAAAAGAAAAATAGAAAACAATCAACGACTCCCAATAGAATAAGAAATTGTATTACTTCCCAGTTCCCACTATACATACAATGCATACTCACCTACTTTTTTTAACCTTGGTTATTTTTAAATTGGTTACTTGTAACTAAAGTGTCTCTTCTCAAAAGGAAAGAGTAGTTTTGCATCAATGGCCCTTGATTCGTTGGACATTGACCCATTATCATTACAAACAAACACTTAATTTATACACGTTGGCCTTCTTGTAAGACTAGAGTTTTTATTTATCTATCTATTTGAATTCTCATTACAAAAATTGTAAGCCTTGCGTAGGGCCATTAAGCTTTCATTTTTGGCCCCTGCAATGCAAACATAGAAAAAATTTGGCGTGGTGTTGACATGGCATAGTCTATAGTGCTACACCAAATTCCAAAATTTTAAAGTAATAAATTATATATATATATATATAATAACAATATTTTTTTTTCTATAATTGCATTAAGGGGGTGTAGAACTTACAGACCTTTTGTGGCTTAAAAATTTTCCTAATGTGCTAGCTTCATGCATTGCCCAAAAATCACACCCCAAACGTTGAAAGTGATGCAATTAGTATAATTGTTGAACCTTCAATATTGACATACTATAGTAGAGCTAACATGGTATTCAAGACTCCATGTAGAATAACAAGTACTTGTATACTTTTTGCAACAAGACAAGTATATATTAATGTATTATTCCTAATATATCTAACATACTTTCTATTGTATGATGTTGGTTGTAGAGTACACTATAGTTGCTAACTAAGGTAGAAGAACCCAAATATAACACTAGTCATTCTCTAACACCTAAAAATGAACCTAAATCCAAACGTAAGTGAATCCAAAGTAGACAAGATCAAGGGATTCTAAAGTAGATAAATGGGATTCCAAGAAGTTGTTACTTTCACTTGCATTGGCCAATCACTTATGTGATTCAAATTTAGCGTATGTTGCTTTCGAGTGTTTTTATGTCTACTTTGATATTGGTCTAGTGTCTACAATAGATGCGTCCATATAGTTGTTTTCAAAAATTTGTATTGTATTCATATAAGCTTGGAAAAATACAAAACTAATTTTTTTAGTTTTCTAAACCGTTTCATAACAAATGCGCATCATTTTATTTTGTAGCTATCCTTAAGATTTGCAAATTCAGAATAAGTATCACACTTAGGTACTTCTACCTTAAGAGCATTGTCTAACCAACACTCTCTAAATCTGATGCATGCGTACTAAAGGAAGAGCTACATATGCAACAATACTTGGGTTTATACTTGTGCTAAGTGGGAAGTACCTATCATCATTAAATAAGAAAAGCACATCCACTACTTTGTCTTTTCATTTCAAATAGTTGAATTGCATTGCTAACACATCATGATCCAAAACATGCTTTGTATTGAAATGTAGGTCATCTAATATTGAATTCATGTACATTCAATCAATAATAGAGTTAAATCTATGGAGAGTTGCTTGGTTTTCTGAAGAAACCACGGAAGCATGCAAACATCCATCTATGCAACTTCCAATTTATTGTCGTATAAGAGTATGAAGTGGTTGTCCTATTCACCTTTTCAATGATGATCACTTCCTTCATTTTCTTTAATTCATTGAAATCTAGAAACAATCCATCATGAAATTCTCCATTGTTCACGTCAAACCACAATTGATGATGCAATCTATTCGTATCTCTAAGCTTCTTTTGTAAGGACTCGTTGGGTTGCAATCTCTTCTTTGACACATAGTAGCTCAAGTGAGAATTTTCACTCCCTTCATGCACAATGAGGATTTTCTTGGTCTAATTGATCACTTTTATTTTTAATGTTAGAAAGAAGATTGTCATTGCAAAAGATTTGAATTAATTGTTACTATGATTCCTAAAGTCATACAGGATCACAAAATATGACAAAACAACAAATTTTGTGAAAATGAAGAGAGACAAGATCACGAAAATCCAATTTTTCTAAAAAATTTAGAGTTCCTTCTCAATAAGGTTGACGAATCTCTATGTCCGCCCGAAAAAAGCGTCCGTAACCCAGACATCCATCCGCACGGACGCCAGTGGACGCAGCGTCCCTCCCGCCGTTGGAAGGCGAACAGGCGGGGCGAACGGGGGTGAACAGACGGGGCAGATGGGTGGGGATGGACAGGGGCGGATGGGGGCAGACAGGGGCGGGGCGGGCGGGGTGGACGAACGGGCAGACGGGGCGGACGGCATCCGCATCCGAGCGTCCCGGACGTCCGACCGTCCTGTCAACCCTGCTTCTCAAACAAGTTCTACGCAACACTATGAAATTTTGTGGTTGATGTAGAAAAGCACTTGGCTTTTGGGTGTAGTAGTGCTTGTACATATATATTTTCAATAAATTAAAATATATATTTTTTACAAAAATATATCATCCTCCAAATATTTTTAATTCAATATCCTAATATATTTCTTCATATTTTAGTATATTTCTTCTTCCTAAAATATTCTATATGTAATCTTATTATCTTTATGTATTGTTTTTAGCCTACTAATTAAAATAAAAGTGATTAAAAAACTTAAAAGCTAATGTAAAAGCTAACTTCAACCTTCATAATAGTTGATCCAAGATGACAATGCACTCCAACTAGCTCAAGATAGTCACCATTCTCCCTCACTTGCTCTATGAACCAACCAAGCTTTTCATTTCGTATCCTGAACTTGGAATTCTTGTTTCTTGTCACCACATAGGGATGCACGTGGATGTTGACACTTGCAAAATAGGCAATTTTGAAAAAATGTAACGAATTCCACTTACACTAATCTCATCCAAATATGCACAAGGTTGTTTGAAAGTAACACTAGTATACTCTAAGCTACCATATCACAATGTCGGTGCTTGATATACAAGTTCAAAAGTGACATCACCAACCAGAGCTTTCGAGACAAAATCCTCAACCCTCTCAAATGTCAATGGACCATGTACAACACTGACATACCTCTACGAAGCTTGTACACTACCAGAACTATGTCGATACGTAAAGCCCGGTCAATTGAAGTGCAATACCTTTTTAGGACCCTCACATCTATGAGATCACCACTGTGAGATCTCATAGGGCTGACCTTACAAGATTGGTCTCATAGGGTCAACCTTATGAGAAAACCATGCAAGACAATTCATCGCCTTATCATGGGTCTTGACCGGACTTTACATTAGGAGAGGCCCAATGAAGAGAGACTCCTGTAATTGGGCGTCCTTGACATCAATCGGGCTACACCCTCCTTCCTATTTGGGCACCCTATTACGAAAGGCCTTCCTCATCGGGCCTCTCCCTTTACTGGAGACATCAATTGTAGAAAATGATTTTATGAAGTTTTCCCACTTTAATGCGTCATCCAAGTTGTGGTCCATGAGCTTTTCTAACAAACAACTTTTGCAAGATTTGCACCAAATACGAACATTTAAATCGATTATTAGTCCCAACTTCTAAATGAGGGTCTTGATTTAATCACACTACTATAAGAGATGCCTAAAAATATTGATATCATGAACCTATGGAACATGTTTAAGGGAAACAAACCTCATGAAGAATCAGCTTGGCCTTTGCCTCTCCTTTGCTTGATTTTGGGTGGCAATAATACACAAGGATGACCCTGGTTCCACATACTTTCTTCATGTTCTTTTGGGTCAAATAAGAAATAGGCTCAGAATCATTTTGAGTTCTTTCCAAATTATGGTCCTTGTTTTTGAGCTTCTCCATGAACGTTCTCAAAGCTCCAACAAATTTTGGAAGCAACTTGTCAAATATGATATTGTCAAACTAAAGCTGTTCTCTAGGAGAAAGTAGTCCCACATTTGTTAGAAATTATCTAGCTCCAAGTTTTTTAGCAATAGGATCCTCTTCGTTATTCACCTACACAAATTAAAACTTCTATCATCAACAATAGTGATGCTTAAAAGCTTAAGACCCAAATGTTAAGAAAGACACAAAATTCATTGATGAAATTTTGTTTAGAAGCTGTAAGATATAAAACTCAAACCAATGGCGCTAGTAATAGTAGAATATTGTAGGGATGGAACATAGTCTACTAGAGGATTCCTTGAGATCAATCCATTAAGGCAAAGAACAAATAAGACAAAACAATATAGAAATTTCTTACCCAAATTTCATAAATATCACTCCACCTCTCAAATTCTCCACATATGGCAAGCAATGCAACTAGTAAAATATAGGTTACTTTTCATTCATGAAAGGTAACATGTCTATAGAATCATAAAATTTTACATATTACATGGCAAGCTTTAAATTCGAAAAAGAATCATGTAAAAATCTAATTAGAATATGTCTAAAATATACCTCAAGTATTCTAAGTACATAGTACAATCTATTTTTGACCTTCTTCAAATTTTAGAGCATGTATTGTACTTCAAGTTGTAACCTATTGAATACTACTATACCAATTGCAAATATGAACATCAAAGATTGCCATGTTTTAGCTTTCAAATCTCCTAATGATGGACCAAATGTTGGTAGTGATGGTATATAACTGGTGTATTGAATTTACATTTAGAAATGCAAAAGAGAGATATTTAGCCATCTCTTTTCAAGTTCACATTGCACATAATAAATCCAAATTGCTCCTCTTGTAAAAAGAGATTACTCAACCATCTTTTCAAATTGAAAGAATAGCATGGTTTTCATACTAATGAACTATTAGATACATCAAAAAAAATTATCCATAAAAAAAGAAACACATTTTATTAGACTTTACTCAATGTGAAGATGTTAAGGCCAATACTTTTTGGTGAAGTATCATCATTTCAAGTTTACCAATTCAAAGTAACATTCAAATTACACAATCCTTTAAACATGAATAAATCTTAATTCAAGAAATGAAGAATTTTACAACTAAATCAACAACAAAGACAATCAATATTTTAACCCTAAAATGATTTTGACTATGTTTTCACCAAAATTGCTCCCAAACTGCCATTTTTAATACAAGTACCAAATTTTAGAAAAAAAAAAATTGGGACACATAAAATTGTAGGATCTTGTAGTATAATGTATATGCTGGTTTGAAAAGATGTGCAAAAAATTTCAAAAATTTCTACTTTTTAGATTGCAAGATATTAGCATTTCAAGTGACAAAAACCCTTTTTTGGGCCCTTCAAAAATTTGGGCAATTGCACTTCATAAGGTTACATTTGTATGAAAAAATGTCCAAAATGGTGGTTGTTCTCTGAATTCATTCTTCAAATCAAGTTGGCTACATGCTTGAAAATTTTTAGATCATTTGGAATTGTACAATATATGGAAAAAAATTGTAAGTAGAAAGGAGAGAATGATTCAAAACACATATTAATTCTTAACAATATATTTATGGAATTGAAAAATGCCAATTCCAATGATTGTAATGTTATTATAAGAAAACTACACCTAATGTTTTTTATGTTTTCCAAAAATTGAATTAAATAAAGGATTTCAAAATTTATCTTAGAGTAGAAGTTCAATAATGACCCACAAATTCCTACAAACTAAAACTCCTCATAACTTTTGACTTATAAATCAAAATAGAATGATTCAAATCTTTCCAAGTGTATATAAATCTAGATAACAAATTCCAAATTTTCATTTCTTAAGAATTTGATTTTTAAAGAAGCTTTTTTTTTATACAGAGGTTGCCCACCGAGAAATGAAAATACATATGAGACAATAACTTTTTAACCATGCAGTCAAAAGTTATGAAAATTTTTAAACCTTAAAGCTACTCCTTGGACACATGTTGTGTTAAAATTAAAAAAATTAAAAATTAAAACTCTATTCATAGTAAGCTACCAAAAATTGTTATGTTGTCAAAAAATAAATTCGGGCATTTAGGGGTTAACCTTTGGCTACCTACAAGAAGACCTTGCAAAGATTCTACCTTGCCCCAAAAGATTTAGACAATAAGTATTTGTTACAAATAGTCTAAAGATAGTCTACATTATTGCATTTATATTGCCAAATAATTATTTTCAATGTTTTAAAGATAAAGACTATAAATTTTTTTAAAACATTAATATTTATAATAATTAAATTCAACTTTCTTCAATGTATGATTTTGAGGGTGATTCTCAAGGGCCTACACATTTTATTATCTTTTTGTATTGTTTTTAGTCTACTAATTTAAATAAAAGTGATTAAAAAACTTAAAAGCTAACTTCAAAATAACTACCAATCAACCTTTCAATCTATTATCCCACATTTATAGAACTTATTCAAAAATACATAAATGTCTATTTTTAACTAGTAGACAATCCACATTATGACATCATCATTTGTGAATCAAAACAAATTCGGCCCCTTTCTTCAAAGTGTTAATACTCTATATACTTGCCTCTTGCATGGCATTTGATACATGCAACTAGCGAGATGAGTTCTATAGCAATTGTTCAAAAAGGGCCGGGCACACCTACAACTTGTAGCTACATTCAATTGTCTCTCACAAATTTGGGTGTCCAAAGCTTTCTTGTTACCACTACATTGGTGCTTCTTCTTCCATCAAACAATGATGGTTGCGTTGGAGACTCACATATCATGACTATGGTAAAACCACCCATTCCCAACCAAGGACCCATTTTCAACCTGTATGGCTCAAAATAGTTGCAACCAAGGTTGGAACAAATTCCAACCAAAGATTAAAATGAGTTTTTTCTCCTTTCCAAACTTGGGGACTAATCAAGTCATGAAAATTTACATTGTCTTATGCTACTCCAAAACATATGTGAAACCCCTAAAGTGGTCAATAATGGATGATTCTACCACAGTATTTATAATTTTGTTTTCATCCACAATTTGATGACTTCATCCAAGATGACTTCTTCTTAATTTGAAATGTTTTAGCAAAAAAAACTTCACAATTTATCATCATTTTTTAGCCTCCTTTTTTTCTTTTAAAAAAAATTCTTGTTCTTGTTCTTCTAGTGACACTATTTTGCCCCCCTAAAAAAACAAAAAAACCTGCTGGCCTTCCCCTGCTAACTCAGCTTCCGCTCCAGGACCGCCAATCCCAACAATCCACCACCTTCTAAACAGGAAAGGATGTTGTGGTCAGCATTGAAACTGGTCACCAAAAGAACCAGCCCAGCGACTCGACGGCCGCCGTCGAAGCAGAGCCCTCCAAAAGATCACGTCCTCCTCCGAAAAGAGCCCCGCTGCACCCTCCGTTGGCTCTTGGCCCTCCTCGCAAATCCGTGTAAGCAGATCAACAAAAGACCATCATGCGTGGGTGCAGCTGGCCCAGTCGCAACATCACTCTGTGGGAAACATTCATTCACAGTCGCCCAGACTAGCCCTTTCTTACGCACGCATCAGAGCCACCGTTACTTACAACACCTCTCGTTTCTCAGTTTCGGGTGCACAAATCGGGACACAATTTGGTCACAATTTGGTTGCAGTTGGGTTCTGTAACTGGGTCGCAATTGGGTTCCAATTTGTTCGCAATTTGGTTGCGATTTGGTTCAATTTGAATCTCATTTGGTTGCGAATTAGTTACGATTTGAATCCCATTTGGTTTCAATTGGATCCCCATTTGGTTGCGATTCGGGTTATTTGAGGAGGCTTCGGGAGATTCTTGCAGTGGTGGCATTCGTGTAGGTTTTGGTTGTTGGGTTTCGTAACGATGGCGGCCTGTAGGTTAGCCTCTTCGTTCGCAAGTGCGCAGCTGGTGCCCGTGAACTGGGCGTCTTCCTCGGTGAATGGCGATGTGGAGAGCCTCCAGCAGTTGTGCGCTCCCTTGCATCGGAGCGCCGGTGGGAGCGCCTCGCGAGCGCAGGTGCGCATGATGGGCAACAAGAATGATGGCCAGGGGATCTTTGCGCCGGTTGTGGTGTTGGCGAGGAACGTGTTAGGGAAGAAACAATTCAACCAACTCAGGGGCAAAGGGATTGCGTTGCATTCACAGGTGTGGCTTACTACTACCTTTCTTCTTCTTTTTCTTCTTTTTTCCAATGTGATTTGTGTGGTATGTAAGGTTGTGAACATATCATAACATTCTTGAGCAGTAGTGAGAACTCACCCTGTTGAAACCAAAGAACAGAGACTTAGGAATTCTGAGATATTTTCTCTGGAGATGCATGCGGGGGGGTTAGTGAGCGGACTACTTTGATTTTTACACGAGGGTGTTGATGCTTACTACGTATGAGCTTCTGTGTATGTTTGTGTAATTCTTTCTGCAGTTTATGAGGTTGGGAACCCATCACAACATTTTCTAGAATTTGTGAGGTTGCGCCTGTTTCCATTGTATATGCAAATCAAGAGGACAGAGACTTAGAAGTCTTTCAGATATTTTCCCTGTAGAAGTATGCGGGATGCATAGTGAGCGGCCTTCTTGAATTTTCCATGGGTGATGATGCCTACTACGTTTGAGCTTTTGTGTGTTTGATCCAATGCAATTTGTTTAAGTCTTTCTGTGTTATAATGTTGGGAAGTTACCATAATATTCTTGAGCGTTTGTGAGAGCGTACCCTTTTGCTCTGTAGATGGAAACCAAATGATCAGAGACTTAGAGATTATGAGATATTTTCCTTGGTGAAGTGTGCATGTTGGTTAGTGAATGGCCTGGTTTAATTTTCCAAGGGTGTTGATGCTGCTTTAAAGAATCTAGGTTCTTTGGCAAAGTTTCTCAAGATTGTTATGGTTTCTGCGGCTGGCAGCTTTTCTGCGTGGTTTCTGCGTGGTTTCTGATTTGTTGTTGGAATGCTGTTTGAATTTTCTATGTGAATTGTTGAGTTTGAAGTAGTAGGATCCCAACTCCCAAGTTGAAGCTGAGACTTCCCTGGAACCTTAAACATTGCATCTACGTCTTTGATTCTGATAGAATTTAGAAGGTGATCGTATTTCTTGCGAATCTCGTGTTTACATGACACTTTCACTTCATATAATTTACCTTCCACTCCATTGGAAAGGCTTCCCTTCTTTAATAAATTTCATGAGAAAGTAGGGTTATGATCTTGGTGGTATCCGAGATTTTCATTTCTTTGGGTCTGCGTGTACTGAGCCTGAACGAACTACTTGTTGTTGGATATGGCAGGTGATTGGCGAGTTTTGTAAATCGATTGGTGCCGATGCGAAGCAGAAACAGGGATTGATCAGATTGGCGAAGAAGAACGGCGAGAAACTGGGGTTCCTGGCGTAAACCGTTCCGCTAACCATAGCTTTTAGGATAAGATTTTTTTAGAGGCTTCTAGCAATGGCAGCATCAGCACATTCCTGTACCTCGTGCTTTTCTGTCGGCCTATCATTTGCCTTAACAGAACGCTGACTTCCATTTCTAACGGGAGTTCTGTAGTAACTATCTATTTGCCAGAGTTCATGCTGGGAGAGTGATGCTGTGTACTCTTACATTACTTTATTTTTGCGCAAGAGGTCATTTCTTCTGTAAGACTTCCGTAATCAGCACTGTAGAACTCCGTAGTTCGCAATCTAGAACTGATATGTGAACATGGATGATTTTTAAGGACTTGTTGTGTACCTTGGCACTAAATTCGTATTCATCATACAAACTCTGTGTTTCTGTGATTCTGTGTGGCGTACTTCGTAGAATTACCTGCTCTTCATTCACGACGGTTTCAGGTTGTGATTTTGAATTTTGAGAGCATGGCTGTACTTGAGTTTTGGTCCTTGTCATTGATAGAGTGAAGCAAATCAATGTTGATGTCAAATCTTTGGAGAAGTAGTTTCGACCCCCTCTGATTGCACATTTCTCCTTTCACACACCAGCCTTGCTCCCCTCTGAATGTTTGAATCACCTCTCCAAGATAAGTCTAAGACTAACTTGAACATTTCTAGGCTAAAAAGTTGAATGAAAATAGTTCTATACAACACTAACTTTGACACTTTTGTCCTTAGCCTGAAAGTTAATTAAAAATATGTCTAATGTCAATTTAAAACTGTATGTTAATTAAAAATAGCTTGAATACCAACTTTGATAATCTTGGGGCTATTTTTGCTTGGTATACCAAAGGTGAAGTGCTTTTCTTTCTTAGCTTTTTTCAATTTGATTTTGTTTTGGTTGATTTTGTAGGTGGCATTGTGTTGCACTAAATTTTATTTTATAGCTATGACTACCTTGTCTTTATGCCCTTTGTTCTATGGTGTTGCAAAAGCAAGAAGTTGTTAAGATTGCAATGCCCTTCTTGCTAACACACACTTGTGTAGTTTTTTTTATATTCTATTTGTAGTTTCAAGTTTGATGGAATTGTCAAGTTTGTTGGTTTATAAATGTAGTTGGTGATGCATTTGTCATTCAGCAAATCCTTGTTGAAATGACTCTAAGATTTTGTGTCAATTCTTCTTTTGCATTCTCCAATTAGTCTATGTAATTTAAGTTTTAGCAATTATCATGATCTTTGTATTAATTTTGTTGTTTTAGTTGGAGATTTTTCATTACATAATTTCATTTTAAATTGGATCTAGGAATGATTTGTCAAATAGCTCAACCCAAGTTGATGCTGATAAATATTGATAAAGACAGATATGTTGACCTTGTATGATTTTTTGAATATATTGACTTGGAAATATGGTGTTTTTTTAACAAAAATTACACTCGCTAAGATGGTCTTATTCTTGGTACGAAACCCTCGGTGCAAATTTCTTGGCACATGAAAATTATAAAATGTAATGTATGTAAGTACAATAGGTGACAATTTATTTTGTTGGAGAACAAGTAGAAGCACAAATTGCATGTCAAGCTTGATCTTGGAATCCCATTAGATTTAATTGATGTTTGCATCTACAAGAACGTTGTTCTACTAATAAAATTTTGTTTTTCGCCATTCTTTTTCAATTGTGTTTGCATATTGCAATAATATTGAGATCTAGTGATAGTCTTACACTTTGCAGATGAAATGTCTTGTATTGTCAATTTTGTTATTTATGGTTAGTTTCTTTTCAATACATTTAAATTTCATTTTAGTAAATTGAAATTTGAAGTTATAATTCAAATAATGCAAGTCTACTATAACTCGAAGTAGTGACATGATGAATTATGCATCATTTGGTAAAATTCATACATTGGATTTTAGAGTCAAACCTTGTATTGAAGTCATTAGATACATGCTATTTTTAAAATGATATTCTTATTTTTTTATTGAATCATAACTGAAGTCAACAAACTAAATTCACTACTCATTAGAAAGGATTTGAGGGCAATGGAAGTCCACAAGTTCTCAAGCTGTGGAGAACAAGATAATTGTGCCACTACAACAATATGATGTGGCTAAGACCTTGCTACATTATATACGTTTTAATTTTTTGGAAAAAATATCTTCAACTTTTTTTTTTCATTTAAAGAATTTCATTTCATTTATTTCTTCTGAAAGCCAGCCTTTCCTTCACTATGAGGAGAACAACCAAGGAAACGTGCCTAGAAAAGGGCTTCTATTGCTTTCAAATCCTTTCTAATGTCAAACCTTATTGGATATTAATTCAATCAAAGTCTTCAATATGTTTACTACACTAATATTGTCTATTTTTTGTGCCACTATAGTTTCTTTGTATATTTATATTTTTGTACACTTTGTATTATTTGAATTGCAAAACTTTATTATACTTTATTAATTAATATGTTACAAAAATCCTATGAACTACTAATAGCTCACACTAATGTGGCTATAGTTCATAGGGAAATCCTAACCTTTCATAAATTGGAAATATATTATTTCAAGTTGATTTGGAAGCAAAAATGGAGCTTGCTAAGGGTAGAGGAAATAGTTACATGGAAAAATAGGGCTAATATCTTATTGCCAAAATAACCTATAGCAACTCTATGGCTATTGTGATTTTAGCATAAATAGTAATTTGAATAAGAAATAACTTCTACCTAGATGAGTGATTTTATCTTATATTCTGTGGTTGTTGTGATTTCTAGAGCGAGTTGTGTTATGAACAAAGGATTATTAATGATTTCTAATTATATAAATGATTTTCTCATGTATATCCAAAAACTTTCAATTCCATGATTCTTCTTTACCTTGTATTTAGGAAAACATATTGTTGTTAGAAAATTTTCACACTTGTGCACAAGAAGGCTTTAAAATATATAAATAATTTGTTTTATTATCTATAGGAGCACTTTTAATTACTATATGCAAATGTTTGACATTGCTTCAAGCTTGAATGGGACAATATTGTATTACTTAAGTGTTTTTCAATCTTATATATAGGAAATTTTTTTGATTACCATGGTAATTTTCTTTGATGTTGTAGAAGTTCTTAAATAATTGCTATATGTTGGCATCTAGCAAAAGTTAAATCTAATGGGGGATAAGAAATTTTACTTAACCATTTACGCACTAAGAATTTATAATTTTGAGTTGCAAACTTTGATTGATCACATTGTAGAAAGTATAATCTAAATAGAAATTTTTATTACATCATTAGCTTGAATGAAGAACATTTTATGTATTGGTTTAAATGAAAAATTATTAAAATAAATTAAAATCCCTATACAAATTCTTCAAAATTGTTAAAAAAATATGAGACCCAATTTGGGCTTTTAATCATTAAAGGGTTAATGTTACATATGCAATGTGGCTAAAACTAATCTCTTCTTTCTTCATAAAGTTAATTTAGAAATGTCATTTTTATGGGCCTTAGAAATTTCAATTTGAAACATGATGGAGTACACTCTACTATACAATCATAAAATTTAGCAAGCTAATCTTAAATACAAAAAATAAAAGTGATCATTTATTTTCTTACCAATTTTTTATTTTGAAACTTCATTGTGTCAATGTAGGTAAGCTCAACCTTTATTTGATTTGATTATCCCCAATTTTCAAAGAAAAGACATAGTTTATGGTAAAACTTAAAACTAAACTCAAAAGATAATTCTAGGAATCCAATACTTCACTATATGGTGATTTGATATAAATATGATACAAATCATCAAAATTGACTATAAGACTTAATGTCTCCCATTGACACCCATAGCTCATTGTTGAAAATGTTATACTAGCTTGTGAATATAATCCACTAAAAATTGAATCTAAACATTATTATCATCATATAGATAAATGTAGGAGGTATCTAAATCACTTGAAGATAAATGCATAATAATACAAATGAGAGAATTATGAATCACCTTGATTTGCCTCCTCTATTTTTTGTAGGCCTTGTATAGTTACTCATGTTCCATGCTATTTTTTATTAACAAAACTTTTGTGTGTTTCTATTGACATTCTTATTTGCAATGCCTATCCCTTCAAGATGTCATAATTTCAACTTGTCAATGGCTATAGAAAATATCACCTTATAGATGATATGGATTAATGAGATAAACTAATTAGTATTCATATGCATATGTATTCATATGTAGTATTTCATATTTGTATAATTCTAGGAAGATATCTTACATTAGTATTGACTCTATACACACAAGTTAAATACAATTCAGTGACCCTTTTAATTTGTCCAATACTATTTTTTTTAAATCCACAATATATTTCTTATAATATATGTCAATTTTTTGGAAATATTTTTTTAAGAAAAAAATTGTTTGGAAATAAAATGTTACAAAATATTTCTACTTATAGTTGTAGCTTTTGCTGGACCTTGTTTATTGGTAAAAAAAATAAACATTTGGACATGACATTTAATAATTCTTTTTGTAAATTCAACATCCAATCTAATTTGTCTAAGTTTACAAATTTCCTTTGATAGAAGTAAGGATTAGATAGGGAGTTAAATCAACATTTACATATTGAACTTGGTAGAATAGAAGGGTTCATGATTCATTTTTCACAAGTAGTACGTAAACTAATAAAACATTGTTTTTAGTTGAAAAATGTATTGAAATATTACATTATTTGATGAAATACAACCAAAAATATCACATTGCACATGTTATGCAGAAGAAAAGCTTGTATGATATTTCTTGAAGGGACTTCTCTTAGTTACAAATTATAGTGCAG
Source organism: Pseudoscleropodium purum (assembly GCA_963969395.1). Classification (NCBI taxonomy): domain Eukaryota; kingdom Viridiplantae; phylum Streptophyta; class Bryopsida; order Hypnales; family Brachytheciaceae; genus Pseudoscleropodium; species Pseudoscleropodium purum. The sequence goes on from OZ017803.1 coordinate 8,755,107, forward strand.
TAACATGGTTCGAATGGCCTATAAGGTTGTCACCAACTTGGCATCTTTGTGGGTTTTGGAAACCATGCTCTTGCATTGAAGCTTGATACTCTAAAACTTCTTTTCTACTATAATAATGACCTAATAATATTACATTTTGTTATATTTTTAGAATACATTCAATAGAACTTCTACAAAAAGTCAGATTGAGATACATTAATGAAGTTTATTAATTACAGTAGGGAGGGTTGATCATTTCCATTCATGACATTTGTATGCAAGCCAAGATGGAACCAACAATCAATATTACTTTAGAGAGTTTTATTACTTTAGAGAGTATTGTTTATTAGAAGTTCTAATGTGTAAAGTAATTACACCTAATGTTGACTGCTTTATGAAACTACACACTTTAGATTCTTACCTAAAACGTACTTCTACTATTCATGAGAGTCTATGGTTACTTGGTTCTAAAAACACCTATTTTCAGCACTTTGAAAATTCATAATTTATTCATACAATGTCCAAAATTTACATTCTAAAAGCATCTAAAATCCTCTTTAGACTACCAACAAGATCTGGCAAATTTTTTTTGAATATCGTAATGGAAACCATGCAGAATTCCTTATTTGTGCAATTTTAGGTGTAGTTCCTTTATCCAAAAACAAACACTCATAATTCAAAACTTTCCCATGCCCCATCCTCGTCACATGATTCTGTACTGAGTACTGACTACAGTACTGAAGATTCTGTAGCCGAGTCTGTGCATCCAACCGCACAGATGAAACTCATCGTCTTCCTCCTTTAGTAACACCCGCCACCCTCGATGATTCTTCCGTACTGCACCACTGTATCATACCCCAAAATAAGCTTCAGTAGTTTTTGTCAGTCGGTCCTTGCAAATTGCCACCGTAGTTCTAATCGCAAAGAACTGAAAAGAAAAGCTAAGGGCAAAGAAAAGAAAATGACAAAGCTGTCTAAATCCCCTGGATCACTGATCAGATATGGCGGATGCAGCAATGGATAAGCTTTTCGATCCTCGTCACCGCAGTAATGGCGCAACAATGCGTGGCTTCGGTGAATCCTGGACAAGAATCTCGAATCGATCGAGACTAGGGGTTGATCGAGAGATCGAGAAATCGAGACATTAGAAGTGTAGAGATCGAGAAATCAATGCGAGATGTGAGATCGAGAGATTGAAAAATTGAGAGATTGAGAGGTTGAGAGATTTGAGATTTTGAGAGTTTGAGAGATTTAGGGTTGGGAGTTGAGAGCTCGAGGGATTGAAATATTGAGGGGTTTAGGGTCTGAGGGATTGAGAGATTGGTTCCTGCATGTGGATACCTCACCAATCGGTTTGAGGGATTGAGAGATCGGTGAGATGCGTGGTGCAGGTTTTGGGATGTGAGCAATTGCGCATCGTTGTTTGAGTTGGGTTCGTTTTGATTCGTTTGGGTTCGTTTTGGGGAGAGTGAATTGAGAGGCTATTCATTATGGGGGCGTTGTGTTGTTGCTTGAGCTCCGACCACTTGGAAGACTATGTGCCGTACCAGAATGGGACGTTGTTGCGAGAACGCTCGTGTTTTCGCTGCTGCATGCGCTGGTTGTTCAACTCGGTAGGTTACTTAGTGCTCTCCTCCTTTTGTATCCGGCTCAGTTCTTTTTATATGTTGCTCAACAAGAATTTAAGCATTTATCAAATATTCATCAAGGAACAGCAGCGAAGTTCCCTTTCTCTGTCTTTTGTAATGTTGGCTTGTGGATGGTACAGTAGTGGGCTTTGTTGGAACTCGGTTGGGGTTTGAGAAAACAGGACAACGATGCTGTGCTGGTTTTGTAGAATGTCAGCCTTTTTTTTAGATGTTTTTGATTTGTCTGTGAGTGCATGTGTGTGTGATTTGTTCAGGTGGAAACGCTCGTTTGAGGAATTTAACACAGTTCCCACTCTCAGTCAACGACGTGTAGGAGAGTTTTATTTCTTTTTAGTAGTTCAGAATGGTGAATTTGCAATGAAACGAATGTGATCGTTCTGATCTTCTGCTCTAGACACCCGGTTTTGTTCTTAGGTTGGACTACATCCAGTCTTGGTTATGCGCAATCTCTGTATGCTTGCGATGTTGTGAATTTGGAGTGAATGAGGGACAAGAATGCCACTTTTCAAGAGCATGGTATCAGTGTCTAGGTTAGGAGCAGGTTACCTTTTACGCTTGATTTAGGGTTTCTGTTTTTCTTAGGATATCACTAGGGTCTTTCCATTTGGGGAAGTCACGGTTTGGGGTTATGGTTGGGAACTAAGTTCGAGGGTTACTATTAGCGTCACTGTAAACAATTCAACCAATAGTTAAAGGAGAGCACTTCGTTTAGAACTGCCTAAAACTGTTGAGATCAAATTTTTATTCCTATGTACGAATTGCTTATGGAATTTCAAACTGGGAGGTTGTAGTCTTCCATAAGTGTCAGTAAAGAGCCCCATTTTTTCATTGAAAGATCTGTGGCATAGCCATTTTTACCAACTCATGCTTAAACCCCTTACTACTTGACTTCCAACCAAGTGTAAGAAAAGATGTGCGTTGCAGCTGGTAACAAGGATTATTAGCGGAGACGGGATGAAGTTCCGAATGCTTTTAGTTCCCAGTTCTCCACCTTATTGATAAGCTCGCATTCACCTTCTTTACATGAAACTCCCGTTGTTCGATTTACATTAACTCCGACTTCCGTGTTTGCAGCACTACACTTCAAATTTTGATGAAGTCGACCACCAAGAGAACATCTTTCCGATTCAAGCCTCCACATCCAGCGTTGGAGGAGGCTCAGTAGGTAGCAGTAGCTTAGACACTTCCATGCCCGAAGTTTTTCAGGCACCTCCACTCCCGTTGCCTTACGATTCCGACCCTCGCTATTTGCGACCCATCGGTCGGGATGGTCTCATTTCCCGACGAGGAGACAAGAGTGGAATGAGTCATAGCAACTCGGATGGAGGTGGTGGCACAGCTTTGCAAAGACGGTTTGGGAATGGAAGTGGCGACCATGAGGAGCTTGTGTTGAAGTCGGTGGCTTCGGAGAAGACGAGTCTTTCTTCAAAGGCGTTTCCTAGGGTGGAATCCAACCTCTCGATTTTGGATGATGATGATATCTGCCCGACTTGTCTTGATGGTAGGTGCTCTAACCCTAACCCTATTTTATGAGTGGCTTGAGTGGTGTTTGAGTTTATTTGGCGTTGGAACGAAGGGGAGGAGGGTTTGCATTGACAGAAAGCTACATTTACAGTGAATGTGAGGAACTTGAACCTGTTTAGAGCATCCTCAGTCCAGTGCTGTAAACAGGTTCAAATTAATATAGCCTCTCTTTTGGAGTGACCTTCAAGTTCACAGCGTGAGTGTGTGGAGCCTCTCAAATCACCCTGTAAGACTAAGTTTAGATGGATTCTTCTACTTGATTGCAACTTGTAATGGAACCTTGTCTTACATTCTAAATAAGATAACTTGTGAGGGTCCACTTATTTTATAGCAGGCACATATAGAGAGTGTGATTGGGTCCCTTGAATTTGAAAGTGGGATGATCGTGTAATTTGAAGGGCCAACGTAGAGGCCTGCACTGAGGATGCTCTTACTTGAAAGTGACCTAGTGCTAAGTTACAGGGACGGACTCTTTCTTAGCATTGGTGCTTGCCCTTTTCTGGCTGATGCCTTCTTTTTATGGAGACTCTGAATGTCATGATGTAGAGTTTCAGTTGCTTGGCTACACTTTTCTGTTTACTTAGTGTGGGCTATGAACTGAGGCGGGCGCTCTACTTGTCATCGCTGCATAGGATTGTGAATTGTGTGAATAGTGTTGTCATTGACGCATTAGATTCTAAATAGGTGGATGCAATGTGATTGCTTCAGTAAAAAGTCTTTCAAAATAAAATGTCCCACACGAGACAGGCTTAAAAGTGCAGTTTGTCCTATGGAGAACCTGGAGGAAAATCCAATACATTAGGACTCAACTGAAGGAAACTTAATCTAGGGTTTCTTCCTCCAAAAAAGATGCTTTGAAGACTCTTGTTCCCGGCTTTAGGTTGCTGTTCATAATTCACAAATTCGACAAAGTAGAGCAACGAGGATTCATGATAATTTTGGAATGACTGCCTTGCTGTGCAGGGCTATCCCTCATGGGGTTTAATAACATTCTTTTGAGAACAGGTTTCCTAGGGTTTGTCGCACTGATCTTTGGTTTTTATGCATTCACTGGGCTCCTCTTTACTTCGAATTGAACTTTGTCACCTTCCATACCCTTTAGAATGATGGATCTGCATGGCGGGTCCTCTGTACTACTCCTGCTCCCAGTTGCTTTTATAAGTGCTACAGTCCTTTGAGGAAGTTTTCAATTGACCTGAAAGGATCGTAATACTTGCAGGGTACACTGAAGAGAATCCCAGGATAACCACTGCTTGCGGCCACAACTTTCATCTTTCTTGTATTTACGAATGGATGGAGCGCAGCAAGCGATGCCCTCTTTGCGACAAGGTATACATGCGTCACCTATCTTTGAATCATTGGGTACTGCTTCTAGGTCAATTCGGTAGCTATCTTCACTCTAGAGATCTCTGGAAAGTCTTGTAGTAAGATCTCTCGTGTGTTCAGGATTGTAATAATAGGTTTGTTCCGGGACTCCTTTTCACGATTAATCCCGAGTTGTGGTGTAGATAACGTAGGAATATCTACTTGCTATGATGACCTAATTGTAACACAGACCAAGATTCCAGAATCAAAATGAGTAAGTCTCTCAGATGTGTTGCAATTAGGTCAACATACCTTACAGTGCCCATAATAGATGTAGTTACCTTTGCTAGTATAGACATGTTCTTTTGCCGTAGATATGTTATAAAGTAAAGACATGTTAATCTCCTATTGGGGTACTGGTCAGATTTTTGTATTATGTTTTTAGCAAGTTCAAATGCTTCAAAGAATGTGTTTCTTGGATACTATATGCAAAATATATGGAGGTTTAATTTTTATTGGTGGATGACCAAAAACCAACATGTGAAGAAGTGTTCAGGTGGTGTACATCCTCCTATTCAATATGTATGCATTGTGTAAGATTTTAGAGTGGCGATTTTGGGTGTCCCTTTGGAGACCATGACACACTTCATGCATACAATCTGTTAAGGATTAAGTTACTTTGTACTTAGAAAGTAGCCAACTCTGTACTTGCTTATTAATATGATGTGTTTGTCATCCATATGTCACAGGAAATGATATTTAGTGAAAGCCTCTAGGTTGAAGAGGTGGAGCTGGATCTGCAGGTGTCTGTATGCAATAGTTGAAGTCGGAGGGAATGAAATTGTTGTTATTGAAACCACAAGCAAGTGTGCACTATTGTGAGCACATTGTGAGCACATTGTATCCGTGACAGGTGTGTAGGTAGTTTAGGATTAGGATCTTGAGAAGTTTAGGATCTTGCGTGCATTCAATAATTGTATATATTGTCATATTATTGACCTCTCACAAATGCATACAAGATGAAGAACTTCTCAAGATGTACACGTTGTGGAACACATTCTCACTCTTTTTGATCTCTTTGCTCTTTCCATTCTTCACTTTGTATTTGGATTCTATTTTGAATTTGGAACACATTCTCACTCTTGGTGATCTCTTTGCTCTTCCCATTCTTCACTTTGTATTTTGATTCTATTTTTAATGTGGTTGGGAGTGGTTATGAAGTTGTCCTTGGTTGATGAGAATTTGAAGTAAGGTAAGTCATCCTATTTGTGTTACAGTTCAAATGGACCTATTTGTGTCAATTATATACTAGTAGTGTTGTTGTCTAACCCTTTTTTTTGGTACAAGACAATAAGGATTATATATCAAGAAATGTGAATGAAGTTTAGAATTCAATGAGTTTGTTGGAATCAATTGATTCCCTTTTTTAGTAGATTTCAAACTTATTATGTCAACAATTTCAACAAACTTTGTTGAATTCAGTGAACCAAAATGTGTGAAATTGACTAGTGTAACAAGTTGCCTATTAAATGTTCATGTGAAACTTGTTCATAACCTCAATGCATTCTTGTTGTGTAGGGGGTGGAAATCAAGCATTGGGTATGAAAAGCATAGTTACATCTTTTAAATTGTACCTCCTTAGCCTTATATTGTCATGAATTTTAGACCCTTTTTTGGCCCTTTTATTGTTAACATGAAATGACAACCTTGTTATAGAGATAACAACTTGCGTGTTGTTTCTCATAATTAGGCTTTACCTTCACATTAATTATAGTAGTCCATTCATAATCATCATTTATAATCATTGTTCAAAACTTGGATAATTCATCTATGAATAACAACCCTTATCACCTTCCCCTTCACATGCTTAGCATTGCTCACTATGTCACCCCAAGACTCCAAGAGTTGCCGTGTGAAGATACAATCTACTTCACATCTCAAATTAAAGTAAACCTCCCTCTTATGATTATAATTTTTTATCCTTAGGAAGGTTGTAAAAGTGTCAATCTTTTTTTTGTTACAACTAGAAAGAAAAACTATACAAAGTAATAGAAAGTGGAATCATATTGTTTTCACAAAAAGCATCGTCATCATGAATGTTTGACTCAATGAGAATTTAAACTTGTTTTTTAATGCAACCTGGAAATATAGATCTCCAAAGATAACTGGCAATGGAAATATTGTTGTGAAGACTTTCACATGAATTTTGAATATGTAAACCTACAAAACTTGTGAAACTTGATGCATTTGAGAGTGCCCTAAATTGTATCTCTTAATTGTAAAAATTATATTCCATATTTGAGAGAGTTAGTTAGCTAGCTTTAAATTAGAATGCTTGCAGAAACTTCCATGATGATTTAACCTAAGTTTGACATTGCATTTGGAATAGGCAAAATCTCATAAATTTTGAGTGCAAGTTGTGTTGTTAAAAAGATGGGGGCTAATGTTGGAGATGGGTATTTGGAGGATTATGTGTGTAAAGTTGATCGGGACATGCCTGGAACATTCTTTGGCATGACCTCCATGGGAGATGCTCAATACCTAAAAACCAATATCAGGAAACCGGTTTACAAAGAAGTTCATGAATATCCCGAGGAATGTTTCATAAAAGCATACAAGCAAATTGCCACCATAAATGGGAACCCCGATTGTTGCCGACGAGCAAACTTGCCAAAGATCTTTGCTATAGCATTGGGTCGAGAGCTCGAGGAATATGAGCTTCAATTTGTCTTAAAGTATGTTACCTCATAGGATGTCAACCATTTTTTCACTATTGTTAGAAAATAGGTCTAAATTGATGTGTCCAAATTGACTAAAATGTTCAAATCAATGAAATAAAAAGTCACTTTGGATATGTCAACTTCGAAAAAAAAAATTATTGATTGTAATACTATTTTTCTTGTAGTGTTTTTTGTATTACATATGATTAGGTTTCAACAAATTTCTTGGTCTAACTACAAGTTCATAGGAATTTTAAAAATGAAGTGATTACTTTGTTAAATTTTACAATAAATTTGTTGCGAATCATCCCCAAACTACGTTGTATCTAGTACTAAATTAAAAAATATTATGATGCAAAACTTGTCAAAAATAGTAGCTTTGACCAAATTTTGGGAGCCCTAACGAAAATATTGAAAAATGAATAAAGAAAGGTTACTTGCAATGTTCTAATTAAAAATGAAAAGGTGTTTACTTTAGAATCTTGCAGTCAATTATAGTATCTTTGAAAAAACATTGTAATTGTTTAAAAATGTAGGATGTGAAATCTTCTTTTGGTTGGTATTTTTTTAGCTACCTTCTTTGAGGCTTTTAAGAGATCTGTTTTAGCTTGTATTGATATGGGACAACTACTTTTGACTATTTAGAAATTGAAGAGTTAAACAAGAAGTATTACTTATTTGAAAATAATGCTAAAGTTATATAACATCAAGGAGTCATATAAAATTTGTAGGAATCTAGAAATCCTAATTTTTCCTAAATTAAAAAAATAATAATTGTATGATTTATAAGTGCCAATTGAAAATGAATAAGGTGTCCAAATTAATTAACTATGAGGTTTTCATTGTAATACTAGTTAGGCATAAAAGATTGTATGTGATAGGTTTATAGATTTTGGAAACCCTCATAGACCAGGACGAATTGACATCAATGAATTTGAATGCGGAATTAAACACATGATATGTAAGTTACTACAATCAATATTTCTTTTCATCATTCAAAATTAAAAAATAAATAAAAACTTCATTGTATTTATAGAATACATCATTCCTTTCAACTTGTTTTGTTGAATCCATTTTAATATTGAAAATGAATTTTATTAGCAAAATGCTAATTTTCAAAGACATCTTCTATACTTGAGATTTGGCTATCTCAAGTATTATTCAACCAAAATATTTTCATATATTTCATTCTTAAAAAAGATATATTGTTTATATAGTCAAAGTATTGCTTCAAAAAAAGAAATTAAAAATACTATAAAAAATGATAAAAAAAAAAATTTAATAAATATTTATATTAATGTATTTTGAAAGTTTTCCCTCTATGATGGAAATTTAATTTTAAAAAAAATTCTTTCAATAATTTATAAATTTATAAATTTATTTGAGTTTCTAAATAAAATATAAATTTAATCAAATTTTACATTAGAATCATTAGAATCTTAAATATTTTTGACATTTGTTGAACTATTTGATGATGTAGATATGGGAAAAAACAAATGTGCAAGGCCTACATCATATATTGTTGGAGATGGTATCTAGTGTTAAAATGTTTTATTTTAATATACCTTTTTATTAACATAAATTTTCTTATAAAAATTGAAAATTTCAATTCTCATTTGCATAATTAAAGAAAAAAATGAAAAATGTCATTACATCTTATAATTATCAAGTTTTTTTGTTTCAAATATGAGGCAAAATATATCAAGACATTTTTTTTTATGTAAAGATTATTCCTTACCATGATTGAAATGAAATCAAATGAATCTTATTTCATCATTTATATATTTCGATTAATCATAGCTATTTATTAATGTCATGTGACTTTTTATTTATTTGTATATTCTTGATTTGAACTTCAATTTTTAAATTCTTAAGAACATTGTTACATTTGGTTGATAATTTATTTTATTGGCATTAGTTAATGCCATTTCCACATGTGTAACAAATATAAACTCAAATTTATAAAATATAGATATTATAAAGAATTTATTTGACTACAATAATAACAATTAGTTTTCTTTGAATTATAGGGAAGACTCCAATGCCATTACCACTAGAGAATTCTTTTCAAGTAGTAAGTTGAATTTTATAATTCAATAAATGCATATTTAAGAAATACCAATTATTGCTTTTAGAGTTAAAACACATCAGGGTTACTGATTACATAATAAAAATAAGAATAATCCAAAAAATATTTTATTGCATTAAAATAAATTTAAAAATGAGTATATTAAAATTATGTATATATGTTTGTGACAAATGCACTTAAATGCATTATTTGCAATTTTTTAATGATTCTTTATTTTAGCTTAAGGACAACCAAGTCAAACATCACCGAAAAGATCTTGGACCTACTGCAGAGTTTGGTAAACCAATGACTGGGAATCAAGACATTGGTTGGAACCAAGACTTAAATCCAAAGAAGGGTGCTCGTACAAGGTTCAAAGAATGGTTTGGTAGAAAGCGAAGTGATGTCACATTTAATGAAGGTGTTTGTCTCAATAATGCTTATGGAATCATTCTTTGAAAAGAAAAAAACAAAATAAATTGACATAAAAGGCACCTTTGGAGTAGTCTAGACAACATGAATGTATTTATTTAATTGTTAATATTATTTTTTAAATTATATTTTATGGTTTAGTTTAAATCAATAAATGCATTTATTTGAGTTAATCTTTGAAGGACTAAATTGACACATTTTTGGCATAAATTGTCAAAAAATGCTACTATTTAGATTAGTGAGAAAAAATTAAAAATTAAAGGTATTTTAAAATTTCAACTATAAAATTTTGTACTAGACTACCATAGGAATGTGTGGTAAGAATTCAAAAACTTTTTCATGTGAATTGAAAGATTATAACATTTGAAGTGAAATGAATTTTTTCCTTGACCCTATTTGATAGGATTTAGTAGACTTCAACTCCTTTTAGAGTGAGATTTTTTTTGACAATTGCATCCTATATTGTACAAATTACAATTTATCAAAGTTTTAAAGTAGATGTAGAGTTTAGCAAAAGATTTCTTAATTTCATAAACTCCTTATACTTTTGGAGCAATATAACTTTTGATTTGGGCTCCCAATTAGAAAAAAATGATATTCCCACTTAGAAGATAGATGCCTTCATGTTAGGTTAAATTTTCAAAAAAATCTATTGAAAATTGACATCTTAGGAATTTGTCCTAGAATTTGTTCAAACTATCAATTGATCATTCAACAACCATTTGGTCCATTAGAGTTCAAAAACATATTTTTATCTATAAGGTGTTTAAAGTTGTGGAAGTCTTCTCTTATAGTAAATAATAGAGATACTTATTGCTTTTGCACACTAGAATTTACAATTGGTAAGAAGTATATATAGCATATTGTGTAGGTGGAGAGAACCACATCCAATTGTAATCTATTTCTATTACCACCCCTACAAAATTCTTGCTTGTAGTATGTAGCCTCTATTCACAAGTATCTACAATCAATTTTGGACTACCTATTTTTAAAAATTAGAAATTTCATAATTCATCCATATGTTGTCTAAAAAATGCATTGTACAAAGATCTTTAATTCTTTTGAAATTTTTTTTTAACCTTTGTTAACAAATACCATGTTCAAAATCTTATTTAGATGGTTTAAGGCCACATTATCCAATCCTTTTTTTATCTTTTGAGAAAGTACTAAAATGGGGACCATATGTAGCTTAGAAAAAGCACTATTTTCTTATACTCAACCATTTTTCAATTATTTTCATACTCTCTTTCATCCAAATTTGGCAACACCACTCACATTTTGAATAGAAATGAAATTTTTTTGTTAAAAAATGCTTTGAAATCTTCTTTTAGTTTCTAATAGAAAGATTTAATAAAAGCAATATAGATTTCTTAAAAGTACCCAATAAATCTATGTTTGCTTTTTTTTAAAAGTACCCCAAATAGGCACATAAACCATTCCACCATAATATCAGAATGACTGAAATATAATAGAAAATCCGTTGATGAGTGCAAAAATTAATATATAATTCTAAAAATTCCGAAAATTCCGAAAAATCTTTTGTCTTTTATGCAAAGTTTGGCCGATTTTGGAAGTCCGCCCTTCCCTTCTTTTTCCTTTCCCTTATGGGCGAGTGCTTTTGCCGCGCGACTGGAAGGTGCCCTACGAAACACGGTATCAGTCGCGGCACTGCGGAATCGGAGCACAACAGGAAGACGAAGCTCCCGCAACACAATCGATCAACGTCAACCTTAACAGCAATTTCATACAATTTCATACAATTCCGTAAAATTTCGTGAAATTCCGTGCGGTATTCTTTCGTCTTGCTTAACAAGATGTTATAGAGACCATGTAGAAACCCCGAATTGCATCTATTTTTTTCTTCTCACCATGGCTCCCGTCAAGCTGCCCTTCGCCGACTCAGACTTAGCCCCGCTTGTCAAACGGTACGTCTCTCCTTCCACATTGTCCAATTTTCTCATTCAATGTCTCATTCTGTAACGTTGGTGAAGAATTTTTCCTTGGTTTTGGAAATTCAGATACTCGTCCAGCACGATTGTGACGATGCTGCGGGAGATTGCGAAATGCAAGACGGTCAAGCTGGACTGGGGGAGGATTTGTAAAGGAACGTCCACGGGCATTACGAATCCCAAGGAGTTGCAAGCACTGTGGCGGAGTGTGGCGTACCGGGCGGAGATGGAGGATTCGTACGATGAGAACAATGAGTCGCCGTTGGTATGATGGAGATTTGGTTTCTGCTTTTTTTGTTATGAAAAATTATTGTGCGAGGGAGCTGGTTTGGGAGTGGTCCTTGGAGTGATGATATTGAGCTTGCGAGATTAGGTTTAGGTTTAGAAAGGGTTTCCAGTGTTTACGTGAAGTAGGGTTCATGTTGAGGTTCGACTACGTTATTATGCCGTTTTTACTCTCAGGGTTTGTTTTGGATTCCACTATCTGGCTATTCCTGGATTTTTACGAGTAATCCGATTATTTTACGGTTTTCAATGCCCTTGAGTAGAGCTTTGCGAGTCCAGGTTTTGCTTCTTAAACCCTTATTCCGGAATGGCGGGTGTAAGTATTGGTAACCGAAATTAATGTTTGCACTCTGAAATTTAAACTGAGATTTTGTGATCAATTCTCAGCCGAAGGGTTTGCGTGACGTCTTGTTTGGAAGCTGCTAAATTGGGCTTCAAATGAGCTATAGTACTTGAAGTATCCATATCACAGGAAGCACTTGAAGGTGCACATCGAATATGTTCATATGACAGCAGAATAGACAGCGCCACCAGTTGGATTTAGACACCTAAACCCTAATCAAGTTTTTTCTTAAAGATTTCTTGATCATTTCATGCAAGTGATAACTTGTTGGAAAGCTATGAACAACTTCCTTATGACAAGTCATGAACAAGCCATTACGCATTATATGGATTGCAGCGGCTGATTGGAGTTTGCTGGTTGGGGTTTCAAATGACGTTAGCAACGCTTTTTCACCCCCCTTTCTTGTTTAAGCACTGAAAACGAGTGTTTCGTTTTCAGTGTCCAATACACTGGAATTTAGGCTGATCTCGTGTTTCAATTGTATTTTGCAGACTCATCGTTCTTACTGTCATGGTTTGTTTGTTTGTTCAGGAGGATGATAGCGACCTAGAGATCGAGTTGAATCCTGTTCCCTCTGTCAGCCCTGCCGTGGCGGAGCGCGTTTCTAATTATGTGAAGGTACCCTAAAATGATTCATCTGACTTCCTCGTTTCTTTTCAGCTCAAGATTTGATGATAAACCTGCTTTTCTTATTCTCTTCCCTTATTGGCATTGATGTTACAATACTGCCCTATTCACGGGGTTTAATTTTAGCGATCTGAAGTGCTAAAAAATAACCTTCTGATGCAGTTGAGCATTGACAATGCTAGGGGTAAATATAATTTCTAGCAACCGTAGAGTATATCTTGGAGTATGAGTGTTGGCCTCCTCAATAATATGACATAAGTCTTGGGCACGAGATGCAGTCAGACTTGCAACAACAGGAGCTTGAAGAAGCAAGGTTGGAGCAGAATGCGGTTCAGACAGGTGTGGGTCATCAAGCTGAAGAACTTTCCACTACCAGGGTACAACAGGTGTGACGAATGTCCATGTTTGTGTTCTAGTGTAAAACCCACTCTTCCGAAACTTTAAACCCTAAATTACGAACAAAAGAGTTCCATAGGGGTTGATCTCATTGACCTTTTATTTTCATTTTTTACAGTGAGGTCCTCTAGTTGTGATCGGATTTTGTTGCCTTCGATTCCATGTAGCACGCCGTCTCTGCGTGGGCGGGCCTTCTGTACAGTTCCTGTCCCGGTGCTTCGATTTCTTGTGGTTCACATTGTTTCACTGATCTTTGGGCCTCAGAGCCTTTGAATCGTATTTCTTGGTATTTGTTTGCTGATTCTCATTATACCCGGGAATACGAACTCGGACAGGGATCAGGCCTGTTGGATAAATCGGACAATTCAGCTGTCACCACTAATGCAAGAAGGCTGCCGTACTTAGCCAGTGCAACCCAGTGTGCAGCTACGCAAGGGGAATCAACTGCGACTCTTACCTGCACGACCAGCACCAAAGTTCCGTATTCAGGAGCCGTGAACCAAGGAGACAGGAAGAGGAGGAGGCTCTGGACTCCGGAGGAAGACTTGGCGCTCATAGCTGCTGTGGACAAGTGCGGTGAGGGAAATTGGACCACTGTTCTGAAGAACCATTACGATTTTGATCGAAGTGCTTCACAACTATCACAGGTATTGCGACTTATTGGATTGCTGGAGTTGCGGTGACAATAACTATTGTGATGCACGCTGCAACATTTCATCTCCAAAGTTAAATGTCCTTCTGCTGGAACAGTGCTGTGATAGGTGACCTCCAGGGGAAGCATGATGGCCTACTTAGTAGCACTCTACCCTCCAGACACTTATTTTATTGTTTCCTGACGATAGCTGCAATTTTAACCTCCTCATGGTCTGAAAATGACCAATTTGGGCGATAATATTGTGAAATGGGGTCTAAACTTATATCACCAGAAGTAGTGAATAAACTTGATCAAAAACTAAATAAAATTGAACAAAAGAAAATTACCATATGACCTGCTCAAAACGGCTAGAACTTAATACTTCAGGCCCAATTTCGGCCTTTTGGTCCTTTTAGGGTTAACTTTATGCTCTTGCTAATGATTACTGAATCTTATGTTGTTAATCAAGAATGTTTTCAGTCGTTCAATACATGATAAAACACTAATTAAGAGTGCTATTTTAACGTCCCCGCATTAGTGATTATCGCCTGTCGCTGCGTTCCGCACTGCTTCCACGAGTTGAAATTCCTCTCGTAAATGTCTTCAGTATTGAAAGGTGATCAGAATCATCATCATTTTTGAGCATTTTCTCCTCGTTCTTGCAGAGATGGGCGCTGATCAGGAAGCGGAGGGAAGTTCAAGAGAAAGCAGGGTATGGAATTGGCAGTGGAGTGAGTCCGCTAGCATCCGGTTACAAGGACCTTCGTCCAGAAGGTCTCAAATCGGGTACATCAGCAGGGTCTGGCTCGCAGCTTGGCACGCCAAAAGCTGTTGGAAAAGTAGGGAATGTTCCCATGTCCATCAAGCAAACATTATCCTCTACATCTTCGGTTCCAGTCAGCAAGAGAATTCCCGTGGCTTCAGCTCCTGAGACGACTCCTGCTTCAGTCCTTGAAATACAACGAGTGCGAGCTCTGCCTACATCGGGTGTTTCATCAAGCTGGGCCGGACAGCGGCCACAACCTCATGGGCAACCTCATGGGCAAGCCTCTATGCGAGCTGGAGCCTCACAAGTTCATAAGGGCGCATCTGCTGAGGGGGTGAGGAGGCCAGCTCAAGGCCCACCTATTGGCAGTCAAGTGTTTTACACGAGTACCCAAACTTCAACAATAGCTATTGATAGTAAGTATGCTGCGTCGCGCAATATGGGAACTGGAGTGGCCAGAGGGGGAGGATCCAAGGGTGGCCATGGTCCAGATCCTATGATACAAGCCGCTGCAATGGCAGCAGGAGCTCGCATTGCACCCGCCTCAACAGCTGCTTCGCTTCTGAAGGCTGCACAATCTGGTAATGTGGTGCACATTGGAAGTGGTGGTCTTCCTAGGTCCAAATTGGGTCTAACGAGTCAAGCTGGAAGTGGCAATGCAGGTGGCAATCCTGGAATCGTGCACTACATCCGCACTGGTTCAGGTTTGCATTTTGAGCTCTTTGAGCAGCATTTTTTCACCCTATACTCCATTGATTTTTGTTTAGGTAGCTTGCCATGGTTGCAATTGAATTGATATTCATTTTCAATTTTTGAAGAAGACTTGAAGCTTGCAATAAGATATTTGAAAGCTATATTACCAGTAAAAGCTTGTCAATTTCAAATGTTTTTATTGTCCGTCACTCAAAAATAGTTTTTATTTTCTTTATTATTCTACAGGTGGTGCACTGGCTGCAACCAGTACAGGTTTACCACGAACTTCCTCCCACCATTTAGCCAAAAATCAGACCAACAGGAGTTTCGGCAGCAACTCAGGATCTGGAAACTCAAGCCCGTTGTCTGTTCCAACTGTACCAGCTCAAGGAGCTCGCAACAATCTTCAGGCGCCTGTCCAGTCCAGCAAGCCGGCTTCGTTATCAAAACGTGGTTCCAGCCCTCAACAAAAGACAGCATCTGCATCAACCTCTACTGCTTCGACGCCTTCATATAATCCTTCATCCACCACTCCTCCAACTCCTACGTCAACTCCTGCACCTTCCACATCAACTCCTGCTCCCAATTCTACATCTGCACCAACTCTTACATCAACTCTTGCACCCAAATCGACGTCGATATCAATTGCTGTTTTAGCGTCTACATTAGCTCCTGCACCCAATTCTACGTCGATATCAACTGCTGTTTCGGCGTCTACATTAACTCCTGCACCCAAATCTACGTCTACTCCAACTGCTGTATCAAATTCTACATCAGGTCCCGCACACAAATCCGCGTCTACTCCAACTCCTGTATCAACTTCTACATCAGCTCCTGCTCCATCCTCTACATCTACTCCTGCACCCACTGCTACTGCAACTTCTGCGAAAGCACCCAAGTCAATTTCTACTTCAACTCCTGCGTTAGCTCCTAAGTCAACTTCAACATCAACTCCTGCGTCCACTACTAAATCACCTCATGCACCAACCTCTTTATCGGTTCCTGCCTCAGCTCCCATCTCAACTGCGACATCAACACCTGTGTCAGCTCCTGCATCAGTCTCTATCTCAACTCCTGCATCAACTCCTGTATCAGCTCGTGCATCAACTATACCAGCTCCTTATCCGAAGCCTTCCTCAACTTCTGTATCAATTCCTGCCTGCGGATTCAATACTGCTGGACCGGAAATCGAATCTCCTGGAGCAGGTACCTCGTGCTAGGCAACCCTTGAGTTTTATGCTGATTGTTAATTGTGACGGCCGCTCATTTGGTGCATTAGGTATGGAAGCTGAGTAAAGGTGTAGTACTGATTTGCGAGTCACTCATAGCATTCCTGAGGAACTGCCTCAGCACCCTTGGATATTTTTGTTGAGCTCATGTTAGGTTGAAAGTACCAAATACTACTAGAAGACAGGGACTCCATAGACACTTAGCGCCATGCATGCTCTTAGAGTGCATGTCTGATTTCTGAGTCTTTTTCTTTGGTTTCCATGTTCAGTGGAGAAGGGTGAGTTCTCACAACTGCTGAAGAACGTTACGATGAGTGCAAAGTTCTAAAATCTGCCAGGATGGCGAAGAAAAGTCTCACAACTGCTGAAGGACGTTACACTGGGTGCGAAGTTCGAATATCTGCAAGGATGGCGAAGAAACTATCCACATGACACTAGTTGCTAGTGTTCCTGGGTTAGACACATGGTTACTGTGGACAACGGTTTTTTGACGAGCCCTGGATGAAGGCTTTTTGTATAGAACCACAGAACTATGAAAGGTCTGTCTCTGGTATCTGCTTGTGTCATGGTTTTGGCCAGAAATATGGTTGTGATCATCTTGTTGACAGGGCAAGGTTGTAACAATTTGTTCAAACTTTTTCCAATTGATTTTGAATCGACAGGCCTTTTTTCAACAACTGCATACTTGTTTGCATTCTTTGCAAGATGATTGTGTGTCCGTAGTAATAATTTGCACACTACCAATACTGACAGGATCAATTAGAAGCAAACCAGATCAACGTAATAGATTATATTACTCAGTAGGTATACAAATCACACATTGAAAAACCCAATTCCCGGTCAAATTTAAACGAATCCTGTTCCTTCGAATGCTGTCATAACATTGTGGAGCCCATTTGACACCCTTGGAAACCTGGGGCTCATTCTCATCCTGTTTTGCTTCTCTCCAATATCCTCTTATCATAAATCATCACTCCAAGAATCTTCCCATTCAAAATTTAGTGGCCTTACCTAAAGATGCACACTTCAAATTTGGGTTGATATTGGTTATATTATTTACTCAAAACATTTTATCCTCATGAATCCAATCCAAGTTGGTTCCCATCAAATTTCAGCGGCTTTAGTTATAAAAATGCACCCTCAACAGTCGATCCTAGTTTGATTCTCTACTATTCTCTTACCACCAAGAATCCTCATAGATTCCACTGAAAGTTTCACAACGTCAACTAAAGATGCACTTTCAAAAGTTGGGCTATAATATTGATCACCCTTCCAGTTGTTCCAATTTCTTCTTCTCGACATCCAGGAATCCAGGCCAGTCCCCATGAAAACTTCGGCTGATATTCATTCTCCAGGAATCCAAGCTAGTTCCCATTCAAAGTTCAGCCCAAGAATGTCATGGCCAAGCACAAACCCACCTCGATCCTACACCGTCTCACAAAACAAACCCTAAAAACACAGAGAAAAAAATTTGCAAAAACCATAGATCCTCACTGCGCAACCCACCATTCGGAAGGAGTGGAGTTCAAAGGCTCCAAGGAGTCAAAAACATCAGCAGTGAAATTCGTAATGACGCTATCCGGGCTACAAGAGTCTGTGTTGTCTTTGGTGTTGCAACCCCCATACAAGCTCGCATCTTCTGAATACAGCATAGGCAGCTTCTCCCATTGATGGTTGTTGGTGAGAAATAGTGGAAACTCGGGGCTAAAAATCTGTACACTCTGCATCAGGGAGCCATCCGATTGCAGCAAAAACTCGAGATAATTGTTGTTATTATTGCTGTTGCCGTTGTTGTTGGTGTTGGTGTTGTTATTACCACTGCTGTTGTGGTTCGTGGTGTTGATGTTGTTGCTGTTGTTATTGCTGCTGCTACTGCTACTGTTTTGCTGGGAATCTGTGAGTGTGAAGCTCGTTGGATGCTGTGAGGGTCGAGAATTAGGGTTGTTGCAATAAGTGTTGGGGTGACTGTTGTTGTCAAGGATGCGAGCTCCGTCGATGGTGTTGCTGTTGTTGTTGTTGCAGCAACAAGGCTCGCCTTTGTTTTCTACAACCACTGGTTGCTCAAAACAGGACAAGATGGTGGACCTTGTGTCCCTTCGGGAGCGTGGCCTTCGTTTGATGGACCTTTGGGTGGTGGTGGCCGTGGTGGTTCGAGACGCCATAGTCACGCAAGGAAGCGCCACAGAGAGCGGCTGGTGGAGGTAAGGGAGGCTCGGCTTGGTTTCCTTCATCTCCAGGGCGCTGGAAAGCTCCTTCTCGCCGACGTAGGGCACCAGCTCCCCTGCAAGAGCACAATTAGGGTTTGAGGCTCACATTAGGGTTTGGCGTTGCGTGGTTTCAAACTGTGTCCATTATTAAATGAATTATATATCCGCCAGAGGTATATGTCTTCACCTTATGTCAAAATTTCAGAAAGATTCATTGAAAATTGACATTGTAGGAACCTACCCAAATTTTCAACCATCAATTGGTTCTTTAGAGGCTTAGATAGGAGACTATATTTCTACAACAATTCAAATCCCACCCTACTTGTACAACTATGTCTCAATAGTGTATGTTCTAAACTTTCAAATGCCCTTTATTAACACATAGCCATCATGAAGTAGGGCAAATAATCACATGGCACAAATAGGGTCAATTACCTTATAGCATGAGTAAGTCCTTTTTCTGATTCTATCACAAATTGAAATTTAATGAGGGTTTAAATTTAGGATAAATCCATCATATAAAAGTTGAAAATCTCCTTATGATAAAATGCTTATGAGATTTGTGTACATTCTTCTAAAACTTTTCCACTATTCTTTGCAACCAATATTTGTCTCCAAATAGTAGCACCATTTCACTAATTATGCTCTTATACTTACATGACATTGATTGTGAAAGTTGATTCTCTATGTACAATATAACTTGACACTACTATCCATATGTTCATGTTGTAATATGAAAAACTACAAAATATCCAAAATCTCTCATAAAGATAAAAATATTTTTGCACTTGGTGTTAAAGAGTGTTGTTACTAAGGTCTTAGAAACAAATTTTAGATCCACTTCTTGACTAGATTCACATTGCAAACATCACCCCTACCACCAAATGAGAACATATTAAGATAGGAGGTTCTAAAAGCGCATAGGTTCTAAAAGCGTCCACCTCCTTAAATGGACACTACATGTACATGTTGCTTTTTCGTAGCCTTTAGCCATGTACAAAAAGTGTACATTTTAGGAGGTGGATGCTATTAGAGCCCTATGCCACTTCATCTTCAAAATTTTATAACTAATTCCAGAAAGCTCCAAAAAATATGAAATGACTTATAGATTAGATGCCAATTCTACTTGTCTTTCAAGAAAAATTCCCTGAAAAATCAATTTGAAGAAGTTTCACCTCCCCAGAAATCAGTTCCAGCTCTTCAATGGTCAGTTTATGGACCTCCTACCTTAGGAGAAAATTGGATTGTTGACGGTTTTCTGTTTGTAAAAAACAAGAGTGTGAGTCTTGAAGGAGGAAATCTCTCGATGGATTACAGAACAACTCTCTCTGACTGACTGACTATTGTTTGTGAAGAACTGTGGCTAGTTTTTGAAAATCAAGGAGGAGGTTAATTTGGCTTGCTTGCCTGCAACCAGCGGCTCCGAGAGCTTGTGACTACTCAACACATCCTCCGCATCCATGGAATTGAAGGAGTGCAACCCAGAGTGTCGGTGCACGTGGGAGGCTTCTCGGAATTCGCTGTCTCCTTCTGCAAAGATGAAGGGAGTACCCATGCTCGTGCCCATGAGCGAGGCGGCTCCCGAGGGGCTGTGCACCTGCAGAACAAAAACAACACAGCAAGTAGCAGAGTGATAAAATAATCCATAAAAAATTAACCACGTGTGAATGATCTATCAGTCTTAGCTTGCTTCGATCAACCAGGGTCACCTTCCACACTGTCTAGCTTCCTTAACTTCAATATCTCCTGATTGATTTCCCGTTTCCTTTCCTTTTACTGTCTGTCGTCGACAAGGATCATCAACACACTCTGTCTGCTCAGCCTTGCTAACTGATATATATATATATATATTGCTCACGAACATCATTCAACACATTCAACACAAAGTTCATCATCGATCATCGATCTTCTGAACTGTATTTGGTTTGTTGGGACACGGTGGTAGTAGTAGCAGTACTCGTACTCTGAACTGGTTTTCTTCACACATGCACAGGCTCAAGCTCGAGCTCCGCCTGCAGGAGCAAGATCGACATGGCTTTGGAAGGCTAATCCGCTAATGACGCGGTCATTGCAACAATCGATCATGCACTTATTCAACCAACAAGCTACGTACTGCAGTGCAGGAGATGGGAATTCAACTGACTGTCTAAGAGTTTGTTGTTGTTGTTCACACTGAGTGGTGTCTGTTTCTTTTGCTTTGTTTTCTCAATCATGGGCAGTGGACCACAACATTGGTTTGCATTGCAATTGGTGATGTTTTATATAATCAAGCTAAGTAGCAGCAAATTGAAGGAGGTCGGGAGTCACCTGAAATCCTCCGAAGTCAGTCATCGACGGGTCTTTGCTCAGGTCGGATGTGTCGGCGGAAGCGTCGGTGCTCCCAGATGGCATCTTGGGGCGTTGCAAAGCTCGCAGGATGCGCTTCTGCCTTGTACTCCAGAAGTTCTTCACATCGTTGTCGGTGCGACCGGGTAAGCAGCTCGCAATTTTGGCCCACTTGTTGCCCAGCTTGGCTTGCATCTCCACCACCAGCTTCTCCTCTTCCGGAGAAAACTTGCATCCGCTCCTGGGGTTCAAAGGAAAGGAAGGGTTTAACTAAGAATAATTTTAAAAAAAAGAAAACACAGCACCCTAAACTCCATCAGACCAAGTTTGGGTGCTTCAAGGAGTTTCGTCCTGTGTTTTTCTCATACTCTAGCTCTTGGTCCCCTCATTGCACACACTTTACGATTAGCTTAATTTATTATTTCCAGCTTTTTATTTTTTCTAAGCTTTGAGTAGTGAAATTTCAGCTCCATTTTATTATAGCAAGTGTTCCAACCCTAAAGTCCCAAGGCTTTTTTTATGTCAAAAACTGCTCACAATTGTCATTTCTAGTGCAAAGAGCAAAAGAAAATTTAATGGCATTATTGGGAGTTCTAACAATAGGATCTTACAACAAACTAATACAAGGGTGTGTGGAAGAAATTTTTAGAAACTTTCAATTGCATAGATTGCAAGATACACATGTTCAAAGTGAAAAAAAAACATGGATTTTGGGCCCCATGGCAACATAGTTTACAAGACTTTCAATCCTAGCTTAACTTAAAGCTTTCACAACATAAAATTTGAGTTAAAAAAAATTTATTGCAAAGGAAAAAAATACACATAAAAACTTATTTTCATTCTTTAAAAAATGGTTAAGTAGAAGTAGGTATAAGATAGAGGGAAAAAATAAATTGTTAATAGCTCTAAAATGGAATTAAATCATACTATTTCCACTAGTAAGGTTTTCTAAAAATAAAATTAACTCTATAGAGATTTTTGTTTTGAAAAAAAATATGGAAATTAAACTCAAAAACAAATCCTATACATTATTTTTTCAAGAAGATGCATGCTCTAATTGCTCACAAAACAAGATGCTCTATTATTTTCAAATCACAAATCCAAATGGAACAAATCAAAGTTTATTAAATTTCTAGATAACCAAAATATTATTTATAAAAAATGAGTTCTTAAAATTTTTACTTAAAATTGTTGTGGAATTCTTTTGCTACTACCAAACTGAAATTAAGGCTAACTATAGTATAACTTTTGCTCCTAAGTACTGATTGAAGTAAAAATCCTATTGTCCAAAAGTTAATAAATTTTTTTATCTTGTAAAAAATTTCAAAGAATTCTTCCAAAAATTGAGGTAGAATCCTATCCTAAATCCATTTTGTCCCTTATAAGGTTAATGAGACTTTAAAGGTTAAAAGTAGGCCAAATAGTTCATTTTCTATACTAACCTAAGGTTGAATTTGGTTCAATATAATATGTGTTTAGGGTAGGGTTGAACAACCCATTTTCTATACAAACCTCAATGTGGATTTCTTTTATTATAACATGTGCCATTGTGTTTAGGGTAATGATTGAGATTTTATTTTTTATACATTATTGAGTTATAGTTGATTTGACTATAGCATGTGTTTAGAATAGTGACAAGAAATTTACTTCCAACACATTATTGGATTTTGTCTTGTTTCATTTCACACATGTTTAAAGTAATAGTTAACACTTTCTTTTCTTTTTATTATTGAGTTTCAATTCATTTTAGCAAAGCATGTGATTTAGAATACCACTAGAGGCTTGTATTTTATTTTTTATGCACACTAAGTTTTAAATTTATTTTATAGAATGTTGATTATTGCAAGGAAATTACAACATATATTGTTTAGAATATATTATTAGACTCCAATTTTTATGAAATAAAATTCTTTGAAGTGGTGCTCTTCTCATTACACTAAATGATTTTTTTCGTCTTTCAAGTTGGTGGACATGTATTTGTAAATGGACAAATTATATACACAATAGTTATGATGTGTCTAATTTGGTTACAAACCTAAAAAATTGTAGTAGTAATTGTGAGTTTTGACTCCCATAAGGTGGTGTTTGTTTTTTATTGACCTGCTCCATTATTATGGTTTTGGGGAAAAAAAATGTCTATTATTTTTCAACTGACCTTTTGAGATCAGGTTTAAGCTTGTTCACCCACCGCAATCGGCATGATTTCCCTGTCCTTGGCAATAAGCCTTTGGTTCTAATGGAACTCCAATCCCGGGCTCCAAATTGTCTTACATACTCTACCAATATTTCATCTTCCTCTGGCATCCATGGCCCTTTCCGCAATACCTCGTCACCATTTTGTATAGATTTTAAACTCATTTTCAATGCAATAGATTCCCCCCCTCCTCCCTTCTTGCTCCACCTTTGGATGTGCCACCTTCTATCTATCACTACAAACTCCAAAAATGAATATAATTATTTATGTTGTTATAAGCATATGGGGCTCAAATTGAGTTCATCATTGCCTTCTTTTTATTGTACATAGGACCTCCAAATAATTGTTACAATGCCAATTTCCTTGTCTTATAATCCAAATGCATTTTTTCAATGAAACATCCATTATTTTTAGCAATCTAAATTGTGATTTACCATAGTTGTATCCTTTTTAGATTTGTCTACTTTCCACACCTATAAAACATATGACAATGAACAAAAAATTTCTATTTTAAAACCTTATGGTTAATCATTAATACAAACCATGCTTTTATAATTTATATTTGTTATGTTTTAGATTGTCATTATTCAACTTTTATAATTTACTACAAATCAAAAAAACTGTGTAATACAAATGTTGTTTGGTAGCCAATAAATTTTAGGGATTACTTATTAATTAATTGTGGTCACCTCCAATTGCCCCATTTATAAGTGCAAGATTCTCTAATTGTGTGGTTGCCTGAGCAACAAATATAATTATTTGTAAAAATTCTAAATTGTTTGCTATAAACATAATATATATATCTCACGCCATTGATTCAATGTCTTAATAATACATATATGAAATACATGTAATAAAACGTTTTTATAACATTGTGCTATTTGTGAATAAATAGAAGACAAAGTTCAATTTGAAGGTTAAAAATTGTTTCTTTAACAAAAATTATTTTTATCCAACACTGCAAAGTGTAAAAACATTCTTATAATGAGATGGGCAAGTTTGTTGTCTCACAATGTTCACTTTTTAAGATGTTTAAATAGCTTGCCATCATGGTTACCATTGAATCAACATTATGTCTGATTTTTGAAGAAGTCTTCAAGCTTGCAATGAGCTATTTGAAGATATATCATCAATAAGAACTTGTACATCCAATTATTCTTTTGTCAGATGTGTTTGGATCAAAATGCATCTTTGGCATCAAATCTTCTATTGAAAAACTAGTATTTCATGAAATCTGTAAAAACTTTCACAATTAAGTACAATCTATAGAATACACATGTTAACCAAATTCCTTGCAAAATTACAATAAATGCTATATAAGTTAATTGGAGTTAATGAAAGTTTGCAAAATATACAATACAATATTCAAGGGCTAGAAAAGTGCTTTGAAAATTGGTTTCAATATTCAAAATTAATATAAAAAGTTGTAACAATTTTTTTTCTTAAACATCTATTATAGTCAAAGTATTAGGAATAATATTAAGGATCAATTGATCTTTTTGTTACTATATGACATTGTTGCATTGTAAATCACCAATAAATCAATTGATACCTGACAAAACTTCAAGTAATGATCAAGATCCCAATTTTGAATAATTTTCCAGCTCCAATAATTGTTAGTGAATGATCTTTATTGATGAAAGACCATGCAAGAACATTTTCTTATCCATATTGTATCTTTTCATTGTTTACAATATTAAAAAATCTACTCTCTTTGACTCTTTCAATGCAATTTCAATTCAAATGCACAATTTGATCTGTAAACACATTAATATATCTTGTAAAGAATGTCCAAAGTCAATTTTGTATTTATTTTACAATGTCCAAATTATATGTACATTTGGCCTTTAAGGCAATTTTTGACTCAAAAAATTGTGTAGAGTATTGTGACAAATTTTTTATGAATATAAAAACTGATGCTAGTAATGCTAATGATGCTAGACATTTTAGGATAAATAAAATAAAAAACCCACAAATCTCCCACCTTTTAAAAATAACATGGCTTCTACTTTGCGTATACTTGAAGTTCTACAATAGTAATGTATAGCAAAACCTTGTATGAGTAGAAAAATCATTCAAGAATTGAATATGAAGAAATCAATTATAATATCAATAATCATTACATTTTCAAGCCAATTATAGAACATATTGCACATCAATTAATTTGCGCTCATTATTGAAAGGAAATTCTTGCCAATGCTTCTATATGATTGTATATTGTGATTGTAATACAAATTTGATGAATTAATCATTTTTTTTTGTATATATTGTGATAGTTTGACAAAACGTTATGTATGCCCATGAGAAAATTGAGGAAGTGAGCATATTTTAAGGAATAAAAACAATTGGGTTGTAAAGTTTGAGAAAAGGCCGGAGGGATAGGTCATAGATAAAGAAGGAGTGAAGCGGTTACAATAATGTTTAATTAACAATGTCATTAAGATTGCTCATCTAACGGTTAAGAATGTTACTAAAAACATCTTAGGGAATATTAAGCTTGTATGTGCCGCCATTACTTATATAAGGTTTTGACATATTATAAAATCATTATAAATTAATATAATTTTTTTACAAATATTACATTATCTTGATTTCAATTAGGAACCTTCATGTAACCAAAAATAAAGATTGATCAATATTACTTAAAAAGAAAATGAAAAATTTAAATTAATAAAATATAATTTAAAAAAATATTTTGAATTATTGTGTGATGTTGCTATAATCATTGTTTTACATTGGTAAGAGTTCAAATAAATTTGAATTTATAAATTATTTTGAATAATAAGTAAATATAATTAAATATATAAATATGCATTTTAGAAAGCTATATGGATTATATATCAAAACTTTAAGAGAAAAATTAACATCAATCTATCATTGAATAAATTGTAAATATAGACAATATTTATTTGAATATAAGTCAGATATTGAAAAATATTAAATGGGTGTAAAATTATTATTTAATATAAAATATAAATTTCAATTATAAAACTATGAATTTCTTCCAATAAATGTCTTTGAAAAAGACAAAAAATAATTATTTGAATTTAATTATTAATAATTTCTAGATATATTTTCTTAACCAAGGAATTTTTTAGATATGTATATAAATCATTTTATATGCTAAATAAATCATAAAATTCAATTAATAAAAAAATTACTCTTAGCTCAAAAAACTACAAGTGAAGAAGTGGAAATCTTAGAAGTCTTATGATCTTTCTTGAACCATTTGATAAATAAAATTCGTAATTTATATCAATTTTAATATACAATTAATAGAATAATTGATATACATTAGTTAATCCAAGAAGTCACCTCCATAGTATCAACACTAACTTGCATTGATTTGTTCAAATATAGTAATTTATAATACTTTAGATAAAATTAACATAATATGGGCTACATCATTTTTATATTGTCCTAAATAGTATGATTTTCATTCAATTTTCATTCAATTTTTATCCATCTAAATATCATTTCATCCATTTAGTCCAAATGTTCATTAATTAAATTGCATTCATCCATAAATTAAGTAATTAGTGTGAAGATTTGTCACATGATTCAAATTTTGACACTAGTTGACGTAAATTGTATATTTAAAGGCTTTTCATTAGTTGAATATTGATTGTTATTTTATAATGTGACCATGTAACTATGTAACAAAAAGATGCATCCCAATTTATTTTTCTCTCCCCACGCTACCAAAATACTTTAGTTGTTGGATCTCTCTCAAGAAAAATTCCCTCCTTTTTCCAATGTTGTTGATCTTAAAAAACATTCACCATTGATTGGAAATGATCTTGGTTGTTTGGTGCTCTAATACATGATATACACACATATATAGAATTCAAATATGATATATAGATTGGAAATACTTATACATATACAAACTTTGGATAAAGAGATGTTTAGGGAGATAATCCAAATAGAGGGGTAGACTAATTGGGTGACTAGATGGTAGGTGATCGGGTGGAGGGGTCACATAATTGTGGGGATGGGGGTGCTTTTGTAACAAAACAATTAATTTCATTAAAAAAAAATTTGATCTCACTGTGACAATATGTTACAATGACAATGAGCTCAAAAGATGCAAGAACTACATCAAAGTTAAACTTTGTTATCCACAAATACTTCCTTTTTCGTTTAATGCATACATTTTTGAATAATAAGTCTCTTCAACAAGGCAATTGTTTGAATATTCAACATTTGATTCTTTGGGCATGTAGGGTAGATCTTGCAACTACTTTATCCCTATAGTTTCTTCATTATGTTTTGGAAAAAGATCTCCAAAACTACCTTTTCTCTCTATATATAGACATAATTTGAAAGAATACATGTTTTATGCATTCTCGATCATACAATATTGCAATATATTGTATGTACATCTTTTCTAAACATTTCAATAACTTTGGCTTTATGGATTAAAAGATTATAGTATTTAAAAAAGGAAAAAATGTTTTTCATCAAGTATCTAGAAATTTCAAACAACTTTGACCACTCTTGAAATGAGAATTTGCATTATATATAAGGTATGCACACTTATAATTATCACTAATTATAAATTAATATAGTTTATTTAATTTAAACATTCATTATTTTTATTGAATCTTGTTAGCAATTGAAAAGGATTCCAATGCACTTTAGCATGCAACATTTGGACATTTTATAAATAAGTGATGGATTCTCAAAGTATTATCTCTAGATATACTCAAAAGGCAAAAACCAACATTAGGCTCTCATAAAAGTCTTCTATGTTGTAATTGTGTAAATCTTGTGTTATGAATATCTAAGCTTTTGTGACACTTTTTAGTCCACATATAGGTGTTGCATTTTGGACAATATTGATTGCAAGTGTATATTGACTTAAACAATATTGTTTGTATAACATTAAGCATTTTAGCATATGTAAGAGTGTGATTTGGAAAACTAATAATAATAAAACTATAGAGAGATTTTTGAGTACAAGAGCTTAAGCAAGGCATTCTATGGTTTATCGTTGCATTCCAACAATAAAATACCATTAGGCAAAATATCCTTCACTTCAAGGATAATATGTCTAGCCTTAACATCTTGGATTGCAGGCACTTGACGTTGCAAATGTATATAATCTCCCTTAGAAAATTTCTGCAACTGCGGTTGATAAATACTACTATGCATGCAATCTTTTCAGGAACACTTTATCTTTGTCAGACAATATTTACCACTATCCCCTAAGAAGCCCCCCTAATAAATTTTATCCTTAGCTCCTATTGAATCTATCCTTGGAAAAGAGCACTTTCATATTTGGTGAGACTTTGGGCACTTAGGGGAGGTTTTTATTATTCTGACCAAGGCCCAATCACATCAAATATAACCATTGGGTACATTTAGAGTAGCTATTTATGGATGCCTCTATTTATGCATCATTTTGTATAATGTAGCATGTTCATACTCTACCCATGCTCCAAGAATTGTTCCTAGAGTACACTATGAATTGTTACTACATGAATGAAAAATTGTCTAGTTATGAATTCGTGCCAATTTGAGATTATTGTTGCATAGTTTTATAAGTGGATGGGGGTTGAATTAGATTTGGAAGTAGACAAAATTTTTGTATAATGAATGGTGGAACACTTTGTGCCATCTTAGGAAATTACATGTACCATGTTGTTCTATGTTAAGGTTTGTGCGCTTTCAATTTTGAACTCCATTTGCACTATTGATGGACAATTGTTTGATATTCAATAGCAATGCCTATAATCTTGAATAGCACCCCATTGTTGCAAGATTTAAAAAATCATTTATAATTCAATTCAAGTTAAAAAATTTTGAATCAAATTGTGATGGATGTGTCTTCCACTTTTCTTTCCCTAAAAATTTGTTAGAAAATGTTTTGATCTACATAAAAGAGATCTATAACCTCCATTTATGTCACTTAGGACAATTTTTTTCTTAAATTATTTGAAGTATAGTTTTATATACAAAAGACCAAAAAGAGTGTAAAACCAAAATATGTATGTCACATGTTATTATAGGCATTTGGTCCTAAATAGAAAATTTTCCTAAATTAAAATCAATTTTTGCATGTAAATAGGGTAGAAATATATAAATTGTACAAATTATAGTTAAATTGCCAAATTGTCTAACTTATCATGAATATGACAAAAATTGTCTAAATTTGATCTAAAAAAACTTAGTAAGAATTGTAGAAATCAATTTATGGAGAGGTTTAAAGTTTCTAGTCAATTATTACTTTTTGTAGAAACTCCAGTTGTTAGCTTGAAGAAACTCACAACGAATCAATGAAGGGTACCTATGGTTGGAGGATAGTGTTCTAGGTCTAAGATCACATTGGGAACTCAAAGGCAAAGTTGCACTACCAATATTCTTTTCCGTGTGAAAGATTCCCTCAGACCTAATAATTAAAGGAGATAGCGGAATTTAATTCTCCTTCAACAACTCTGTAAATCCAAAATATGACTTATATACTTTTTGTGGAATTCAATGAGAGGTTTTGCAAAAAGAATTGAAATTTCTTGATACTCAGAAGATGCCATTCTAGGCAGACAGGCAGTCAACCGCCTTAAATCTCCAACGAAAAATTCCTAGAAATTACCGAGGTTGTAGTAAAATCTCACTAAAAATTAAATTAGCTTGTTTTATGTTAATAAGACAATGCAAAAATTCAAGACATTCCAATGGCCAAAAGTGCCTAATTTGATGAGATTCTATAGTTACCGACAAAATTAAAGATTGCAATGGAGTTTGACTAGCATTTGGGAGCATTCAAAATTAGAATGGGATTGAAGTTAGGTCTTTTTGATTCCCTAATACCTACTTAAGAGCCTAGGCTAGTTACTGTACTCAAAACAAACAATCTTTGAAAGTTGGATTTTTAACTCTTTTAGAAAGTAAGTTGGCACTCAAATATGATGAGTTTATAGTGTAAGAAAAAAAAGGTAAGAAGTTTGTTAGGCTAAAAATGGCCTTTTGAATCCAATAGCACAATATTTTTGTAATTTGGAGTTGATCTCCAAAAGTTAAAATTTGGTTCAATGTAGAAAGTCAAAATTGGTAATCTAGGATTAAAATCTTAAATAATAAGATTACTGCAAAGAAATGAAAGAAGGTGGGTGCCCTTGGAAGAGTATAAAAGGTTACCTCTTCTCCTCTCAAACCACTCCTTGTAACCATTGTTTTGGCAACCAATACACATTGGTCCATTAGTTTGAATTTTTTAGTCATTTTTGGAAAATGTGTGCATTTCAAGCTCCAAGTTGTGTTTTTTTATATTAGTTTTGA
Organism: Pseudoscleropodium purum; assembly: GCA_963969395.1. Classification (NCBI taxonomy): domain Eukaryota; kingdom Viridiplantae; phylum Streptophyta; class Bryopsida; order Hypnales; family Brachytheciaceae; genus Pseudoscleropodium; species Pseudoscleropodium purum. Next base: position 8,785,713 of record OZ017803.1, read on the forward strand.
AGGACTTGGGATCTCTTAAAATTTTCCTAACTTATTTTGTGTCTTATCAAAGTTTTTGGGCACTAACTTTGGCCATTTTCTTGAGATTTGAATTTGTTTACATTTAAGTAATAATCCTAGAGATTACTCCCTACTGTACCTTGGCGATGCTGCCTTCGGGGGCCTCTAGTTTACTTCCTTGTTAGAAACGTTGCAATTTGTGAGTTAATTTGTTATTGTGAAAATTTTGTTCAAAAATATAGTTGTACTAACTTTGTATTAACATATGTCTTGTTTTTAACACATGTAAGTAAAACTAATCTGTTCCGCCTCCTTTGTAGTGTTTTTTTTTTGTAGTGTTCTACCACAATGAAGTTTTGACTTTGTATATTTTAAAGTTGATTGAAAACTATAGATTTTCAAAATCATGGAAAAGCTTTGACTTCATATGTTTTTGCAATTGATAGAAAAATATAGAGCCCCAAAACTCTTAGAGAAGCTAGCTTTGATTCTATAGCATTTATTTTCTTTAGTAAAAAGCAACCCAAAACAAGACCACACTTGTGGCAAAAAACATTCAAACCATTGAACTATTTGTCGTTATATTTTCCAAAACTTAGTTTAATCTTTGTTAGTTACAAAAAAACTTTTACGTAGTGTCTTCCTTTGTTTTTTTTCCTTGAGGTGATCAAATCCTTGGATTTAACCCCCAAATGCCCAAACTAGGTTGTTTGGCAACATAGGAATTTTGGATAGTTGACCTTGAATGGAGTTTTCATTTTTTTTCTTTGAAATTTTAACATAACATGTGCCTAAGGAGTAGCTTCAAGGTCCAATAATTTTTTTTATAGCTTTTGACTACATGATTAAAAAGTTATTGTATAATATATACTTTTCATTGCTCAATGGACAACCCCAAGTACCAAAAAAAACTTCTTTAAAAAAATCATTTTTTTAAGAAATTAAAATTTGAAATTGGTTCTCTAGATTTATATATACTTAGAAAGCTTTGAATCATTCCATTTTGATCAATGAGTCAAAAGTTATGAGAAGTTTTAGTTTGGGGGAGTTTGGAGGTCGCTATTGAATCTCTACTCTAAAACAAACTTTGAAGTCCTTTATTTAATTCAGTTTTCAATATTTCTGGAAAAAAATAAAAAATAATTGGGTGTAGATTGTTCATTACAACATTACAACCATTGGGATTGACATTTTTCAATTCCATAAATAAATTGTTAACAATTTAGTATTTTGAATCATTCTCTACTCTTTTCTATTTACTATTTCTTTTTCTGTATGTTGTATGATTCCAAATGATGTAAAAATTTTCAAGCATGTAGCCAACTTGACTTGAAAAATGAATCCAAAGAATTGCAAACATTTTGGACATTTTTTCATACAAACGTGACCTTCTAAAGTGCAACTACTTGGATTTTCGTACAACCAAAAGAAGAAAATTTGTCACTTCAAATGCTAATATCTTACAATCTACACAGTGGAAATTTTTGAAATTTTTTCCGCATGTTTTCAAACAAGCTTAATACAAGATCCCACAGTTGGATGTGCCAAAAAATGTGTTCTTTCTAAAATTTAGTACATCTACTAGAAATGGCAGTTTGGAAGTGGTTTTGGTGAAAACATAGTCAAAATCATTTAGGGGTTAAGTCCCCCAAGCCACTCCGGGGTGATCAAATCCCCGTGTCAAGCAAGATTCTAACAACCAAAGGCTGCCAAGGCCGGATAGGAGCTCCGTAGCCAAGGGCCTTTGCATAGGGAGCTCCTAGTAGGGAAGGGGCCTCCCCAAAGCTGTGGGGCTATTAGTTTCTTGTTAGTCCTCCCTAGGCCGTACTGGACAGGGTAGAGCTTCCCCAATACTGGAAGGGGCCTTCTATCAGCAACTAGGGTTTCATCCATTGGTAGGCGGGGTTCCCTAGCTCTTTGTTTGCGTAGCAAGGAGGGTCCTTCGCTTCCCTACCGAGTAGAGAGCAACTATCTATGTGAGATAATGTCTTTTATTTTTATTTTTAAGAAATGAAAGGAATTAGGGATTAATCTTGATGAACAAAGTGAAAATGATATTACAATATGTTAATACAAAATATTATAAGGTAGGAAAATATGGAAGACAAAATGAAAAAACAAAATATGAAAGCTTTTTGTAAATATAAGTATTATTTTAATATTTTTTATTTTATCGTCAATAGTCAATATATTAATATAGCAAGTTTTGAGATTAAAATTCTTTGAGGACAAGCGGACCAATGTTTATTTCTCTGGTAATTTGTCATTAAATTGGACCAAAAAATTGTCCCGACGCCAAGCCTTTAGAACATAAACAGTCAAATATTGGATAAAATCTCCAAAATTCTTTAAATTGTACAAAATTTTAGAATATTTTGTCTAAGAATAAATGAAAGTTTGGCACTTGGTCAAAAATGCAAAAATTAAATGGTGTGAATGGGGCGGATGGGCAGATGGGGCAAACAAGGTGGTCAGACACAATAGACGGGGTGAATGGGGCGGTCAAACACGGCAGACAGTAGAGGTAGACGACAAAATTCAATTTTTGCAAATGTCATGGGACATTGCGGACTGCACGCCTGCGTCCGCCAATTGTCTTGGCAACCTTGAATTGAATCCTTACAAATTTGAAAATAATTATATATGTGTCAATTTTTGAAATTTATGAGGATATTTTTTAGGTTATCTTCAAAATATTTGAAAACATTCCAATTATTTTTGTATTTTTAATTACACTAGATTGAATCTCATATTTTAAAAACAACTAAAAATACAAATTAAAATTTTCATTTTGGGATCACTTTGTTTATGTAGATTAAAGACTAGAAATGTTCAAAAAAAGGTTTGTTTTCATTCCTACTATTTCTTTCATTGTAAAAAAGTTATGTTTTTTCCTTTTCTCTCTTTTTCTCTATTAGAATAAATTTTCTAAATAAATTTAAAATACTTCCCACATTGAAATTTTGAAAATAAAAGAATGCAACAAATATATAATAAAACTTGATACTCTAAAAAAAATGGCTTTAGACATTTAGGGGTAATGTCCTGATTGCATGGACTTGTAGAGATTGGGATCAGTGTCTTTGCAACTTTCTAGATGCAAGGACAATGAGTGATTGTTAAATCAAATTGCAACCTTGAGCCACTTCAGTCCCATTCAAAGCATTTTATTATAATATAGAAAATGTTATATCTCATTTCCATTTAACTAACTCTTAACCCACTAGTACTGTCTTTTGGGTGCATAGTAAGGCACATGTTAAGATCAAATTATTTTTCAGACCCCAAATCATTTTAGTTTTTAGTTCTTTTTTTGGGGGGGGGGTAGAAAAATAATTTGATCTGAAAATAACTTGAAAATCTCAGTTCCCCCCTTAGTCTTGTATTTTTCAAAATCAACTTGTTTAAGAAACAATATGGGTTAATTGGTTTTCGTATCCGTCTTCTATATCCATGTATATACTATATATATGATTCCATATCCCAATATTTGTACCCATATCCGTATACTCGTATTCGTATCCCAATATCCATATGATTTATTTTTCAAGATCAACAGTAGAAAAGTTTGTTTGTTTTTTCAAAAATGATCAATGGTTGCTAATTTTTTGGAAGAAAGGAGGGAGGCTAATTAATTGACTTGGAGTGACAACCATTTCACACTAAAGATCGATAGTTCTGGACATCCTCAATGACGAAGATCAACGGCCAAAGTATTTTCTCCATTTGCAAATCAACGGCAAGAAAGGGGATCCCAGTGCATTGATGACTCATATAATTTGGCGGGGGCGGGGGGGGGGGGATTTTAGCACCCTATGCATTGTCTTTTGGATGTAGCTCTTATAGAGAGGAATCTATGAACATAGGTTTATAAAAAATTGAACACAAATAGATGGGGAAATTTTCTTTTAAAACAAAATTTTAAGTTTTCTTTAAACCACTAGAAGTTTTTGACAATATTTTCACCAAAAATGTTTCAAAACTATCATTTTTAGTACAAGTACCAAATTTTAGTATTAAAAAAAACTTTTGGATACATGTAACCATAAGATCTTGTCGTACATTGGTTTAGAAGATGTATAAAAAATTTCAAACTTTCTTACCACATAGATGGCAAGGTATTAGTATTTGAATTGACAAAATTCATTTTTTGAACCTTGCAAAAACCACGGTAGCTACACTTCATAAGGTCACATTTGTATGAAAAAATTCTTCAAATGGTGGTTACTATTTGGATTCATTTTTCAAGGCTCTACATGGGATTGCTTGAAAAATTTCAGATCATTTGGAATCGTATAACATATAGGAAAAAAATAGGAAATAGAAAGAAGTTGTGAATGATTCAAAACACTAAATTGTTAAGAATTTAATTATGGAATTGAAAATCTTCAATATCTATGGTTGTAATGCTGTAATAAGCAATTTACACCCTATTTTTTTTTTTAAATATTGAAAATGGAGTTAATTAAAGGACTTTCAAGTTTATTTGAGTAGAGATTCCATAATTGCCCACAAGATAAAACTCCTCATAACTTTCATCTCATTGATCAAAATGGAATGATTCAAAGCTTTCCACATATAAATAAACTTGGAGAACCAATTTCAAATTTTTATTTCTTGAAAAAAAGATTTTTTAAGAAATTTTTGGATTAAGCGCTAAGCAATGAAAACAATGTATCATACAATAACTTTTTAACTATGTAATCAAAAGTTGTGAAAATGGTTGTGCCTTAAATCTACTTTTGAAGTACATATTGTGTGAAAATTTCATATAAAAGAAAAAAGAATTCCATTCATAGACTTGAGCTACCCCAAAATGCTATATTCTCAAAAAAGCATGTTCAATGCTTTAGAGGTTAATATAGTTAAGAGAGGGCAAACTACCTAGTTTGGGGGGATTTATATTAAATTTATAAAACCTTTTTGTTATAAAAATATGATATCTTTTTTAAGAAATTGTAAGTGATGGATATTTGAAATTTTTTTGGTGAGATTTGTCACAACTAAGGTTGGCATATCTTTTGCATCACTACAACAGTTCCCTTTAAGAGATAGCTAAACTAGTGGAATTCAAAAGCCTGCCTAGTTAGTGACCCCATTTCAACAAATTCTTTTCTTAAACCCTAAATTACTAGCAAGCATTTTTTGAATGTATAGAAAATTTGGGCAAATACTTGTGACCAAAAATTTGCATATTTAGCATTAAAAATTAAAATGAGGTGTACGCAAGGAATATCTTTCATATGCAACAAATTTCATGACATTTGGAAATATGAGTCAAAAGTTATGGCCTAATATGTTAGTTTTTCCCAACTGGGCAGTCTAGGTAGACCAGAAGAAATCACTTTTTTTGAAAACAAAAATTTTAAATGGATTTTCTAGAGTTATATATACGTGAAAATCTTTGAATCATTCTATTTTGATAAATGAGTCAAAAGTTATGAGGATTTTCTGTTTGTGGGCATTTATAGATTCTCTACTCTAAAATAAACTTGAAAGTCTTTTATTTTATTCAATTTTCAATATTTTTGGAAAAAATAAAATCAGAGGATGTAGATTGTGTAAAACAACATTGCAACCATTGAGATTGGTATTTTTGAATTCCATAATTAAATTCTTAACAATTTTATATTTTGAATTTTTCTCTATTACTATATACTTACTATTTTTTTCCTATATGTTGTACAATTCCAAATGATCTGAAATTTTTTATGCATATGCACAACTTGTTTAGGAAAATGAATAAATTAGTTAATCCAAAGAAGCACCACCATTTTGGACCTTTTTTCATAGAAAAGTGAGCTTGTGAAGTGCAACTGCCTTGCTTTTTTGCAGGGCAACAAAAATTGATTTTAGTGTTTTTAAATGCTTATATCTTGCAATCCATATGGTGGAAATGTCTGAAATTTTTATCACATGTTTTTGAATGAGCATACTAAAAGATCCTATGGTTCCATCTTTCAAAAATAAAAATTCTAAAATTTGTTACTTATACTAAAATTGACAATTTTTGAGTGTTTCCGGTAAAAACATAATCATAGAACTTTTAGGGATTAAAGTTAATACCAATTTCTAGAATTGAAGTTACTAAAATAAGATGAAGAGTTCTTTGAGTTTACCAATGAAAATTGAAGCATTCTATATTTCAAAGATGTCCAATTAAGGATAGTCTAGTGCCAATAATAGGTGTTCCAATGACCTTAAATTTGAAAATTTGTAGTTTATTTATATGGTCTTTGAATATTTACAAACTAATTGTATCCATTTCCACTTTCTTTGCTAACATTTTGATGTGATGCATCTCCCAATTTGGGTTCAAAGAGGTTGAATCTCAAAAAAATGTACGTGTTTTAGATAAGAATACCTCACATACATACCACTTCTAGTCACTAGAGATATGGATTAATTTTAGAACTTTGGATGCTAAAAGATATTTTCATTGTCTTCTATGGCATGTAGGAATAGTCTTCTCTTATTAGGCATAATAGCCAAAATGGTTGAAACTCTTTGGATTCATTCTTCAAGGCAAGTTGGCTAAACGCTTGAAAATTTTCAGATCATTTGAAATTGTACAATATATAGGAAAAAAATAGTAAGTAGAAAGAAGTAGAGAATGAATCAAAATACTAAATTGTTAATAATTTAATTATGAAATTGAAAAATGCCAATCCCAATAGTTGGAATGTTTTAATAAACAATATTCACCTAATATTTCTATTTTTTTTCAAAAATATTGAAAATTGAGTTCAATAAAGGACTTCAAAGTTTATTTTGGAGTAGGGAATCCATGACCACCCGTAAACTAAAACACCTCATAATTTTTGACTCATTGATCAAAATGGAATGATTCAAAGCTTTCTTTGTATATATAAATCTAGAGAATTAATTTCAAATTTTTATTTTTGAAAAAAGTGATTTTTTCAGAACTGCCCAAACTGCCCGAGTTGAAAAACAAACTACATATTAGACCATAATTTTTGACTCATATTTCCAAATGTCCTGAAATTTGTGCACATTAAAGATATTCCTTGTCCACACCTTCTACTAAAATTTGGGCCAAAAATATGCAAATCTCCACTCACATGCACTTGCCCAAAAAAGTTATGTTGCCAAAAAATGCGCCTTGGTCCTTTGGGAGGTAACTATCTTCTAAATAATATAGATCTTTTGCCTACTATTTTATATTATGTGGAGATAATGTGTATATTGTTGTAGGATACTACATTTTTTCATAAATCATGAGCCTTGAATCACACTCTATTATTTAACTTTATAAAATTTTACAAAGTGGAGTTTAATTTAAAATTCAATGAAACTACTACCATTTAAATTAATTATGTACACTATACTTTAAAAATTATTATTATTTTAAAAAAATGGAATTTAAAAAAAAAATAGTTCAAAAAAGAGGGGCATTGATTGAAAAAATAATTACTTAGGTCATTCAGGATTAGTATATTTATTTGGTATATAATATATGACTGCTATATTTATTTTGGCAAGACCGCCAAATTTGAACATATACTCAAATTTAGTCTTAGTAGGCTCTTTCTTGACACAAATTTACTCAGCAATTTTTTGAGGAATTTAAACCCTATTAGATCAAGAATCTTGAGAGATGTATGTGTACCACAAAGATTTGATATCTTGCTACTTAAAATAGCTGCAATATTTGCTGATAATATACTTGAAAATTCCATCCAATTTTGAGAATTTCCTACTATAAATGCCTCCAATTGAGAGCATTGTGAAGCTATTTCAAGTAATAAATCCAAGTTGTGAACATGCATTTCAAGATGGCCCACATCACTCTTCAAAATTAGTACACAAAGTTTCTCAAAATCAAAACTTTGGTCATACTTCGACAAAGGCACATGATGGTTTATAGTCCCTTGTAAAGAAATGCCTTCAAAAACCTCAACATCTTGCATTCAAGTAAATATATATTATATGTTATTACATCTTGTAGAAGTTTTGAATGATAATTATTTTTCTAATAAATTTCAAAACTTATGATTTTTGAAATAAGCTACAATTGTTAATTCTTCCATTGTATTTTAATGTATATTATAAAAAAATGTGGTTTATGTAATATTAATTGCATCAATAAAATGTTACCTCTCTTGAAAATCCACTTTCAGGAATAATAGGCACTTTCTAAAGTCTTGTATTCTTTGCAATCTTTTGGCCCATGTCACACAATTGGTCATGCATTTCTAAAGTGTCACCATCTCCACTGACCTTCAACAATGACTTGTTGATCAATCTTTCTAATTCACCCATTGGAAGGACACCATCTTTGGACCACATGGACAAGATTGTCACTTTTGATATGCCCAAAGGATATACATCTTGACAAAAGAAACATGACATGTCCAAAAACATCTTCTTTTCAACACCATCAATCAATCTGTTAAAGCTTATTTGCAAGGTGTTCCAAATTTGTTCATCACCATCCAAACTCCTTGAGTTCCTCTTGCCATCCTTTGTAATGCTCTTTCCCAACTTCGCAACCTCTCTTTATCATGGAGAAATGCATGCATCACTTTCAAACTCAAAAGCAAGCCATTGCAAGCTTCTACAACATGTTTACTCAAGGCCACAAAGTTTGGTGATAAAGAATCTACACCCAAATAAAGGTGAGAGGTGAAAAGCATTGTTGCTACCTTTTCATCCAACAATTGAACATCCAATATTCCCTCCATGTTTACAAATGATTTTATGGTACTTCTTTAGCATATCGTGATAATTACCGTAGTACCCTTGTAAGCTTGAACAACGTTAGGAGGTACAATATCATGCACTTGGGCTTTGTTGTTGACATCATTGAGTATTAGAAGAACCTTCTTTCTAGTAAGGAGTTCCTTCATCATCTGTTGGGTATCTTCCAAATCCTTGGGTTTTCGATCATTCCCAAATTTTGGTAATACCTTGCACAATATTCCATATGAACTTTGATAGTTCTTGCATTTGACAACAAAGTATGATGTCTGGTATAAGGAATTCACTGTCTCATCATCAAATATTGCCTTTGCTAGTGTGGTCTTGCCAATATAACTCATTTTCAAAAGCCCTTTGGCTTTAAACACTTGATGATTGAAATCAATCAAAATTTCCTTTGGAAGAGCAATTGGTTCATCCACCTAAACAAATACCAAATGAATGTTTTGAATATCAATATCCTATAAAACTATGAAATTGTACTAAAAACTATGAATGCAAGGAATTTAAGAAAACAAAATAAATCAAGCATCATTAAATGAATGTCGTAGTGAAGCAATTTCATACCTTGGGAACATGGCTCAATATGAACTTGGAATCTCTTAAGGTGCAAAATCTTCCCTTCAAAAAAGACTTCTTCAAGTCGGTGAGCCTTTCACAAATTTTGGAAAATGGTGGTCGTTGAAGAGGGTCTTGAGACCAACAATCTTGGATTAAATTTGTGAGTCCTTCACAATCATTGGGTAGGGCTGGTCGTTAGTTTGGGCCAAGTAGAAGAAGTGGTCCTTTTATTTGATCATAAAAATCTTTTCATTTCAAATTAGAGTATGGAGCTTTTCTTGATAGAACCTCTGAGCATATCATGGCAAATGACCACACATTTGCTTGAAATTAATACAGTGAAGTATTACTTCCCTTGATCATTTCAAGGGACATATACCTTGGTGTTCCAATTGATCGCTCTAATAGCTTCAAATCCTCTAAATACTTTGGATTGTTGCAAACCTCCAATTTAGAAGTCCCATAATTGATGACCTTGAATATGCAACAAGGATCTAAATCCTCTATGGATATTAAACTTGACAATATGTTAGCAGGTTTCAAGTCAAGATGAGCAACTTGCATGTTATGAAGATAATACACACCCTTTGCAATTTGGTGCATGATGTCAATTGCAATAGGATAGGATAAAGGTCGTTTCCTTTCCTTCAATATGGTAGACAAACTTGTCTCCATCAATTCCATCACCAAATGCATTTTACCAAATTCATCTTCCTTCGGATTCTCACCCATTTTTTTTGGTAATTCCACAATCAAAAAATTGAACAAGGTTTGGATGGCTCAAGCCCACCAAGATGCCAGCTTCTTTTTGAGAATTCATGAAATATTTGGAATCACCTTTCAACACTTTTGTAGCACATTTAAGGCCACACCAATTTGATTTGTATACATCTCTATAACTTTTGTCACCAATTTTTTTGATTAATTTTGGAATTTTGAAATCACTCGGAATGTTCAATGCATCTAAGTCTCCACCATCAACTCAATTCAAATTTCTAAGTCTTAACAAGAAATATTGTGCTATTTCATAATCTCCTAGGACTTCTTCTTGATGTACAAGTTCAAGGTTTCTCTTAAATAAGTACTTTTCTATCTTCAAGGACTTATTCATAGATACACTACAAGGGAATGCTACCAGTTTTTATCATTTCAGACATGTTTTCTATCAATTTTCTGTCATTTGATAGAAAAAATGTCCGAATTGACAGAAAATTGACAGAAAACATGCCCGAAATGATAGAAACTGGCAACATTCCCTTGTAGTGGTAGTTGCATAAAAACAAATAGATATGATATTGTTTGATTGATTCGGATGGCCAAATAAGTACATGTCACATGCAATATCATAACAACACTTCAAATCTAAAAGAAGCTCACAAAAAGTTTCTTAATTTTGGAGTTGAAATATAACTTAATGACACCATTGATCTTGTTGAATGCACTTTTTCTCCACAATTTCTACATTCTTTTGAAGACAACACAATTCCTCAAAAATAGATTGGAAGTTGAGATTTTCAATAGTAGTTGACAACATTTTCTCAATCCCCTTTATAGTTAATATGAGTTTTCCAAAAAGATGTATACATTGATTTTCATTCAAGACTTTCTTGTTTGAAGATGCTTGAACCATATCCTTCAAGCATTTCTCAAGACTTGGTATAGTTTTTTGTAGTCTTTTAGAATTCTCACACTACAAGAGAATTGTATCCGAATTGACAAATATTTGACACAAGTTTGTCTAAAATGACAAGGGTTGTCAATTTTGCCCATAATATTGTCAATTTGTACTTTTGTCATATTTCCTGTCAAATTCTTTTCATTTGAATACCAAAATTTTTCATTATATGGGCAATGTTTAAATCACTACAAATATATAGAATTCTGTACCAAAAAAAAATTGGTTATAAGATGAAAGACATGCCTTTTACACCTGCTGATAGAAGGGAGGTGATTTCAATGATACAAGAGAGGAGAAGACAAGATCTTTATACAAATGGAATGGTAGAAGGTACAACAAACCATATGGGATATGTGAATTAAGATTATAAATGGTTCACATATTCCATATGGTTTATTCAATCTTCTACCACCCTATTGGTATAAGTATTTTATCTTCTCCTCTCCATAATCCTTCAAGTCCTTTCTCTTCTATCATCAAGGCATGAAAAGCTTACTATACATTGAAACTCGCCTGCCACTCCCATTAGTTCCCCCCTCCTCTCTCAAAAAATTTGTGAGCCGTTGATTTTTTTGAAAAAAACTGCTTACCCTCAAAATTGATGTTGATTTCTCAAAAAATCACAAGATGTTGATCTTATGAAATTTAATCTAAGCCGTTCCAATATAAAATACAAATACTGAATATGAATACGGGTACGGGTACGAATATGGATACTGGATATGAGTATTAAATAAGTGTACTGAATATGGATATTGAATACGGGTATTGAATATGGGTATTGGATATGCGTATTGAATATGTGTACTGAATACGGATATTGAATACGGGTACTGAATATGGATATTGAATATGGGTACTGAATATGGATATTGAATACGGGTACTGAATATGGATATTGAATACGGGTACTGAATATGGATATTGAATACGGGTATTGAATATGAGTACTGAATACGGATACAGTATTGGATACGGAATCAATTGTCCCATATTGTTTGTCAAGAACTTTGATTTTGAAGATTACAAGAGGGGGTGGGGGTGAGGGAGGGGTGAAATAAAAAATTTTAAATCAAATTCTAAATGATAGGTGGGGGTGAGTGGGGTGGTAAAATAAAAACAATTTAAATAAAAATTGAGGGGGGGGAGTATATAGTGACACAAAGTGTCACTGTACACCTTGAGTGCCTAATAACTACATTTCATAATCCTTCAAGTCCTTTCTCTTCTATCATCAAGGCATGAAAAGCTTACTATTTATCTTGTAGTAAATTAAATTTTGAAATGTAATTTTATAGTTCTATCTATGTGGTAGTCTCAATTGGGTTGGTTTTTGGCTTGCTATGTGGCAATCATTTATTGAGCAAAATTGAAAATGAATTATTATATTTTTTATATCTAAATGGATGACACAATAAACAAAAAATTTGTCAATAAAACAATGAAAATTGACAAAATTTTTGTCCAAATAGACAAGAAATTGACACAATTTTGTCAAGTGCACATTCGAATCAACATGTCCGAATTGACACCACAATTGACAAAATTGTGTCATTTTCTTGTCTATTTGGACATAATTTCTCTTGTAGTGTCACTTTGCACTTGTAAGAAATTTTTGTTCCAATAAAGTATTTAATCTATCATCAATGAGATATCTTGACAAGATAGAAAAAGAGCAATTGCCTATAATATTCAATAAATTAATCAAACATATTCCTCAAATTAAATACCAATAGACACAATTTAGTAAGACAATGGCTTTTTAATTGAAACTAAGATGCACATTTCATAATTCCATCATATTCATAAATGCTTGAATCAATAATCCTTGTACAACTCAAAGTAAATTAAATAGAAAACTATACAAGGACATTTTATTCTTCATGCACTTCTTAATAGACCAGATTCACTAGAAAACATTAATATTCACTGAGAGGGCCATACAAAACAAATGTATATCCAAAAGATTGTCATAGTGAAGAAGCTTGCTATCCACATCAAAATTAGCACCATTTTGTGAAGAATATAGAGACAAATACTGAAATTGTAGAATAGCTTTAAAACAAATTCAAAAAAATAGTTAGAAAATTGTATGTAAACATGGAATAATAGCTAGTTCCTAAGAAGATTTCAATTAACAATAAGTAAGATACTAAAAATTACCTTGAATATATAAAGAGTCATATCAAATCTATTTTAAAAGAATTCCAATCAAAATTCAATATCTAAGTATTACCTAAAAGATACAAGTTACCACATACTTATCTAATTTTTTAAAGCACGACGTAATTTTAGAATTATAATTTGTAAATATTGCAAGAAGAATTTCATTATGTACATTACACCTTGCAAGAACTTTTAAGAATCAAATACAAGACAATGTATTTATCTCTTAGAATTGATTTTATGAACTAAAATATGGTGATACATACATTTGTGGATTGATCATGCTACAATTGTCATCTTTCATTTGAATGCAATTTTGAAATGAAATGTTATTAACTTCTTATATTCAAATGTAACACCACTGAATTCAAATATATGACGATTTAGTAACTTCTTGTGCATTTTGAATGTACAATCATGAATCAAATTGGAAGTACCTTAGTTAGGTCATTGGATCCCAAGTCAACACAGAAGAAAGCTTTTATAATTGTTGTATATTTTGATTCATCTAGATCTAAATATCCAAAAAAACACTATAGTGTGAACACAATGTAGATATTTGTTTTAAAGAACTAAACCAAAAAAATTATTGAAATTTTAAAATACACAACAATTGATGGTGGAAGCCACATTTCAAACTAAAACAAGTAGGTAAGTCTTCATCATTGTATTAGTATTGTTTGATATCATTAATCCAATATTATACTTCTTAAGTTTTCAAATCTCAAAGACCATGTTCATTTCCACTCTTCATCATAAGTTTGTTCCTTTAACATATATAATCTTTCAAGGCTATTCTACTTTCATACTTTTGAATTCTCATCTTTCCGAAATTGAAATAGGAACAACATAGGAATTGTCTATTTTATATTCATAAGTCATGCTACTAATAATATTGACATCATATAATGATTTTCTTGAATTCATAAATCCTTCAAAATCTCAACCATCAATATTTCACACCAAAGATCACATTTATTAGAAGGTGTAGGTCTATTGGATAAAATTCTCATCCATTTAGAAAGGCAACATAACTCAATAAGCAAGTGCCTAGTAGTGTTCCTATCAAATTAGTCAATATTCATGACTTTCTATCCCCAAATGACAACAAATACCTCATAACTTGCATTTGAGGATGAGAAGTTCTAGGACATATGAACAAAGTTGAAGAAGTTTAGTACATAGTTTCCATTAGTTCATTTGTACAGACAATTTAACATACAAAGTGAATATCACAAAAATAAATGCTTGAAGATAATGTCTCCCAATTGGAAAGCCAAACCTAAATCATTCCCGAGCAATTGAAGAAGGTATGTATTGGATTCTTCAATGGACCAAATAACCAACAACAAACATTTTGAGGCATGGATGCTTTTAAAACTTGACATTGTAACTTCAAGAACTCATAACTATTTTGATGAATTCAAAAACCATACATGAAAGTGAGTTGGATGTGCCCCAAGCCATGAACACATGCTCAATTAAAAATCTAGTTACAAATAAAATTATGTAGTAACAAAATAATAAGTAGAACAAAGTTGAGTGAATATACATGTACCAATTTGTTGTATTGAAAGAGCTATAAATTATTTGATGTATTGCATCAATTAAATAATTTCAATATGAAAAAAAAATTCTCTCATAGAAACTAGAGCTCTTTCTAATATTGGAATATTATCTAATTCCAATTGGAATAATTTGTGATAAAACATACATGTGTATAAGACAAAGAATTTTTTTCATTTCAAGGCAATTGCAAGATAAAACATGGAACTTTGTGAAGAAATCAAATTGATCCATCCACCTAGTCTAATATACTACTTTAATATTGTTTTATAAGTTGATGATTACAATTGAATTGCTTCTATTTCTCTTTTTCAATAGAATACATGCACTAGAAAGTGACTCCAGAGCATTATTGTAAATAAAATGATAAGACTTTTTAAATTTCTCATAATTAATCAAAATGGTAATTGATGCCCTCTAAAGGCAATATTTGAATATTGTACACTAAGATTCCAAATTTGGTAGTAGCAAATGCCAATCAAATTGAGCAACATCAAACAAGATTTTTATATAGAACATTTAGATAGAAGTTGCAATTGGTTGTATCTATTTTATCCACCATATACTGTGTAGCACATACTATCCACAATCTAACAAATATGCACTCAATGAAGTTATATATTGTAATTTCCAATGCAATGCTATACTTTTTTTAAGCAATTTCCAATGCAATACTTGTCATAGAGATACTTAGATCATATCTAACCTAGTAAATAACAAGACTTTCAATCTTAAGCAATGTCAAAAATCAAGGAGCTCCTTCTTGGTCATTGATTATCTTTGGAAACGCCTCCCATTTTGTCTAAAGACTTTCTTTTGACCAATAATATGCTGAAAAAGATACAAAGAATTTCAAGGGAGTGATCCATCATAGATGTCCATTTCTTAGTGGGTGGAAGGATTTGTTGACTTGCAACAAAGTCTCCAACAATATTGCTCCTCAAGTTTGAATATATGTTCGCTTTTCAATAAATAAAAAAAGTCTATTCTTCTTGTTTATGTTTCATCCACATATATGGCAATAAATCACTCCATCATAAGAGATGTTCTTCTTGAAATTCTCCAAATAAATGAAATAGGAAGCCTCACTTTCACCACCACTCTTTCCAAGACTTCATAACCCAATGTATAGAGAACTATCAATGTGCTCACTTCTCCATCTCTATAGTTATTCTCAAGTTTGTTCATCCCTGTAGCATTGGAACCATTGATTTTATGAGCCAAAGTATTGCACCAATTAACAACTAAACATTGCAATTGTGGAATTGACTATATATGAAGACAAGACACATTGTATTTAGTATATTCAACCATGGAAGAGCACTACTAGCCTCCTATTGACAAGTTACTATAGAACAAAAATACAAAGGTAATGAATTCCAACTCAAATATCATCCTTGAAGTTATTGTACAATTGCAAGTAGAGTCTATTGTAGGCTACCAAACCTAATGGCAACAAAAAAGCCAAATATAAGAGCCTATCAAAAGTAGGAACACCTAAAACTAGACTTCAAGGATCTAGAAAGCTCATATGGTATTGAAAGCACACACTAAGACTTATTGAAATGTTTGTTTAAGTGTTACCATCAAATTCAACCAATTCAACCTAAAGCAACCTAAGGTAGAAACACCTATGGTTGTTCATTTAAACTTATGTGTATGGATGTTTAAAATCACATTAAGTTGTTCTTTTGGCCCTATAGAACAAATAGAAATCAATAATATTAAAAATAAATAAGTAAGATTTGGAGAGGTTTTGTATATTTTTACAAATTTTCAAAGTCAAGATTGGAAAAAGCCTCAATGAAAGTGTTCAATAGTTGCATGGTCATATCTTGTTTGAAGCCCCTATGTAAGATCATAAATGTTGCTAACAACACATACTTAAAATCATTTCAAAATTTCACAAAAATGCATTGCTAAAAATGTTGCTACAAATGAGTCATCTTTTAGGACATGTTTATGCAACATTGTTCTCTCCTTTTGTTTCTTTTATCCATTAATCTATTTATTTATTTATTTATCTATTTTGGGGAAGATAGATACTTAATATTTTATTCATATAGTCCAATGAAATATCAATATGGATGTACAATATTTAGAAGGAGGTACAATTTACCAGCATAAGCAAATATTAGATTGCTAAACTTGTTCAAAATTTTGCATATACATTGTATCTACAATGACTTCCAAAAGTAGTTGGCTACTCTAAAAATCGCTTTTAGAAATTGATAAATTAGAATTATGAAGTGAAATTTGGACATGTTGTACAAAAGGGATTCTACCCTCATATGTAATTTCACTTAAAATGGACTATATTTAGATAATTTATTATTTGCATGAATTTTTGATGGAAAAAAACTTTTTGTGAGAAGTCAAAATGTCTCATTTCTTTTTAAAGGAAGAATGTACATCTTAACTAGATTTACATATTACAAGTTTCATGAATTTTGGATTTTTATTGATTGAGATTTAATTGATTGAAATTTGACCTCAAAATTTTGTGTTTTTTATTTTTTACTCTATAAATTGCAAAAAATATATATTTTTGATATATATAGTCATTTGATGTTATTTTGAATATTTTTTGGATTTTTTTGTAATTTATTGAGTGAAAAATTTAAAAAATAAAATTTTGAGGTCAAATTTCAATCAATAAAAATCCAAAATTCATGAAACTTGTAACATGTGAATCTAGTCAAGATGTACATTCTTCCTATAAAAAGAAATGAGACATTTTGACTTTTCACAAAAAGTTTTTTTTCTATAAAAAACTCATGCAAATAATAAATTGTCTAAATATAGTCTATTTTAAGTGAAATTACATATGAGAATAGAATCCCTTTTGTACAACATGCCCAAATTTCACTTCATAATTCTAATTTCTCAATTTTTGAGAGCAATTTTTAAGGTGGCCAACTACTTTTGGGAGTCACTATATACAACCTATTTTTATGATGTGTAACATTCTCTATACAACTTATACATACATTGTATTCAACATAGTAATTTGTACTTACTCCATACAATATTGTATATACTCTCTATACAATGTACAAATGAATACTATTACATATGAGTCCCTTTGCAACATTTTTGAGCAAAGTTATCTCCAATGAGCAACATTCTTTTCAATGAGCAATGTTTGAGAGAATAATTAATATTGTTTGTACTTAAAATATAATTTGAAGTTATAAAACAATGTTAAGGCATTGATACGTCACTTTAATGTTCCCAATATTATTCCCATCATCTATTAACAAAGAATGAAGATGCCAACAACATCGGGAACATTGAAGGAACTTTGGGGTGACCTCGACATTGCTTTTCACCTCTCATTATTTTTTAAGTAAAAACCTTACGTTGCATGCAGGCTCACACGTAGCAGGACAGAAATGGGGGGAGTTGGAGGGGAACCACGCTCAGACGCACACTTGCACGCATTTAGGTGCACATACCTTAAGTATTGCCGTGAGGATGCAAGAGCATCTAGGGTCGTCTCTCTCGCCCAGAAAGACAATCCAGCGACGAAATGAAGCGCAACAGAATAGAACTCCACAGGCAAGAACAACGGCACACAGTGTATCAGAGCAATGCGCGCCTTGAGTAATCCTCCTCCTGGTGCGCATAAGCTCAGAGGACGAAGCTGCGGAGACGCCGTCGCTCGAGAGTTGGAAACAGGCTGACAAACTGATGCGAACACTTCAGGACGCAGAGAGGGCACGACCGGCAGCAAGGGGAACTAATTCGGAGCAGCAGGCACAAGCAAAGTGAGCTTACCAGAGCGAGCGTGGGAGGGCCGACCGGCAGCCTGGGACGATAGCTGGTACGTACGTGGGGTAGCTGTGGCCAGGGCCCAGCTAGGAGAGTCCGACAGTACGTACTAGCTGGACTGGATCGATCGATGTGCGTCGTAGTTGCAGCTGCCCCACGTTAAGAATCGTTTCGTACGTGGCCGGCATGTGGAAGAGGACGACTGTTTCCTGTTGCGTGGGATCCGTGTACCGGCCACGACTCCGTCAAGCTTTATATAGTATCTGATGATCTCGTGATTTTTCCAACGGGGGATGAAACGCAGGAACTTACTAGCTCTCTCCCGTCCAGATTTAACCCTTAAGTAAGCGCTGTACGTACGTGGTGTCCATTTTACGGACGATGAACATATTCATGAGGCCGTCAGTACGGTGGCCGGCGATCCGTTTTCGTTCGTCCATTTTTCGGGCCCTTAGTACGTTCGGAGCTATCTGTGCACCTTGCATGCACTGCCTTTGAAGGCCACCACATATTCTCGAAATTGATGATGTAGAGAAGTTTCAGGGTGGACACAATTCTCAGGCTGCCCATTATATTAATTGCTGAGGAGAAGCCTTGAATGTACAAAATTTCGTAGCTCGGTCTTCGTGTATTGGGCTGGACATGAAGTCGCAACGGAAGGGGTCCAGCTAGAGCTGCCCCTACTTACCTACTATCAGAATTCTTTCACATAAAATATATTAATTGATTATATGAATAAACAAGGGTTACCGACCGTTTGATGTTGTTTCGTTCTCCAGAAAGAGTTACTTAGTTCTCCTGATTACACAGTACTATTGCTTCTTTTATCTTTTATTGAAACGTCGAATTAAAAGTTCCGATCCCCGTCGACTCTGCTGGATTTTGAGCCCACCATTGGGATCAACTTCCTGTCGAAGAGGAATTATCTTGAGGACTGTATAATTCGGCTGCAGCTCTGGTATGTTAATGAATTTCAGATGTTATCATAGTCGTTTTAATTATATGGATATTTTTTTTCAAATGTTTATCGAATTCTCAGCTCTTGTGATTGAATTTGAGGCTCGAAGTTATGTCAAGGTCATAAAATGCAGCGGCCATGCATCCCCAAATTGTGGAATTAGTTGTGGGTGGTGTGGCGATGTCGCTTGGATATTTAATTTACGTATTAGCAAAATCGTGGTATGCTTCGAGGTTTTGCTTGGATTGATCGATCAGGTCAATGGTCGGTTTAGTTCCTGAATCGTAACATAATGAGCTTGTTCCATAAGAGCACCCATGTTACCGTTCGTCTAAAAACCTAAACACCAACAGGATATGATTTGGGTGTCGGTCAGTTGATGTGGATTTTGTGAAGAGTGAATTTTCGTTTTTTAGGTGTTTTTGTGCGTTCCGTGTTGCTGTGTGGTGAAGTCTCAGGCACTTATATTCAGAGCTGTAATGAAATAACTAAAGGCCAGCTGCTGAAGAGGTGTGGCAATGTAATTTGCGACTAAGTTTTCGGCAATTGCAAATGTATTTCCTGGCAACGTCCGGGTGGTATTTGAGCTTTCCAAGGTCGAAAGATGTGTTCAAATCCTGAATCGTATTATTTAAGAAGTTTCCGAGGTTGTCCTACTAGTGAGCCCCTCTTACTGTTCTGGCAACCTAAGAAAAAACCCTCATTTTTCCATTTGTGAAACCTAACTCAGTAGCAGCTAACTGAGACTTCGTGAGTTTGAGCTTGAGGCTATAACTTCTGGCGCTTCAAGCTGTGACTACTAGGGCATGCAAAATTCAGTTCGGACTTCCAAATCTTTCCAAATTTTTTAATGAATTTGGAGCAAACATTATCGATCTTCCAGTTCAGTCTTTTATAAATCCATATTAAAACGTATGAACCCAGCTGCTAATGCTGCTCATACCTGTCTATAAAATGGGAATTCCGTACCCGGGGTTGCAACATTGTCATGGCATCGTTTTCTTGCGGAATGCTGCTGAGTGACTCTCCTCATCACTTTTCTGTTTTATATCTTGATTCTCTTTCAATCCAGTATGCGCTTCACTGTGCTTCTTCCAAGCTAATACAGGGTAGAAAAGCTACTGTGGATCGGGGAATTTCAATCGAAACCTTCAACTTGATATCGTCAATAGACCAGAGAATGCATCTGACTCTGCACTCTTCTGTCGCTTCAAGAAACCTGAAATTGAGATCGATTTTTTCTTAATTATAGCTTCGTCTGGTCTTTGTGACGTGGAAACAAAACACTGTCATGCTGTGGCTCCAGAGACTGCAAATCGAGATCCATCGCCATGGTTTCTACCATACAGTCATGCAGTGGCACACGGTACTTCTTTCTGTGGAACACTTGGCAGTAATTTGCCCTTTCGAATGATCGTCATCTTTGGTTGAGGTAAGAGTAGAAAACTCTCCTGATTCTCCACGTTTGTCTATTCTTCACTTGGGATAGACGCTGCAAATGTTGGACGTTTGAATTGCGGGCTAAAATTAAATTAAGAGCGCGTACATGTCGTGGAACTCGGGAGGACGATTTGTGTACGTTGAGAGCCCTAATTTAGTAGAGTAGGAAACTCGTGACCTAATAAAGAAACAAAAATTTGTACAACAGGATTGTCCGGATGATTTGCAGAAGTGGATTGATTGCCCTTCGAGCAGGATGATAATTTGATGCTCCTAGTTCTTGGCATGAAGTGAATGATATGGAGGACACTTCTGTCCCTGACAACGCGATTCAATGTCATTTTCATTTTATCCTTTATTCCTTGATGTCATACAAATCAATTTATTCACAGAGCTAGAGTGGTGGTCGAGAATTCATTATTCTTGTGTTTGTTGAATTTGGAGTTGTGCAGGATTTGCAGAGCCATGCAAGATCATGGGGAATTGGGGACGGTCCATATATACTCTATAGATTTTCTTCTGTTTAGGAAATCAATCAAACAGAAGGTGTGCCTACGATTCATGTAGTGGAGGTAGCTGTCAGTGGAGCGCGCTAGTGTGGAATTCGAAAAGCCGAGGGAGAAGAATGTCCTGGGATATATAGGGCCTCTCGTGCAGCTCGGACAGCTATGAGCATCCCTGATCAGCGACAGCCTCGATCAGGATTGCACGCCTGGCCTTCATCCATGTCAGTGCTGCGGAGATCTAAGGCTAATTTGAATTTAAATTGATTCCGTATAACTAACATGTGCTCTTCCTGTAGCAGTACTCCGGACTAGGGTTGTGGCTCAATTCGCAATGTAGAGATACGCAGTATGACGTGTTCGGCATTCATTTAATCGATCAGTGTTTCCGAGATCACTACTTTCTGTATATATATGTTCGGAAGCAGGAGGACAGAAGATGCTGTGAATTCTGAAGAATGCGGTCCAACAACAAAATCAATGGCGGCAATCTCGAATCAGGCTTCTATGATTCTTGATGACTATGAGCGTGTAGTTGTAATATAAATTTATTTATTCTCTTTTACAACACCAAGAGAATTAATCGAGTTCGTTCACTAGGGAAGATTTATGTTAGCTAAATTTGTATGTAGCTAAGGTCTAGAAATGTAGAGTAAATGATATTCTAATTACAAAATAGAATGTTAAAAATATTGTTTGTTCCTGGAGTATATTACACCAATTCCACACCAAAATAGGTAGAAGTCAAAACACATTCAAACTCCACATGGTTTTGGCTATAGCCACAATAATTCAATAATAATATTCAAATCACAACAAGGAAAAATAATCTATAAAAAATATCACGCTTGCTTCACTTGCTAGCGGGAGGTGGTAGACATTCTACTCTCTTGAAATAAATCTTGACTATTGGCTTTATCCTCTAAAGAATGTCCTATGGTTGCCAAAAGGTGCATTTTTAAATTGCCTTTTTAAATCACTTGGCTATAGTCTATTAAATTGATATTAGTAATCATCTAATTACTAGGCTATTTATCCTAATTCGGGTTTTATATCCTCAATCAAAGTTTATAGTGTATTCGAATACTTTTCTCATTACAATTAGAAAATGGCTACTAAGTCTGTAGCCTTTGCACTAAAATTATGAATATGCTACTTTGAATAAAAAAAATCTTGTTTACAGTAGTCCAGGTTCTTCGTGGGAGGATGAATTGCATATTCCCTTTTCTTCTTTGCTATCTGCCAAGTTGAATATTCCTCAATTTCTCAATACTAGTGAAGAACGTGCATCATCTCAAAATATGATCCAATTTTTGAGATGCGTTTGGGACGCGCTCTCCGAATGTGTATCGATTTGATGTAATCATGCATTTTTGTGTTGCAAGTGCAAATTAGTCCCAATGCCAGGATGAGACAAAGAATCAAGGCCTAAATTAAGAGTCAATACATGGGTATCTCCTAACTCATGGCCCCGCGCAGTTTGCCATTGATTTCAGAACAAACAAGCAACGAGCTGAAGCACTAACTTGCTTTGAGTTCATGGATGGAAATTTGCATTAATTTACGTCTCAGATCAGGTCGACCAGTCTCGCCCAATTCTCAAACTACCAATTTCTTTCCTGTTTTGTCATGTTTCGTCAACGTTGCCTTGGAGCTCAATATGTTCTTTTGATGATACTAAGGTATAGAAATCTCAACACACAATGTTGTAATGTATGTGTTGTAGATGATGTGAATCAAATTTGGAGTCATTTGGCCACATAGATTGCAAGATTATTATGTAGTAGTGCTAAAAAAGGATGCTAAAATTCTCTCAACAACTCATTTGGAGGTGAAATTCAATTTCTAAACCTACTCAAATGAAAAAATTTGAAACTTACTATAGAGTGATTCAAAACCAGCATACAAATACATGAATGAAAATAACATCATTTAAATGACCATTGTGTCAACAAATTGGCTTTGAAATGTAAAAAAACAGCAAGAAAATTTGCAAAAAAACACATTTTGAGGTTGAACCTCCTATTAAAACAATTCTCACTCACTCATAACTTCTTGAATTGATATGAAATTTTAGCCACTCAAACTAGATTAGTGTGTGCAACTTTTTCAAAAATATTATTAGAAACGAACATTATATGAAGAAGAAACAAGGTGTTGAAGTTCAATGTGATCCAAAAATATCGAGATTCTAAACTTTGAATTGCTCCCTAATATTCAAAAATTAACTTGGATTGACATGAAATTTTAACCACAATAACTGGACTTCAAGGGGAATATAACCCAATAAATGTTATTAAAAAAAAAGATTCAAAACACTAATTTGTTAAGAATTTAATTATGGAATTAAAAATTTTCAACACCAATGGAAACCTACTCAAATAAAAAAATTTCACCCTTTTTTTTCAAAAATATTGAAAATTGAGTTAAATAAAAGATTTAAAAGTTTATTTTAGAATAGAGATTCCATAACTAACCACAAGCTAAAACTCCTTATAACTTTCATCTCATTAATCAAAATAGAATGATTCAAAGATCTCCATGTATAATAAACTTAGAGAGCTAATTCCAAATTTTTTATAAATTGACATAAACATTTTTCAAGAAATTTTTGGGCTTCCTATTGAGCAATGAAAACAACATATCATACAATAACTTTTTAACTATGTAATCAAAAGTTATGAAAATGGTTGTACCTTAAATCTACTCTTCAAGCACATGTTGTGTGAAAATTTCAAATAAAAAATAAAAAATTCCATTCATAGATTTGAGCTACCCCAAAATCTTATATTCTCAAAAAAACATGTTTAGTGCTTTAGAAGTTAATATAGTCAAGAGAGGGAAAACTACCTAGTTTGAGGGGATTTATATTAAATTATAAAACCTTTTATTTTATAATTATATGATATCTTTTTAAAAACTATAATTGATGGACACTTGAAATTGTTTTTTGTGGGATTGTCACAACTAAGGTTGGCATACCTTTTCCATTACTACAACAATTTCCCTTTAGAGATAGCTAAACTAGTAGAGTTCAAAGCCTGCCTAGTTAGTGACCCCATTTCAATAATTGATTTTCTTAAAGTTAATACTAATTTCTAGAATTGAAGTAATTAATGGAAGATGAAGAGTTTTTTGAGATTATTGTAAATTGAAGCATTCCATATTTCAAGAATGTCCAATTAAGAATAGTCTAGTGTCAATAGTAGGTGTTTTTATGACCTTTAATTTGAAAATATGTAGTTTATTAATATGGTCTTTAAATATTCACAAACTAATTGCATCCACTTCCACTTTATTTGCTAACATCTTGATGTAATTTATCTCCCAATTTGTATTGAAAGAATTTGAATCTCAGAAAAAGTGTGTTTTAGGTAAGGATACCTCACATACATACCACTCTTAGTCACTAGAGATGTGAATTAATTTTGGAACTTTGAATGCTAAGAGATATTTTCAATGTCTTCTTTGGCATATAGGACCATCCTTCTCTTATTAGGCATAAACTAATAGTTCAACAAAATCCTTTAGATTTTAATCGTGGATGCTTTTTCATTTTGTGAAACCCTAAGTTAGCAATGGTGTGACCACAAGATCATTCCAATTTTCATTAATAAACTTAGATCCAACATTTTCTTCCATTTGAATTATTTTATAAATCCATATTAAAACATATAAATTGAGTTGCTAGTATTGGTTATACTAGTTTATAAAATGGGAATATACGGAAATTTTTGTTAAAATGGTAATATTCCATATACCATTTTTCCATTTCATTTCCTTCTTTAGCTCTAAATTCTATGATAGGTGTAGATTCCAAACCACACGATCTAAATATTATAAGTGCCAAATTTGTAGAATAACACCATTTTAATGAAATTTTGGTTGAGTTCCGTACCCAATGTTGCAATATTGTCATGGCATCGTTTTCTTGTGGAATGCTGCAGAGTGACTCTAGCTCCTCATCACTCTTTGCTATTATTTTTATATCTTTCAATTCTTATTTCAATTTAGTATGATTGTACATGTGGGTAGAAAAAGCCATTGTCTATAGATCAGGGGGATTTCAACTGAAACCAAGCTTATTTTGATATGTAATCCTAAATTTTTAAGAAAAGGTGGGGACAAGGAATAACTTTCACATGCACTAAATTTCATGACACTTGAAAATATGTGTCAAAAGTTATGACTTCATATATTACCTAATTTTATAAATAGGCAAATTGGGCAAATGAAAAAAAATCACTCTTTTCTAAAATAAAAATTTGAAATTGGTTTTTTAAAGTTACATATATATGGAAAGCTTTCAATCATTCCATTTTGACCGATAAGTCAAAGTGATAAGAAGATTTTTTGTTTGTGGGCAGTTATGAATTCTCTATTCTAAAATAAACTTTGAAATTCTTTATCTTATCCAATTTCAATATTTTTGTAAAAAGTGAAATCATAGGATTTAGATTGTTTATTACAACATTGCAATCATTGGGATTGGCATTTTCTAATTCCATAACAATTTAGTATTTTGAATCATTCTCTACTACTATCTATTTACTATTTTTTTTCTTATATGTTGTACGATTCCAAAAGGTCTCAAATTTTTCAAGCATGTGACAACTTGTCTAGGAAAAAGAATCCAAAGAAGCAAAACTATTTTGGACCTTTTTTCATAGAAAAGTGAGCTTGTGAAGTACAGCTGCCTTGATTTTCCCAGGGCCAAAAAAATGATTTTAGTGAATTTGAATGCGTATATCTTACAATCCACATTGTAGAAATGTTTGAAAATTTTACCACATGTTTTTAAGTCAGCATATTACAAGATCCTACAGTTATATGTGTCCAAAAAAAATTTCAAAAATTTAGTACTATAAATGACAATTTTTTAAACATTTCCAGCGAAAACATAGTCATAGAACTTTAGGGGTTAATAACTTATTGCTTACTAGGTAGATGAGGCTCGCACTCAACCTGGAAAGGATGTTCTCATAAGTAAGTGCTTGTTGGTAACAAGACTGGCTTTAACCCTAGAGTGCTCCGATGTCCAATTTCTGGATGATGTCCAGATTGAAATCAGTTTTCAAGTCTCATTACTGCTTGGATGAAAGTCATCTAATTTGTAGTGATACTTCATCAAGTTGTTTTCCTATCGAATAGTTGGATTGGGTGTTACTTAAGTTCGTATTTTTCTAAAATTACAAATGTGGCAGTTTGTCAAGCCAATAATTGCATTGATTTTAGTTCAAAACTGGATTTGCAAAAATGAGGTCATAGGTTTTAAAAACATAAAAATATTAAAAAATCAACAATTGAAGAGAACTTCATTTCAAATCCATTCCAACAAGTTTTAATCAAAAAATGATAACATTTTTCTTGTAATTGAATTTAGAAGGAATTTTGAATTTTCCCTCTCAAAATTTATAGAAAAATATTGGTAATAGCATTGTAAATCTCACCGCACATATGGAATCTAAAACTCAAAATCTACAACTTTTATTTGTATAGCAATTCCAAAATATTCTTCTAAATAGTATTTTATAATGATTTTTTCTAAATAGTCAATTTTGGAGATGGATCAGGACATTTAGGGGTTAAAGTTGAAAAGTAACAACCCAAATCATGCTAGTGTTGTGCTTTGTATTGCCTTCCTACTTTTCTTTGCTCTGCCCTTGGGTATTTGAATTGAGGCAACTGAACACAAATTCTCTACCACAATTTCAACAAATCATTTCTCACACTTACTTATCAATGCATAAACATGTTAGAACATGGAAGTTAGTACAAACACCTAAATCTTAGTACAACACAATGATTACCAAACAATGGAAGATGTAGTATAAAATCTCTTGAGAGGAAATGCACAATAGTTCAAATTTTTGTTAATCTTCGATTCTCTATAATGCTATAGTCTCATATGTGTTAATCAATAGTTTTTACTAATTAGTAGTGGTTTTGCTCTTGAACTTCATCTATTAAAGAGACAAGGTGGATGAATGGGGTGCAATCTATTGTGGCGGTTACTAATAGGTCATATCAAGCAAGTGAATTTTATTGTTTGGTGAAGGGAGTGCCCAATCTAGAAGATAGAGTCCAGAGTTCTTGCGATAGTGGAGGTTGGTAGTTTGTGTAAGCGATTGATTTAGTTTCAATGAGAATTAAGTGTGGTGAGGAATTTGTTCTATTGTGTGAGTGTGTGTTTAGTTCTATGAATGCTTTTTTATGGATGGATGTTGCGGAGTAAGTTGGTGAAGAAGTGAAGAACCATCGTAAAAATTATGATGAAATATAATTTTGAAGTTGAATAGAGATTGGGAGTTCAATTGTGTGGTGTTCAGTTGGATTAAATTTGTATGTATGTGTGTTTGTTTGATTCTATGTGGTTGGAATTTATTGTGAGTTAATGTATGTGTCTTGGTGATCTATAATTTGTGAATTTTTATTTGATGAGGGTATGTTGAAGAAGATGAATCAATTGTCGTTGTTGTACGTTTGCCTAGTATTAGATCCATAGATTTAATTTTAGAGAGATTATCTCTTGTGTGATTAAGAATTGATGTTGTACAATGGCTGATTTCAATGATGACTTCTCTAGTGTATGAATTGGAAATAAGAAATGTGGGATGTAGTATGAAGATGATGAGAATTGTATCAATTGGTGTAATGCAATAATTTTACAATCGTGAGACATATGGATTTGAAGAAAATGATTGAAACCTATAGAAAGGCTAATAAATATAAATTTTCTTATAAAGAGAATTATTCAAAGAAGATATGAGAAAGTTCTATAGTCAATTTAGAGGAGCAATTGGAACCACTGAAAAAAGAAGTAAATTATAGCGGTCAAATATCTATTGAAGCTAATAAGACTCAAATGGAAGATGAAGTTGTAAAGTTCAATTAAAGAATGAGGAACAATGAATTTTGGAGAGTGAAAAGAGAATCAAATTAGAGATTATAGAATGACATTGACAATTGATTGATAAGTTTCTCCATGTTGGTTTTAAACACAATAAATAGAAATTCTTATCTCTTGATTAAATTGGGCATGGTTGTATATTCCCTAATCCTTAATTGTGCACAACTTTGGGTTAATTGATTTCCTAGGAATTATCATAGTGCATCCATACCTCCCTGAAAACAAATTTAAACTATAGGTATTTATTAATATTCATCTATTATAGAAACTAAACCTATATGAGAAGCGTGCGTTAGTGTAACCAAAGGAAATACACCAATTAGTCCAAATCTCTCAACATCCCATACTAAAGGCTTCCTAAAGTAGCATTGCCAAGGTATGGAGGGAGATGACTTTAGGGTTAGTACAAAACATTAACACCTCCAAACTTGAACAAGGACTGAAGAAACTTGCCCAAAACATCAATAAATTAGTATAAAACTCAATATGACACCAAATTTAAATTAGTAAGGTTTAAGGGGACCACAAAATCCTTCAAAGCTTAACAAAATGGAGCAAAATGGAGCTTGAAATGCTCTAAAAACACACATTTACAACTTTGGTCCGAAATGGCCAAAAAGTTCAATTAAATGGACCAACGGGTTACAAAGTATTAAAATGGCTAGAAGGGAGGACAAAGGGTGAAATGAAAGGAGAATGAGTGCCATTTATATAATTCCAAGGGTGTTCATCCCTTCCTACAAGGTAATCTTATCGTTTTAGATTTTCATTCTAATCTTCAATTTTTGGCTTTCTACGTTGGTTCAAAACTCTAAATTTTGGAGAAAGACTCCAAATCACAAATAGATTGTGCCATTGGCTTTTGAAGGGCACTTTTCATTTTCAAAATTTCCTCCTTTTTACACTAAAAACTCATCAAAAACTAGTACCAACTTAAAATCAAAAGGATTAAAAAACTAACTTTTGGATGTTGACTTTTGTGAAAAGTAATTAGATTAGGTTCTTGAGTAGGTGTGAGGAAGTAAAAAAAGACCTACATCAGGCCTCATTCTGACTTTCTACGCTCCTTGAATGCCGGTCAACTCCATCATAATCTTCAAATTTGCAGATCTTAGAAGGATCTTGCTAGTTTGGGAATTTTGGCTATCAAAATATCTTGATAGTGTTGAAGCATGTTATTAGTTTAAAAGAAGATAGTTTAATTTTAGTGAGATTTTACCGTTCCCCAGATAATTTTCATGAATTTCTCATTGTAATTTTTTGTGATTCAACCATCCGGAAGAATATCTTTTGACTAACAAAAAATTCTAGAAATTTTTGTAGAACTTTTCATGAAATTCTACAAAACATGTGTGATTTCATATTAAAACTTTGCATATTCAAAGAAGGGGAATCAAATCCTACTACCTCCTTTAACTTTTGGCAAAGAAAAAATCTTTTACACATAGAGGAATCTTGGCAAACTAATTTTGTTGTTGGACTCTTAGCATGATTTTCACCTAGATCCATTGTACTTATATTGTAGATGCCCTCCTCTTGTTCATCTTAAGTTTTCTTCACTTGTAAGCTAACAATTGAAATTTCTACTATTTTGTCAATATATTGAGAAAATTGAAACTCCCTTCTATGAATTGACTTAGGTTCTCACATAGGTTTTTATGGACCAATTTAGCTATGTTCTATTATATGAAAAGCAAGTTTAGGCAATTTGGGCAACTTTTACTAATAGTACTAAATGACCATAATATGTACAATTTTCGAGTTTCTATCCTATTTACATGCAGGATTTGGGTTTAGTTTAGGGAAAACACTCTATTTTGAACCAAATATTGTATTGGTAGGTGACGTACCTATTTTCATCTTATACTCTTTGTTGGGGCTTTTGGATATAAACTACATTCAAAATAGTAAGAATAAATTAATAGTGAGTCCCAGATGACAAAATGGGAGCATACACACCTTTATCCATAGTGAGAGAAGAAACATACATTCAAATTGAAAATTTTTTCATCCCACCTTAATAAAAAAAAACTTGGTCAATAGTTATCAAAGTCACTATACGATTTTAAGCAAGACAAGCTGCTATCTAAGCTTGGATATCAATTTCAGCAATCCTGAATGCACCTAAAGATTATCAAGTCTATTTGAAAACCAGATGCATTGACGAGCACAAGTGAGCAAGAATAACCTTGAATTGTTGTAGAAAAGGCAAATTTAGAGGCAAAGAGGTTTGTATACAAATGAACAAAGCTAAAAATATGAACAATTGCAACTAGGAAACAAAACGATGTAGTACTTAATGCATTAGAAGAAAACAATGTTTTTTAGGATGTTTTAAAGAGACAAGCATATTTTCCAAAATACAAGCTTCAAAATTCGGTGGCTGCCTAGGGAGTGAGAATTTTTGAGGATGTTTTGACAAATGTGCAGATGGGTCAAACCACACTCAAAGGTGCCATTGGGATTACTTTTGTAGGACAAGATTTGAGTCCTTTTCTAAACTTTTGAAGCTCTCAATTACTTTAATTTTGTTATTATTTAAAAAAATTTATGGATGAATAGTATAGAAATGCATCCTTTTAAAGAGATGAAGACGAAATTTCATAAAAAAAATCTTTCAAAAGATGTAAATTACCAATTTTAAGGATAATTTAATGTCTTTATTAGAATATGGTACTTTAAATAGATTTTTTTATCCAAATTTTTTAATCTTCTAAAATATAAAACTATGAAAAAGAATTTCTAGTGATAAAAATTTTGGACTAAAAATAGTATAATTTTTTAATCAATTTATTGATTTTTGACAAACTCTTGATTTAGTCTTTTTTTAAATTAAACATTCAATTACAAAAATAAATTCCATAGAGACCTTGATGCGAATAATATAATCACATTTTGTTTTATCACAATCATCATTTAGATTAGTTTTTATATTGAAAAGGACGTTCACATATTTTTACTTCTGAATATTATAGAAAATGAAAAAATATTCAAATTATAGCACATGAGTCCTTTTCTACTCTATCATATGAATATATATATGCACATGATTTTTTTTTAATTCAATCATATTATTATTCATTAGAAATTAGACCCCTTTTCTACCATTGAAAAACCTGATAGGTTGACATCTAAACTTCAATTTGAACTTTAGTAGAGAAGTTCAGATTTTTCTGTGAATAAAAAAATATTTGTCTTAACATGACTTGGACTACTAGAAGGAAAGGACTTAAATGACTAAATTTAATAGATTAGCCTTAAAAAATAGCTACAAAGAGGATACATTGTAGATTTCAATGCATCTGACTCCTTTTGTAGTCCATTTGAGTGTGATTTGACCGAGATGTCAAATATAAAATAGGTGAATGTTTGATTTAATAGGAGTGTTAAATGAAACATTGTAAAAAACATCAATGCATTCTTGAAAACATCCTCAAAAACAAAGAACTACCACATCAATATAGAGAGTCCTTTTCACAACCTATTTACTTGGGGAAGTTCTTGTGGGGGTCAGGTTGGATGTTGACCAACTATGGTAACTAAGGAAGATGGACAACTATTGATCAATTTGTTTTTGAGGTGTAGATAGATGCAATTTGGATTCATTGATTTTTCAAATTAGGCTTTTAGAGTTTGGATTTGGGGGTTGTTATTTTTTGTAGCCCAACAAGCAAGGTGGTCCGTATATATGCTTTTTATGGGCAAGCATTTTCCATTTCAGGCAGTGAAACGTGGTATTAGATCCAGCTTGAGTGGGTTTAGACAATGGGTTGGGCATTATTTTCATACAATGTCAATTTCTTAGAATGAAATCAATATATGATTTTGTTAATCATTATATAATTTTGTCATGACTAATTCAAATAGAATGACTCAAAGCTTTACATATACACAAAAATATAATATTTCAGAAAAAAATTCAAAAACTTTTATTTTGACTTTTTTTTATTTTGTAGAGGCTACTGACAAGTTCAGTTCTAGGTTTTTTGTGGTATAACTTTTGCTCCCATGCACCAATTGAAATTATATTTCTATAAAGCTAATTGGTTTTTGTATCTTATGATAAAATTTTTAAAAAATTCACCAAAAATTGAGGTCATAGGAACTTGACCATATTTTCACTCAAAGGAACAATGGGATGTCAAGGATTAATTTTGGTGAATTTGACAATTTCTCTTATTCATTTTATTTTATTTTTGGATTTTAGAAAATTAACTTTTTTGCAAACCCTATCAAACCGGTATGGTATACAAGCAACTTTTCAAATTATAAAAGAAGCTTTTAACATTATAAAAGCAACCTTTTGCATATATAAAACAACCTTTTGTATTATGAAAGTCATATTTTATATATAGAAAAAATTTATAGCTTGAATGCTCTAATTCAAGATGGGAGAATAATAAATACAAGTGAGTACAAAAAAACAAGAAGAAATGAGTAGAGAAAAGCAAGAACAAATGAGACAAAAAAAGCAAGAACAATTGAGTGGAGAAAAACAAGAGAAAACTTCGTATAGAAGTAAATTTTTTGGAGGTCTTTTTAGTAAGTAGAATGAGAAATCTATTTAGAATTTTCAAGTAAGGATTCCTCAAATTTCAAAATTTTAATGAATGAAATATTATTGATTGATGTTTGACTCTAAGTTTTTATATTTCTTATAATTCAATCAAGAAATTTCCAAAAAATAATTCAAAACAATATATAAAGATTTTAGAAATTCTTAGAAATTTTTACATTGGGAGGAGATTTTTGGAGTGAAGTTTAAGATTTGTAAAAATTTGGAGTCATAATTTAGTTAGTAATTTGTCACTCAATAAAATTTAAAATTTAGTGTAATTCGTAAGGAATAACTTTAAAAGGAATTCTCATTCCATTCACTAAAAAATCTTGGAAAAAACTTACTTGTGTTCATATTTTTTTTCAATAATAAGTTAAATTAAATAATAAAAAAATCAAAAAGTACTTTAAATTTACTTAAATTTATTCAAACAATCTTTGCTTTCCAACTTTGAATGTTGATATCTTTTAACTTGTATAGTCATGAAATTATGACCACATGATTTGAGACAAGTGAATTAGTGAAGTGCAAGATTTTATGGTTTGATTTTTAAATTTTTATTTTTATTTTCTTGGATGAATGTAGTTGAACTTTCAATATTGAGCCATTTTTGACAAAAAATTGGCTTTGGAACTTTAGGGATAAAATCAATATTTTTTAATTCAGGACATGCAAATGATTCAAAATATTGGCGTTGGGATTTTCACAAAAGTTGTTTTATATTATAGTCCATAATTCATAGAGTGAAAGATATATATTCTTGAAATTGTAATAACTACTATTTAGAATACATATATTTGCATTATGGGAAGTATTAGTTTTTCTTGCTTTAAGCATTACGACTTTGGGATTGAAAGACAATTACAAGTAACACTTACTATTCTTGATTGAAAATGGGATTAGTATTGGAATGCAATGACTTTTAGAATTTTTTATTTTTATTTTTTAATATTTTTACTATAAATCATTTAGAAGATAGAGTACATGTGTGAAAATGCAAGTTTAGAATAATCCAATTGTAAAATTTATATACAATAGAATAGTGATGGAAAATGCAAAGAAATAATATACTAAATATTGCTTTCAAAAAAATAGTTTTAAAACTTATAACTTTAAAAAAAAAACACCTTTGTTCCACATTCAAAGATGCTCATTTTGAACCATTTGCATGTTTGATAAATAAAAATTGTGCTCTTTACACATGCACCAAGGTGCAACAATTTGATAATATGAAAAAGCTGGAAGCTGAGCTATTTTCTAAGAATTTTTTTGGACATTTTTTTAGTGTAATTATTGTTTATATCTTCTTCCAAACAACAAAAACAATTGGAAACAAAAC
Organism: Pseudoscleropodium purum; assembly: GCA_963969395.1. Taxonomy (NCBI): domain Eukaryota; kingdom Viridiplantae; phylum Streptophyta; class Bryopsida; order Hypnales; family Brachytheciaceae; genus Pseudoscleropodium; species Pseudoscleropodium purum. The sequence continues at coordinate 8,819,887 of OZ017803.1, forward strand.
AATGATTCTCCACTCACTTCTATTGTATGTTGCACTTATTTCATTTTCCATTGAAGGCTTTAAAATAATTGAATTGCAAATAGAGTAGAAGACATTGCACTTTTCATATCATAACTATGTTCAATATTTCTAGCACAAATTCTTCTTTGCATCTTTAGAAACAATTTTGTTTTCATCTTGAAATTCTATAAGGCAACTCTTCTTCTATAAATTAAAATTCTATCCAAGATGTATAATACATTTAAAGAAATTGAAAGAATTCTTAGAGCTTACAATTTCTGTTGGGATCACCATTTTGGATTTGACCTAGAACAAGAGGAATGATAGAAAGACTACAAATGACTTGCACACATTAGTAAGGGCTTAAGATTTGATTGCAAGTAAATTTCTAGAAATTCTAGGGGATTAAGGTAAAACAATGACCACATGTGAAAAAATAGGTGAAAGTAAACTTCATAGCATTTTTTTCCAAAAAAGGTCACTTGCATTGGCATTTGAGTAATATGGCACCCCCAAAGGATGAAGTCGCATGCCACGTTAGCATGCTTTAATGCCATTTTAGAATTCTAACATTGTCATACTAGACGTCAATTAAGATGTCCTGTGTCACATGTAGATCTTTTTTGTGATGTCAATAGAGATGTTCTCTATGACGTTGACATGTTTTTAGCAATGTCAACTAAGACATCCTCTATAACTTCCAAATGTTTTTTGTAAGACACCATCATGTTCATCATATCATTTAGATCTGAAATTTTTATTTTTAATAAGAAAAAATTACGTTTCAGATGTCCCATATATAACTTGACTTCCTTCCTACCATTCTTTTTGCCCAAATAACTTGCCTTCTCTTGTCAAAATACTTACAATAAGGCTTTTCAAATCATTCAATATTATTGTCAATATGGTGTATTGTATACAATGTATGGTGTATTTTATATAATATATTGTGTATATTGTATAATGTATGGTGTATTGTTTACAATGTATGGTGTATTGTGTATGATGTATAATATATTGTATATAGTATATAATGTATTGTGTACAATATATAATGTATTGTATACAATATATAATGTATTGTGTACAATATATAATGTATTGTATATGACATACGTTGAAGCTAATATCAAAATTGATGTCTCAAGAAACGTCTCAAAAAATGTTTGGAGGTCAAAATTGATATTGCTAAAAACAATATTTAAATTCTTATGGATGTCTAAGTTGATGTCACTAAAAACAATATGAAAATTTTCAAAAAAAATGACATCAACTACCAACTTAACTTTCGGTTAGGTGAAAAAAATCCTATGTGTCATTACCTACTTGCATGGCGCTTATGTGACTGCCACATGGCACATTTTAGCCACCTTCTTAAATTGTGTTTGTTGTAATGTTTATCTAAAAACATGGCATATTTTTTTAGATTTCCTCATGTTTTTATCATGTCAATCTTGACGGACTTTTCTAGACATCTATAGTAAAGATGCTTCATGTTTTAGAAAACATGTGAATACATTTTAGCACTTGTTAATAAAAACATGATTTTCTTATAGTGATGTCATCCTTGATCTCATAATGAGTTTGCTATGTTGATGATTCTTGTGAATATGAATTGAAAAAAAATCAAGAATTGATCACTGAATCGAGAGCGAGAAAAAGACACCATGTTGTTGAAGTTTTCAACATGAATCTCAAAACCATCCTTGAACACATCTATGGATTGTGCTCCTATGGAGTCCAAGACCAAAAACTCTTGAAAATTTTTTATGACTTGAAAAGTTTTCCCATCATTTGCCTTCACAGTATGTTACTCCATATCAAGTTTTCTAACTCAAAAGCAATAACAATCATGTTCATGGAGATCAATGAGAAGGCACTACAACTTTCATTTGTTAGATTGTCACTAGGTTTTTTTGTTTGGGTCACAATTGGAATGTAGCTTATGAATTGTAGGCAATTTCATAAATAGAACCCTAGAATATTCAAGTTTTTCATGCTTTTTTTATAACAAGAAAATCTACAAAACATTTATTTTATTCTAGGGCACTTTCGTATCTAGAAGTTCATTCACCTTTGATTGTGAAAATCTCTATTACATGAAAATGGACAATTTTCTACTTTAGAATTTGTCAAACTTGACTTGAAAATTAGGGTTTTTATAATGTTGAAGAATTGGCACATTCATGGTTGGCACAAGTGGGTTGGTTTCTTCAAGTGAAAACATGGCAAATTCATATGTCAAATTGTGTTACTTTCTTTATTTTTTTAAGATAAAGGTACATTACCATGCAATTATTTTGTGCTTTTTCTACACTTCATTTGTGTTAGAGTAATAATGTATATCAACACACACATCCCTGCTACATCTATATACTATAAAATAGATTGAAATCAAGGCAACAATCTTTTGCTACCACTACAACTTCAAATTGATGTCAACATGGTTATCTAGGATATTAAGCATCATAGTATGGTGCAACTTTGAAATTGATGTCAACATGCTAGGTTTCATTGGTAGAATCTATTTTTAGGAGTGCTTAAGAATTCTACTGAAAAAGTCCCTATTGACATGGATGGTAGAATGGATTACCATTATGAGCCTTGCAAGGCTTCAAAAGGAAGCTATAGAATAAGTTTAACTTTGCAAACTGAAGAAATGCAAGGAATAGCTAATTGTATTGTCAAGAAATACAACATATCTCTAAGTATGTTGACATCAATCAAATAGAAAAGATTTGTGCAAGTCTAAGACAACTTATTCCATCGATACTACATTCAAATAACCGTCATAGTTCTTTGCAAGAAGGAAGAAACAATCACTCATTTTCATTACATAGTAGGCCCATTCTTTTAAATTTGATATCTTGAAGGTAAAAGAATTGTAAGAGGAAAATCCTTGTTGAACAACTCACAGATGTTTTATTAAACAAATAAGGAAAATGTTCAATATAAAGTCAATTTTGTTTAGTTGGCAATATTCACACAACCAAAATTCTGACGTATGTTTTCAAAAAGGGTCTAATTTCAGGCCACAAACAAGGACATGTATAGGTTTTAGATTCATGCCACCCATCTTAAACTGCACCAAAGTATTGGCTTTTGCACATTGCTCTTGAATGATATGAGAGCACCCAATTCCTTGATTTCTACATCACCTTCAATTGAGACTTGCCTAAAGATTCCTCATTCCAAATCCATGTTAGAAATGGAGTAAAGTATTTGAAATTGACTTCAAAGTCAATTATTATCTCAAAATTTGTAGTAATTATTTATTCTATTAAAAGTCAACTTTTAGAGTATAAATAATTGAGGGGAATAGTGTTAGAAAAAAAGGAAGGACTGAGTAGAAAAGAAAAGAGTGGAAGAAGATATTTGGAAGTCCAAACTTCCAAAACTTGTAATAATTTCATACTTTCAAACAGTGAGCACAAATACAAGACAAAACCAACACTATAAGAATTTTTTTTTTTTAATATGAGAATTCTAAGTATTGATGTCTTGAGTGATGTCAAATTCCATCATTTTAGACATCCAAATTTTTGCGTTGCTAGAGACATGCCAAAAACATCAAAAATCTTGGCGGACATCTACATATCTAATGCCTAATGTCCAAAAAAACATTGGTCAATGGGATTCTAAAAATTTGCTATGTAGCTACCACCTAAGTGCTACACATACATGGACAACCATATAATATGTTTTTCATCTATCCTCATTAATGACATGGCATCTGACGTATATGAAAAAAAAGATGATGCGGCATTCAATAAAGTTGACATGGCTTGCCATGTCAACATAGTGTCCTATTGTATGAATCTTTTTATACTATTTTTTAAGATGTCAACATAAACATGTAATCATCTTTCTAAATGTCTTTTCAAATATCAACATAGATATCCAAATATTGTCTAGGATGTCTTTTGAGATGTCAACTTCAACCAATAGATGTTTTTTTTAGATGTTAACTTTAAAATTTACATGTTTTGCAACATCATATCAAGTGTCCATATATCGCCATGCACATCTCTTTGAATGTCTAAAACAATATAGCTAATGTACAAAATGATGTTACATTTGACATCCATTTATTAAGAAAAGTAAACCACTATTCAACATGACGTTTATGAAAACAATCACATGTCTTACATAATGTATATGTCCATATCATGATGTTGTGAACCCCAATTCATCACTTGGGACTCATAGATTTTCTTTTGATTTAAATCGCAATTTAGAATAGATAAAAGTATACAAAAAGCCATAAATAGAGTGTAGAACCAAAATAGGATTGTAACATACCCATTATAGTATTTGGTCTAGATTTGATTGTACACGTAGAACTCCCCCAAAACTAGCCTGAGAATAGTGAGAGAATCACAAGATAGCTGGTTTTGTAGGTTTGAGTCATACAACCCCTTAAGGAATGAATTCCCCTATGAATGTGGCAATTCATGGCTAAGTCGGTTCAAGGGATCCACAACAAGGCCAATAGGTTAGGACCGTTAGGTCCTAGAGTTAGGTTTCGAATTCCCCATTAGACTAATGAGTTCTCCAAAATCCCCAATTGTTAGTATGTAGGTGCCACAACTAAAGAATGGAGTTGTGGAGGAATCTACTATCCAAGGATGGTATTGTAGAGTAAATCCCATGTTAGGAGTCCAACAACAAAATCGGCTTCCTAAGATTCCTTCATTTGTAAGAGATTCCCGCACCATTGACAACGTGAGGAGATGCCATTTTGGATCTCCATTGACCAAGTATACTAGGGACAAAGTGGACTTGCATGCCTCTCATGAGACTCCCTAAGAGGTCTCATGGAAATTCCCAACATCTTTTGACTTATAGAAGGCTCTCTTCTGGACAATTAACCATTCTAACCTCCAATAGAAATTTCATAGAAATTATCTAGGTTGCAGTAAAATCTCACTAAAAATTAAAATAGTTTTCTTTATGCTAATAATGTGCTCCACCAAATTTTGCAACATTTTGATAGCGGCAAGATTCCAATAGAGGCCAGATTCATCGGAAATCAAAGTTGTCCTGGACGTTCATTTTTTGGAAAATCACGTCCAAAAAGCGGATGTCCGGATGTCCCGGTTCCCTAGACATTGCGGATGCTATCTAGTCACCATCCATTGGTCACACAGATGGGTGGATGGGCGGAGGGTCATGTACTTCTGTTTACTAGATTTATTGGTTTAACAATTAACATTCATAAATTTATGTATGAAGAGATGTATGTGAGTTGACCGATAGTGTCTAGATTTCTAGCATTCATGTATGACATTTGATAAGGAAAAAGCAAGAAATTCTAAAATAAATGGATATGAAATTTGAGGTGTCTATCAAGGTTCTTTATTAAATTGGTACTTACTATTTCTAAAAGTTATAGTTGGTTGTTTACCTTTAGAAAAGAAGAAGAAATCAAAGTGCATAAAGGGAAAAATATCTACATTGTGGCTCATTTCATTGTAATTTAGAATTTAGCCACATCTTGGTATAAAACCTTCTCAGGGTGGCTACATTTTCTCGGTTTTGCTTGATCTTTTGGTCCAATAGTTGTTGAAATTTCAATTATTGATACTTGTACCAAAACCTTGGCTAATTTATCCTTGGAAAAAAATTATGTAAAAATTTTATGAATCTAGTTTTGTTTTGCTCATTCAATTTCTTTAAGACTTACTTTATTTTTCACTAAAAATTGTAGTTAGAAAAAAAACTAACAAAGAAGAAGCTATTTTCTTTTCATAGGGACATACCTTTTGGAGATACTACTCTTGGACATAGAGTTGTTTAGACTTGACAATGCAATTTCAACAACATTTTTCAAAGAATCTTGTCTAATATCATGAATGGTCTTATATGTGTCTATGTCAACTTCTTTATCATTTTGTTCTTCTTCAATTGCTAAATGATCTTCTTGAAATAATGGTGTCTTCATATTTTTATCCATGGCACTTATTTGAAATGTTGGTTGGATTGCTTTATATAATCCTCATTGTGACCATCCTACCTTAATCATTTGTGCGTTGTTCACATGTCTCCATGCTTTCAAAAGCCATTCACAAAATAAGGGCTTCAGAGTAAAAATCTTCAACGTTTTTGTTGTCAAGTTGTTTGTCAATGTTACTTGAAGTGTAATTGTCAAATTCTCACCTAAATCCATGTTTGAAAGGTTTGTAAAGAATAGCATCAACTAGTTGTAGAATACTCATACAATTCACTAGTAAAAAGTAAAAAGGATTTGAGGGTGTTTGTCTTTTACTCATAAAATGAACTCCTTTGATTTGTGCACACCTCAACAATCTATCAACTAAGTTAATTTTGATCATTTGTCTATATGCAACTATTCTAAAATTTGAAGTTTGTAAGGCTATAAAATCTTCTCCACAAATTCTTGAATAAATGTGAAATTGGACCAATGATTGTTTGAATAAGATAGATGCTAATTTTCTACCTCTCAATCTATTATTCCAAGATTTTTGATAATAAACTTCTTTGTGTCAACCCTAGAAAGACAATTTGGAATGGTAAAAGTTTACCATCTACTAAAGAAGATACTGAAACAATAATTTGCCTTCTGTCTTCAATACTATGAACAAAAACATGTTTTGATCCCTTCATTACCCATATATAAGCCATATATGTTGGAACTACATGAATCTATGTTTGATCTATGTTGACAAAAACTTAGGGGGCATAGAATGGGTTTTTGCAAGATGAATTGTTCTTTGTGTCATTTTCAAGCCCTATATTTCCCAATCATTTGGTAGCTTTTTAACAATTCTTATTGCTTTTCTATAAGTCTATTTCAAGTTGCAACCAAAAAATTCACATATCTAAGCTATGCTCACTTTAAATGATGTTTTCTCCTCTTTTGTAGTAAATTAGTTCTCTTTTACAAATTAAAGTCCTATTTATTGTCCTAATTATTATTGCAAATAAAGATTGTCTAGCTTTTTTACAAGGCTTAAGCATTTGAAAGGTCAAGTTTCCGGAATTTTGAAAGTACATAAGAATATTGTAAACCTTTAGTGAAAGAACTTGCCTCAATGAAATTTTTTATTTCAATTCGTTCTCTTAACTCTCATGCAGTATTAAATCAATTCCAATAGAGAGCCTCTAGAAAGGTTGGTATAGATACTTCTAATCTCTCCTCATACTTTGTTTGCAAAAAAAACAATAGATGTGTAATTTTTATGTTGCTTCATATAATAGCATAAATAGGTCCCCAAAGAAAAGGCAAAAGCTAATTTGTCTAGTATCATTTGACCTTACCCCCTAAAAGTTTTTGACTATGTTTTCACCCAAAACCAAGGTTGCTAGCAGGTGAGCTTGTGAGCATGAGCCTGTGAGTAAAAAACTTTTTTGGAGAAAAAATAGATGAGGGACCTATGACCGTGGATTTAGGAAGTTAAATATTTTAAGAAATGTGAGGTAATTTTCTTCAACCCACATGGTTTTTAAAAAAATTATTTGAAATGTTATTTGCAAGAACAAAATTTTGTTAATTTTGAATATAATCACCTCAAGGGATGTAGTTCTTCAAAATAAAGATATAAGTCCAAACATTCAGTAATTAATAGGAGACGTTATTTTTTTTATCATTTATTTTGCACTCTATCAATATATGTAATTTGATAATTTGGCTCATTAAAAAAGGAATATACATTAATTGTAATTCTTAATTATCATGAATATATCACATGCTATATTAGTTAAATTTTTTGCACTATTCATAATTATAGAATTTGGTGTAGGGTTTACTATTTAAGATTAACGGGGTCTTAAACCTTTAGTCATCCAACATGTACTGTACAAATTCATATCTAAATCTACAAAGCTCTAAAAAATATGAAAGAATGTTGTTTACATTCCAATCCAAATTTTCTTTGAAGAATAAATTTTTAGAAAATATTTAAGAATTCCAAAGCATATATGAAGTAGAATTAAAACACAAACAAAACCTAATAATTCTAGGTAGGTTGAGTAAGTAGAAGCCATCTTTGACAAAAATGCTATATTTGAAACCTATTTTCTAGAGAGCAATAATGCTTGTGGAAACAACAAAAAAAAGGCTACAAATGCAAATCGTAGCTAAAACCTAAAGGGAGAAGATTTAAGGAATTTTTGAATTTCATAGCTTGGTTATTCCATTCCCAACCCACCAAAAAGCATTTACAATTCTATGTTGAGATACCAATTGAAGCCCAATTTGTGAAGAAATGAGCATGTAAAATAGCAAGTACAGACAATGTAGGTTCTTAACACACTTAGGCTAGTTTAGCATACCATCATCGAGTCAGCTTTATATGAGAATTAGGTTAATTACATAGAAACTAGCACTAATACCTCAAAGTGCCCTCTTGACATGTAATGGCTACAAGAAGAATCCAAATTAATTTAAAGGTTTAGGGATTATGAATGTAAGCCTCATCAAAAATTAAATATAGACTAAACTAAATGCCCAATAAGATAGTTCACCAATATATAGTTTATGTTTAATGGGGTTTATATTCAGTTGTGCTTAATAAAGTCAAGGCTAACTATAGCAAAGGCTTCATGAAAATACATCTCTACTTAACTGAAATTTGAACTAAATAAAAAATACAGTACATGCAATAGACTAATGACCCTCTTTCAATTCTCACACTACAATTCGTCCACAAAATAGATCATAAGAGTTTTATGAATCTACAATAAGAAGACAATATAGTGTGAATGTGGAATTCAATACCTACCCTTCATCCATAATTAAGACACATCTTCTATAAATTCATAAAGAACCAAATACTTAAAATTTACTTTTTCATTAATACATTCCATTTTTCCAAACACATTTGTATTTAGAATACACCCAATGACATTTTACATATTCTATATTAAAATAAATGATGTTATTATTTTAGGCTCAAATGTTTTTTGGAGCTATCTACATGTGTTTATTGGGTAGATGCATGGTTGAGTGGCTCTTTTTTGGCTAAAGTTTAAGCCCAAATAGTCCTTTTTTGTGAGTAAAATGTTTAAGAGTGAAATGCTTGGGAGTGAATTAAAAAAAAATTTAATCAAAAAATACCTAGCTTTTTGGATGCCCTTGGACTCAAGAAATTATTATAGTTTAGTAAATAATTTTTGGGAAAAAAATATTGGCTAAAAGAAAAGGAATTCATAAAATTTAGTATTTCAAAAGTCATTAAAAAGTCCTTAGTAAACACATAAAGAAGATCTACATTAAAGGGCATTGTTTCCTAGAAACATTAGTTCAAATTCTATTATAAATGTAGTACCTACAATTCATTTGGTTAAGAGAAAAAAGTTCTAAAAGTTCTTTTTAATCCATTTGATAATAAGTTTGTCACACCCACTTTTTTTTAAAAGTCCCTAGCACTCACATACTACATACAAAAAAATTAAAAAATCATAGAACTATTGGACATCAAGTTAATTTATCTAAATCAAATTGTCTCAAAGAAAAAAAAATGTCAGTGACCTAGAGATCAATTTTACGGTTTAGTACTTTAGTTTTTTGGCACTTCTCAACAATGTCATAAGAAATTGAGCCACTTAACCATTCATTTGCCTTATTCCTATTTTTCAACTTCTATCACTTACTGCATCTCCCTCAACAATTATGAATTGCTCAAATAGAAAGAGAAAGAAATATGCCCACAATGTAGCCATAAAACACACAAATCCAATAATATTCAAAATCAACACACAATTCAATAACTCATGAGATATGTCAATCTCGTAAGTCTAAGTTGCAGTAGACTCCATTGCTGAATTGTTTGTAGTAGACGACTTATAAGTTTCTCTACCCTCAGACATTGATTGGTCTAAAAAATCTAAAACATTCAAAGCATACTTTTTTGGTGTGTTTTGGTTTCTGACAATAAAAATTTGCAAATGCCAAAGCCATTTTTTGGCAGGGTTGACGAATCTCTACGTCCGCCCCAAAATAGCGTCCGTTTTCCGGACGTCCGGAAGCTAGTGACGTAGCGTCCCTCCTGCCGTCAGAAGGCGGACGCGCGGGGCCGGGCGGCTGGACAGGGCGGACGGGCGGGGCAGCTTAGAAAACCCGTTTTGGGTTTTTTGTTTTGATTGTTTTCACCAATGAGAGATTGAGAGTGAAGTCATTTGGATTTTGATTTTTCTTATATTGCAATTGCGATTCAATAGAGTTGTATATCACTATTTATGTAAAAGCTAAAATATGAAATATATTTTTAATTTTTTTTGTTGAATTTCATTTTGATTTAGAAACAAAATCACTTTAAAATCCAACGAGATGTATATCATCAATAAACAAACAATTTTATAATAAAATGATTGAAGAAACCATTGTCATTTGTCAACATGAGCTCCATATATCATGAACAACTCAAAAATCAAACATCTAAATTCACATCTCCACAATTCCTATAGACGCCAATCCACATCTCCTTTAACCTCAGCCCCACTACTCTCTCCTGCAGCTCTCCATTCAAAATCTTCATTATCGGAGTCATCTTCATTGTCGGAGTCATCTTCATTATTGGAATCAAGTATTGTTGTCTTCTTCAAGTTTTCTCTTGAAGTAGGTTTACTCCCTTCTTTCGAATTTAATTTTTCTTTTTTTACTTTGACAAAACAATTAAAGGCTTTTTGAATAGGAACCTTTCTTTTCTTTCTATTTGACAAAGTAGCAACATTTTCATCAAGAGGGGTCCTATTCTTCACTGGAGAGATAGCAAAAGGTTGCATTTCTCTTTTTACTTGCACCTTACTCGATTCTTGAACCATCAATCTCGATGTAGGGTCGACATGTCCATGAACGGTTATTTCCACTTTGGCTTTCTTTTGAAGTAATAGAGTACCGTTTGTTGATTTGATGGGTCCTTGCGCCATTCCTTTTCCTAAAATGCGATCACGCAAAGATGCCAATGGCATCCGATCACTATCCGTATCACTTAGGCTTGTAGGTGATGACGCTACTTTCCGTAGATTACTGCCTATAGAAATTTCTTTGGAAATGTTCATTAGGCGTTTTTTATATCCAAAGCTCTGAGAATCATCCAATCCGACCAATTGTGTGCTAATAGACTTCAACGATATTGGTGGAAGAGCACTAGATCTCGATACTTCAAAAATTGACTTCATTGGTTCTTTTCCTTTATCACTCTTCACAATTGCCGAATTTGTGACTACCATCCCAACTGAATCACTATTTTTCTGTACCACAATATTTGATTCCCCCTCATCACCACTATTGCTGCCCACATCTTTTGGAACGTCTACCTCCATGACCGCATCTTCTCTTTTGTCGTTTCCTTGTACTACATTTAATGCCACAGATGGAGATTGAGAAATTAGAACTTCTTCATTTCTCCCATCATCACCAATAGCATTCTCATTGATTTTCACCTTTTTGGCAATAGCGTTTGCCTTTTCCGATAGAATGTTTTCGCTATTCAAGAATCCCATTCCATTGCAATATGCAGTTAAAGAAGGTAGATTCTCCTGTACCCCTACATTGTCCTTGTCTTCACAAAAGTTATATGCATTGTTTGCATTGTCGGAAACGACATCCTTGCGGTTTAGATGATAATCATGCGTATCATTCACCAAATCGGGAAAGCCTTCCATAACGTCTTCATCTCCCCATGCTGTCACACGATTGAAGTCATCTCTGCCATCTACAACTGAAAGGATCCTTTCCAAATCCTCGTCATCATCGTCATCATCGTCTTCTAACGTCGGCCTATCTGAATCCTCTGATTCCATCGAATCCACATTATCATTATACCATTTTTTTTTTCATTTTTTTTCATTTTTTTCCTTTGATGCGTTTAATACTTTGGAATTGGTATACACGTACACCAAATCCGCTGCTCTCTCCGGCTTCAATTTATTTCGAGATTTGTTGTGAACAAAAGAATAGTTGCTCCAATTCCGTTCACATGAAGATGATGACACCGATTGAGCCAATATCCTCTTCGCTAATGGAGCTATAAACTTGCCACATGCACCTTCAAAATCCCACCAAGTATTTGCGGACAACATTTGATCTCCCGGATTCAACATATTGTGGAATGGAGGTTCCTTGTGTCGAAAAGCCACAAATTCCTTCACCACTGCTGCATATTCATCCGGTTTACATATTCTCTCCAAAACTTTCTTACATCTTGACATTGCATCTGTGTCATCCACTAGCTCTTTGTCATGAAGAAGGTATGGATTCAAAAGAGCTGCGACTGATTGGAGATCGTTGTCCACCATTCTTCTTCGAGCATAAAAAGACTATACCAATGGAATTGCAAGTTCTTCTAGCAAACAAAATGGTGGACTTTATAATCCGTTCACGTGCTTCTCTAACTTCCTCATGATATGCAACACCTTCCCGATGCATGGTGATTTTGAATCCAAATCGCGGAGTGCACATATGATTGGTTCAACCATCTTCACATAATTGATAGACCGATTCCAAAAATGGTCATCAAGAACAATTTTCTTCACCGCTAAGGCCAAGTTTTTTGGTTGGACTTTGGCTCCACGTTTCTTCTTGAGAGTATGTACATACTCAATCCATTGCGGATCTACCACCGCTTGTTTCAATGCTACTCTCAATTTTGTCAAACGCTCCATCATGATAAATTTAGAGGCGAACCTTATATCCCCAGGCATCAAGAGACCAAGATTTGGCGAATACTTTCGTAATAGAGCTAGCGGCATATGTCTCTTCTTGATAAATTTAGCTACAAGAACTCCTTTATCCAATTTGGAAGCAATCCATTTTTGTGCAGCCCAATCCTTCAACAACAAATTCAATGCATGTACCACGCACCCTTGGTAAAAAATATGAGGATATTTTGTAGACATTACATCCTATGCAGATGGATTTACGGGAGCATTATCCGTAGTTATTAACACGATGTTCTTGGACTCTACTTGTTCAATGAACTTTTCCAACACAGCTGCCAAATACTCCGCATTTTTTTCACAACCACTTGTATCCACAGATCCAAGAAATTCTTCACCTGCGGATGATACAAGCATGACATTGATGAGAAGTCGATTAGTCACTGAGCTCCATCCATCAATGGACAATGTTGCTCCAAATTTTCGAATGCTATCTTCGGTCCGTGCATTCAATTGTGTCTGAATGTTGGTCTTCGCTTCATTCAACAATTTGTACCGAAGGTCGTAGTATGAGGGAGGAATGTATAGCCTACCGAATGCAGCCGTTTTCTTTACTACTTCTTTAAAAACAAGATTTCGAGCCACGAAAAATGGTATGATTGCCAAATAAAAAAAATTTGCCCACACTGAATGTAATTTGCGTCTATGACCTTCTTCAAACCCATTCACTAAGCTACCTTGCCTTTGAGGCCTAGAACTTGATGCCCTCGGGGTTTCATGTTCACCAGAAGCTTTCGTACTCAAAGTCATTTCAGTTGTGGCACATACTATTGATACCAATTCTTTGGATGTTGGATAAGAGTCTTCGTGGTCAGAATGCGACACAGCCTTTCCGGCCGAAAACTCTTGGACATCTAAAGGGCCAGGATTGCCATCCACATTGTCCATTACAACGTGTTTTGAAAAAACTCCTTCGCAATGCCGAAATAAATCTCGAACTGCCATTGATAATCGTCGACAAAGGCTCACCCCTTTATCACGTACACCTCCAGGCCCAGAATAGCCTAAGTGGCTGAACATACGGCTGAGCTTCTTTGACATGATCGCTTTGCAAAGCCTACATTTTACTTTACCACCCTTTTGCACACTAAACCAAGGAGAAAAATCCCCCGTCAGTTTGGCCACCATATTGACAAGTGTATGTTTTACTTCAATTTCAAAAGAAACCAATAAAATGTTTTAAATTTGAAACCCACAACGTAACAATGTATACAATATCAATGAAATTAGTCACACAAAGCTTTGAAAATCAAAGCCCCCCCGTCCACTGAACTATGCATTACCAAGCAAGAGACTCAATAAACTGAAGCTCATAGCCCTTGGAAATTTTAGCATTCGGTTTTTGGAGAATGAATACAAAAGCTTCTCTTCTAACATTTATAGTCCCCTCCAGAAAATTAAATGTTTATTTTTAGGATTTACATTCAAAAACAAGCAACGGCCCGGACGGGGCGGGCGGACGGACGGGTCAGATAGGGCGGTTGGGCGAATAGGTCAGACAGGTCGGACGGGCGGTTGGACGCGGTGGACGGGGCGGTCGGACGGGACTGTCCGCATTGTCCGCCTTCCGACACCGTCCGCGCTTTGGACACGCCAATCGCCCCACTTAAACACTGACCGCCGACAGCGTCCGCCCAGCTGTCCATTGGAGCATTTTATGAGGCCGACATTACTCAAAAAGAGCGGTAACATTTCCAAAAAAAAACAGCCTAATAATCACTGCTAAATGAGGATCAATGTAATTGATTTATCATTTAAAAAAAAAAAAAATGTAAACCGTAAACCCTATACCCTAATTACCCTAAACCTTTTCTTTTCTCCCCTAAATTGTTTTACGAATGAGGGGAATGTGGTTAAGTTGAATATGTTTGGATTATTTACTCATATTATCCTTCTAAATACGTTTTGAGAAGATCTGAAGATGGTGGGGATTTTTTTAAAGTTCATTAGGAAATCAAATGTTTTGCAAAAATAATCAATTCCTTTTTCATCGTAAGCAAATGAAATTTAAAAAAAAAGCTCCAATACATAATTAGAATAACAGTTTAATAGATTTCAACCTCATGATATTTAATGAAAGGTTGTGATTTCTCATTGAAAGTACATCATGATCTTCAAATGAACATCGAGTCTTTCATATTTTTTAATGAAATTTTGATTAGATTTGAAAACAAAGAAAAAGAATCAATGTTTTAACTTTCAAATCATATACGGCTATATTTTTCCTTAAAAACATAGAAAAATTCGTTACTTGAGTTGGTTGAGTAGAATACATTATACACTTATACATGTGCTATATTTATTTTGAAGGGTAATTCCAATATTCTTATTTCAGATGTTTTTAAATATTAATTTAAAAAAAGAAGGTTCATTGTTTAAAGATCTAAAAAATTGACAAACATAATTTCTATTATAAATAGGTATTGAATTCGGAATTCGAATTTTGAAATGATTCAAATGAACAAGATATTGATTATAAAATATTTCTTCATTTGAGTTTTCAAAATGAATTCACGAAACAATTGCAAACTTTTGAACTTAGGTATATAGTATTGTTTTTGGTTTGTACTTTGTAGAGTATAATACTTCAATTTTAATCCTAAATAAATGAAAAAACTCCACATGTATTGCACAAAGATTTCTACCAATTATTATGATAATTAAATACATTGTTACATTTCATAAAATATTCTACATAGAAAAAAAAATCATTTCAGTTTTCAATCATGATAAACGATGTCTTCTATTCTTTCTGTTATATGTTCATTTTGTATAACATGTACATTGTACAATCTTGGAGAGCAGGGTAGTTCATTTTTGACTCTCATTGAAATAGAAAATATATTTGTGTTTGGATTTTGAAATCATTATGTATTCTACGGTCTTGCAAGAATGCATCTTGCTCCTTCCTTTGAATCCTTTTGATATTTTTTTTTTTTCCTTTGCTTTCTTGTAGGGCTCTTGTTCTTTTGTTCTCTTGTTCTTTTGTTCTCTTCATTTGACCAGCCTATTTGGCTTGGCTCTTAGTTTTTGTATTTTTTAATGCAATGGTTTATGCATATGTTATAAAAAATATATATTATTTATTTAAAATTAATATATTGATGAACAAACGCATAAAGGCATTCAATGCTTTCACATTTAAAGTTATAAATCTATCATAAATCACTCTTGCAAATTTGAATGATTGAATCGAAAATTTGAAAATGTAATTACAAAAGCTTTCAATTCAATCAATTGCATAAATCATAAATGTTGAAATGCAACTCGTATGAGTTTAGCATCTATGAAGATTAATTCATGCCATCCACATGCAATTTTCCAATTTAATAAAATGCAATTGAGTACTTCAATTTCTTTCTTTTCAATTCTCCAAGTAACATTCACTTCATATCTTTCTCTATTTGTTTATTTAATTTTTGGCAACAAATGGAGAAACCATCTTTGTCTATATTTGCACATGCACTCTTATTTGATTGATGAAGAATAGATCTATGAAATATATAATCATTGATTTGTTCATGTTGATTTATCTAATATATTTTATATATGTATATATATTTATATATATATATCATTAAAGGAGTATGGAAGACAAGATTGACAGATTGTGTTCAAATGTTGTTGATTTTGAAATGATTTAGTACTATATCATTTATAAGAATATTATAATAGTATTATGTTATAATATTCCTAAAACAATTGCAACAAATAGTAAAATACATGCTAAGTTAGGTTTGTTAGCCTACCAATTGTTCATTAATAGACATAATTGAGTAGCCCCCTTAAATGAAACATTCAATATCTAATATCTTACAATCCAAATGGTGGATTTGTCTAAAATTTTTTCCACATCTTTTTCAACTAATTTACTACAAGATCCTACGGTTACATATGCCCAAAAGTATTTTTCTTCCAAGACTTGGTATTTGCACTACTAATGGCAGTTTTGAAGTGTTTTTAGTGAAAAGAACTTTAGGGGTTAAACATCTATACCGTTAGATTTTGAAAAAAGAACAATTTGCTTCATTGGGGATAACTATAAGTCCATGCTCTTTTTTGATAGCCAAAATACACTTGCAAGGACTTGGACATTTAGCGGTTTACTAAGTGATTAGACGTCAACTAATTCAATTTAATAGTAGAATTTTTATTCAACTACCTTCTTACAATTGCTTTATACACAATGCAACGTGAATATTTGGGTACATATATTAAACGTCGCAATCTTTTCGTGAATTTTTGCACATTTTAGCTCATATCTTTGTACAAAAATATCATTTACCAAGAATTCATAAATTTGGTCATAAAGGAAGGCTACCTTTTTTAATTTCAAATTTTACATTGAATGAATGAAAAGTTAGTTGAACTATATAGTGCTATGAAGACCTCTATTTATCGTGCAAAATATGGGTTTAGGGTCGCTTTAGGGTCAAATCGCCCCGTCCGCCCTTGTACCCGTCCGCCAGACCTCATCCGCCCCGATATCTGTCCGCCGTCCGCCCTGTCCACCCCGTCCGCCTTGTCCTCCGTTCGCCTTGTTTGTTGGATCCGGCGTCTGCCTCATCTGCCCCGATACTTGTCTGCCTTATCCGTCCGATCTGGCGTCCGCCCCGTCCACCCCGATACCCGTCCGCCCCGTTACAGCCGATGCGTCCGCCCCCCCGGACCGTCCGATTGGGTGGACGCTAGATTTGTCTGCCCGTGGCCGTCCGATCGGGCGAACGAGGCTCTAGGATTTCGAGGAGGTGGACGGCCGATTCGTTCGCCACCTCCGGCCCGTCCGATCGGGCGGACGGTTTAGGGCCGTCCGATGGGGCGGACAAGCCGTTCGCATTGTCACTTTTGCTTTGCCCTTTGTGAATGCAAGGTGGAGTGGAGAGTTTGGTGGTTCATCCTCCATTGGCTCCGTTCCGAGGCAAGGCAAGAGTGGTTTATTGGGGCCTCCTTGTTGCCAATTTTTTGGACACTTGCGCGTGAATTCAATTTTAAATTAGAAAATTTCATCTATATCAGTTTCATTTGTCACGATGATGAAGGGGAAGAAGAAGGTTGCGAAGCTAAAACATGGAGAGGGACCATCAAACTTGGAGGTAGCTCGCCAAAATCGTTCGGAAGAATGCAAAAAATTCATGATTGAGCGCATCGTTCAATTTTATGAATCGGAAACAACATTGTCTTTGGACAATAAGTACATCAAATATCAAGAGGAGTGCGTGTCTAAATTCAAGGTAGACACGACAGAAATGTTGTTGGATGCATTGAATGTTCCGAAGTGGCATGACGAAATTCCAAAGTCATTTTGGTTAAATATGGTAAGGAATATCGACCCAATGACGCCCAATTTGAAGAAGTGATTCTGAAAGCGGACTTGTTTAGGGGGCGATGTGCTCCATTCGCCAAAAAGTACAATCGAGTTGGTTCAATTGGTTGGTGGAAAAGCAATGATGGAGTTGCTAAAGCGGAAAGAACCAAACGGCACCTCATAGCACTTCCAGATACAACACGCGTGATTGTTGTTGATGATAGAACGATGAGAGGTGGATATGCAACGATTCGAAAGGTCTGTATTGAAGGATGTCCAAGAATACTTCCTTATTGGGAGTTTGCGGCGAAGAAATCCATTCACCACCAAACTCGACCCGATCTTGCAAAGTTAGAACATCAAAATGAATCAATGGCTGTTTGAATTCCACACGTGGGTGTAATACGGTTTGCTGCGGTGTACGGAACGACGTGTAAAGGTTATGCGTATTGGTGGAATGGTGGAATGGTGGAATGGTAGAATGGTGGAACTCTTCGACAAATGTTGAATATGGATAAGGACTTTCCAAACAACATTCAAATCCGTTTGATGTATACAAATCCAACCGAAGAGGAGGTTGTAAAAGTTCACCATTTAGGACGATATCGGAAGAAGCGCATAGAGCTGACATGGGCCTTTATGCATATAATGTATGCAGTGCATCTTGCTAGACATTTGCACAATGATCTTTCTCCGGACAACATCTTGTTGCATTTTCCAGAGGATGAGTCACGTGTGTACATTGGAGTTTGCGATTGGGGCATGACCACCTTAGCTTCTCAGCCAATGAAGTCTTTGTACACATTTACATCAGCAGATGAGATGAAACAAACTTTGCAGAGGAGATGGTGGGTGGATCCACGTATTGCATATTTGCATAAAGCAGGTGCAAATGTGGAAGTCATTCTGATGTATTCACGTAAGTCGGAAGAGTATGCCATTCGAAAAATTACTCGGCGGATGAATGGAAACAACATGTCAGAGGCGTATTTCAACGTGCTACTTAAAACACCTAGTGCGACACAATTTGCCTTTCATGACTTTACAAAAGTGTTTTATGCTTACTTGAAGCGCATTTCTTTGAAGACTGACGATGAAAATACTAGTTTGGCCCATGTGATTACGCGATTTTCTAATATATATCGTTGGCCGATGCCAGATGAACATTTCCGCCATTTATATTAGATTAGTAGTACAGAAGTAGTAGTTGAATAGATTATATAGGCATTAAAAATTAGTTTAGAAATATAGAGTTGAAATGAGAAAAATTATATGTGTAATTAGCCAAATGTGCACAATGTATGGTATTCTATATTAAATTGATACATTTTGCCCATATTGATTATGTTTGTATTTGTGTTAATCTTGATTTTTTAAATAGTATATATATATATATATATATATATATATATATATATATATATATATATATATATATATATATATATATATATATATATATTTGAAGTCACAAACTTTTATAGTTTGCCTTCTGAAAATGAATTGAAATTTTTTCATAGTTTCAAGACTATCATGGACTCATGGTCAAACTTTATAATCTTTCAACTTATAAGAGACATTGTTTTAATGACAAATCGCGAACCATTGCACTTCATTTAACATTTAATTGTTTAAAGATTAAGGGAGTGACCGCGGGGCAGTTTGGGTAGGGCGGTCGGGGGAAATAGGGCCGTCAAAGTGGATGAGGCGGATGGACGGGGCGGACGGGGTGACAGGCGGATGGGGCGGTCCCGGCGGACGCTGCGTCCGTGGGGACCGCGAATGTCAACGGACGCTGCGGACACAACGTCCGCGTCCGGACGTCCCGGACGTTGTCCTGTTGTGGATTTGTATATTAGGTAAAAACATATTATAATATGTTATATTGAGTAGCTTCAAGGTGATGCCGCTCTGACATCTATTTAAGAGGGTAGTTTGCCTTAGAACTTCATTACATTCGAGTAGTGGATTTTGTTTTCTACTTTAGAGTTAGAATGTCGAACTGGAGGTTTTTTTCTGAGTCTCAAGATGAAGAGCTTCAACCAAAGGCTGAATTCGAGCTTTCATTGTCACAGCTACCAGATCAACCCCTTTTGGAACGAGATCTTGCATTGCTACTTAGGCATCCTCGAGATGAAGCTGGGCCTTCTAGACCGCCGAAGCAACCTCGCGTGGAGCAGCGATGGCACGGTAATCTTAATACCAATGCTCGTGTTTTGGTAATCTTGCTCCAAGTTGGGTATGTTGAGCCAGGCACTCGGGAAGTGACTTTTGAAGCGAGTTATGAGGGCAAAAACATCGATCATTATTATTGTATGGTTCTGCCGGTGGAGGGTAGTCGTGGCCACCAACGTTGGTTGGAAGGTCCAGTCAACCCATTGATGAAGTCCGAGCGTACAAATTACGTTGCTGCCACCATCAAACACATTCTCAACTTTCTGCAGATGAAGTGAAGTTGTGATTGGAACTTTAGTTTTTTTATCTCTAGTGAGCATTTATTAAATGTTAGTTATTAATTTTATACTTTGAGTATTTTATTAAAATCACAGTGTGTGATTATAAATGTTTAATGAGAAGTTAGTGATTAAAAGTTAACTAGGGTTTTAGAGTAAAAGGAGAGTGTGAATGGGGATTTAGTTGGGCATCTTAGGTGGGGTCTTGGTAGGGGCATAGGCTGATGTGCCCCACCCCTCACTTGAGATAGGGAGGAAAAGAGGGAAAAGATGCTTAGTTAGTGTGTGGAAGAGGAGAGAAGTGTGTGTGTAGGAGAGATAGAAAAACTTAAGTGGGAAAGAAAATCCGAAACTTCGAGGAGTGATATCTTCCATTGTATAAGGCCTTTGGTAATGAAATTTGGTGAGATTGTTCCTTGTGAAATTGCCTTTCCAAAATGAGTTTGCAAGTTTGATTTGGAGTTAGGATGAAAAAATTATGAGCGTTTGAATTTGAGGAGTTTTAGTGCCTTTCATGAAGAAAGGCTGAGACTTTGTCAAGCCATAGCTGACGTTCAGTCTATCAATTTGCAAAAGGGACTTTGGAAGCATGTTCATCTTAATCTTAACTTTCCAAAGAGTCATTAAACTTAAGATTTGGAGTTTGGAGGAAGAAGTTATGGAGGTGTGATGACTTAGAGGTTGGCTGCCACTTGTGAAGAGCAAGGCTGAAACTTTGGAGGGCCATAACCTTCGGTCAGTATAAGGATTTCTTTTGAAAATTTTATGAGTGTTAGTTTGTTTATTATCTCTCTAAATAGCTATCACACGAGCTATTTAGAGTTTTATTGAAGAACTTATAGAGTGTAAAAGTGTAGAGGTTGAGTGGGTTCTCAAAATAGGAGACCGAGACTTTATTAGGCTGTAACTTATGGACAGAGTTTTAGTTCTTAGTGAAATTTTCACATGTTGTAGCCGGACATGATAGCTTTCCAAATTGCTATCACACTTGTGTTCAGATTTTATAAATCAAAAGTTATAAGAAGTTTGAAGAGGTAGTGATTGGTTGGCAAGGAGGAGAAGAGCCGCCACTTTGTTTGCCTATAACTTTTGGACAGTAGTTTAGAATAAAGTGAAATTTGGAGAGGTGTTAAGTTACTGGGTTAGCTTTCTAAAATGCTATTGCATTTAGCATTTGAAGTTGTGAGCCATCTGTGGCACTAGATAAAAGGTTGCAGCTACTTTAGGGTACAGCTTTGAAGATTTCTCATTGTTTTTATCAAAACATGAAGACTTGAAGATTGAAGAGGAATGTTTTGGGTTTTTTTTATATGTATGTGTAGGATGTGACTTTGTTATTCCTAGCCTGATTTGGAGGCTCGTTGTCTTTTATTTCCCTTTGCTTTGTAACCCTAGTTGCGGGCGGTCTGGGTAAAACCAAGACCCAACCCTATTTATTGTCGTAGTGATGAAGTGGGGTTAATGGCCTACATGGTCGAGACTTGCTTGTTCTTACGGTCTGGAATTTTGGCCAACAAACCGTGAATTTGAAGTTTAGGATCCTATCATTCAGACAGTAGCTCGTGTCTACTGTCCCGTTTTACTCGTCCCATATCCCGTGGTTTCTTATCCCTTCCTTGATCCTTATACCTATCTAGAGCCTATACAAGATAGGCCAACGGGCATCGTTTGAAGACTAAAGATTGAAGATTCAAAAAGACACCCAGTATACAACAAACAGTTGCAGCCAAACCCCCCGTGTGTTCCTAAAGCACGCTCCTCTCTACCTGACGATATCCGGACGTCGTGTCAACCCTGTTTGTTGGGCGTACATCGAAAGATCAAAATTCTTCTCCGGACTCCAAAGATGCCTGCAACTCTAGCTCTAATAGATGAGTGAAAGTTCTGTTGCAATCCAAGTACCAACCTCCACCACTTAGATGAGTTGTCAAGAAAGTATGCACCTGACTTGGTATATATATAACAACTCCTAAATTGCGGTCTAACCACGAAGACAAGAATGGAGGGAGGTTGTTCTTGGAGACTACACCTTTGACTTCAAGCTCTAGCTTGAAGTAATTGCAATAACAAAACAAGCCAATCAGAAAAAAAAATTTGAAACATGGATATTGAAATCCTAAAACAATTTCTATGTATATGTTAAAATAAGCCATTACATCAAACAACAATGGAAAGAATTATTTCTCATAATTCACATAAATACTCTTACAAAATTGTCACAATATCCAAGAAAGCCATCTAAAAAAATGGGTAACAAGAAGAGAACCAAAAACAAGGGTACCTAGGTACCTCTAGGACCATCGTCAGAACCGACGGTGGTTTCAGAGGTACCTAGAAGTAATGCTGTTTTTGGTTCTCTAAATTAATAAAAAAAAAAAAAAAAAAAAGAACATCAAATTCTAGATGGCTTAATTATAAACTCACAGTATGAAGAGAAATCCAACTTTAAAGAAATAGACTACTTCTCATTTTCCTTAACATACCGGAATAACACCCTTCACACGATAAGATTCCACCCTTCTTTTGTCATGAAGGACTTTTCCTTCTTAAAAAACTTGGAGCCTCTCAAGTACGGTCCAAATGCTTGGTCCCAGAGCTTCCTCTGCCATCCGTCCAAGTACTCTACTAAGAACTTTGGTTGCTTTGAGATTGCGTAGTTTATTGGAATGTTGTCTTGTATCATATCATCATCAAAATACTCCACCGTAGCATCTTGAATCTGTGAAAGCAATACACACATTAATCCCTACAATTCACCAAGTAGAATAAGCAGGCTTGTTTGAATTTCATAAAAATTTTAAATTTCACTAATAACAACAAAAAATGACTTACCTTCGCATAAAAAACACATTTGTTCAAGAATAGTCCAAGATGTAGCTTGAAAACAAGCCTTGGGGGAAACTTCCGAGCTTCATGAGATGGAACAGATGAGTTCCACCACTACAAGAACTTCACCTTGTGAAACGATGTAGTAGCGCATGTCACCACCATCTACAATTTCTCTAGTGTCATCTTTGGAACTTCATTTAAGCTCCAATGCTTTTCTACCTACAATAAATAACAAAATGTTTTTTACATGTGATACAATGGAAATTGAAATGAAGACATATTATCATTTTGTTGGAAATGCAACTTACCTCTTGGAGAAATCCAGCCCCATTACTTGGTTGTACGACCGACAAAAGTTTACCCATCTTGGAGTTCAACATTCAATTCTTCTCTCTTGCTCCAACCTGTGTAGTATGAACTATCCCTTTTGGCCTCTTCAATTCAAATTATATTGTCTCGTTATATTTTCTCACTGTTGCATCCACCGCATGTGCAAACTCTTGTTGCAAACATCGAGCATATTCTAAATGAAAGAATATAAAAAAATTGAAATGGTCGATTATAAAGCAATATAGAAAGAACAAAGATTACGACATGATATGCTTACCCGGAAAAAAAATGAAATAAATACTTCTTGAGGCATAGAATACCATGTCTTGTTCAATTTAGCGTTACATCATTTCACTTCCCAGACCCTCAATATCTACTTGAACTTTGCCAAGGAAGCTTACCGTACTTTTGCATGTAGTACAAATCGTGTATTAAATTTGTCTTTATGTGAGAGTCCTCTAGTGCCCTGCATATCAAAATACATGTGGGTCAATTTTTTCAAACTAAATGCACCACATGAAGTTGAAAATGATTACAAAGAACTTTGAAGGACAAAATAGAATGAGAGCGCATACTTACTTGTTTATTTTGTGCATGACTTACATGACTAACTCCTTATCCTTGGTGTCCAAGACAATGCAGTCTACGAGATAGTGGAAATTTGGGTTTTCATATTTTACCCTTGAGATGTACCTCATCCACGCTTCGAGTCTATGATTGCCGTCAGAGACAAAAAACTTTAAGTTCTTCAAGAATCACAATGTTGGCTTGGATTCACAATACTCATTGAACTCATCGTTCTTCTCATTCCATATCAAATTCCAACAATTCATTTCAAAGCTTGTGAACTCAAATGTTTCCCCGACCTCATTTGTGGTTGACACGTAAAAAACTATTGTTCCCTCACGATACCCAAAAACAAATTATGTCTTTAGTTTTGTGATGTTGCATGACAGTGTTGGACAGACCATTAGCATTGCAACAAGCCAATAGAGTGGAATCTAAAGCCGAAACAACTTCTCTGTCTTCATTCTTAACATATTGATAGTAGCAACTGCATCCACCTTTTGAAGTCTATGGAGCTTGTCTTCCAACAACTCCTCCTTGTCGTACTCCTCCTTGTTGTACTCCACCTCCGCTTCCACAAGTGGGACCGCTTCATCACCTACTATATCTAGCTGAGTTTCTTCACCAGTATCGGGAGTTTCTAATATTTTCTCTTCTTGAGTTCCATTGAAAGGCGACATGTCCATTTAGAAAAGAATACAAATCAAAGTGTGTTATAAGTGAATTTGTGAACCATTAACAAAAAACAAGTTCATGAATCAAATGGTATTGTCAAACTTTCAATATCAAAATATACCAAAATGAAAATAGTGTAGTGAATACATAGAGAAGAAGCCAACTAATATCATGGCTATATTGTACACATTTTCATATGAAATGGTAAGCAACCAGATAAATCCTTTCTAAAATCACTCTATATCTATTGATTCATTTGAAGCAAAGCTTAAATGAATGATGACAATCTCATGCCTTGGTTTAATACCACAGCAAACATTGTCGTAGTATTCCTCTTGAAGAGGGCTACAAACAAACTTTGACACACATGGTGAGGAACTATATTCATTCTCAGAGCTTTCTGGTGAAAAAATAGGTTGCCTTCCCATTGAATTTCTTTGCCAAACATAAAAATTTCCACGTGGCCATATCTTAAAGTCCTTAGGTTGACCTAAAAGATCCACAATTACCCTTGTGCTTACCAAGTCATCCTCTTCACCTTCCTCTCTCTCAGATTTACTTGAGAAGTCCATATTTGTTGAAGCAATAGTATTGGGCTCTAATTGCTCTCCAAACTCAAGAACTGGGACCATTTGAATAGGGACAACTCTTCTTCCAATTATGGAAGATGATGCTTGACCAAGATGGGCACCCACTACCTGTATGTGCAAATTGAATTGAATATGTTAAATTTACAACTTGTAACCTTCAATGTCGTATAAAATGAAAGGATTAAAACAAAAATACACAACAAGAAATTGAGCATGTTATCCTTTGAAATGTGTTCTGTGGATGACAAAAAGGAAATTATTAGTAAACTAACTAAGATATAGATGGGTCAATCTTGACCTCAAAAGTGTTAACTTTTGACAAAAGTTAATGAAGGGTACCAAAATCAAAGGTACCACATGGTTCCCATGAAAGGACCATTGGATCCAATGGCACTTTTATGGGTACCATATAGTACCCCTGATTTTGGTACCCTTCACTAACTTTATAAATTAAGGGACACTTATTTAAAACTTGAGCAACAATCTTGCACAATCTAATTTTCTCTATATAAGAACTCCAATATAGATTCCAAACAAGAATTCACATATTGTTACTGTAACAAAGTCAAAATTATTTAAAATTATATAAAACACTGAATTTTAGAAACAAATTGAAATTGAAACAATAGTCTTCATCTTAAATTTTGAAAATAATATAACAAAAAATAGTTATGATTTCTCAATAAATGAATGATTAAAGAAAAAGTTCATAAAATATTCTATCTTTAAATTATTATTAAGAACTAAATGACATATGAATCAATTAAACTGAAATTGAAAAAAAATTGAAAAAAATATAATAAAATGAATACTTAAATTTAAAGTGGCGAATTTAAAAAGCCAAAAAAATGAATTATGAAGTTCTAACCCCACTTATACCCAAACGCATAAAATATAATTGCATACTCGTACAAGTTCATACCTACACTTCTAAAACATACATAAATCATCATCCCTAAAAGATGTTAATACACTCAAACTTGCTTTGATACCATGCGGGTACTAGAATGAAGGGTATCCATAGTTATCTTTGGAAGTACCGTCAGTTCTGATAGTATTTCTAGTGAAACAAGAGGATACCCCTCATTTTGGTACCCCTACGATACCAGACAAAGCAATTTGGCTTCGCAAAGCTTAATTGGATCAACTAAAAGCAATTTTAGAGTATTTCTAAGGATCATTGCATATTTTTGACAAATTCTAGCATATTGGAGCAAGTCCAAGCATTTCCAATGAATGACGACCATAAAGAATTTGAAAAATCTTATAGAATCACTATTGAGGGTTGACAATTATGGAGAGAAAGAAATATCAAATAGCAACATTTGATAGCATGTAGTTCATGGGGCTGCATCTAAAAACATCTAATGTATGGTGATTACATTGGTCATGGGGCCATGTCTTGCAAGGATTAATTTTCTTCTTGACCTAATCCAAGACCAAAATTTTTTTAACACCATATGAAAGACTAATGGCTAATCATCATCATGACTATAAACCACTACAGAAGCAAACTAGCTAACTCGGTAGATTGTATATATTACCAACCGCACTTCGAGTACCATGCATCATCACACCAAAATAACAAAGCATGTGAACTACTAATTCAATAAGGAAGAATTAACATGGCACAACATACTGTCAATGAGTGGCTCCTTTCTATGTGCATTAAAGTAGCTAGCTAAGTATCATACTACTGACTAATGGAGGTCAAAGTGAGCCAGTGGTTATTGCACAAGAATTTATCCCTAGACACTACAACAACGAAAATGGATGGAAAATTGAAGAGCTTGGAAGCTGGGCAAACTAAAGAACTCTGAACTAAAAAATCCCAAACTGAGCAGACTCCAAATTGAGCAATGCCAAACTAAGAAACCTCAACCTGAGCAAACCTCAAACTGAATAACCACAAACATTGGAGCTACAAAATTGATGTAAATCCAAGCTCAGCTAATGTGATTTCCCACTGTCATATTCATCGCATATCGCCCAAACTGAGCTTCCAGCCGTGATATCCATTGAATTGCTTCCGTCTCACCGTGATATCACAACATACAAGGGTGTCGAGTCATTGTTAAACATCTCGAATTTTCATTGTGCGATAGTCCCACATTCAGATTCTCTGCAGTCTCTTCATACAGGAACGTATTGACCTCAATCTCGAGCCTCTTTGGCGTCCCCACTCTCGACCAAATGTGCTTCACCAAATTCGCATTATACATCTCCAGGTTCGCCACTAAAGCCTCCACTTCTCATAGAAATTGAACTCATGATTTAATTGATGTTAATGCTCATACGCGGAACTTGTGGAGTACCGGATTGGGGGGTAGTTTGAGCTACCCCCCAATTTGGTACTCCCTAAACCGAAGTCTAAACGTGGAGCATTTTTGTTGGAGTTTCAACGATCAAGCAAATACTAAAGCGAAGTCAAACAATTGCAAGCTCCGGGCTCTGTCACCCTTTGATCTCAATCCCGCCCTAGACAGCGCAATAAAACAACAGTCCAATCTCAACAACCTCTACTGTGAATGCCAATGCCAAATCGAAATCCTTGACTCAATTGCGAGCTTTGTTACCTTTCAAAATAGGCCATTGATATGAAACTCCAACATACATGTGTGACAAGTTGAACTGACCCAGTTGGTACGGCAACAACAACAACAACTTTTCCACGTCTACCTTCGGAACAAATCCATTTCCCAGAGTGGACGCTGCCATCGACTTAGCTTTTCTGTGCCCCATTTTGTGCAATGCAATCCAACAATAGCTAAAGTGCACACTTCAATCAAAACAAAGAGACTCTGTTTCACTACAATAAACTTTGTTCCCACGAAGTGTGGCGATTGAAGCGGACATTGCAAGATGATTGAGTCAATCTTTATATGTGGCCTGCTTAGGTGGTTGATGCTTTTTTTTCAAGCTGCAAGCGGTCGACTTAGACTGTGCGGCAAGGCACTGCGGGAGTCAAAACAAAAGATTCCATATAGAAAAAATGAAATCAAAATGAGGGCCACGAAACAAACTGCTGCATGAACTTGAAGATGGTGACCAATTTGTTCAACTTCCATTTCCACCTCCCGCGTTGTTGAGACTTCTGCACGAGTTGGACTCCTGGTGGTCCTCTCATTGTTCATATCGCACTCTTGCTCCTGCTCCTCGTTCGACATTGAGATAAGTGGTTACTCTCAAGAAGACAAGCAAGTTTGCATTCAAATGTTTATGCCAAGTGAGCAATTTTGTAAGATAAGAATCCATTGAATTCCTTGAATTTCGGAAGAAAAGGCTTGACAAGCGCAATGGCGGGCACCGTTGCTGATTCGCGAAATGAGGACTTCGAGCGGCGGGCACCATGGCAATGAAATCCAAGGATCTCTACTGACTCTTACTTTATGCAACAATAGCAAAGTCACATTCTAATTCAAGCGATATACAAGATCATGGCAAGTTTTACTTCCAATTTGTGCATTGACTTATTTTTCTTGAAAATGCAGCACTGTTGCCCTGAGATTCATGCATATTAATTACAGATTCAAGGCGCTACGAAGGCTTTGTAAAAAGGACACCCCTGTTGCCCAAAGTAACTCCTATCCTATAATTCACTTGATTGGTCTTCAGTTAGCAAGTGTTGTAAGCATGAATGAATTTGCTACATGTCTCAAGATTGAATGGAACTGAATGTGTTTGTTTATTGTATTTTGAATTGCGATCTACACCTTCCCTCTACTTTGAAATTTGTTTAAAAATTTAATACACATTGATTAGTGGGTTTATCTCAGCAAATTTGGATGACGTTGGACTTGTCACCTGCATCACTTGGAAAATTCAATGCACCAAATAGCAATGTGATAACATGTCCGGATTTAGGGTTTAGTGAGCCTAATTCTGGCGCACAATTTCCATCTGCTAACGCAACTGACACTATAGAGTCCGTAGGAACAAGACCAGATGTTTTACCAAGTGCGGGGAAATCCGTCGGGAATTTTGTAGAATTGACTACCCTCCAATGGTATGAAGCACTAACTAATCGTGCAAAGAAACCTATACGTGTTTTTGCCAAGGTATGTTCCTCTGGTTCAATGTACTTTTTCCTTATCAATCGAAATTGTCCATGTGTTTCAAGAAAAAAACAAAAAAACCTATAGGTGTGGATGAGGACGGTACCTCATCCACCTTTCCCACTTCAATTACGGATGCTCAGGAGTCGGTAACAAAGTCTATTACGGACATCCAAGAGTTAGTAATAAAGACTTTTATAGGTATTCAAGAGATAAAATGACTCAATTGGATCTGTTGGTAAAGTTGGATGTATACAATAATATCAATGGATCGATTAAGGGTTTAGTAAATTCGGTGACTAGCTTGTACAATAAGACTCTAGACGAAGTTCAAATCTTAGTTGGCAGTAGTGTGTCAAAAGCAAGAGGGGGGGTTGGAGACCTAACAAGTATTTTGCGCACAAGCATGCCTCTTAATAATCAACTTAAGGAAGTAAGTTAGTAGTGGTTGTGAAGGGCACAAGAGGCACAACTTTATAGGGTGCTAGAAAAGTATCGACCAATGTTTATGGCTCAACTAGAGTTAACCTTCCTCCTGAGGTCCAATCATTTCTAAGTGTTGCAAAGCAAAAAATGCTCAATTTGTCGATATTTGTATGAAAGCTACCTACTTACTGCTTTGTAACAGATAATTTGGAAGATGATTCTATCCATTATTTGTTTATTTCCTTGCATACATTCCAAGGTACAAGTTACTCTACCAACCAAAAAAGATTGTCTATTTGCACCCAAATATCTCAGTCCTACATATGTAAAGATTTTTGAAGTGATGCAAATTGTATTAGCAAGTTTCTATCCTAAGTAGCAATAGCCATGAAACATTATAGGGAAAATGTAGTATTTACTCTAATATTCAATCGAGCTTTGAAATAATAATTTTCTAATTTTTTTAATTTCTAAGAACTTCAAAATTCAATTTGGGTTTCTCTCTTTGACCTGAAGGATCCACAATAGCAAAGCACACGTGTAGGAAATTAATGGCCAATAGATGTTTGATCTCTCTAGTATCACAACTAAATACTGTTTATTTTTTAGACTTTATACTTTAGAGGATGGATATGGGACTATAATCATCATTCCACTTTAAACATTTGATGAGCCTAATGCCATCACCCTCACTGATTATCACATTCACGTTTGAATACAATGGTAAAATAACATGAATGAGGCAATGCAATGTAAAGAAATGAGTTATAAATGGAAGATGCTTACGTTCTAGACGTTGCCAATGGCACCCACTTTGTCTACAAAAATCATATCTTTAGTCTCCTCTTGTAGTGCTTCTATGTTGTGGACTGTAACAGTGTCCTCTCCGGTACTACCTTGTCCCTCAAAGGGAAGAGATCTTTGGAGATCTCTTGTTGCCACTTGACTTGTTCTAGACACTATTTTCTTCCCTCGATTCATCTTTAATCTTCTCAATGCCTTAGAAGATGAGAAATACAAGGAACTACGCTTCTTCCTGGTCTTCATGTGCTTCGGAACTAAAGAGATTGAGTTCTGAAATTCTAAAAGCATGTGGAGACAACAATATGTATAAGCTCTCCTATAAATGAAACTATTGCTTCCTCTCCACAACTAGATTGAAATGACTCTTTCACTGAGAAGGGTCTGATATTTAGTTCTTTCGAAATAATGTTCAGCATGATGAATCAATGCCATCCCCTAATAAATGTGTAATAGATGCCTACCCTGTAATTGACAACTATATTGCCAAACATTGTGTTCAAAGCATCATGAATCCCCTAGAATTTGGTAGGTGGCAGTAAACGGTAACTCTGATAGTCAAGGTTGACGAATCTCTACATCCGCCCGAAAAAAGCGTCCGTAATCCGGACGTCCGGATGCTAGCGGACGCAACATCCCTCCCGCCGTTGGAAGGCGGACGGTCGGGGCGGACACCCAGATCGTGCAGACCACATTAGTCCGCATGTCGATCGGACAGCCGTAACCGGGCGGACGGGGCGGACAGGCGGACGGGGGATAGGCGGACGAGGTGGACAGGCGGACGCGAATGTCAGCAGACGCTGCGGACATAGCGTCCGCATCCGGACGTCGTGTCAACCCTGCTGACAGTGTCTAATTCCTTAATGACGAAGTGCAAGTGGAGAATTTATTAGGACAATGGCCGGAGTAGTACAACATTAAATGCATGCACAGTAAAGATAACTGACATGGCCACCTAATATGATTTAGTGCTTATATAGAATTTTGGAAACAAATTTGAAAGTCCGCACTCATTAAAGTATTTGACATGGCCCCCTATTGTGATTTAGTGTTTTTCTAAAATTTTGGAAACTAATTTGAAAGTCCACACTCATTAAAGTATCTGACGTAGTGGCCTAGTTTTATTTAATTTATATTCTTCTAAAAGGTGGTTGCCATGAAGGTGAAGGACAATGGCATGAAATCAGTTATATCCCATTCAAAGACAAATTTGAAAATAACCTCCTATATCGTACTGGCATCCCTCTGTCATTAGCTGTCTTGGACATTTGGATACTTGAGTATCATATTAGATTTAAGATCTTCTTGTAGCACGGCAAGTACCCATCCATTTCATTTTTGCTTCTCACCCCCCCCCTCCCCCCCGTGTATTGTAATCATGGCTTCAATTTGTGTAGATGGTCATGAAGTTCCACTCATATTTCCGATAGACAAAAGAGGGCGTGTTAGAGTTCCGAGCCACTTCTTTTACATAAGCTTTAGATTTTTGGAGTCCTTAATCTATGTCGAAAAAGAGAAGAAGTCAGAGTTCGGTGAATTACAACAATGTATTCCAATTGTCAAGTATGTTGAAGGTCACTACTGGTATTTGCATTTAGGGAATTATAGAGCTTATAGACTTCCATTGTCTACGCTAGCTATGTCTATAGAGATAGTAAGTTGCTAGTTAGATAACACCACAATGGACATGCCTTACATATCTTAGACCATTTTGCGTAATTCACCTCATGAAGTGCTCTCGGTCCTTTGAAGCAATGCTATTCTCCGAGTTGTGAAGATTGAGAAATTGGATACAATCATAGAGTTGTCTAGCAAATCGGAAGGAGAGTCCCTTGAATTGATAAATCAAAAGTAGTCTTGTAAAATTCCACTCGTATTGAGAGAGAATGCATTTGAAAACTATTTATTAGAGACTTTGTCAAATAGTCCTGCATAGTCTTGTTTCTCATGTCCTCTATTGCATCCAACTCTAATTGACCGAGTGAGTATAATAGAATGTTTAAAGAGACTAGCCAATATGCATCACTCGCGAAATGAATTGTCAACAACGAATCTCAACAACATGAAGCATCATTGTATCTATTTTTTCCCACCAATACTCAACAAAGATGTCATCTTTGAATTGCCTCCATGTCGATCATTGGCGACTTCATTAGCAACCAAAAACTTGGAAGGAATGGACAAATGATACAACGGGCATCCTTGGTGCAAGTTGGTGACCACCAACATTAACAACTCCAACAATCTCAAGTTCTATAAGCCATACTACGCTAGTCATCTTGCTTGTAAAAATGCAAAGTGTGATTATTTGAAGAGAGCATCCAAGAAGAATGAAATAGAGTGGACTGATTATACTATGTTCCCTTTTGCAGTAGGAGAGAGTCCTCCCAAAGATTCTTCTCTAGTTTGCAAGCTTTGCAAGAAATCACCAACATGCTTGAGCTCCTGCAATGCTAGGATGTACTACAGCTATAGTGATAACTCTAAAATGAGTAGGGTTGCTATTCACTTTGAAAATCATAGTTACCCTATTGCAAAAGGCATGTATAGAGATTCTACGAAAGAAATTTGTGGACTAACTGTAGAGTAGGTGGCCAGAACACTAATAGCCACCAACTTTGCAATTGCTCTTTCTGCTTATAAGGAATTTCTAACAAACTACTTATTTCATAACGGAGAGGGAGAGAAGGAAATGTTGAAAGGAGAGGAGGTGGAAGAGGTGATGGATCGTTGTCGCAGCTTAGAATTTTGATTTTCTTAGTATACACCCAAATAGGAACGGAAACTAGTCATTAGCTAACCGGATCCGATTAGGTGGGGAAGGAAAACTCAGAATTAGCACGGAACGTGAAGTAGTGGGCTTCTTGGATCTAATCCGGTTAGGAGTAACTAACGACGGAAACGGAATGTAACACGGATTAGGTCTAGGACCGGATGATGATGATGAACCGGATTATGATGGTAAACCGGATTCATGATGACAAACCGGAAAGGGTCCAGGGACTATAAAAGGAGGAGCTTTCACTGTTGCACCCCCTTTTAGAAACTCGACCTTGAGCGCGCGCGGTTGAGTTTTTGTCGTTTGTACGTTTGTGCGTCTGTGCGTTTGTGTTTTGTCTGTTCTGCTTCCGGTTGAGATCGGAGAGAGGAAGTGAGGAACGGGACGTGCGGCTAGGAGAGAGTGAGGTAGATGTGAGTGGGAATGCCTCAGCTACGTAGGTCGAGACAAGCGAGTCCCTCTGGAGGCGAGGTGAAGCTCCGGAAAGTCATTCCGGTTATTCCCTCCACAGAGCCGGAAAAGGCTGAACTCATGGATGATCTCAAATCCATGGGTTGCGTAGGGTTTGCCAAGAAACCTTGGGGTTTTAGGGAGGAGAGAATGGTCAAGGAGCTCCTCGGAAAGTTGTCCAACCAGTTTGACAACACCGTGAGGGGAGCTCCCGTCAGCTGGAATGAGGGGATGTGGAGAGCGGTTTACGGTTTCCGGGCAGGAGGTTTGGGAATGGCGAGCCGGAAGGATGAGTTTGTCCGAGGGAAGTTCAAGGGAGCCGTCAACCCGAAGGACGGATACGCGGTCGAGGATTGCTTGGATGACCGACACCGTCGGCTCCTGCAATTCCTGGTTCCGGTTCTTCACCCGGAGAAGCCGACCAGGGTGACGATCACCCTCGGCAACACCATTTTCGGTGCCCTCAGTGGTACCCGGAAAGTGGATTGGGCACGGATCATTTCCGATCTCGTGGCCCAGCTTGTTAGTAGGGTTGGGAAGAAAAGGGCCACTCCGGTGTGCCCTTATCTCTTCCACCTCTATCGGGAGAACCAAGTCCTCACCGATACGGAGGAGAGGGCGTGGAAGACGCAGGAAGTGCTCCTGAAGTATGGGGAGTCGGAGACGGATGACGAGGCGGAATCCGATTCCGGGTCAGACCGGGAGTCCAGCGAGGAAGAGGAGGAGCCGATGCCGCCGATCAAGCGACAGAAGCTGACGCCTCCACACAAGCGCGGGACGCCTCCCGGTCAAGACAAACCGGCCCCGGAGGAGAAACCGGA